>CAMZMU010000039.1:76622126-77222126 GCA_947311845.1 Poa pratensis | reverse complement strand
AGCCGACGTAGCCGACCTCGAGGTCGTGAAGATGAACTCCTTCAAGTGCCCCAAGCATGGTGCCTCGCAGAGCTTACACACGTACGGAGAAGATGACGACCTCCGGGCTCCGATCTAGCCGAGCAGCATAAGTAGAAGACTTGGACCGGAGAGAACCAGCAGCACGGCGGTGTGCGTATGGTGGAGAAATCTCAACCGTGCGCAGCCCCAATTGCGGAGCCGCGTCTAAACGGATGAGAGAGAGAGAATGGTGCAATTTCAAAAGGCATGGGGGCACCCCTATTTAAAGGTGGAGGAGGGGTGTCACCCTTGGTGGCTAAGCCATGTGGGACTATTCCCACATGGCCAAACCGGCCAAGGGTGGTGCGCCGGCCCTGGTGGGCCCCATTCGGCCCAGCCAGGCCGGCTGCCCCTCTCCCTCCTCCCTTTGGTGCGGCTCCCCCCCCCCCATGGGCCCTTGACCTCCGGTTAAGGCCCAATTAAGGTGGGCTGCCTTTAAAAATTCGAAAATAAATAAATAAAAATATATCTAATTATTAATTACACTAATTAATATTAAATACATATTATCTAATTTATTCCAGCTCCGAAAACTATTTTGTCGGCCCCCGAACTTCGTCGGAAATGACCCGGAACACTTCTGTTGTTCTTCTCTCTATTTTCTCTTCTGTGTCCAATTTAAATAAACATCACCTACCCTTAAGTGTGACACCCTAGCGGTTCGGGATCACTCCATACATGATCGAGAACCCTTCTCCGATCATTGACTATCAGGGAGACCTGGATGGCTATGATAGTCCCTGTGCGTCCACGAAATACCTTTTGTCGTTTGAACCTTAGACGTCAAGTCTCAGGCCTTTTGTCAGGCGATACTTAGTTTGTCCGAGACTCGATCTCCGGTATCATGATACCGAGCTTGATCTCGTTATTTGACAATACTATCTTTACTCGTCAGTGATATTACATCCTCGTGACATAGTCACATGCTTCCAAGCTCATCGATGTAATCTCACCCAGTGGGTCCAGAGTATCTATCCTGCTATGCGGATTGGCAAATTCCGCTCTTGATCCCTTGCCTCAACATATTTCCTTCCGATACCCGAGAGGGATATCTTTATTGTCATCCTATATAAGACATGACGTTTAATGCAATCAAAGTATCTTCCAAAAATAGCAATTAGAGTTGATCTCACGGTCGAAGGCGTAATAACTACGTCCTATAAATATTGGGTGTGTGTCCATCACATCATTCACCTAATGATACAACTCCATTATCAATTGACGTCCAAGTCCATGATCAGGAAACGTTGATCGCCTGTTGATCTCAATGGACTAGTAAAGAGGCTACTCGGGACCTGGTTGTTTACGTACCACACGTGTATTAATGTTTCCGCTTAATACAGTTATAGCATGATACAAAACTTATTATGAACAAATGAGATATGACAAATAAAATAACTTTATTAATTGCCTCTTGGGCATATCTCCAACAAAGATTTCTCTTTCTTTGAACGAAGCAGAGGACAATGTACAACGTACAAAATACGTAGCCAATTTTTTCAAATAACACGGGAATTCATTGCAAGTTTAGAAACAAGTATCTACGATTATTTAGCCACGTCTAGACTTTCTTTTAGACGGCTACTTCTATACTCGTTGCCTACTTGTCTCTAGATTATTTAGCCACTTCTCTGCAATGCATAATTTATGTAATTTATAAATATTTATGGTAAATATCCTTGAAGAGTATGATCTAACAAATGTCTCGATAGTAGTTTCTACCGTATGATTAAGTAAACATCTTTATAGAAAATTGTAGCGTATAAACTGAACCAATGACACTAATTTTTTCATGGTCAAAATTTTATAGTAAGTCAAAATTTAACAAAGTCTGAATGCTTTGTCCTAGGTATTTAAACAACATTGATCAGAGTAATCACCAATAGTTTGTTTTTACGTCCCAAGAGGCCAAAGGTGTATATTTTATTCTGCAAATTAACCATTTTACTATGTTAATATACTCCCTCTGTCCTATAATCTTCGGCGTGATGAGTTTTCACTATCTTTAATTCACGTATTTAAACCACCAATAATACCAAAGTGTATGAATTGAGTTGTTGTATAAATGGCACAGTTGCATTTTGTCTTGTGGAATTTTTTTCATATGTATTTATGCTATTTTTAGACATATTTATAAGAGATCAAAGTCAAATTCGTGCGTCATTGTGGAAAAAGGAATCCATTTCTTATTTTTTTCAGAGGGAGTAATGAATAGGGATTACTTTAAAAAAAAAGGGTCCACCTTCGATTTCTATTATTAGAAACCAAAACTACAGAGGTCTTATGGGCAGAAATCTGTCCCAGAAACAACAAGAAAGTAAAGCTACCAGCAGAACTCCCCCTGGCTTCTCCCAATATCAACATGCCTCGAAGAAGTAAGACAGAGTAACTACCAATAGAACCACTGCTGAACTACCATCTAGCCCAACTAGTAGCAAAACAAACAACCAAGAAGCTACTCCAAAACGCTGGACAAGCTCCAGCTAGCTAAAGAAAGAAGCAAAACTGAGTCCTAGCAAACTCTCCATCATCCCATCCCGATTCTTCTCTGCAACGGTCTCCATCCATGCGAAGCTTCAAACACCTCCTTTAGCACATGTTCGAACAGTCTTGTTCCCCACGCCAGAAGGTTTTTGCTTTCCTCCTTTCTCTGCAAAATCGACCACATGTGAAGCCAATGACTGATCAGTTTCAAAACAACAATAGGATCAGAAACTTGCGCACGTTGAAAACAAATACTGTTTCTGGTCGTCCATATCGACCAAAACACAGCAGCAATACCAACAAGAACCAATTGACGTGTTTGCCCAGCAAAACGATCAATCCACACATCAAAAATTTGATCCACCTCCATAGGTAAATCAGGTAAACTAAAGGCACATTTCAACACATTCCAAATAAAGTGAGCCAGCGGACATTGCAAGAAAAGATGGTCAATAGTTTCATCTTTCCCACAGAAAACACAATCCGTATTACCCGGCCACCCTCTCCTTTTCAAATTCATTTTTGTCAAGATACTTTTCTGCGTAATTAACCACAGAAAGATTCTAATTTTTAATGGAATCTTAACTTCCCACAAAAAATTCTGTGGAAACTCATTATCACTCCACATCAGTTTTTTATAGAAGGATCGAACCGTGAACTTACCATCTGTAGTCAAGGTCCAAATCAATTTATCTCTTTCTTCACTCTGAACAATATGAATAGGGATTACTATATATATCTATACCTAATAATAAAAGCATTAAGGTTTCTTGTGGTACATCATTTTTTTCCCGATTTTACCCTCCCACCAAATCACATATTTACCCACCATTGCCACCCATAAGTCGTATACCGGTTCGTTTTTTTCCCGTCCCGATTTAGTCCGTCGTCCAATGATTTATATCGCGCAGCAGCCCGTCGAACGGAAGCCGCCAGATCGAAACACAAGTCTCGCGGCCCGTCTAGCATCGAAAGACAAGTCGCACCTCGCACGCGCACCATGCGCTGGACGCGAGGAAGTTCGTGGTGGCGAACGTGGGCCCGCTGGGTGCATCCCGTTCCCGTACCAGAAGACGCTGAACCGCGTCGGCGACGACGAGTGCGTGAAGCTCCCAAACGCGCTCACCCACGCAGTACAACGCCCGCCTCCGCGAGCTCCTCATCGAGCTCAACGGCGGCAGCGACGGCACCGGCGGGCTCCCCGGCGCGAGATTCTGTTTTGCTAGGTGGTTTTGCCGACGTGGCAATGGAAACAGCCGCGAGCTTCTCGAGAACGCCATGGACGAGCTACTCTTGCTTGTAACTACGAAGGTCACAAAAGTTAAGAGAAGCAAAGCAGGAGCGCGTGCGTGCATTAGCTGCTTGATACCGTTCAAGCTGCAGAGCTCCACGTCCAGAGCAAGCGCAAGATCTTGATTTAGAGCAAGAGCGAGCTAGCTCGGGCAACGAGCTGTGACTCGAGGTGGCTCGGGATGCGGGAGTCCCGCCGCGTGACCTTCTGCTTCTGCGCGGCCGCGGCGGCTTTGTGGCGAGACGCACTCCCGGAAGGAGGCGACCATGAGCTTCCGGACATTCTCCAGCGCCTGCGGCTGCAACCTGCAGATCTTGCTGGAACACCGGACACCTAGCGGTGACCTTGCAGCACCACCGGCGGCCGGTCAGTTCCCACGCCCATCCCGATGTCTCGGCTACTACAGTGTCCGCGCTAGATGGCTCCGGATCTCGAGCTGCGCGAGTGCGTATCGCTGTTGTCTTCGAGTTCTTGCCGCGGATGGCAGACCGCGGCGGAGGCAGCGCTTGCTCACCTCTCCCAAAGACATGTCATAGCCGGTGATGGCGGATATCGACGGCCACACGGAACAATTCCTCCCCTCCGACTATTTCCCAGAGGCTGCGATGTCGGCAGTCGGCCACGAAGGAGCCGAGATCGAGGGGAGATGAAAACAATACTAAGAGAAAACAAGTTAATTAGACTGACGTCTGGGTCCACCTGTGAAATGGGGGGTACACGTCAGCTATATGAGGCCACCGTGTCACAAAACCACTCAGCAAAGCTTAAGATAGGCTAGGGGATCATTTATCTGGTTTTCAAAAGTTAAGTGTGCTGATTTTTAGTTGAGGGGCTGTTGTGTTCTTTTTCTGAAAGATGTGGGGGGTATGTATACTTTTTTTTATGGGATTGGGGAAATTTGGCATGTTCGAACACATTCTCCTCGTCTGTATCGGAGAGCAGCGACAACATTATTCACTTCAGCGCGGAGTCGGCACAGTTGCTGGAGCACGCTCTGGCGGGGAGGCGGCCTCGGAAAAACAGGATGAGGTGTTTGACCGGCGGGAGGTCACGATCGCCGCCGAGTCACCGACCAAGTAGTGGCGTCGGCGGAACAGATGCCGCGCGGCCGTGGCCGCAGTCTCGACAACGTAGTTGCCGATCAAGAGGCGACGTGGTGCGATATCGGGATATGTCGCAGTGGGTGATAAGGTATCTGCCAGGCTGCTCTGCGTCGCAGGGCTCGGGATCGCGCGCTCGTGGAAGCAAGACGAGAAACCTCTGGTGACGCTCTTTGCCTTGGGCTTAAGAGGAGGCAGGGGCATTGGTCTTTTGAGAAAAATTGGAGAATAATACTTTTTGCGCTGAACTCATTTTTGTTTCTCCCGTTGCAACGCACGGGCATGTTTCCTAGTATATATATATATTCATTTTATAGGTCTATCTCTTATCGGACCCTGGGCCCTTGACCGACCTATGCATGGGCCGGTCCTGAATTCCCGTCTAAACCGTGGATCCGTACTCCGTACACGTAAATTAGGCTGATGCAGCAACGAAAAAATTCCCTTTCTGATGAACGAAGCAGTGGACAATGTACGTCGTACAAAATACGCGTCTAGTATTATTTTTCCAAAAAATACGGGCATGTACTACAAGTTTACAAAATACGCGTCGATTTGTTATTAGCCACGTCTAGACTCTCTCTCTCTACTACGTACTCGGTTTAATTAACTTTCCTTTCACTTGCAAGCCTTGATGCCGAAGAAAAGATCGTAACAAGATTTGTTTTTAATATCTTTCTCTTTTTTAGGGCGAGGTACAGAGCTACACACATCTCTCTCTTAAGTAAATCCTTTTTTTTTACGCAAAAAAAAAACCCCAGCGAATACAGAATTGTTTCCATGTTCTCTCCAGTAAATATATGCCGTTTAAACCGCGCGTGTTCCGTACGCGTAACAAATCTCCACCACTCCGTCGCTTTCCTTGCCGCCACATCGTATCGGAAGCGGACTCCCGTTCCCTTTCCTTCCCGCCACCAGCAGATCCATCCGTCCGTCCATCAACCCATCAATCCCGTCCCGTGTGAGCCGCGCGCGCCATGAAATCATCGATCCCTTAAACCTATCTCGTCGCCGAGTCGAACTCAGCCTTGCCGCCGCCGATCCCATCGAGCCCATATAAGGCTCAGCCGCACACCTCGCTTCCTCCACCCACAAGCAAAGCAAAGCGAAGCCACAACACCGGCCGTCTCGATCGAGCGACCAAACCCTAGATTCTCGCTCGCTCGCTCACCTTCTGATCGATCGATCGCGACCGATCAAGCTTGATTCCATGGCCGGTTCCGCTGATGATGACCAGCCGCGGCGCCGGGGACGCGAGATCCAGGAAGGCGAGGTCGAGTCGGGGTACCAAGCCGGGACGGGGTCCGACACTGACACCGACGACGAGGACGCCAGGTACTACCTCCAGTCTCGCCACGACAAGGACGAGTGGGTCAACGTCAGCGCCGGGTCGGCGCGGGGGAACTCGCCCGCATGCTCGCTCGGGTCCGACAAGACCATCAGCGACGTCAACGCGGCCGTGGCGAGGGAGGTGTTCCCCTGCACCGTCTGCCAGAGGGAGTTCAGCAGCTGGAAGGCCGTGAACGGCCACATGAGGGTGCACGCGCTGGCGGCCAAGGAGGAGAAGCAGGTCGCTGCGGTGGTCAGTGGCGGCGGCGCGCCCGCCGTGGAGGAGGTGGGCGACCCCGTGTCCGTGTCCACGGCCATTGTCATCGCGGTCGCGGCGGAGATGCCCGGGCACTTGGACGACGACACTATCACGCCCGTGCAGTCCGTGTGCGGCAGTAACCCGGTCGTGGACGGTGGCAGCGGCGGCAGCAGCGACAAGAGCAGCGTGAAGCCGAGCCAGAGTGGCGTCGCCGCACCGGAGCAAGTGCCCGTCGCCCCGACTCCTGACCCACCGCAGCAAGCCACCTTCATCCCCCTCATGGTTCCCGCCGCGTCGCAGCAGCGAGTCTTCGATGGCCCGCTGCACATCGTCGCGCGCAGCGACCAGTCCACCAGGCGGCAGTCGTCATCGGGGAACAGCCAGCGCGGGTTTTCGTGCAATGAGTGTAATCGGTGGTTCCCGACCCACCAGGGGCTGGGAGGCCACGCCGCCGGCCACAAGAACCGGCGGATCGCGGCGGCTGCCGCGGCCGCCGCCGCCGCGGGGGTCGACCCGCAGGAGCACATGGCGGGCGCCAAGCCGGTGAAGTTGCACGCGTGCAAGATCTGCGGCGCCGAGTACTCGAGCGGCGTGTCCCTCGGTGGCCACATGAGGAAGCACTACAACGGCAAGCCCATCGTGCCCAGGAAGCGGTTGCGTCTCTGCCACCCGGAGCTCGCGCTGGCGCTGCCCTTGCAAAGGGCGCCGTCTTCCTTGGAGGCCCCCATTGTGGCGCCGCCATTGGCGTCGTATGAGCCGGAGCGGGTGGCACCGGTAGTTGAGGCGGCGGCGCAGCCTCCGCAGGCGGTTCCCGGCACCGTGAGGCTCTTCGGCGTGACCATCGTGCAGCAGACAAAGGAGGAGGAGCCCCCCGTCGACGAGCCCATGAACGAGCAATGATCGATAGTGTTTTTATACGACTGCTTTTATAGGATGCTTCGAGTTAGTGATACATAAATGTTTGGACATTGGAACTGTGACAAGGTTAATTAGGATCACGAACGTGTCAGGAGGTTAAAATTGTACTCCGTATAATATATAGTTTGATGGATACGCCTCATAGGCGCTTGAATTTGAATAAATGAATTTTTGTTACTCTTTACTTGTCTTGTTGCAAGAAAGGTGCACGCCTTTTTAGCCAATGTTTAACCAGGACGACACACACCTCACATGTACACTCGTCTTCATCAGGTTTGCAACGGAATAAACGGATTTTGTGGTGGTAGAAATTTTCTTGGAAAATATCCTAAGGGTCGTTAGACTTCTCTCTGGGGCTTGAGCTGCTGACAAAATATTCACACTGTCATTGTACCACAACAATTGTGTTAGTTACACCTGGAAACGAGTAGAGTAGAGGTGGTGTAGCGCTAGATATGTTCTCATCAGCATTGGAAGAATTCATGCTTGTAGTTGATGTCGGATTTGCGGCGACAATACGTGGACCTTTTTTTGTTAGTGTACGAGTTCCCCATTTCGAAAAAAAAAAACGAATTCCTCACTCCACAAAATATTTGATGGATCTATGATGTCTGGTTTAGGTAAAATTACAGGAACTCGAAATGGAGCAAACGAGCTAACTATTACAAACAAAAAATATCCGATGTGCCGCCGTTGTTGGTCTTGATCCCGAGGATGATCTTCTCCTTCCCACTTGACTAGCTTATATAGCCGGGACAGCGTCGAGGCTTCACTTCACCCAGTGTGCTCCCACGTAGCGCTTGGGCTGCAACAGTCTTTTGGGCCGTTCTCGACGCAACACCAGGCCCATGTCATTGTCTGTCATCATTAGCACTGTCGAAGATCAGATTCATCCTCCAATTTTGATGTCCAGTGCTGCCCGGTCAAACCATTGCACTAAGACCTGGGTGCGGCGACCAGTCGGACCCTAGAGCCAACGTTGGCGGACGATCTTGAAAGGAATCACATATGTGTCAGTATAAGATGGTGGTGTAACAGCATGGTGTGTACCTGGTCGAAGGACTTTGCGAATCTGCGAAACATGGAATATATAGGGTGGATTCGAGCATCAAGCGGTAGTCCAACTTCGTATGCCACTGGATTGATGGAGCGAATGAATGATGTTGTAAGGTCAACGTATATACTTGAACATTAGCTTGTGCTTTGCACACCTGTCAACTGACGACTGAACATAAGGCTGCAGTTTAACAAAAACTTCACTGTTAGGAGACCGTATGATATGTGCGAGACTTGTCCGCTTGGTTCTTCATCAGTTGTCTTGCCTGATGGAGATTATGTTGTAGGAGTTTTTGCATCAGTTTGTGTCGTGGTGGTATCACGGCAGATGCCATGGGATGGCTTATGTTGGGGCCGATGGACGCTGGTGGAACCGGGGAGGCCTAGCGCGCTAAGGAGCGCACACGGAAAATACAAGCACACACACAATATACCCAGGTTCGGGGCCCTCGTGAGGAGGTAATACCCCTACTCCTGCCTGCCTCTCTCTATATGTCGGTATCTCACAAGTACAATGGTGCTCCTTGAGTTGTATCTTTGCAGCTATGGCAATGAGCTCTAAGGAAGAAGATGAAGCTAGGGGGGAAATGTCTCTCTCTCTGGGCGTCGTCCCTCACGCAGGAGGGGGAGGGCCTCCTTTTATAGCTAGCTGGGTGCAACGGTCAGCTCCGTACCGGCACTTTGGCCACGTACGCCCGCGTCAGCCGTCGTACCGACACTGTAGCCACGCACTATGCACCGTCATGATTGTACCCTCTGCAGGAGACACGACGTGGCTTGCCCATACCCTGTCCCATGTCTCTGCTCCCACGTACAGCCTTGGTCAGCAGAGGTGAGCCCGGTCACCTCAAACATGCGCCATACCGCACGCCATGCTCCCGTGTCAGACGGGATGCGACAGCAGCGCTGACCTCCGTCCGATATAAGGTGCCTCATCTCTATAACCCGGCATGGATATGGCGGATTCCCTTTCCTGAATAGCCTCCCCTGCACATAAGAAAACACACAGGATACCGCCATATATATGTCGGTCAGCATGTCTCGGATCCCATATCTCGAATCCCATATCTCGGATCCCATATCTCGGTCAGTATAACTAGGTGAGTATATGTCGGTTCCCGCCAACATCATAACTCAGCCTCCTCTGGGCCCGGGTATGTCGGTTTTTTGTACCTCGGTCCAGACTTGGACACAGCTTATACCATATCATGACCCTACCCGGGGGCTACGCCCCCCGACAGTTTGCCTTCTTCTAACCACTATGTCAAAGATGGAGAAGAACAAATGGAGATTTTGTCGATGCCCAGTGACTTGGTTCTTTCATGTGGAGAGCAACAAAAGGGGACTTTTTTATATCTGAATGGTAACTGGTATGGTACCAGTCATAACCTAAGGACGAGAAGCGACTCCATTTGTTTGGGTTTGCATGAGCGGGACACCATTGTAAATTTCCACATCAACCATGATGCTTTTGGTTGTACCATAAGTTGGAAGTCCTTCAATGAAATCCATGGAGATTCATCTTGTGTGGATCAGATAATGGTTGCAGGAGGTCAGGGTATTTCACCCTCTTTGATTTGGCATGTTGGCAGATCATACAAGATTGTACAAAAGTTTTAATGTGAGATTTCATTTTGGGCCAAGCAAAGAGACGTTTGAATTTGCGATAGGTTGTTGGGAAACCTAAGTGTCCCCCAATTTTGCTAGCAAGGAAAGCCAACATGATGTGGTTCTCTATCCCATGAGAACCAACTAGCCAGATTGTGCCCCAGAAATAGAAAAGTTCACTAAGGGTGAATCCGCCTTTGCTCTCTGGTGTATTGTGAAGGTTGGAATTCCACTTGCTGGCCTAAGCATTGATCTAATAGTTCTGCTTGGTATAGTCTAACCAAACTAGCTGACAATTGGTAATAGCATCAACATAGACATAATCAGTGTTAGACCTGCATGATGCGGCATCAACATCATTATTTTCAGGGCCCTTCCTGCAAATGTTCTTGTATTGCATGACTAACAATTTGGAGGATGCCTTTTTTTACCAGACGGTTGTTAGTCATCGGTCATCTAGGTGCACACGGCTTTTCTTATCAATGTGAATAGGAAATTACTGTCATACACCGGGACAGGACAAGAGTTATACTATTTGGTAAAAAATGAGAAAAAACAAAGTAAAAATACAAATATAAAAATAATTGAAGCAAGAAAAATAAAATAAAATAAAATAAAATACAACGCTACAAGAGAATAAAAAGAAAATGAAAATATAAAAACATGCAAACACACGTAAGAAAAGGCAAGAGTGCACTAACTTATAAACCGGGACAAGACAATACTTATATTATTATGTGAAAAATGAGAAAAACAAAACGTAAAAAAATAAAAAAAATACAAAATAAAAATTAATTGAAGCAAAGGAAGAAAAATACACCGCTACAAGTGGAAAACCCTTTTGGCTCCCGAGCTTTCTATACTTAAAAAAATTTAAAAACCATATTTATAAGTTGTAAAAAATATGAAACAAATACTGCGTAATTTCAATGATGTATCCCACAAATGTGAAAAATCTTGATTTAAAATACTTTATATTCTCCTGATTCACACATTTGTCATTTTTGTGTAGATCATAATATAAATTATTTCAAATCGAAATTTTGTACGTTTGTGTGATATATCATTGGCAACATGCATGTTTGTTTCAAAAAAAATTGAAACTTAGAAATATGTTATTGATTTTTTTAACAAGAGAGAGCACTGCAGCTCGGGAGTAAGAAATCTCTACCCCGCTACAAGAGAATAAAAAGAAAAAAGTAAATAGAAAAACATGCACACACATAAAAAATAGGCAAGAGTCTACAATTAAAAAACAGGGCCATCTACATGGAAAGTACAATCTTAGCCTACAGATCTAACGGCAACAAAAACGACTGAGAAATAAGTTGATTCTCGCAAAACCGTGCTGATGCAGCATATCTGCGATGTAGAGGCTCGGAGCACCGAAAAGCTTCTCTTTTTTTTTTTTTGCATGGTAATACGATTCTCATTGATAAACAAAACACGAGATACAAAGTACGTATACACCGATCTTACAGATCTGGAAAAATAGGATAAACCTATGTGATAAACCAACACCTATCCATTTTCTTTGGCACCACCGTAGCAGCCACCAAGGAGAAAATAAACAGATCACCTCTTCACCCGAGCTCGACGCGGCTCCATCGCTGATCATCAGCTTTTTGGACCTCCAAAGTAGTTTGCCATATGACAAACCATTGCCGTTGAAAGAATCAGACCGGGGCAGCACGACCCCGGACACGCCATCGAACTTCAGCACTGACACCCCCGCACAACGACGTCGGCGTAGGGAACCAGAACCGTCAGCCTCCATCCACGAACCCACCACAAGGTGCACCATCTTCCAGCTGTCACCAGTGCAGACCACCGTCTGCACGTACTCCTGGACGAATCCTCTCTGCTCCACCATGGCGCCGGAGACAACGCCGCAGCAACGGGGACAAAGCAGGAGGAAAAACTCATCTGATGGAGTCGCCGCCGCCGCCGCCGCCTCGCCGACACCATCCATGAACCCGACCGCCCCCGATCTGAAAGATCGGCAAGCACACAACGCCACCAACTCCGAGACGCTGCCATGAAGGACAACGCCGGTGTGGGAGAAGAGTTGAGACAGATTTATTTGCCCGGACGCCGCTCCCACCACCCCAACGACGCACCTTGCCAAGAAACTCCTAACCCTAATTACCATACAAAAAAAACGGGGTCCCCCTCCCTCCTGCCGCCGGAGCGGCAAGCGGAAGGAGGCGGTGGCCTGCAGCGATGGCGGCGGCTAGGGTAGGAAACTGTGTTCGCCTCGCGAGTCACCTCACGAGCGAAGAGTTATTGTTCGTCTCCGAAAAGCTTCTCTTCCTTATGAACGAGAAGCAGAGGATAATGTACATTGTGCAAAATACGTGACAATATTTTTTCAAAGAATTCGGGCATGCACTACAAGTTTAAAAACGAGCATGTACGATTAATTAGCCACGTCTAGACTCTTTAATTTGTACCTTCTGTTTAATCTTTGTCTACAGGTCTCTTGTCCGGTTTAATTAACTTTCCTTTCACTTGCAAACCTTGATGCCGAAGAAAGATCAAAACAAGATTTGTTTCCATGCATTGCACCGCGCTGTAATTAATAGCAAGCCACGACTCGAGTCTCTGGTAAGTAAATCGCGTTTAAACCGGTCGATTATCTCTCCCGGCCCTACTCTCTTGTGCGGTTTAACTTTCCTTCAGTTTGTCCCTATATATAAAAAACTTTCCTTTCAGTTCAAGTATTTTTTTTTTACAGAATTCACTTGCGAATCTTTTTTTGCCGGAGATGATTCACTTGCAAGTCTTGCTGCCGAAGAAATATTGGAACAGATTTGTTTCCACGTACGGCTGTCAACATCAAGTAAAGCTGCAGTCTCCTTGTAAATCTCGTTTAAACTCCGGATCCCTAGGCGTAACAAACTCGGGCCCACTCCCTCACCTTTTCCTTGCGCGCCATCCTATCCGAGGCGGACTGCTCTTCTCTTTCCTTCCCGCCACCGATCCATCCATCCGTCCGTCAATCCGCCGCGCAATCAAACCCTAGCTAGCTAGCCATCCCGTCTCCGACTCCAACACTCATCCTTGCCGCCGCCGATCCAGAGTCCATATAAGCCTCAGCACCTCCACCCACAAGCAAAGCGAAGCCAAAGCAAAGCCACAACACCCGCCGTCTCGAGCGAGCGACTAAACCCTAGCCTTGCTTCTCGCTCGCTGCCTCACGCGCTCGCTCGCTCGCTCACCTTCTGATCGATCGATCAAGCTTGATTCCATGGCCGGTTCCGCTGATGATGAGGACCAGCGCGGGCGCGAGATCGAGGAGGGCGAGATCGAGGAGAACGAGGTCGTGTCCGCGGGGTCGGGGTCCGACACGGACACCGACGACGAGGACGCGAGGTACTACCTCCAGCCCCACCGTGGCCCCGGCGGGATGATGTCCCCGGCGTCCTCCTTCGGCTCGGACGGGACCTTCAGCGTCGCGAGGGGGGCGGGGTTCCCCTGCCACGTCTGCCAGAGGGAGTTCGCCAGCTGGAAGGCCGTGCACGGCCACATGAGGGTGCACGCGCTGCCTCAGCCGGCGCCCAAGGAGGTGGCCGCTTCGGGGGGCAGTACTGGCGGCGCGTCCGCCGTGGAGGAGGTGGGCGACTCCATGGCCATTGTCGTCGCGGCGCAGCCCAAGGTCTCCGACGACACAACAACACCCGTGCAGTCCGTGGGCAGCAACAATCCGGTCGTCAACGGTGGCAGCAGCGGCGGCAGCAGCGCCAGGAGCAGCGTAGAGCCGAGCCAGACTGGTGCCGCCGCACCGGCGCCGGAGCAAGTACCTGTCGTCGCCCCGACTCCTCCTGCCCCACCGCAGCAACCCGCCGCCGCACCACATCAAGCCACCTACATCCCCCTGATGGCTCCCGCCGCTGCGACGCAGCAAGCCACCTACATCCCCCTGATGGTTACCGCCGCGTCGCAGCGGCACATCGTCGCGCGCAGCGACCCGCCCGCGGCGGGGCGCGGGTTCTCGTGCAGGGAGTGCGGCCGGTGGTTCCCCACGCACCAGGGTCTGGGAGGCCACGTCGCTGGCCACAAGAACCGGCGGCTCGCCGCGGAGGCCGCCGCCGCAGCCGCCGCGGGGATCGACCCGCTGCAGCTGGCGTGCCGCGGAGGCGCCAGGGCGGAGAGGTCGCACCCCTGCAAGATCTGCGGCGCCGAGTACCCGAGCGGCGTCTCGCTCGGCGGCCACATGAGGAAGCACTACAGCGGCAAGCCCATCGTGCCCAGGAAGCGGATGCGCCTCGGCGCTGCGGAGCTCGCGCTCGCGTTGCCCTTGCAGCGGGCGCCGCCTGCCGTGGAGGCTCCCATTGACGCGCCGCCAGTACAGGTGCCGCCAGGCTGCTTGAGGCTCTTCGGCGTGACCATCGTGCAGCAGGCCAAGGAGGAGGAGGCCGAGGAGGAGGAGGAGCACCCGGTCGAAGAATCAACGGCGAGCAAAGATCAATAGTGTTCGACAGAAGTATTTTGATTCCAGTTAGTAATACACATACTTAAATGTTAGGAGATTGGAACTATTATCACAAGATTGCTTAATTAGGACCAGAGACGTCTCAGGAGGTATCCGAAATTGTATAATAGTTTGATGGATACAGTCATATATAACACGTGCTTGAGTTTGGATACATGAATCTTGGTTACTCTTTACTTATATCTTGTTACAAGAAAATCGCATGCGTTTTCGGTACACACTCATCTTCGTCCATCAGCTTTGGAACCGAATATAACAACAGGAAACGCAAGTCACCGAATCTCACTATAACATCCGCTCACGTTTCTTTGCGAACAAATACTCCCTCCGATCCGTTTTAAATGTTCTGGGAAATTAACTGAGCTGGTACAACTTAAAATACAATGTGCGACAGTTATTTGGGGTCAGAGGGAGTAGTATTTAAGCAGTGAGATTTAACAAACGATATAAGCCAAGACCACAGCAGTGAGAAAATCATGTTTATTTATTGTCCAAGTAATATTTCACTGACCCATAAATCACGTATACAACACAGACAGTCTACAAAGCACAAACAACCACTGGGCATCGAAACACAGAAGCCATCCAGCAGAAACCCGAAGAGACGCCTTTGTTCAATCGAAAGTGATGTGAAGCATGAGGAGCTGGAGCTACTGTCCAACCTTTGTTTACACTCTAATCATGTACAGGGGCAAACAGGGGTCATGTCTTTCCAAAGAGAGACAGGCGGTAGAATGTGTAGCTCTGCGCCATCTCGATCCTCTCGCGGGGATCGTTCATGGTCTCGTCCCTCAGGGCTTGAAGGATGTCTCTCACCGGGAACTCCCTGCACATTCCAAAGAGGAGAGTTATTGTAAGACAAATTTCTGATTTGGATCAGTTGGCTCAGAGGTTCCTTGGTGAAAGCTGATGGTTTATATTACTGTTCATTGTGATGGCTTGACAAATCTGCTCTAAGGAAACCAAGTAAAATGTACCAACAGAACATGACCTCTTTGGCTCTAAGCAAAGGAAACATCATGGACTCACATGGGCCAAGAGCTCTGATTTGGTTTACAATGTACTTCCTACAAGTAATATGTCATCAGCACTATGCTCATAAACTGCTGGAGCTACACTGAGTTCATTTATATTAGTGTCTTGTGAGCAGTCATTGATATTGTCTAGTTACGCTGGCAACTGGAAACTAGGAGCCGCAGTGGATCAGACAAGGAGAGAAGGGGCTAAATTTGCAGTTGAACTACATTCCTCAAGCTGTCAAAGGCATAAACTGTTGAAGTATGGAGAGCACCATATGCATAAAGGCAATGCAGATCACAGTTCACAGACCTTTTTATCAGAATTCTATAAAGCCTCTTCAGAATCGGGCACAGTTCAGCTGGAGCAACTTGCTTGTTTTCCTCAGGGTGTTGCACACTTGAGCTGGGTTGACTGAGCAGCTCAAAAAATGCACCGACAGCAGAAATATCCTGTCCAATGAAATGCAAAGAGCTTATACTCAGTCAATGCATAACTTGCAAAACACAAAAGGGGACAAACAATGCCAAATGATTACCAGGGATATCCAGAAGGATTTATATCTTTTCTAGGCTTTAGTTTTCTAATATTATTCAAAAACATGCTCAGCAATCAGGGAAATTTCAGGAAGAAAAGAAAAGAAAAGAAAAGGGCATCGCTCAAATATTATCTATGCCTTCTTGAATAGTTGAATGTCACCAAATAAGACTTAATAGTCATGAACGACAGACAGCAAAAAAAAAATAGCCAATGCAAACACTTGATGACCAAACAGCAAATGTGTACTAGGTCTAACCAATTAAATTTCTCTACCTCGAGGATACCAAATGATTGCACACTTCATTACAGATTAGAATATATGTGAGGACAAGCACAGATAAGGATACATTCTTACCTGCAGAACTGATCATTTGTGTAAGCATGATGATAGGAGGAATTGGGTCCAAGGAAGCTTCAATCCCCCTCGCAAGAGAAATGATGACCAGAACACTTATCCGCTCCTTCTAGTACTTGCTGAGCTCCTCGAACACCTCCCTTGTCTCGGTGGACGGCAGCACATTCACCACAATGTCAGCATCCCAGGTAGCTTCCTGCAGGTTGGTGACCACCTTCAACAGGCAGAGTGGCATGTCGACCATGTTTAAGCAGAATCCATCCCTCAATATCTCGGGAAAATAATATAACAACAGGAAACAAAAGTAACATTTCCTTGCTAACAAATATTTTTAGCAGTGAGATTTAACAAATGACACAGTACTGCCAGTGAGATAATCATATTTATTTATTGTCCAAGTAACACATAATGGACCCAGAAATCACTTGTACAACAGGACGACAGTCTACAAAGCACAAACAACCCTCTCGAACTGAAGCCACTGGGATCCAGACACACAAGCCATCCAGCAGAAACCTGGAGAGACGCCTTTGCTCAATCGATGATGATGTGAAGCGTGATAAGCTGGAGCTAATACCCAACCTTTACACTCTAATCATGTACAGGGGGACTAACAAAGGTCACGGCTTTCCGAGGAGAGACGGGCGGTAGAACGCGTGGCTCTGTGCCATCTCGATCCTTTCGCGGGGATCGTTCATGGTCTCGTCCCTCAGGGCTTGGAGGATGTCTCTGACTGGGAGCTCCCTGCAGATTCCAAACAGAAGAGTTACACATGATTTTGATCAGTTGGCTCAAAACGTTCCTTTGTAGAAGCTGATGGTTGGTTTGTCTTGTTATTGTTCATTTTGATGGTTTGAAAAGTTTGTTCAAGTAAAATCCAAGTAAGATGTACTGACAAAACAAACATGATCTCTTTGGCTCCTCTGTTAGTAAAATGTACTAACAAAACATGTTCCATGGTAACAGCATGGCTTCACATGGGCCAAACATAAATGGATTTACAGTGTACTTCCTGCAAGTATGCATCGCCAGCTCTATGCTCATAAACTGCTGGAGCTACACTTATGTCACGTGCTAGGATTGGTACTGGTCCTAGGAGAGATGAACGTGACACGGTTGGTGGTACAGCTCCGAGGAGCGAAGGTTGGCCGGCCATGGTGCCGGGGATGAGAGGGAGAGAAGGTTGGGAACGAGGATAAGATCTTTACTAGTCTATTCTTATTCATTGGATCATCCATATGGAGTACATGCTATCCCTTTTATAGGGAAGACTCGACTCAATGCCCAAGAATAGAATCCTAATTTTCCTAACAAACCATATCTCTGTCTTCCTAATTAAACTGATCTATTCCCTAACTAAATAGATATATCCACGCCTCGGTCAACTTAGTTCATGTATATGAGTGTCTCATTAGCAGTTATGATATTGTCTAGTTACGTAGGCAAAGTCGCAACTAGAAACAGCAATGGATTGGTCAAGGGAGAAGGGGCTGAAGTTGCTGTTGCACTATCTTCCCCTCAAGCGGTCAAAGCACTGTACAAACTGTCAAAGCATGCAGAGCACCATATGCATATTGGTAATGATAACCACAGACCTTTTTATTAGAATTCTGTAAAGCCTCTTAAGAATTGGGCACAGTTCAGCAGGGGCAACTTGCTTGTTTTCCTCTGGGTGTTGCACACTTAAGCTCGGTTGACTGAGCAGCTCAAAAAATGCACCAACAGCAGAAATACCCTGTCCAATGACATGCAAAGAGATTATACTCAGTCAATGCATGACATGCAAAACACAAAAGTAAACCAATATTGCCAAAGGATTACCAAAATAATTAGAAAGAATACCCAGAAGGTTTATATCTTTCCTAGGTTTTATTTTCAATATTATTCAAAATAGCTTAGCAATCAGAGAAACTTCTCGAAGAAAACATTGCTATGAGATAACCTGAATCATCCCCTTTCCCTTGATACTGTCACCCATATCGAGCCTGAGTTCTCCCTTTGCTAGCATTTGTCCGTACCATGCATTGCGGCCTTTTAGGAGAGTTACATAAGTATCAGCCAGCAGTGGGCCAGCAAGTTTCTCTGGCTGTTCTGTCAGTAGATGAGTAATGAATATCATCTCCGATGTGCAGTGAGCAAAATACACTGATTTGCTTGTTGCACTCTCGTTTGTTAAAGCTGCCACCATTCCTTAAATAGAGAATAAAAGGTTATGATTAAGCTGGAAACACAGTTCATATCAGCAAATATCTTGCAGAGAGAGAGAGGGAGAGAGCAAATAATTTCCTTAAAGGAAAGAAAAAAACATATAACTAAACACCAACGGATATACTGGCAAAATAGCGAAACAAGTGTTTAAATTGTGATTGAGCTTCTCAGATAAGATGTTCTCTCTGATAAAATCAAAGAAGATATTTTTTGTGTATAAACTGAAAGGATAAGTACATATACATTGGGGAAACAACAGTGCGTCCTATGATTTCACGTAGCGTGCCCATACACTTCTGAGCAACAGATGATGTTGAGTATTAAACAGATCAAGTAAACTCAGATATTATCTATGCCAAGCAAAAATCAACAAATATAATGGAAAAACATTAATCTCCTTGTTTCCGGGAGCTAAATTTAGTGTCACAAAATGGGGGATTTCACAATTTGCCACACTTTACTTTTCACTTTAATTATTTGCCACACAATGTGTCACTGACATGTGATGGTTGGCAAATAATAAAGGATTTCAGAAAAGTGTGGCAAATAGTAAATTTTCCCCCAAATCTAAAAGGTGAAAGAAAAGACACTCACCAGCGCCAATAGCATAGACATTCTTCAGGCCGCCCATCACCTCATGAGTGACAAGATCACTGTTATCCCAGACAATGAAATGTGGTTGCCTCAAAAACTTAGCAAGAGGTTTCCTCCACTTGTTGGATCCGCAGATTCGAGCATTCGCATATTCTTTGTTATAAATCTCAGAGGCAATGTTTGGACCTCCAAGATAGAGTATATTCTCAGTTGGAACTCCAGCTGCAACATCATATGGTGTAATATAGATAAATAAGTTCACAGAAATTAATTATATGAGCTAGATGAATCACGTCATGTCATGGCATATTGAGCTTTCATGTAAGCTCTTCAAATGGAAGAAGCTACATGATGTGATTGAGTTAAACAAACAGTTCGTGATGTATAGGTCAGAGGTCACTATGCTAACTGCCATAAATTAATTATATGAGTTGGACAGGTACATGTCAAGATCACAAAACCAGAGGATATGCACCATGTCCTTTTCGTATCATATGCTATGAAATGACCCTTTGTCCTGTACTCATGCATTCAATACACCAAATTAACATGAAAATTCGTCCCAAAATCCCAGAACTACTTTTCAGTTACTATACTTTTGCGTAAGATCAATCTGAGGTTTGAATACATCCATGCAAAGAGAGTAGAAAAAAATGATAAAATGTGACGAAACGTCAAAAGGTAAAGAAAGAAGAGAGAAAGAAAACATAAATACTATTTTTTCCATAAAATCGTCTTTCTCTTTTTCGTGGTGCATTTTGTATTGGAATATGAAATTCCGAGGGGTAAACTCTATATCCTACTACATCATAAAATGTGAATTTTTTTTGTGTTGATTTACTTCTGGATCCAAACTAGAGTTAATTAAATCAGGGTGTACCATGAAGGGTGATTGCACAACACATGTTGCTGTCATTGCCAACAAATTTACAAGCATGGCACACTTCCGTTTTCACACAAGCAAGATTTAAATGCAATAGACTGCCTGATGCTATTGAGTAAATGAAGGTTGGTACACAGCGCAGTCACTATGCTAACTGCCACAATTATGCAGATCATGACAATAGAGAAGTACTAAGTATGTATTGTTTTCTCTAACTATAAATTGACACTAACAAGACAAAAGACTACTAGGGAATCTCATATGCTGAAATTATAGCCACGAACTGCACAGAAAAATGTGAAATCATTGCACAATATTGCATCAAGCCTTTAACTCTGTTTCCTTTGGCCAGAATTTTTTTTAGAATGTTTTCATTCAAATGTTATGTATCTTTCTTCTCTTCCCAAACAATGCATCCACATTTCACAAGAAAAATAACCAATGCAAACACTTTATGACCAAACAGCCAAATAATGCCCTAGGTTTCATATTATGCTCTAACCAATTCAACTTCTCAGCCTCGACCATATCAATGATTGCACACTTCATTACGGATGAGAATATATGTGAGGGCAATCACAGAGCAAGATACATGCGTACCTGCGGAACTGATCATTTGTGTAGGCGTGATGATACGAGGAATGGGTCCAAGGAGGCTTCTATCCCCTTTGCAAGAGAAATGATGACCGGAACACTGATCCGCTCCTTCCAGTACTTGCTGAGCTCCTCGAACACCTCCCTGGTCTCCGTCGACGGCAGCCCATTCACCACGATGTCAGCATCCCAGACAGCTTCCTGCAGGTTGGTGACAACCTTCAACGGGCAGAGTGGCGTGTCGACCATGTTCAAACAGAACCCATCCCTCAAAATCTCATCGGCGTACAAGGTGCGGTCTCCCAGCCGAGCCTCGACATACTTCAGGTAGGCGCAGCGGCGGATGAGGCGCCTCAGCACGTCCTCCCTTGAGTTGATCACATCGAAGAGATGCTCCGCAGTGGACCGGTCCACCGCCCGCCCCGGCCGGCGCCACACCCTTATCTGCACCTTCTCCCTGAAATGGCCATAGGCGTCCTGCAGTAGAGCTGCGAAGACGCTGCCCCAGGCACCGGCGCCGATGCTGACGATCTTCAGCAGGTCGCCCTCGGACTTGCCAAGCAGCCGGCGCAGCTCGTCCAGCCGCTCCTCGGTGCCGTTCACCGACCCATTCACGTGCACGCTCCCAACCATCGAACCCAGAAATGGCTGAAAGGTGTGCGCTCTCGTGTGCAGCAATCAGTCGAACACCTTAAGTGCACGCCTCAGGTCGCTCAGCAACAACGAACCTAACACTCCAGATCCCCAGTAACAATTCCAAGAACCGGTCATCCACTCCCACCTACACCCATGGAACGTGGAGCACTAACCAGGCACAGCCCGAAGCGCCTTGCACCGGCGCGAGAATAAGTAACCAGATCGACGCGGCAGAGCAGGCCCAGGTCGGCCGGCTTTACGTCTCCACCCACCTCCAGCTCGAGTACTCTGGGGGCGGAGCTGGCCGGGGCATCCGGCGCCGTGGTGAGGTGGTGGGATGGATAACAGCTGAGGTGGAGGAGGGGCGTGGGCGGTGCCGTGGTGGATTGGACGGAACGGCCCGGGGCTTGGCTCGCGTTAAGTAGACGAGGGAGGTGGGTGGCGGCATTGATGGAGGAGATGGGTACCACCACCGCCGCCCACCATGCAGTGGCCGCCATTAATGAGTGGGGGAGGAGGAGGCAAGGTGTTGCCACCGCTACTTCCCGAGCTGCTCGTGCTCGCGCTCGCTGTGGTCTGGCATTTCACGGGGAGAGGACGACCGGGTGACGTTTACCCCTGCGGTAAACTGCTTAAGCAACTTTTAATTTTTTGAGACAACACAAACCTTGGTTTAAAAAACACGGGTTTATTTGGTCCGCACGACTCTAAAAACACATTAATACAATATAAATACATATACAAAACCAATTACTGAAAAGCACATAGAATTTAAACTTGCAGTTTGGTTCATAGGAATAGAGAAACACATAAACAAATTAGCGACAAACCATATGATAAGGTACAATTCGGATGTTATTAAGACACTAAAGACCTCGGTCTCCCTATTCATGCGTAGTAATTTGGAAAGGGAGTCGTGCTGATTGTAAAATTCCCGTGTTGTTTCTCTGAAAATTATATCAAGGGCACTTGTTATGTGTTTTTGTTTTGCTACATTTCTTTTACCAAATAGATAAATAGTAGAAAATTTTCTATCCATATGCTATTTCTTTGCTCTTGTTTTGAACCAAATATGCCCTCAACCTAATTGTAAAACTAGAACGTGACTTGTTTTGTTGTGGATGGACCTCAGACAGTGGGACTAGGAGCCCCGGACCGTCGTCCAGGACAACATCCAACTAGAACGCAGTATGGTTCAAATCACATATGCATGAGTGATCTTGCTTCTCCAAGCAAAAACAAAAGTTATTTTGCCACGTAGTTGCACATGAACTACGGGTACTATAATGTCCATTGGGATATACAATTGTTAAAGAACCTTATATACTTTTCCCCTGCGTAGATCAAGTACCTCAATTGTGTCCTCTGTAACCAAGTGCTTCTGTTTAGCAAATGCTCCTGATGTCTCGTATTCCCTAATGCTCTTACATCTCTCCCATTCATCTCTCATCCCCCCTTTAATCTATGTATGTGACTACCACCTACTTGTCGTAATACGCTAGTGTTATCAAACACCCACTCTTTGATTTGTTTGTGACCAGAACGCATTTGATGTAGTAAGTCAGCACTACCAATATGCTAAAATTGAAAGGGATGGTCTGGTGGAGATGAATTGGTACAAATGAGAAGAGAACCTTATCACTCAATCGAAGGTGTGTTCGGTTTATATGTAAGAATAGCATTGCTCGAACGACTACGGGTTGGTGGTGTAGTACTCTTTACTTTATAGCATTTTGCGCACCTTTTGAAAATTATTGAAAGAATGGCAGAATTAATGTCGATAAAAATAGCGGTTTGGAAGAAGCAAGGACGAAGTACGGTACTTGGCTATGCCCTCCTGGTGTCTCGTAACGGACTCATATTAATCGTTGGGACAGATAGAGAAAATAAAGCTGAACTAGGTGTCGCCACCTAGTGTGCCAAAATGTACCGAAACTATGATTCAACGGTGCCGCATCATGTGTTACAATAGGGGCACAGATTTAATTTATAGTGATGTTACTGTTACAAAGGTGAGCAGTGCCAATGATCTTCAGCAAGGCAAAGTTGGGTGGTGCGTATGCGCCACTACCGTCGTCCACCAAGCAGTGGCCGCCATTAATGAGTGGGGGAGGAGGGGCAAATATTCAAAAAAATAACTAAGGTAAATATTATTTTATAGAAAAATCTGACAAATATTTAGGGGTCATTAGGATGTTATTAGGACACTGAAGATCTCTTGTCAATTTTAATTCATGCGTAGAAACTTGAAAAGGGGGTCAAGTGGGTTGTAAAAACTAGAGAAATTTGTGTGTTTTTTGTTGCTCCATTTCTTCTACCAAACGGATGAAACATTTCGTCATACAAAATATTCTATTCCTATGTCATTTCTTTTTTCTTCGTTTGATCCAAATAGGCCCTTGACACACTGTCACAATAGTGCAACATGGGTTTCCCCTTATGCTGCCAAAGTGGGTCCACCACCTGTGGGTCCACCAAGAAGAGGGACAAGGCCGAGACTCAAGACTGGTAGGTGGGCCCGCTCACCTACCCCACGGGAACCCAGCAAGCTCGACATCGACACCAGGCGGCTAAGGACTCGGAGACCTCCCGGGTCACCCGCAGCCCAGAGACATCCCGGCGTCGCCTGCCCCCGGAGACCAAGACCATGACCCGAGAGATCGAGTACCCGACAGGAGGTCAGGCTCCCTCTCGGGTGTCACTTCGTACTGCGCAAGGGATAAGCATGCCATCACGTGCTGGAAGCTCCAAGATGAAGGAGGCGCCCAGTGATGTCGCCAGGGAACATGGTCGGTGGGGCTGTCAGGCCCTGTCTCCCTACTTTCCATAAAGGTGGACGCTCTCAACTAACCGGAGAAGGATACTAGGACGAGAGGACGCCACGTCGCCCCTCAAGACCAAAGAGGGGTTTACCCGCCGAAAACCCCCCACGCTCCTCGTGTGACCCCTTTGGCATCCCCTTGGCTTATAAAAGGAGGACCAAGGTCGCCGAGGCAGAGGATCCAAGGTTCGGAGCAAGCCAAGACTAAACTAGGGCAAATAGGCAGGAGCGAGAGGTAGTAGGGCTTTTGCGCCTCATTTTCTACCTCATTTTCCATTCGTCTCGATTGCCTAAATGGCCATTCGAACAACGACCAAACGAAAACGTCGCCGACACGGTGATGTCACGAACTACGAGCGACGCATGCTTTCGTCATGGATAAAAGACACGTGGACCCATATAATTGGACCACATGTCACAATCTGATTGCACAATAACCACGACGGATAAACAACATCGTTCTCATAGATGACGTCATTATCGCCGCCGCGACGAAATAAAAATGGTCACGAAATAGCCACCACGTGGCACTTTGCGGACAGCACATGTGGCGTCCTCTGATTCGAGCTCATGACGTCATTATATACCAGGACGTTCCGATTTCGTCGAGTATAAAGTGACGTCAGCAAACGGCGGTAACGAACGTCTGCCACATGTCGTAAGCCGCGACGAAACCAAAACGTCGTGTCGTGTTGGGCCTAGTAACAGGCGGGCCCAGTTGCTCGCGACGATTAACGAAACGTCGACGATCTCTCACGACGTTCTGCGGTGCACTGAACCGTCGTAGAATCGCCTATGACACTCGATTCCTGACTTTTCCATAACGTCGCGGGAAACATCGAGGATTGCGCACCACGACGGTTTACAACACGATCGCCACGTTATTGAATCGTCCTGGATCGTCGGATTTTTCGTAGTGTGCCTCCAAGCGGCCTGAACCTGGGTAACTCCATGTGTCATCTTTCTGTGCGTGCAACCCCCCACGGAGAGCTCGAGTTCTTCATCACCCGGAAGAGACGGTTCGTAGCCTCCTTTGCCCCGTGCCGAACCTAAAAACGGGGTATCCTTTACTCCCGGTGTCCGTCGGCCGAGACAGGACACACACAAAATAGGCCGCCAAAACTGTTGTACTAGCTGCACTCGGCCGTCGTCCAAGACATCACAGAAGCACTGGTGGTCTTGACTCTCCAAGAAAACAAAACGTGATTTTTTCGCGTAGTTGCATTGACATGAACTGAAGTTACTACCACCCTGGTTTTGCAGATGCTCCTTATATCTCGTATTCCCGTATGTTCTTACATCTTTCACATCATCTCTCACCCTCGGTTTGATCTATGTATGTTCACGTCACCTATCATTGCAACACGCTAGTGCTATCTAACACCCTCTCTATTTTATTGATTTGTCACTGCCATGTATTTCTCGCGGTAAGTGCTAAATTTTTTTGAAATTGAAAGGGGCAGTCTAGTGGAGATGAAATGATACAGACGAAAAGATAACCTTATTCACTCAACTGAAGGTTGATGTGGTTTATATGTAAGAAAAGCATTGCATAAACGGGCTGGGGGTGTGGCATTTTTTACTTTATAGATGTTTTGCACACTTTCCATAGAGTATAACATATCAGCCGAGTTAGACCCTAAGAAAATCATTGAAAGAATGGAAGAAGGTCGATAAAAATTGAAGTTTTGAAAAAGCGAGGACGAAAGACGATACTTGGCAGTGTCCACCTTATGTCTCATAAGGGACACAATTAACTATTCGAACAAATAAAGCTCAAACTTTGCATTGTCCACCCAGTGTGACAAAATGTATTGAAACTATGCTTAAACGCCGACGTATCAGAGGTAACAATAGGGGAACATATTCATTGGTAGAGATGTCAGTATTCGAAATCTGAGCAAGTGCAAATGATCTGGTAAAGTTGGGTAGTAGGTGTGCGCTGCACGCCACTTACCTGACATGAGTGAAATGCTCACGGCAAGGTAAAAGCTTCCAACTGCCTTACTCCCCCATCAATCACATCGAAACCGTATCTACAGGCTAACCATGTCCTGCTATTGAAATTGTAAACGGGTAGGGAAGAAAATACAAGGAAAATCGAAAGAATTGATATGGTGGATTAGCGAAACGTATAAAGAATACTTAGATTTACTTAATACATGATGACGCGTTGATACAATGGTGCCTATTTGATATTACCATCAAATGTAACTTCAGTTCAGGAAGATAAAGGATAGTTGTCGCCATAATTCCACAAACCCACAGACTTGACAACCAAGTTCAAGACTCACATAGATGTGACCCTAGTATAATAGCTTATAGATATAACTATCAATAATAATGACAATACTGAACATGGTAGTTGTTTGATGATCATTATATGTTTATGAGAGTCACTCGGCAACTATATGCACCTATTTGTAAAACTAGGCCGAAACTTGTTTTGTTGTCCATGGTGCGACTACCTGGGTTGGGTCGACCAACAAGAATTGAGCAGGGTTAATGTTGGATGGAAGAAAGATCCCGCCCCTCCCTCTAAAAAAACAAAAGCTATCAGGCCACATTGGTCCAACGATGTTTATATCCAAACACAATATAAAAATAAGAGCAAAATATTATGGCTGAGATTTGCCAAAACTAAATACCGTCCTTGTCAAATAAAATTACACCCAAAGCAAACATGTCACTTCAAGCTAGTATAATAATTTTCTAGCCAAGTACAAGAAATCATTGCTGCAGCTGTCGAAAGGACATGCTTGGTGAACACTAATGAACGTCCAGTTAACTGAAAGGAAGATCCAACATCCCGGTCTCACAAACATAGAGCAGCTAAGACTCATCGTCGGACACCAGAACTGCTCATTCCGCCACAGTTTCTGATGTTTCACATTCCCATGTCTTCTCTATCTTCTTCTCTCACCCTTTCTTTGATCTATTTATGTTACTAACATTTTTTTATGCAATAAGCTAGTGCAACCAGCACGTTAAAATGAGGTGGGTAGAGCTATTGTGTTGAGATGAAGCGATGGTATGATACATATGAGAAGAGAACGTTATTCACCCAAGAGAATGTGGGCTCGTGTATATGTAGTGAAAGCATTATGCGCATATAACTAGAGGTTGGTGGTATTGCAGTCTCTAATTTCTAGCTATTATGCTGGTGTAATGCATGTTTTCGCAACATACACCATATCATATAAGTAGTGACCAATCACAAAATTGAAAAATGATGCAAGGTTTTCTCATAAGAAAAAAAAACATCAACTGAAAATCATCCTCGTTGGTGAATTTTATATTCTGAATTTTGCACTAGAGTGACATACAGGAGATAAAGGACAGAAGGGATGGAGATAGCAGTGTTTGAAGGATTAAGTTTTAATGAAATATAAGATAACTTTATGGGTTACGAGCATTAGATACAAGTAAAACAACTAATAAATACACAAAAACCTGTACGTACATCACTCCAACATTTCATTTCAAATTTAAAAGATTGTTCAGAAATTTTTAGATAGTACGCATATCCAAGGTGAATTCAGCAGAGTGTATTACACAGTTTTATTCGTAACCCGAGAGGTATCGAGGAGGTCTAAACTCTGGTGACGGGAGAATGAGACGCCACCGCTATGCTACTCCCTCCGTTCGGATTTACTCGTCGCGAGGGGGATCAACCGAACGAAAAAACCAATTTTACACTTACACCCTTGGTATTTCAAAATTGAACTAAACACTCCTTCCGTGTATCGCAGCTTCAGCGTCAGCGATCGACTGCTCCATCGATCGTCTGCCTCCGTCGCCCTCCCGCCAGAGCAATCACAGCTCCGGCCGTCCTCCCGCGGTGGAGCCAATCACAGCTCCGGCCGTCCTGCGCGGCGGAGCCAATCACAGCTCCCGCCGTCCTCCCGCCGCCGGAGCCAAGCATAACTCCCGCCGGACTCCCGTCGGAGCCAAGCAGAGCTCCCGCCGGCTCCCACTGCCCTCCCGCAGCGCCGGGTCCTCCCGCAGTCCCTGTGGCTAATCCTCCGTCAGGTCCTCCCGCTCCAGCAACGAGGACCCCAGCAGCTCGCCGTGCTGAATCTCGTGATCAGCAGCGACGAGGACTCTGCGCATAGCTCCTCAGCGACGGAGGAGCTCATCCTCCGCTCTGTCACAGTCTGCAGCCCCCTTCTCTGCTCGGCCGTGGACGAGGAGGTACCTCTCGTGTGCCTGATACCAACTGTAATCTGTCAGGATTAATGTAATATGAAGAACAAATTTGATATCATGTGGATCTCTGAGAACAATTGCACGAAGAGAATGACACTATGTGAATCCCTGAAAACTCTGAAAATGACAGTAGCCTAAATCATGTGCAAATTTTTCAATTCCTGATGTGTTGCACAATGATTATTTGGACTTAGTCATTGTGTGATCCCTGGAATGATGTTTGCAGGTCAGCTTCCCAGTTCTGAAATTCTGTTTGCAGATCTTTAAGGAAATCACCTGCAGAACCCAGGGCCGGCTCTATATTTTTTGGGGCCCTTGTGCAAGGTGAAAAAATTGGCCCCTATATTTACTATATATCTACGCATATGACGTAAAATATTAAAAATTTACATCCAACAACATATTCTTTTTCTGAGACGTCCATAAATAATAGATATAAGCAATTAAGCAATGTCATATTACAACAAAAAAGTCTAGACTAGTTGCAAAATATGATAAATAATATTCCATTCTAATTTGATTACCTCGAATAATGCTTCATTGCTTCACAAAAAAACTTCTTCGGGCATTTCTGGATGCAAAATCATTGAGGACAATTTCAAGATCAATTTTGTCCAAAATATCCTTCTCAATACAGCACATAGCTAAGCCATTCAATCTCTCTTGTAACATAGTTAACCTCAAACAATTCTTTAGTAGTTTGAGTTTAGAGAAACTTCTTTCAGCGGAGGCTACAGTCACAGGTACAGTCAAGAGGATCCGATAGGCAACTGAGACATTTGGATAGCAATCCACGGCTGTAACAAACTGAAGAATCTCAGGCGCCGACATCAAATTATCTGGCAAACTCACTTGCAACACTTTTAACTCAGAGAAAAAAAATCATCAAGATCAACATCGTGCGACTTGCCATTAGTAAAAGTGTTTGCAAATATAGTGCAAGATTTTCGTAAATTACTATCATCCAAGGACTTCAGATTACTTGAGTTGAATAAGAAACCAAACACCTTTTCAAATGTCTTCAGCTGCTCAAATCGACTAGTCAATGAAGCAATTGCAGTGTCAACAATGACAAGAAAGTAACTAACTCTGAAGGATTCAATAGCTGAAAGTTGTAGTTCTTCAACTTCATCATTTACTTCGTCAAAATGCTTCTTCCTTTTACTTTGACGTTTTGTACGAAATTTTGGCTCTATGTCCATACTCGATGCAATGGCTTTGGCACTCTCAATACTAGAATAGAAATCTTCATCTCTGTACTTCTGAAAATATGAAATTACCCCTTCGATGTGTTTGAGAGTAGAATCGATGCACACAATTTTTTCCTGTAGCTTTTTGCTCACCATATTGACAGCAAATAGAATATCATGCCAAATAACCATGCCAACTAAAGTCTCAAATTTTCCAAGTGCCTTGTACAAAGATTGAGCCTCACTTACTGCAGCTGGATCATCGGTGGAAGACTTCTCTAGTTCCTTCAAAGCTGATCTTACTTGGAGAGTTTGGTACCTTATAGGTTGCACACTCTTTATTCGACTCTCCCAACGAGTATTAGACAAAGGTTTGAGAGTCAGATTTGGAACATTATCAAGCAAAATCTTCCACCTTTTAGTAGAACGTGCGAACAATACATAAATACGCTGTATTATACCAAAAAATGAAATAGCTTGTTCGCAAGATTTTGCCATATCACAAAGAGTGAGATTCAAACTATGACATGCACACGGCATATATAAAGCTTTGGGGTTAACTTGTTGCAACCGAGTTTGAACACCCTGATTTTTTCCCTTCATGTTAGATCCATTATCATAACCTTGTCCTCTCACATCAGCGACATTCAAATCTAGAGAATCTAATGTATCGATCAATACATTGAAAAGACCCAAACCTGATGTGTCATGTACCTTTAAGAAGTCCAGAAAAAACTCCTCCACTTTCGGAATGTCACTTGACATATTAACACAACGCACAATTAGCGTCATTTGTTCTTCATAGCTCACATACGGGGTACAGTCCAATATAACAGAGAAATACTTGGCATCCTTGATGGTGCGTAAGATAACCCCTTTCACAGCATTAGCAAGGAGTGAAATCAACTCATTCTGAATAGTGTGACCAAGATAATGGTGATGTATTTCATTACTTTGAATGCGCCTAATATGTTCTTTCATCACAGGATCGAATTCAGCAATCATTTCAACCGTGCCCAGAAAATTACCATTATTATCTTGATACAACTTCTCATTTGCTCCTCGAAAGGCCAAATTACGTTTGGCAAGAAACTTCACAGCAAAAATTATTCTTAGCAAAACATGTCTCCACCGCTCTTTTTCCTTTGCTATTTCCCGTTGCATCTCATCATCAATAGTTTGATTTTTGCTTAACCTCAACTTTACATCATTCCATGTGTTCATGTTGGTTAAATGCTCAACACTTCTCTCATGTTCTTTGAGTCTTCCACTGATACGCCTCCAATCCCTTAGTCCATGAGATGCTAGCAAAGACCTACTCTGATTTGATTTGAACAACTTGCAGGGAAAACAATAAACTTTGTCTACCTCTTTAGAATAAACCAACCACTTTCTGTCAATGACCTCTTTGTTAGCCAATTTTCTGGAGTAATAAGCATATGAAAAACTTCTGCCTTCTACTTCTGGAAACTCTAGTCCCATTTCTCTCACAGGCCCCTTTTCAATCAAAATATCCCTTTTGCGATTGTCAAGATTATCCCATCTTCTAGGATCATATATAAATAAAAGAGAATCATCTTGTTCATCACCATTACGAGCATCAGGGGAAAGCTGCACATTTTCCTCTCCCATGTTGTCCTCATTATCATCAACATCTGCATTTAAAGACAACAATTTGTAATTAGTTACTTACTTCTACAAAAATCGATCCTAGTTAATTAACAATTACTTACTGTGATTCGATTGTTCGTTATCTTCATGATCGTCATTTGGATTATGCTGCTCATCTTCTCCGTGTTCATATTCTTGCCTCTGATTTTCGACACCACTAGTACTAGCTGCCAGAAAATACCGATTTAAAGAACCTTTTTGTGACTCAATAAGTTTATTCTCTCGTTTTCTCTTTTTCCTTTTCTCAGCACCGGATTTATGTTTCGGCGGCATTGTAACACCTAAAATTGCAATTAAGAATTAGATCAACTAAGCTAGGGCAATATCTAACGCATAAACCACCGAGAGCAGACTAGCAATTAGCAAAGGAGAGATTGCACGGACTGGCGGACGTACCTGACGGAGGAGGATGATTGCTGTCGCCGAACAGGTGCACGGCGCTCCGTTTCCGCTTTCCGGTGGTCTGATTTTCTCCAGCGCAGCGAAAGATGAACAGGCGAGGCGCCGGGGCGAGAAAAGCAGAGAACACGAACAGGCGAGCGGTGCGACTGATCTATCGATTGGCCTACTAGCTAGGTGCGTCCGTGCGTGCTGCGTACTGTCTTTTCCTCTCCCCTTGATGGGCTGCTGGCCTGCTTCGCTTGGGCCTTCACATTTTTATTTTTTTCAGCTTACTAATACATACACATACATATGTAGGTATGGGCCCCCCCCAGCCATGGGCCCCTGTGCGCTGCACAAGGTCGCCTAGGGCCAGCGCTGGCCTTGGCAGAACCAGAACCAAAGTCGTGTGAACAAAAGGGACATTTTGTGATCGATTACACTTTTCATAGCTGCATAACTAACTTTTCTACAGGAAGATAGAACTAGCTCATCATCAGCTTAGGAATATCCTGCATATAGAACTTGGGATCAACAGGATGCATCGAGAAATAGACAAGAGTTTAGACTCAATGGTTTTCTGTTTCTTTTTCCATCTAATTTAGCCTAGGATGTATCTATGCATCCGTGCAACATGTTCACTGCAGGTTTTTGATCGACTGATCTATCGATTGGCCTACTAGCTAGGTGCGTCCGTGCGTACTGCGTACTGTCTTTTCCTCTCCCCTTGATGGGCTGCTGGCCTGCTTCGCTTGGGCCTTCACATTTTTATTTTTTTCAGCTTACTAATACATACACATACATATGTAGGTATGCCCCCCCCCCCAGCCATGGGCCCCTGTGCGCTGCACAAGGTCGCCTAGGGCCAGCGCCGGCCTTGGCAGAACCAGAACCAAAGTCGTGTGAACAAAAGGGACATTTTGTGATCGATTACACTTTTCATAGCTGCATAACTAACTTTTCTACAGGAAGATAGAACTAGCTCATCATCAGCTTAGGAATATCCTGCATATAGAACTTGGGATCAACAGGATGCATCGAGAAATAGACAAGAGTTTAGACTCAATGGTTTTCTGTTTCTTTTTCCATCTAATTTAGCCTAGGATGTATCTATGCATCCGTGCAACATGTTCACTGCAGGTTTTTGATTCCAGTAAAATGACATGTTACCTTCCTGCAGATCTTGTTGCACATAGTAACTGCAAGCTCCAGCACGGTCAGCTCAACAAGTGACAGGTTGCTGCTGCTGCTCCCTGCTCAGCCCGGAAAGATTTGGATCTGTCGAGGATGGTGACAATCCCATTGAACAGAAGGAGAACATTGCGAGGTCTGTCAAAGGCATTGGGTGTGAGCTGCACGACCTTACACTCAAGGTTCGAGTGGGGTGAGTTGAGGCGTCACAGTAATAAGGTGAGGCCCCACTCAAGGTTCGAGTGGGGTGAGTTGAGGCGTCACAGTAATAAGGTGAGGCCCCACTTAAACCTATCCAACATTATAAAGAGATTGAAATGGTGATTGTCTATGTGTGAAGAGAATTGGCCTGCGACACGGGAATTAGACAACATAGCCTACATGGATGAAAAGTGGTTCAACATGACTGGGGAGGTGAACAACTACTATTTGCTTCCCGAAGAACCTGGCCCCTTGCGCACCTTGCATCATAAGGATAGCATCGCCAAGGTGATGTTTCTCGCTGCCGTGGCTAAACCAAGATACGGCGAAGGTGGTGAGGTCACATTTGATGGAAAGCTCAGCATTTGGGCTTTTGTCACAGAGTCTCCCGCTCAAAGAACGAGTGAATATAGAGATAAAGGGACGCTCGAGCTCAAATCAATGAAAGTCACACGAGATGTAATGAGGTACTATATGTGTGAGAAACTTATTCCTGCGATCCAAGAGCGCTGGCCGGACGAAGATGAAGGACGGACAATCTATATCCAACAAGATAATGCCACACCACATACTCTTCCTGATGACCCGGTTTTCCGACAAGTCGTAGAACAGACTGATTTGGATATTAAGTTGCTTCAACAGCCTCCAAACAGCCCCGACATGAACATTCTTGATCTCTGCATATTCAGGTCTCTCCAGTCCCACACCGATTGCAGAGCACCTCAAAGCATCAGGGAACTGATAGAAGGTGTGGAGGAGGAATATCGAAACTACCCGGTTGATAAGCTAGCTAGAAGCTTCGTGACGCTGCAGTCATGCATTCGAGAGGTTATGAGAAATAAAGGACGGATAGACTACTCGATCCCTCACATGAGCAAGGAACGCCGGCAGGCAGAAGGACGACTTCCTATAGCTCTATCTATCGACCGTGAGCTAGTTGAACAGACCATAGCCTTTATAGAAGAGGCAGAAGCAATCTTAGCAGCAGAAAAAGAGCAGAAGCAGCAGGAAAAGAGCAGCAAGAAAAGAGCCACAACAGCCTGCAAGAAGCAGAAACACCCTTCGAGTACCAACAGCCTCCAAGCAGCAGGAAAAGAGAATCAGGAGCCTTTCAAGGAGCAGAAACACCCTTCGAGTACCAGCAGCCTCCAAGCAGCAGGAAAAGAGAACCAGGAGCCTTCAAGCAGCAGAAACACCCTTCGAGTACCAGCAGTCTCCAAGAAGCAGGAAAAGAGCAGCAGCAGCCTTCAAACAGCAGGAAAAGAGCACGAGCAGCCTCCGAGCAGCAGGAAAAGAGCAGCCACCTCCTTCAAGCGGCAGAAACACCCTTCGAGTACCAGTAGCCTCCAAGCGGCAGGAAAAGAGAACCAGGAGCCTTCAAGCAGCAATAAAAGAGCACCAGCAGCCTCCAAGCAGCAGAAAAAGAGCAGCAGCACCCTCAAAGGAGGAGAAGCAATACAGGAAGAGAGGAAGAACAACAGCAGGATAGAAGCACATGATGATAGAAGCACCAGCACCACCAAACAGCATAATAAGAGCAACAGGATAGAAGCACATGATGATAGAAGCACCAGCACCACCAAGCAGCATAATAAGAGCAGCAGGATAGAAGCACAAGATGAAAGTTGTATAGGAAAGGAAAGGATCATTGTACACCTAAATGAAAGTTGTATTGTTGTCCAAGTTTTATCATTGTACACCAAAAGATCTACTGTATTCATGATGTGTGTTAAATACTCCATTTACAAAATGAACCAGCCCATTTGTCAATTTTCTTTACTTGGGGTCAGCTAGTGCTAGAATCAACTGACAATCGATTCATCTATTCTCTACTGTTGGTTATATTGTGTATTCTGAAGGTAACGATGAGTGATATGCTTTGTGTATTCTGAAGGTAATTGATTTTCAGAGTCATGATGCGATTTATTCCCCATCTGAGGTCACATGAGCAACACTAAGAAATTGAGTACTCTTTATTCTACTCCTTGGTTCAGGACATCAACTGCAAAATCTCAGCATACAGCAAGCATAACTAGACCTGCACTAAGAACCATGCACAAGATCGAATTTTTTTGCATTAGGGAGAAGGATTTGTCTCACCAGCCGACAGAGCAGGGGCGCCTCGCCGGGCTGCCTCGGCAGAGGAGGATGCAGGGAAGGAGGTCTCCCCTAAAGCTCGCGGCCACCGGCGCCAGGAGCTTGGCAGCGGTGAAGGGTGCTGCCTTCCTCTCCTCCTGCCCGCAGGTCCGTCCCTGACAGCGCCAATTCGCCACCGTCGCGTCGTGGTGGACGAAAGCAGCTCGCCGGCGTCCAGTCTCCGTGGCGTTCAGTCGCCGGCGTCGTGTTGGTGGTGGTCTGGATCTGGCGCCTCCGGCCTCGCATCGACGAAATCCGTCGCCGACTTGAACTCAAAGGTTCAAGCTTTTTGGAAATTCGCCGCGGGAAGGAGGAGAGGAGCGCGGCGAGGCCACCGAAGGTGAGGGAGGAGAGCGCGGTGACGCGATAGAAGGTGGGGGGAGAGCGCGGCGGCAGCGCGGCGGCGAGCCGGAGAAGAGCACCGAGCGGGCCGCGGCGGCCAGACGGAGAAGAGAGGGAGGGCGAGGACCGCGGGTTCGGTCGGAAATAGATGGAGGGGGTTTTCGCAAAAAGACCGTCGCGACAAGTAAATCCGAACAGAGGGAGTAAAACATAAAAATTAAAATTAAAGAATGTTGAACAACTAGTGTCTTTTATTTCATGTATCACTGTGTGAGTTTTACCTCTATGGTAAAAATTTGTCCATAGGAAATTTTTGAGAACTCGCCACGTTGTGAACCAGTTGTCCTACAACTTCTAACTAGAACTAAGCAATTTCTATTGGATGACATATTGCCAGGATTTATCCACATATTTGATGATGTGTATAATTTAAATAATGTATTACAAAAAAAAACAAATCAAGAAGTGAGTCCATCTCACTTGGTTAGGGAAGTGGATGCACAACCCAACCACCCAGGTTCAAGTCCTCATGGACGCAGATTTAGGTTCTTATTATTTGAAAAAAGAAAATCCGCTGTAGGGGCTTCCCTACTGCATTCTTTAAAAAAAAAAAAACAAATCATTAACTTGTCTTGAAGTTGAAACTAACTCCTGTCAAAAAATAAAACGAGAAAAACAAAGAACAAAGAGGCCACTAGTTTCGAATTTGGATTTGTAATTCTATAAAATGCGGCTACCGAAAGGACCAGCTAGATGAACACAAATGAACAACCGGTAAAAATAAAGTAAACTCCAATATCACACGCCCATCGGATGAAGAAGTTGAGCCTCGTCCTAGGTTGCCCAGAACGTTGGTTCTACCACTCCTCTCATATCTCCAATTCCGGTGTGCCTTTATGGGGAGACGACATCAATTGTTTTTCTTGAAAAAAGTCGGGGAAATATTTGAACCTAGATTCAAATCTACAGTAGATCAGATGGATTTCAGACCACCGTGGCAGTAGCTGCATTGGGCCATTCAACCAGAATTACGTACAATTTCTATCAGCGTATATGAATTCCTCGTGTGCAGAAAAAGTACTCCGATCAGGAAGGAGTAACTTATGTCGGCCATATTAACCATTTTACTTGGCAAGTGTTAGAAATCAGAGCTCTGCATCTGCAGGCTAACTGAAACAGAGTTTGAGCTGGGAAAACAAAACAGAGGGCGAAATGAGCAGGAATATTGCTGTGGCAGAACACATGTAGACAGAACACACATGTTTGGTTCAAACATACTCCGTTCTGAAATAGATGACTCGGGCTCTATACAAATATCAATTTACAAAAAAAAAAAACCTCCTGCATTCAATCGTTAAAAAAAAAACCAGCGATTTAAAATCCTCCTTCCTGCGTCTCCAGCTCGCTCGCCAGCCCAGGCCCATCCCCGGCAGGTCGCCGCCCCAGAACCAGCAGGGAGCCGTGCTCCTCTACCCCAGCCCCAGCAGGGAGGGGAAGACCTGCTCCCCGCCGGCGCCGCTGCTCTGCTCACCTTCTTCCCGCTGGCGCTCCCTCCCCTTCTCGCCGGCGCTCTGCTCCACTTATCACTGGGTGCTCTTATCCCCTTCCCACCGGCGCTGTGCTCCACTTCCCGCTGGGTGCTCTGGTCCGCTTTCCGGCTCCGCCACAGGCTCCCGGGCACGGCACCGCCACGGACTGAAGTTGAGGAGCAGCGGCTGCAGCGCTCATCCTCCACCTGCGCCGCCGCTGCCGACACATGCGGCCTCCCGGCACGGCTCTGCCGCCCCTCTGCACGAAAAATGTGAAAAAAGATCACGTAAATCAAGATTATCTGTGATGTACTCCCATGAATAATGTGAAACTGTAATTAAAAAACTTCAGGTAATAATGCAATAATTAGCAGAAAGTTACTGCGAAGATCTGAAGCTCCAGAATACTCAAAGTTACACCAATTTGTTCTGTCAGTTTCAGTTTTTACAGAATACTCAAAGTTCACAAAACGTTCAAGCAAAATGTTAATTACAGCAGTAGTCTATGTAAATTACTCCAAGCAAGAACAAGTAAAGCAATTTGTGCTAAAGCACTACTGGCAGTTCAATTACTGTTCAACTTGAAGCAGTATCAAGTTGTACCAAGTTCAATTACTGTTTATTTGCTCTGCTCTAGGTCCTGCAACAGCAACGACAATAAACAACTCAAGAACAACAACCAGAATAACTCTGAATTTTGAGGTACTCAAGCAAAACTTAGCAGTAACTTTGCCACTCTCAGACATTGCCACTAACAGAGATAAGTTTCTTTCAATAATTAGCTATCTAGTCTAGTGCAAGTTGTGATACTCTAGTGCCTGGAGGAATTAAGAGAAGTGATACTCTAGTGCTAGTAACAATACAAGTACAGTACCATGGCAACAGATATGATTCATTCAAGATCATGCTGGTGTTGTATTGTGCATAACCATCAGGTGTGTTTATGCCCGTGAGGTCTGGCACACGATTCTACAAGGGGTGGGGCTGCAAAGGCTTACGCCGAGGCAGGACTCTTGCGCCGCGCAATGGTGGACCATGATCGATGCGGCCACGCCAACAATGAAGAAGAAGAAAGAGATCAATGACCTAATCCTCCTCACCGCAAGATCACTTTGGCTAGAGAGGAACAGCCGGGTGTTTGATCATATTTCCTCCACCGCTAGGTCAGTTAGTGATCAGGTTGTGCAAGAATTCGCGCTCTGGCGCACGGCGGGAATTGTGGAGAGTTGCGAGGAGTAGTGTTGTGTGTGCCGCGGTTTGGACTCGCCGTTTGTGGCTGGGTCCTTAAAAAACTCTCTGTAACATAAACGATTTCTCTATCTTAATAGCGCGCGTGTTCTTGTATCATGTTGAATATTTTGCATAACCATCTGTATCCATTACAAGCTGGTGTTGTTTATCTTGTTAGGGAGACAAACATCACTAAGTGCATGCAATCTCCACACATACACAGATTCATTCGAGACTATGAGTAAAACACTGACATTTCATTTCAGCAAAATACTACAGACATAAACAGAGTCATCCGACCACAATCCATACAAATACTCCACACATAAACAGGCTTTAAGAGAAGGGTTCACAGAGAGTAAAGACGGATTCTTTACCTGGCATCATTGAGCGTCGTATCCCGCCGCATCCAGCCACTAGGGTTCCAGATCACATCGCTGCCACGGTATCGCCACCGCATCGCCGCTGCATGATCTAGTAACAGATTCGTTCATTCCATTAGAATTAGATAACTAAACCAGGATCATTAGAATAAATGGCTTATTTTTAAATAGGGTATTACTAAATGCTCCCGCATGTTCATGTCTGAGTATGCATGTTCATTTGTCTAGCACATTTTGTCATTTGCTTAACAGATTTAGGATTAATTAACAAAATGACTATTGCATTTCACAATTTGCAAACTGAGATTTGTTCATATTTGCTGTGCAAAAAATATCCAAGCATATTTTGTCATTTGTCTAAAGATTTGGGATCAAGGAGAGTGCATTTCATAATTTGAAAATTTAGAATTGTTCATGTTCACTGTGTAAAAATGCCCTAGGACATTTCGTCATTGTCTATCAGATTGGGGGTTAATTAATTACAAAGAGACTTAATACAAAAATCTAATATGAGCTGCATCACGTACATGATGGCACTGTTCATAGAGAGCAAGCGAGCACGGGCACTCTTCGAAGTTTCCCGTAGCATCACAGCTTTGGATCAGAAAAATAAAGGTCGCTGCAGCCACAACAATACAGAGCCACACACTTTGACGTACTACTACTAATTCAAGACTCACAGACAAGACCCTTAATAGCTTGTAGCTATGATTATTTAAATAGATATGACGGTACTAAACAGGATAGTCTTCTGATGGAGAATCAGAAGAGGCAGCCTTCCTCCAATCACGCCGATAAGACTTCACTTGACCAGCAGCATGCTTCACAACACGACCATGGTAATCTACCTCTTCTCAAGTCTTACTGTGTTCTCAAGTCTTACTCGTCATCCCCCTACAGCAATAAAAACAATCCGAACATGAGAAAAGATTGGAACATCAGAAGGCGTTTGTGTATGTTTATGAGAGAAGAGGAGATGAATTAATCTGGTACAAATCGTAATTTTCACTCGATGAGCTTGTGGTTGCCGCGGCGGCGCGTTCCGGTTATGGGCCAGCACAGGCTCCTCCTCTCGGACCGTATTCACTAGGTTTAAAAATGAAAAAAATGATCTGTGATCAAGATATAAGAAGTCTAAGAACAATAAGGGTTAGTAGCTGATAGTTTGTAATTAGTATATCGTGTTTGAAATTTAATGTGTATTTTCAACTTATTGACCATTTTATGGAATAATATACTAATAAATACTAGCAAGCAGTTATTCCCCTATGTTTGCGTCGGTTTTTATGTTTTTTTATAAAATATAAAAATCCGAGAAAGTTATAATGAAAGTTTCCCGAAGGCATGCAAAAGTGCAGCCTATCAGGCCTCATGCGCCTAGCCATGCACCTGGGCGTAGGTCGGTGGCGTGGTCGCATGTGGCCCACGACCTCTGCCAGGTGATGTCTTTCGACCGAGTGCTCCACAAGCGGCTCCTGGTGTCCTATTTTTCTCACGCTTTATTGGCACCGCACAAAGAGTGATGCGCATGAAGAACTAGAACAGAAGCATGTCATATCTCCGAAGGCTCTTGGAGGAATTCCACCAAAATTTACCATGTAGTTATATGTCCATGTTTTATTAGATCATATGATGGATCTCGAATAAAACTGTGATAGTTCCATTCAAATACGCTGACTAAAACAGCATATGCGCTGGGAAAGCAAAACACAGAGCAAAATGAGCACAACACACATGTAGACAGAACACACAGATTTGGTTCAAATACGATGGCGCTCTCAGATAAACTAAATTTTGTCGACTATCCATTTTACTTGGCTGTTAGCAATCAGAGGTCAGACCGTCAGAGAAGTGCCATGACAGATTGACAGGCACGACGATACGGAGGTGTGGCATCTGCAGGCTAACTAGGACAGCGTATGTGCTGGGAAAGCAGAACACAAAGCCTTGAGCACGAATATTAACTGGCAGAAAAGATTTAGACAGAGCACATAGATTAGGTTCAAATATATTGATGGCACACCGACACAGATGCATGTATCAGATAGCACATTCAAATATAAGTGGTAGCATCACAACTTTGGTTCAGAAATAAAGGTAGCTGCAGCAGCAGCAACACAAACCCACACACTTTGAGATACTACTAGTTCACGACTCACATGGATGAGACGCTTAATAGCTTATATAGCTATGATTATTTTAAATAAATACGACGGTACTAAATAGGATAGTCTTCTGATGATGGAGAACAGAAGATGCAGCCTTCCTCCAAATCACGCTGGCAAGACTTCACCTTGACCAGCAACATGCTTCACACAACACACGACCATGGTGATCACTTGTCTAAAGTCTTACTCTGTTCTCGAGTCTTACTCGTCATCCTCCTACAGCAAGAAAAACGAGAAAATGTTAGAACATCAGGAGACGTGCGTATGTTTATAAGAGAAGAGGAGCTGTCGTAATCTGGTATTACAAACCTTAGTTTTTTCCCTCGATGAGCTTGTGGATGCCTCGGCCTCCTGCCGCGGCGGCGCGTTCCAGTTCCGGGCCAGCGCAGGCTCCTCCTCCCGGACCGGATTCACTGGGGTTTCAATTGATTGCTATTCAAAGTCTTCGTCATACTCCTCATCAGACGCGTCCTCGTAAGCATTCACCTCGACCTGGTAGCGAAGGATCCCTCCTATCCCACCAAAGCCCCTGCAGAACTGAGACCCTTCCTGCGACTTGTTCGTGATAAACTCCAGCGTGCAGCCAAACTGCCGGTAGTTTTCCGCAAACCACTCCAGTAGCAAGGTCTTCTCAACCACCTCCAGGTCTGCAGACGTTGCCTTCTCTTTGAAGTTGCCCTGATCTGCCTCCTGCGCCTTGTTGAAGTGCTTCACCATAGTTTCCCCAGTGGCTGCATTCTTCAAGATGTATCGATTGACATCCAGATTTTCCCAAACAATCAGTGTCTCAACTGCACCCATTTCAAGGGCAGACATGGTGTCATCCACACCAAAAACATACTTCCCGGTGTCTTGGCTTATCTCCTCAAAGTACTTCCCGATCAACTTCTTTTCTTGGATGAACTTGACATTGGAAAGCACTTCAGAAGATATCTCAATGGCCTGGTTAAAGCCATTCTCTCCACCATAAGAGACATCGACCACCTTGAGTATCTTGGCTGCCAAGCGCTGATCAAACATGTCAGATTGACCCAATTCAGTCTTGAAGTCAGCGGAACCAGCTAGAATGAGCCCAGAAACATTTGGCTGGCTGGTGGCAGGGTTGATGAAGAATTGTGTAGCCAGCTCAGCTGTCTTGCGCACGTAGTTGTGGCGTTTCTCCATGCGCAGGCGGGCAAAGCGAAGTGCTGACTGCCCTCCTCGTCCATGCTTCTTTGGCAGATCAACGCTGAACTTGTGAAGAACCTCCCTGGTGTTGCCACTCAAAGTTCCAAAAAGTGTTCCATTACCATCCATGATGATGAAGCCAAACTTATCATCAGACTCAAGCAGCTCATTCAGCGCCTCAGTGTGGAACTTGTTGTCGCAGAGATACAAGGAGACATTAATTGGCCTGAATGGCTCAAAGTCAAAGGTCACTTTCTTTTCTTTACCCTCATCGGTCACAATGGTTCCAGTGTAAAGAACCAATCCATTGGGGGGAACTCGATTGTACAGCTTCAACCTTTGCTGAGCAGAGGTAATTGCACCCAAGACTGACTGCCTGTTGACCCTGCTCTTGATGTTTGAGGCAGTTCCATATTCATCACCCAACATCTTGGCGACCCGAGAGACCTGATCACGAGGCGGCATGACCAGCGATATCATGCTTGTGCCATTCCCACGGGCAGCATCAAGTGCTTTGATCAGCTTCTTGACTTTCCAGATCTCAATGTTCTTGTCGTTATCATGACCGTCCGCCATCTTGGTTGTGTTCCCACCTCTGCCTTCACCTACAAGTTAGAACATTCAGAGTTAGGCATAATAATGCAATTAAGAGCTGTCTAGGAGACTGTTAGCATCATATAAATCAAAAGCAGAAGTGGGATATAAATAAATAAAACATCATATAAATAGGAAAGAGATGTAACTGCCATTCTTAAAAACGGAAGGACTATTAACACGTAGTCATGACAGGAAAGAAAAAACCAAATGCTGAAGTAGTTAATGGACACATGACAGTAGATAGGAACTGTTACAGTGTCAAAAACACATTTATTATGAGGTAGACATACATAACCTGCATAATCAAAGAGAAAAGTGGAAAATTTGATAAAGACTAAGAAGCTTCAGGCCAAGGACAACAATTACAAAGGTACTGAATAAGATATCTTAACAAACATAATACAGTGCAAATAGTGTTGATAATATCACTAATTATCACCATATAAGATCAGAGGCCAAGAATACTAGAAAATAAAAGGAATGCTTCCAGTTCCCACTGTTGAAGGTAAAACAATCTTTTTAAGAGCAGACCGTGAAATGCTTTAGGACAAACAACCACAACCGAAATATGAGCTGTCTAGAAGAATGTGTAACATATTATTCCAGAAGGCATAAGTGGGGTTAAATAGAAACATCATATGAAGAGGAAATTCGTAGAATAAGAAGGATTATAGACATGCAGTCTTAACAGGAAACGGAAGTGGAACTATTTAATGGACACATGATGGCAGATAGGATTTGTCAAACTGTCGAAACAATATTTATCATGATGTATTCATATATGTAACCTGCATAATAAAAGAGAAGTGTGGCAAAATTGATAAACATTCAATAAGCTTCAGGCCAATGAAACGGTCACAAAGAAACTGAATGCGAAATCTTCTCAACAAATAGAACAGGCAAATACTGTTTATACAATCGCTACTTATCGCCATGTAAGTTCACAGGGAAAGAGTACTAGACAAAAAATGCTTCCAGATTCACTGTTGGAAGGTAAAATTATATTTTTAAGAGCAGAGCCTGACATCTTCTAGAACAAATAACCACAGCCCAAAAGAAAGCAGGTAAATTATGGCTGTGCACACTTGGATTTACGCATGTATGTACAAATGCAGGACAAGTTAAACAGTGCAACAGAGTTGAGGATCCTAAGATCCTTTGGGCTCAGCCTTCAAATGCAGGGCTATTCGCAGTGTAACTCCTAAAGAGCAGACGCACGGCAAGATAAGGAGACAAATTTATCACTAAATTTCGTCATACAAGATCAGAGGACCGGCTAAACAGTGCAGCAGAGTTGAAGATCCTAAGATTCTTGGGACCCAGCCCCCAAATTTATATAGCAACAAAATCGTATGTATTTTCAGGAGTGAAGGTGTTTGTTAGATAAAAATTAAAAGCCTAAAGCGGAAAATTTGATAAAGACTAAGAAGCTTTAGGCCAAGGACAACAATCACAAAGGTACTGAATAAGATATCTTAACAAACATAATACAGTGCAAATAGTGTTGATAATATCACTAATTATCACCATATAAGATCAGAGGCCAAGAATACTAGAAAATAAAAGGAATGCTTCCAGTTCCCACTATTGAAGGTAAAACAATCTTTTTAAGAGCAGACCGTGAAATGCTTTAGGACAAACAACCACAACCGAAATATGAGCTGTCTAGAAGAATGTGTAACATATTATTCCAGAAGGCATAAGTGGGGTTAAATAGAAACATCATATGAAAGAGGAAATTCGTGAGAATAAGAAGGATTATAGACATGCAGTCTTAACAGGAAACGGAAGTGGAACTATTTAATGGACACATGATGGCATGGTTTTAAAGGCGTCCGCCTAGGCGTCTAAGGCGTCCACCTAGGCGTCAAGGCGCCCCCCCTCCGCCTTGGAAAAACGACCGCCTTAGGCGCCTAGGCGCCTAAAGCGTCCGCCTAGGCGTCGCCTAGGCGCCAAGGCGCCCCCACTTCGCCTTAGGACGCCTTAACGCCTTAAAAACCATGCATGATGGCAGATAGGATTTGTCAAACTGTCGAAACAATATTTATCATGATGTATTCATATATGTAACCTGCATAATAAAAGAGAAGTGTGGCAAAATTGATAAACATTCAATAAGCTTCAGGCCAATGAAACGGTCACAAAGAAACTGAATGCGAAATCTTCTCAACAAATAGAACAGGCAAATACTGTTTATACGATCGCTACTTATCGCCATGTAAGTTCACAGGGAAAGAGTACTAGACAAAAAATGCTTCCAGATTCACTGTTGGAAGGTAAAATTATATTTTTAAGAGCAGAGCTTGACATCTTCTAGAACAAACAACCACAGCCGAAAAGAAAGCAGGTAAATTATGGCTGTGCACACTTGGATTTACACATGTATGTACAAATGCAGGACAAGTTAAACAGTGCAACAGAGTTGAGGATCCTAAGATCCTTTGGGCTCAGCCTTCAAATGCAGGGCTATTCGCAGTGTAACTCCTAAAGAGCAGACGCACGGCAAGATAAGGAGACAAATTTATCACTAAATTTCGTCATACAAGATCAGAGGACCGGCTAAACAGTGCAGCAGAGTTGAAGATCCTAAGATTCTTGGGACCCAGCCCCAAAATTTACACCTTCGCATACTGAATTAACTAGAGGTGCAGAGGGCGATACCAGGCAACCAGCATAATAATTACCGTAAACCAATTGCACACCAAATACATCAACTTCATGCCTCTAATCGACAAATTACTGCTCACAAGTCGTAACTGACGCGACACTCCCCAAAACTAAACTAAAAATCGGCTTCGATCCATCTATGAACGCCCCTGCACCAGCTTCGGATCGGCCCAAACTAAACCGACCAGATCAAAACGCTCCTCGAAACCGATAACCGAACGACAACGAACGTGTCCAGACCCGATCAACGCGCCTAATCGAACCAGGACGGAACAGGAAACTAGCAGTGGATTCGCGAACGTAATCGAGGCAGAGCGGAACAGGAAACTAGCGAGGATCGCGGGCGGATGTTACCTTCGCAGGCCGGCGGCAGGGGGGCGGAGAGGGCGCTAGGGTTTCTCCGGGCGAGAGAGAAATCTCGGTGGCGGCGGTGGCTCGCTCGAATCAATCCGATGGTTGGAGAAAAAATCGGCCGCTGCGAACTCTGCGGCGATGCCACCAGAACACTCGGCGGCGGGTGCGAGAACCACGCGATCAGGATCGGACGGCGGAGGATCGTCGGTCAGATGGTGGAACAGTACTGACGCGCTTGCTTGACCCGCAAGGACAATTCTTTTTTCTTTTCTTGTGAAAATAATAAAAGCACAAATTCTCTCCTGTGGTGCCGTGGCTGCCAAGTTGCCACGCACTGCCTTTGTCTAAATCATGATCATAAAGAAAAGTCTACGAGATTCTTCTCTTGTTGTTGTAAAATATATTCGTGTGGATCGTGGACTCTTTAAGTTTGCTGGATGTTGACGTTTCGGTACATTTTAAGCATAGAAATTTGAGATGGACTATGTTGTTTCCACTTTATAACAAAACTTTCTTCTTTTAGAAAGGAATTGTCTATTTACACCGAAATAACTTTGTTTGCTTTTAGCAACAAACCCATAGTTAGTATGATGGATTAAACAAATTCTTAAACCAAAACAAACAATGAATCTATTAACAAGAACAAATGTTGTATGAAGGTATCTCGAAATCACCATCACTAACTACATTTGTTAAATCAAACCATGTATTCCACTGAGGTTATCTTAAAGAGTTTTCCAAATTTTCATAAGTAAAACAAGGAAATCAGCAAAACATACATGAACCTAGATGCCAAGCAGCGTCTCATTCACTGCCATGTATGTTTGATGTGGGCATGTTTGTATATAAAATCTGATATATTTTTTTACGAGTATCAACCTGCTCTGTACCTCAGAGAGGTTTAGTGAATGTTTAATCAACATTTAACGGTCATAATGGATCTAGGTTTTCATTAAAGTGAAACATCTTCTTTATTGAGGTTTATTCACAAACTTGTCAAAGTGAATTGTAGTTTCATTTTCATAAATATTAAATTTTCTTATAAATTTATATACCGGGATCAAAACTCAAAAGGAAGGATATACAAAAAAAAACATCACTTTACTTTTTCGAATCACGGCCTTGGCTAATGCACAACATTCGGGCTCAATCCACGAGCTCACCGGCCCAGGAGTGCACCGGACCATGTCTCGAACAGCAACGAAACTCAGCAACCCAAACGGACCGCACCCAGTACCGGGCTGAACCGACCCGATGTCGCTGGTCGCCTACGACGCCTCCTCCGACGAGGACGACGCCGGCGAGCCCCCCGCCGCCGGACCGGCCCTACACCCCACCTCTCCTCCGCCATCGGGCCCCAGCCAAGGCCTCCGTCTCCATCTCCGTCCGTGTTCGCCGCTCCTCAGCCTCCAGCGCCGCCGCCTGCCCCCAGCCAGTAAGCCCCGTGCCGCCTCTCTAGGGTTTCGATTGTAGCGATGGGGATTGGTGGGACTGCCGCTGATTTGGGCATTACTTGTTGGATTTCGTGTTTGCTCCTACTAGATTTAGCCGTGCTGTTGTCAATTGGTGGCCACTGGGTCACTGAGTTGAGCTACAACTCTAGGGGGATATGCTGGAGCTTAGGCCACCGGGAACGAAATAACCAAAAAATATTAGCAAATACCGCAACAGGACAAGCTCATGCAGTCATGCTTGTAACTTGTTTTAGGTGCAAAACCGTAGGCTACTGAAGGTTTAGATTCGAAACAAGAACCGGCATACTCATGCAGTCATGCTTGGTTCACCTGCTCCTTGTTGCACGGGATCATGTAGCTTCAGAACCCAGAGGAAGCGTTCGAAGTTCTTCTACTTTTAGCGTGCAAGTTGTAGCGAGTTGCTATTCCAATGCTATAATCTGATATTACCATAAATGGCTACTGTGAGGTGCTCGCCGTCATGACGAATTGAGTTCTCCCTAGCTGTTAGACTGTTCACATAGATGCTAAAGTTCTCGTTGTGACAGGGAAACTTGGATAGTAGTGGGTATCCTGTGTTGGTATGTAAAAGGGAAAAGATCACATGGGGACATCCATGATTATAAACAGATTTCCTTCCTAAACTTCCATGAGCCGAACTGAATGTTTTATAGTTTTACTGGGATATTGAGAAGCCTTGAATCAAATTCGCTAATAAGTATGAGCCATAAAAATTTATTTGTGGCGTGCTTCCCTTGGGCTATGCTTACAACTGAACAGAATTGAATTTGTGAAGCTATGATTCGTTTGAGCAAATGCCTTTTGGGCACCTCTGTTCTGGTACTGCCTCAACTTTGGTTGACAGGAGTCATGGTTTGACAAGCTGCTGATGCTTGTTCACAAGTGTCTATCTGAGAATCATGTGGAGGGACATTTTCTGCGTATGTGCAATTCTTTTGTTTTTCTAGTGGAATGTGCATACACTTGCTAATTATAACCTTGCAGGATTCGATTAGGCAGTTTGTTTGTCATAACTTTCCTTTAGTCTTATCTTCTAGGCCATGTCATTTATACGCATGTACTTGATTTGCAAAAAGTTTCAGCCACCTCCTAGCGTGGTGAAGCAGGGGATTTGTACTTTTGTAGCATGTCCACGTCTAGTGTATCCATTTACATGTATTTGTATGTCCTTGATGCATCCCATATTAATTGACTTGCATATATTTCATTAACCTCTCTTTCTAGGTTCTGCCGCGCTATCGAAGTTCTTAACTTGATTTTCTGTTTTTTTTTTTTTGCTCCAGGAATGTAGCGTCAACTAATTCAATTAATGTCTCCCTGCCGACACCATCATTTGAACTACCAGATGTTGCAGATCTTTTTGCTTCCCCTTCTCTCCCACCTAGAGGTGCTGCTGCTATGGTGGGGATTTCATCAAGGAAAAGAGAATCAAATGGATCTGCAATTCCTCCACGCAGTAAATTTCCAAGGGCCCCGTCAGCACAGCCTCGTGGTGCCAGGAATGCTGCTATGAGCACATTAGTTCCACCACAGCTTAGTGGAAGGTTTGTCCCCATTTTCAGCTACATTAAAATATTTGACATGCAATCCTTGTTGAGTTGCTCCCCTCGAAAGTTCTTTATTCAATCAGGTAGTCGAGAACTAAGGCAAATAGACGATTGTTTTGCCAATTACGCTGATAAAAGTTCTTCCATGTTATGTACGTCAATATTTGATGCCACTAAGTAATGTTGACCCTTTTGGTTTTGACAGGAGCAACGTTGTTACCGAAGATATGGGCAAACTGTTTGTGGCGACACGCAAAGACTAGCATTTAGTACCCATGAATTGACATATATCTAGATTCGGGTGACGCAACTAGAGGGCTTCTCGTAACTGAAGAGATAAGATGTACATACTCTCTTTTGTGACATTTGTTTGTTGGCTGTTTCTTTAGTGTTCACCTGTGTGCCGCCACAACAGTAGTATATGCTCTTTTGTTGAAAGCATGTATATCTGCTTTAGGACTGGTTGACATTCTACTCTGCAAGCTGAAAGCGTTGTATTCAGTATCTTTTGGTTAATAGTGAATGGATGGATTAATAAGAGAATATGTCCTTTCTTGGGAAGTTTAGATGCGTGATTCATCTGTGATCAATGGTATAGATACCAAAATACTTCGAACAGGCTATAAAGAAAAAGACACATAATAGTGCACACGGAATTTTAGAACGCTCTACTGCAGACGACTTGGCTGGTAAACCATGATGCTGGTGAGCTCAAGAACATAAATGCTGGTAAACACTGTGGAGCTACCCGAAGCAAGACATGTTTTTTTTTTTTTTTTTTTTTTTTTTTTTTGCGAAAGACACCCAGATCTATTAGCAAACACGGTGATACAACACACCCCGAAGAAACTGGAAAATACAACCAGGTCCCTGGAGACGCCATCGTCTTCGACCTCCGACGCGGAGCAAGGACGCGCCGCTGCATCGCCGGTGCCGCTCCCACCTGGAGCCTGCACTCTCCTTTTCTCCGGCGAACTCCACGCAGACGGGAAGTCGTCACTCTCGGTCTCTCCGTACCAGCACGACGAAGAGGAAGGCCGACGGGGTACCACCAAGTCAACTCCCCCACACGCCGGCGAGGGAGAGGTAGATCCGAGGCAGCTCCACCTGCAAAATAACAGGCCTCCCAGCACGCACGACGAGGCCGGAGCGAACCACGCCGTCACGGAGAAGCGAGCAGGAGACAAAAACTCCACAGTACGACCACCACCTCCGGCAAGGCGACCGCACCCGGAGACTGCACAGACCAGTGGATCGACAGATCCACGGCCACCAGAGAACGGACGAGCCACGGCGAGGACCCAAAGGTCGTCGACGCAGAAGGGGAAGCTCGCCGCCAGCACACACCACTCCGACAGCGCCGCCACCTCCACAACGCCGCCGGCCGGAGACCTACTCCTACTCTGTACACGCCATAGGCACAGAGCCAGGTTCCCCCCACTCTCCCGCCGCCGAAGCAGCCGCCGGAGAGGGAGGGGAACGCCGGTCTGGCCGCCGGCGGACCGAGGAACCCTAGCCGCCCTTTTTTCGCCTCTCAGGAGAACTGTAGCGCGAGAGGGGAAAAGAGAGATGACCGAAGCAAGACATGTGATAGTCGCCGTAGTACATGACAGGCACGTGGAAACCCTTCACCGCTGTCGTCATTGCTTCCACCATCTCCGAGGCACCAGTGAACTTGTCTACAATGACATTGCAGCTGGGATCCATTGTGTCCTGTAGGAGCTCTAGGCTGGAGGCCAGCTTCTACAACTCTCTCTGTTAGGTGGGGAAACATTTTCTTATCCTGCCTGTTCTCACAGACTCATCGGTGGGTTCCGGCGGATTTGATCCACCATTGCTCCCGACGTCTCGTATTCCAATGTGTTCTCGTGTCTTTTGATTTTTCTCACACTATCTTTGATCTATTCCTTCCTGTGACTATCACCTATCTGCCGAAATGAGCTAATGTTGCCTACACATTGAGGATTTGAGGTAGAGTGAGATGACGGAGGTATTCTGTTGAAGATGAAGTGGTAGATATATAAGAGGATAACCTTTTTTTTATGTATATATGAGGTTGGTGTTGTAAAGATAAAAAAGGACAAAGTGCAGGTTGGTGGTGTAGTACTCTTCACTTTATAGATATCGTGTACATGCAACACAACATATCTGCTTAATTATTCACTGACTAGATGATTGAAAGAATGAAAGAACGGTTGATAATAAATATAGTAACCTGGAATCATCTTTTTTGATGATTATTTGTTTTCCTAATTTGTCACTACAGTCTTCGTTAAGGCCCTGTTTGGCAAGAGTTTATCAGGGAGTACATGAGATTATTTTTCCAACGGGATTGAGTAAGAACACTATTATTACCCAAAACAATTTGTTACAATTACACCACAATCCCCTAGCTCATAAATAATCTGCTTTGATTTATCTGGTTGGAAGGCAGGGTTAATTCTACATTGAAAGGTAGACCTAGCCAGCAGCACCAACAAACTTCTCATATGTTTTCGTATCTTCCTAAAATCATTTCAATTGTTAATTCTAGCCGCCACTTCGTAGACCACGCTTCGAGCCGCACGACCTCTTCCTCTACCGCCCTGCCCTGCAATCCCACTCGACCGCACCGAGTACCGGGAGAGGCCTGGCAGAGGGGAGGAGCACGGGGAGGTGCTCGCGGATGTCGACGCCACTAAGGTCGACGATTTCTAGGTGGACCGGCTGAGGTGGGGTGGTGGCAAGAGCGGCTTCAGTAGAGAGAGGCAACAAGGGAGGGGAGAGGATGGTGGCTCTGGAAAGGATAGGGTAGCCGAGCGACGGCAGCGGGGACTGCGCGAGGCCGCGAGGGTTTCGACGGGGAAGCGAAGATGGATGAAAAAATCGGTCGAGAGACGAAGTGGACGGAACATAATGCATGGCAGACTAAGGAACCAAATTCTTTTTTTAGGTACTAGAGATTTACTGAATTGGTTAATGCATTTTATCGGAGAAGTTACAATTTTTTGATAGGGCATATGCTAATTTATTAAGATATGGCCCACTTCCACTCTCACAAAGTGTCTAGTGGCACGTGCTGGAGCTGGCTCTTGCATGAGAGCCTACCTCTCTTCTCTCTCGTCTTCTCTCTCCTCTTCTCTCTCCTCCATGTAAGCACAAATACTATCCTCCTACACACACAACTAGCAACCTCTCTCTGCCTCCGCTCGGCCATCAAGAAGGCAAGAAAGTTCCGTCACCAAGAAACGAACCTATTGTACTTGCTCTAATACATAAAAAAATGATAGCTTGGTGTGGTATAGATAAGGAAAACATTACTTATGAGGTTGTCAGGTTGGCAGTGTACTACACTTGACTTTATCGAAGGTTGATAGATATAGCTATCACAAAATCATCGTCAATGATTGTTTCTCTTGAATCGGCGCCGTTAATAATGAGAGAAACGGACGAATATGAATCATTGGTTGAATGACATAGGCTCGAGCTGTCGTCCCAGCTCCATGGCTAAGGCTGAGGTTGTCGTCCCGAGTGGTATCCGGCTTTCATGGCTGAGGCTGTCGTCGTCCCTACCAAATTTTCTATTAAATCAAATCATAGCACTTATTCAACTACATGCATTTTGTTCTCATATTCCGTGGCAGGTTAGGAAATACAATGTTCAATTAGCTATAACCAAAATATAATTGAAGAAACATAGAATGCTAATATTCTTAGAATACTATATAGCCATATTTTCTCTACATACGAATTTTCACATGCATATTTATTCTCATGTGCCGCGATGAACAAAACTAGCAAAGGTGCCAATGCATGAGCATTCAACTAGTATGATTTCAACGGCAATAATTGCATTAGCAAGCGTGGCTTCATTGAGCCATGAGCCAGCCTCAAAATTTAGAGCGAAGGATTGACGACTTGGCCGGCGAAAACCACGACGCCGGTGATCTCCTCCTTGATCAAGTACATGAAAGGGTGGTCCGCGACGAAGTCTACTCGGGCCGGCGTGCTGACGACAGACGAACTAATACAAGCGTAAAAACCGAGCGCGGTCGCCGCTGCCGCCTCTGTCCCTTCCTCGTTCACCTCCACGAAGGACTGGTGGTAGACCTTGGACACGAAGAACCCCTCGTCCGTCGATTCCAGCATCTCAGAGAAGTCGGCGGCATTGGCGTCGAACGGCAGGCGAAGGCTGAGGCCCTGCAGCAGCCCCGTGGCCTCCGTCTTGTACGAAATGGTGAACTTGGGCACCTTGAAGGCGCCGACGGGGACCTTGCCCCAGAGATCCATGGAGCCCGCATCGAGCAGCCTGGGCTTGGAGGCCATCTTGTCCAGCATGCTCTGCAGGCCGTGCCGCTCGTTCGGGAGGTAGACGTACATGGCGAAACGCCGCAGTTCGTCGCCGCGCGCGTAGTGGAGTTTCAGGACCTTCCAGTCGGGGCAGCAGGCGATGTGCTGGCTCTCGAAGCTCGACATGAATAGCACGCGGACTTTCCCGCCGGCAGGCAGGTAGAAAGTGCCGTGCCGCGTGAGCGCGGCGTGGAACTTGTTCTCCCAGACGCCCTTGAAGTAGAGCGCGTTCCCGAGGATGGCCCGCGTGGCGGCGTGTACGGTGCCCGGTGGCAGGAAGTCCTTGATCCGGCCCGCCGTCGCCTCCTCCAACCACTGGTTGATCTCGCGCCTCGCTTCCTCCGGCTGGAAAAGGAAAGATCGATCAGCAAATTAAGTGTGACATAGATGCCGTGCATGCAGGGAGAAAGGGAACTAACTAGACCGGTCCGGTCGGCGCGACAAGGCAAGGCTGAAGGCTCACCTTGGTCGTGAAGGACGTTGTGCGAGCTTGGGCATGGTAGTGCTCCGCGACGACGCGGGCGTAGTCTGGCTTGAGGCGCGCGGCGGCGGCGTCCACCCAGACGCCGTTGGCGAACCGCACCTTCGGCCCGCCGCTCTCGCCATCGCCGTCAGCGAGCACGCGCAGGGCGACGCGCGACGCGAGCAACGCATGGGCGCGGCCGCCGGCTGGGCCGAGGAAGGCGACGATCTCGTCGAGCGTGGCGCCACGGGCGCCCGCGCCGAGCAGTACGAGCGCAGCGTGGATGGAGAGCGGGGAGATGGCGAGGTTGTTGCACGATACTGCCAGCGTGAGGTGGTGCAGCGCGCGCATCGCGAAGGCGGCCTCGCCCCTCGCGGCCTCCAGAGCTCCGCGAGCTGCGGCTTCATGGCTGAGGCAGAGGCTGCCGTCCGAGTGGCTCTGTTCCTGGGGCTATGGTGGTGCAACGCGGCTTTTCTAACGGTGCCGCGCCCTGCCATCCATTTTCTGCTCGTGATTCGTGCGCTGACAACATGCATGTATTGAATACGTAGCTGGATCCACTGAGCATTAATATCAGTCCGTCTTCCCGTGAACTCCATCCCAACTAGTTGGCAGCCCCTCCATTCTTTTCAGTTTCATTCTAAAATTTGTATCGGTCACATCTTTTGATGCGTATGTCCAATTATTGATATTTTTTGATATTTGAGTTCTTGACGACGAGATCTTCAAAATAAGATCAATATTTGACATATCTTGAAAAGTTTTAAAATTCGACTGTGATATTGAATTGAAATTTCAATGAAATTAATTTATCCAAATCGACTTATCATTCCGATATGACATTCGTCGAATATAACATGGATTTCATGCATATTTCATTGTGTTTTTTTGCGAGACCACAAAAATTTCATAAATGTTTCGCACAAATACCATAATTTGTTGAAATATAAATGAAATAATTCAAAAATATATGCAATATTTCTGAAATAACTGAAATTTGCGTTGCAAAAACTTGAAATTTCAAAACATCGGAATGAAATATGCATGAAATCTCTATTATACTCGTACGTATGTCATATCGGAATGAAATATGCATGATAAGTCGATTTTGATAAGTCAATTTTATTGAAATTTCAATTCAATTTCATAGTCGGATTTTAAAAGTTTTCAAAATGTGTTCAATATTGATCTTGTTTTGAAGATCTCGTCATCAGGAACTCAAATATCAAAAAATATCATTAATCGGATATTTGGTTCAAAAGATATTATCGATACAATATTGAAAATGAAACTGAAAAGGAAGGGTGGGTGGATAAAATAATTGTACTTTTCACTGAATATGTACCCACCATTCACTAACCCGTGGGCCACAGATATGTCATGCCCCACATGTAATTGAGTGAAAAAGTATGTGGACTAGTAGGTGATATTTTGCATGTATAAGATACATAGCTACGTATACATATACGGGCGTACTCGGCCGGCCGGCCGCACGTGGCAGCAGCTGAACACCCCGGTAGGGCGCGGCTCCGCTAGAAATCACTTTCCGTATGGTGGTGGTATCGGTCGTGGCGTACGTGTGGGTTTTGTAGGCTAAAGAAAGCGCGTGTGGTGCGTGCATTGGACGCAGGGGTTGAGTTCGTGTAGAGGACGGTTTCGGACAGATTTGCCATATCTTATCTTTTCTTTTCTTTTCTTTTGCTGCAGATTCATTTGGTATGTGTAACGTTAGGCGTGCTCATCGGTTCATTGCCGTATTCGCTGTATAATGCAGAAAACAACTGTGCCGGGTCACGGACTTATGGTGATTTATCTATTTTGCTCGAAGAAATGAGTTTCTACCAGGCACGACTCGGTTTTTGCTGATAAACATGGCGATACATGTCGAACTAAGACTAAACTGGTTTAACTAGAATAAACCGAGAACAAAAACATTATGTAACGTTTTAAAACATGACAAGCTTAAACAATAAAAATAAAAATTTGTGGCATGAGTTTTCGGCACCAATCGGAGGGTGGATACAAGTACGATATATCATGTGCATACAAAAACTAATGTCAGTTTGCTCGCTCTCTGGTCTGGAAAAATACTACGGTGTGACCCTTGCATTGTAGATACTAGAGGATACCCCGTGCGTTGCAGCGGAATTTTTTATAAAAAAAAAATTGAACACATGAAATGCTTGATAGCTAATAGGAAAACAGTGTAGCATAACCCCAATAATGTATAATTTTGGATAACAGTGTATTGCCTTGTAATTATTTTTTCTTAAATATTACTAAGGCAAGATCGGCACAACTTACTTCTTTTCTTTGCTTCTTTATTTTTAAGATTGCATGCAGAGGTGAAGTCCCTCTTCCTGCAAAAGCAAAATCAGTGACTCTGCATGTACTCATGTATCTACCCTAAACGATCTGCATCATGAATAGATGTATTTAGTTCCCGTAGCATATAAAACACCAACCGTGCTTAAATTGCACATGGGAGAAAAGATGATAATAAAACAGTTCAAATGAAAAGAATGATGTAGCAATTTACCCCTGACTGCATATATGATAGATAGTGAGATATATCTTCTGTCAGGCTCGACACCCATCTGCAATAAAAAAAGACAGATCATCCCAGCGTTTTTCAGTAGCAACAGCCAACATGCTGGATCCAAATATCATCAGGACTACTGTGCACTCCGGCCCGCCGGCCAGCGGAGATATCGGAGAAGAGAGAAGCAAAACTCCAGCCAGCGGTACTATGCAGGGCCTTTAATACGACCTGCAGTCCGCTCCCAAATGATGAACTCCAGACTCGAGAGGCTGATCGGGGTCGGTGTGTTTCGGAAGGCATGAGGCCGTGTTAGCACGCAGGAAGACGAAGCAGTAGATGGTTTGGCTGTGTGGGAGACATGAAATGGTTGTGGGTTACATGTGGAAGTGGAAGGGCGAACGGGACAAAGAAATTTGATGGACGGAAGTGGAAGGAGAAGTGAGTTGGCATTTTCTTTTTCTCTCGAATGGTGAGTTGGCAACCTTGGTGAGGTGGGAAGGCTCCATGACACGTGGAATGCTAGGATTGCTCATAGATGCTTGATTAGGTGGATAGCTTACATGTTGAGAGAATTCCTTGTAGTGGGTCATTCCTATTTAGATATAGAAGATTACACCGCAAACACTGGTCAACACCCTCTTGTCTTGTTTCTAACATATGTGAAAAAAACTAAGGGTGTCAAAATAAAAAAGTATGTCAGACCATATAAGAGGTGCTGCCATTTCTTTTCCAAGTTTATATCAGTGTTGCCTTTTCTTCTACTCTGTGTCTCTCCCGCTCCTCCAATCTCTTGCTATTGCAATCTCCCTCTACACACTCGTTCTCCTATCGTCTCGGAGAATTTGACGACAGGTGCATGTGCAGCCTGAGGTCCCATAGCAACCCCGTCCCCTATGTCTTGTAGGGTATGCTGAACTTTGACACACTGAAGGCACCCCATGGGGACCTTGTTCCCGAGATCATGGAGCTTGCCTTGAAGCTGCGCTGCAACATTCTCTGCAGGCCGTGGCGCTTGTTCGGGAGGTAGACTTACATGACGAACCTTCCCTGCAGGTACTCGGCACGGCCACACGCGTAGAGGAATTTGAGGAACTTGCACTTGGGGCAGTTGTCGATGTGCTGATTTTGACACATCGACTTAAACGGCGTGCGTACTTGCCCATAGGCAGACGGGTAGAAAGTTCCAGCCTGCGAGAGCCCGGTGTATAACTTGCTCTCTCACACACTGATTTCAGAATATTCATTCCAGCACTGCTCCTGATGTCTCATATTCCCATGTGTTCTCCTATCTTTGATGATCTTTTATCCCACTCTACTTGATCTATTTATGTGAATAAAACCCATGTGATGGTAATAAGCTAATATTGCTAAATTAGGATAGAGTGATAAGATGGAGAGAGCTATTTCGTTGAAGAGCATGTGGTATATATATAAGAGGGGGATAGTATTCATGTAAGTTCGGTGTGGCATACGTCTAAAACTCATATCTTGGTGTGGTAAACATGAGGAGAACATTTGCGCTTCAAAAAAATAAAAATAGGGAGAACATTAAAGTGGAGGTTGGTGGTGTGATACACTTTATAAAAGGGTTGACGGATATAGCCATCGCATAATCATCGTCAAATGATGACAATCTTTTTTCACGAATCGGTGCTAAGGTGCGCCGCCAGTCATGAGAGAAAAAGAACAGATCAAAGTTCAATGAATTTATTCTTGAGATAAAACCAAACACAAGTTACAGAACATGAGTTAGTTTTGTCATGTTTTGACCCTAAATACATGGCCTAATTATCATTGACTGTACTAAAGACAAGTAAAACATATTAAAAACCTCATTAATGAAATAGTATAGTACCTGCGGATAACAATTATTGTGCAGAACTTCATCATATATTTGTTCCTAGATATCCAAGGACTAAGGCTCGTATTCGTTAATTAGTCTAATAAATCAGTGGACAAGGACCGGTGCATGTAAGCAACAACAATGCATGCAACACAAGATTCCTGCACCTCTATATTGATTGCACCGAGACCAGTGCATGTACGGAAAGAGGAGATCGATCTGAACCAATAGAAAGCAACGTTGGTCAAGCTGCGATTTATCTGGATCCCAGTACAACTAAACGGAAGGAGTAATATAAATTTTCGTTGATCATAGATTTTTAGATAGTCACACATCTTGAGAGTAAGAACATGCATGAATCTTTTCTTCTCACTTCTAGTCTTTACCTGCAGCCCCTTTTTCTTCCCCGCCCTCCCCTGTCAGCTCTTCTCGATCTTACTCTCAACCCTAATGCGGTATGGCTGACGGGTGATGTTTTTGTAACCTGGTTAGCGACAAGTGCTATTCTAATTCAAGAGATTGGGCAAGCAATCTTTTGTCACATTTGTTAGATACCTTTTCTACTCCCTCCGATCCTAAAAAAGAGACGCACCAACAATAGAAAGTCCATTTTACATAATTATCCTTCGAGATTCAAAAACTGGAAATAAAATCCCTCCGCAGCTCGCCTCTCTCGTGCAGCTCGCCGCCCGTCTCGCTCGCCCGCCCGTCTCGCTCGGCCAGCGATCGCTAGCCTCGCTCCACCAGCGATCGATCGCTAGCCTCCCTCCACCATCGATCGCTCCACCATCGATCGCTCCACCATCGATCGATCGCTCCACCCACGTTGCAGATCCAGCCGGCCGCCGGTCGCCGGACGTGGGACGAGCTACCCCTGATTGCTCCCAGGTCGCCGGCCGCCGGTCGCCGGCCGCCTCGCCCAGCATCCTCTGCGCCTCGCCCAGCATGGACTGAGCAGCATCCTCTGCGCCTCGGACTTCTCCCAGGACGGTGGAGATCAGGATCGTGCTCCAGCTCGTGCTTCAGGTCCGCCGCTGCTCCAGGACGGTGGAGATCAGGTGACGCAGGTGATCGTGCTCCAGGTGACGCAGCGGCAGGAGGATCACGCCCAGGTGCCTGCAGAAATTGGTGAACAAGCATTTAGAAATCAGTTCCAGGGCAGTGGAGCTCGTGATTCAAAAACTGAACAAGCAGTTAAACTGACACTTTGCAGTTCCAGTTCCACCTCGAGATCTTCAGTTCCACCTCGATCGTGATTGAGAATCAGTTCCAGTTCAGGGAAAATGGATGCAGATTCCACCTCCACCTCGAGATCTTCGACTGCAGCTTCTTCTTCATCCTCCGGATCAACATCAGGTCCTCCCTCCTGCACAAGCATGACAGTATACAAGCATTACTCCAGTTCAAACAATTTACTCCTTGTCAAACAGATAGGAAGACAAAGCAAAGCACAAATAAAATGCAATATGATGGCATCATTACTCCAGTTCAAACAATTTAGAACTCTGCTACTCCTTGTTAATCAGGTTCAAGCAAAGCACAAATAAAATGCTTATAGTTCGTGGCACCAAGTAAAGCAATATAGAACTCAAGTGGTCCTTTATTGGCTGAAGCATCTGACTGGTAGAAGCATAGAAGGTCCACTTACCTGGGACATCATCTAACCCCATAAATATACTCGTATCATCTTCTTTGTTGGCAGTAGTGCTAGGATCATTTTCTTTGTTGGCAGTAGCTTCAGCGGAATCCTTTTCTTGTTGATCTTGCCTGGACAGCCTGGTACAGTTCAAATGGTTTAGACTATTTGCAGCTGAACTGAAAAAAATGCACTAGCGTGACCTGTGTTTATGCACTCATAACTTCAACATATACACAAAAAACATACTCCCGTAGATAATCCTTTTCTAGTAGGGCTTATATCTAGCAGACAGCATAGTTGTTTATGCACTCATAACTTCAACACAATTGTTGCAAAACTGGGTAAATACAGCTACAAGCAAGACAGGATGCATAGGATTATTGGGCAGTATATTTTTGTTTACTGCACTATATGGTGTCTTGTGTCTTGTGTCTTGTGTGCTAGCAGTACTCTGAATACAGGTTCATCTACACAAATTCATAAGCATGCAGAAAAATGTAAACCTACATTTACATGCTACTGCTAGTGCTATATGCTATGCCGAGTTGCCGACACACTTTCTGTTCTCTGCAATAAGCTATGCCGATTGCAGACCAGTTTCATGATCTTACCACAGCTGCAAGCACATAAGAGAATAACCTGGACTCTCCAGAACCCAGATCCTCTTTGCTAGGGGCAACAATGAGCTGAAAAGAAAACCCCAGTGCCAAGTATCTGTCTGATGACCATCATGTAGGATGCAGTTGATGCAAAAGAACAAGTCCCAGACGATCAACTTCCTGTGACGAATATGGATCACACTCTGCTCCTCTTCTACTGAAAAGAACAATGAACCAAGGAAACTGTTAACTTCCAACATCTATACACCTAGCTGAAAAGAACAAAAACAGGCACAAAGCATTGTATTTTCAATTGAAGCTGTATTTATGTTTCTACTCCAGTTTTTCAGTTTCAGTTTCTAACACATTTTCAATTTCTAACACAGTTTCAGTTTCTAACACAGTTTCATCATTTTGCAGTTTCTATCAGTCGAAGAAAGAAAAACATGCGAGATGATCACAGGTTTGGAGCTTATTTTGCACTGGAAGCACTCAAAAAAGCAAGAGAGGTACTCCCAGCTGACCATGCAGCTGATAAAAAACTTGTAGCTGGCCTATTGCAAATAAGTGTTCGAACTGTTGAGAAAATTTGGAAAGAGGCAAGAGATCAAATTCAGAGAGGGGAACAAGTTGATGTGTCCAACAAAAAGAAAGGGAGATATGGACGAAAGAGAAAAGACCTTGGTCTAGAGAGGATACCAACAATTCCTTACAACAAACGTTCAACAATGAGGGCACTTGCACTGTCTTTGAAAGTTCCCTATACATCATTGCAAAGGAGATTAAAATGGGGCCAGATTAGGAAGCATACAAGTACTATAAAGCCCTATCTCAAGCTAGCAAACCAAATAGACAGGCTGAAATTCTCTGTCTCCATGGTGGATGAAAGAACTGTGTCAGATGCTATGCCTAAATTCATAGACATGCGAAAGATCCTGCATACGGATGAAAAATGGTTTGACTTGACCAAAAAGAAGCGGACCTACTACCTATCATCAGAAGAAGCTAATCCTGAGCGCAGTATCCAAAGCAAAAACAGAATTGAAAAGGTAATGTTCCTTTGTGCAGTGGCGAGGCCAAGGCGTGATGCAAATGGAGTGACATTTGATGGAAAAATAGGGATCTGGCCTTTTGTCAAGTTAACTCCAGCTGTAAAAAAATCTAAAAACAGAGCCAAAGGCACTCTGGAAGTCAAGCCGGTGACAGTTACCAGAGATGTCCATCAAGACTACCTATGTAACAAAGTCATTCCAGCTATGGAAGCCCTATGGCCAGATGATGATGAAGGCCCGATCTACATTCAACAAGACAACGCACGTACACATGTTTTGCCTAATGATCCAGCTTTTCTAGCAGTTGTAAGAAGAACAGGGATGGATATAAGGCTTATGCAACAACCTGCAAACTCACCGGATATGAATGTGTTGGACCTTGCATATTTTAGGTCCATTCAGTCCTTAACACTAGAAACTACACCAAAAAATCTGAGTGACCTCATAGAATCAGTTGAAGATGCTTTTCACAGTTATCCAGTGGATAATCTTGACAAAGTGTTCATAACTTTGCAGTCAGTTCTGCTGGAAGTTATGAATGCTAGAGGTGGCAATAAATATGAGACACCACACATGAACAAGGACAAGATGTTGAGGGAGGGAACTCTGCCTATGGCTCTGAGGATTGATGGTGAACTCTATAGAAAGACCTTGGAAATTATAGCTGCCTATGAAGCAGAGGAAAGGAGTACAAGAAAAGCAACACCAAACAAGAAAAGAAAGAGGAAAGGAGTACAAGAATGAGTGGTCCTTGTTTAGAAGGAGAAAAAATATTTTGCAAACAAATCTGTATGTTCAGGAGTATACTCAAGAATCTGTATGTATTTGCACTATATGTGTTGACAATTGTAAGCGAGACAGCAAGCATTTGAGTTTTGCAAACAAATTTGTGCTCCAAGCAGAGCAAGCAAGATACTGTGTGCTGTACAGTTATTTGTGTTGTATTCTGTGTTGAACTTGTATTCCTTTAGTACAGTACTGCTTTCTTTTTAAGTTAACTGCAGCAAGTGACAATAGCAATAGCAAGCAGGGAACTGCATTTCGAAATTAAGAACAGAAGCAATAGCAAGCACACACAATAGTTTGAACAGATAAGCAACAATTGCAGGAGTATTTCAAGCAACTAGGAGCAACTACTGCAAGATTTCGGACACTTGCAACTACTGCATTTCGAAATTAAGAACAGAAGCAAGCTGCAAGAATTTAATTTACTCCGTAATTCTTGTTACTGGCATCAAGCTGTTTAATTTAATTTCAGTTACTGGCATCAAGAAAGACCACTTGCAAGACTAGTACCTTGTGGTCGACCTGAATGCAGAGCACCTCTCTGCTGCAGCATCGGCGCTTGTGGAAGAAGCCTCATCATTGTTCCCCTGATTGAGCTCGTGGTCCACCTTGGATGGCAGAAAGCATCGTTTGTTCATCATCTTAGTGAAGGAACCAAGCAACCAAGCTGCTGCGAAAATACAAAAGAGACAAGGATGGTTGAGCTAGGTTGGCACATGGGAGCAAAAGAAGACGCACTAGGTAATTTTGCAAGTAGTACATCACAGTGGTTAGAGAGGATGCAGCAGAAAAGAGGACCTTTTGGTGGTGGTGGGATGATGTCCAGTTGCAGGTTCAGGTCGTCCTTGACTTGTCATCTGCAAATGCATATGAGTTGGTCATTCAGTGCACAGCGAGATGAGATATTCGTAAGGGAATGGCGCAGGATCTCGATGGTGGTAAAGAAAGAAGCACCTTTGGTTAGGGTAGGCGTCGTGGTAGTTGTCAGGGTCGCCGCACTGGATGAGCTCCCTTGTGCGTCCAGTCTGCAGCCCCTTGGCCGGCCGAGCAGCAGCAGGATCTGCATCTCCTTGTCTGCATTGGCAGGGGCAGGGGCATTAGCAAGATGAAAAAGACGGATGGATTTGGAGGCGTGGAGGAGTTGAGATGTGGATCTTACGGTGCCTGGTAGGGTGCATCTGCGAGATGAGGAGCATCCTCGGGGTGGGTGCTGAGCATTGGGTGTAGATCGATCCTGCCGGCGTTGAGGTGGTTGGTTGGACGACGGCCGCGAGCGGCGGGGCCATCCGACGCGCCCGGCCTCTCAGACACCGGATACGGCCTCGCAGCCACCGGATCCGGCGAATCCTCGCCGGCTTGGACCAAAAGGTCCGACCTTTTCGTCGAGCACAGCGCGGCGGCGACGGAAGACCGGAGGGGAGCGAGGCAACGAAGGCGCGCGGGCGACGAGGCGAGGAGAGCGCGGCAAGGACGCGAGGGGAGAGCGCCGGCAAGGTGGGGGGAGGGGGAGGAGGCGACGGTTGGCGAGGATGAGGGTCGCCGGCGACAGGTGCGGGAGCAGAGAGAGAGGGGCGACAGGTGCGGGCGACAGGTGCGGGAGCGGGCGACAGGTGCGAGAGAGAGAGCGGTGGAGAGCGGTGGAGTGCGGGTTGAGAGCGTGGAGAGAGTAGGGTTTTTTTTACAAAATAACCATCGCGCCTCTTTTTTTGGATCGGAGGGAGTAGTATTTATATGTGTTTATCCACTATAGTAGTGTGGAACCTAGATGTGCTCTAAGATTGCATCTAATAATTATGATGTGTAAATGGTTGCAAACAAACAAAGAATGTACAAAAAACCACGACCATTAACAATGTTGTGAACATTTCCTAACTTGGTTTAATTTAGCATAATGTCGTACTCCCTCCGAATCATAATAACATGAGATGTTTTAGCTATTCTAATATGGACTACATATAGAGTAAAATGAGTGAATCTACACATTAATATACGTTTATATACATCCATACATTGTCCATATTGAAATACCAAAAACATCTTATATTAGAGAGTCGATTTGCTACCCATGATGGTGCGCATGCACCCCCGTCTAACTTTGATTCAAGCTGTATAATCCAAGTTTTTAGCTTGCTTTCCTAGTAGAACATGGATTTCTGGTGTACAAAAGTGGTTTCGAAATTTCGAAAACAAATATTGTTTTATTAAAGTCAACTCTAGTTTGACTTTTGACCAAAAAGTCAACATGTCGTTGACTTAGATGAAAAAAATAATTTTCAAAAAATTAATATGGTACAAAGGGAGTAGTATCAGTCCTGAATAGTTGATCTAGGTATTCAATGATTTTTATTTTGGAATTCGATAAATAAAATTAGCTCATGAAAGTATTACTACCTTCGTTGCAATTTATAAGACTTCACGTGGTTAATGCAAACGATCAAACTTAAAATCACTCTACTGGAAAAATTAATAAAATTTCCATTAAAAACATGACTTACAATACTCTATATTTTTTTTTCCATTCCAGAAAATCGCATAAAAAATGTTCTTGGTACACTTACTATTTTGATATAAAAAATACTCCCTAGAATAACCCTCTGTAACACGGACCTACATGTTAAAAATAAAAATAGGTATGTGGATATGCTGGTATGGGTACTAGGGTTTAGGGTACATACTCGGTACACAGTTTTAACCATTTGCTTACCCATGGATGATGCTTTTTTACCAAACAGTTACCCTAATGGTTAAATATATACCCACTCGATCGGTATGCGAGCAATGGGTACCCATTCCCATCCATTCCAGACTAGCTGTCGTGTTGGCCTTTTGCTCTAGCTTAGATTAGCTTTAGGCTAGTTTGTTTCTGTTTTCCGTTTGTACCCTGTTTTTTCCTCCTACTATCAATGAATGAGCAGCAGCTTGACTGCTTTTTCGTCAAAAAAAAAAAAGATTATCGTGGTCTGTGTAAAGTTAGGCATGCTCTCGGTTCATGCTCAAAGAAATGAGTTTTTTTTACATGTAAAAATGAGTTTCTACCATGCACGACTCGTTTTTTGTTGATAAACAACGAAACATGGCGATACATTTCGAAATAAGACTAAACTGGTTTAACTAGAATAAACCGAGAACAAACATTATGTAACGTTTTAAAACATGATAAGCTTAAACAAAAATAAAAAACGTGGCATGAGTTCTCAGGCACCAATGGACGGTGGATACATGTACGATATCTCGTGTGCATACAGTCTAATGTCACTTTACCCGCCCTCTGGTATGGACAAAATACTATGGTGTGACGCGAAGGTTACACTGCAAATACCGGACAACACCCAACACCCTCTTGTTTTGTTTATGAAAAATGTGAATAAATTTTCTTTTTTACATAAAAAGGATGTCAAAATATAAAATGTTGTCAGACTACCTAAAAAGTGCTGCCATTTGTTTTCCAAATTATATCAACGTTGCATTCTCTTCTACTCTATAAATCTCCCGATCCTCTGATCTATTGCTATTGCAATCTCCCTCTACACTCATGTTCTCCTATCGTCTCGAAAAAGTTGACGACAACATGGTCAGACGCAGGTGCAACCCGATGCCCCATTGAAATCTTGTCTCCTATGTCTTGTATGATATGCTGAATTTGGAAACACTGAAGGCACCCCATGGGGACCTTGTTCATGAGACCAGGGAGCTTGCCTCAAGAAGCTCTCCAGGATGCTCTACAGGAGTTGGTACTTGTTCGGGCGGTAGACGTACACGTCCAACGTTCGCTGCAGGTACTCGACGCGGCCACACACATAGATGAGTTTGAGGAACTTCCACTTGTGGCAGTTGGCGATGTGCTGCTCATCCATGGGCGACTTAAACGATGTGCTTACTTGCCCATAGGCAGACGGGTAGAAAGTTCCAGATTGCGACCCTGTGTAGAAGTTGCTCTCTAACATACCGATTTCAGGATTTTCATTCCAACACTGCTCCCTGATGTCTCATATTCCCATTCGTTCTCCTATACCGGTGTAGAAGTTGCTCTCTAACATACCGATTTCAGGATATTCATTCCAACCCGGTGTAGAAGTTGCTCACTGAATCATTTATCCCTCTCTCTTTTATCTATTTATGTGAATAAAACCCAATTGACGTAATAAGTTAATATTGCCAAAGTAGGATATATAGAGTAATAAGGGAGCTATTTCGTTGAAGATGATGTGGTATATATAAGAGGGGCACATTATTCATGTATGTCTTGTCCCTTTGGTGTGGCATACGCCTAAAAAGCATATCTTGGTGTGGTATAGATAAGGAAAACATTAAAGTCGAGGTGGGCGGTGTAATACTCTTGACTCTATAAAAAGGGTTCACAGATATAGCTATCGCGTAAACATAGTCGATAATGACAATCTTTTCTCACGAATTTGCGCTAAGGTGCGCCGCAATCATAAGAGAAACAGAAGAACAAATTAATGTTCAACGGATCTAATGTCTTGATAGAAAACCAAACAAAAGTTGCTGAACATGAGTTAATTTTGTCATGTTTTTACCCTAAATACATGGCTTAATTAGCACTGATTGTACTCAGGACAAATAAAACATATTAAAAACCTCATAAATGAAATAATATAGTACATGCGTGTATCAATTATCAACTAGGACATCAACTTAATACTGTATAAAACTTTGTTGATAGATACTTTTTAGATAATCACACATCTTAAGATTGAGAACATGAAGCTTTTCTTCTCACTTCTCTTAAACCGCATCTCCTTTTCTTCCCCGTCTTCACCTTACAGCTCTCCTCGATCTTATTCTCACCCTTGTTAGTGACAAGTGCTGTTGGGGATAGAAACATGGGACGGGATTCAACAGGGATCGAAAAAACTCCTCTCCTGGGCTGCTCGCGCGAGCAGCTCCGGAGAGCCCCAACCCTAGAAAAAAGCGCCTCTTCCGCCGCATCTCCCTGGCCGCTGCCGCCGCCGGCGCCGGCGGTGGCGACCGCGCCCGGCCGACAAAGGCGGCGGGTGCTGGGGGCGCGCCCCGACGACCTCTCTTCGCGCGGAGGTGGGGAGTCAACCGGGCGGCGCTGGTCGTGGAGGTCTCGGCGATGTGCGCGGCTGGGAGGAGCTGGGGAGGAGTGGCGGCGTTCTTGGCGGCTCGGCGGCGGCTCTGGAGGTGGTGGCGGCGCCCGGAGCTGCTCGGGAAGGCGATGCAGCGACGCCTCGGGCCCGATCTGGGCCCATCCGGGCCAGGCGGGCGGCCAAGCTCTCTTCTTCGGTGCTGTTGCTGTTGGTCTCGGTCCGCTGCCGTCGGCGCGGCGGTGGTTTGTGCGGGCTGCAGGTTCTGCGTGGAGGATTCCAGCGAAGCTAGGGTTGTTCGGCCATGTCTGGCCGCCTCGAGACTGAGACGGGGCAGGGGTCCCGTGCCCTCTCTCTCGAGTTCTTCTGCCTTCGTGCCAGTTCTGGTACCGTGGGTAGCCGTGGGGCTGCTGGCGGTTGTTCTGGTGGTGGAGTTCTCCCTCCTTTTCGAGCCTCTCTTCAGCGGTGTGCGGAGCTCGGACGCCGGGGCGGCGGCCCTGGAAGGTGGGGAACTTGTGGGTTGGCGGGCGAGCCCGAAGTTCCGTTGGTGCTGGCTAGGTCCATGGCCGTGAGGACGGGTGGTGCTTGGCGAGCTTGCGCTCCGCGGCAGTGGTGTGGTCGTTGTCCTGGCGGCGCCCCTTGCACTGTGTCGGAGGTGGAGAGGTCATGCCGAGGGGAAACCCTTACCTTGGTGTCTACCAGGTCGCGGCGGCGGCGTCCGTGGACGTCGTTCCCTTCTTGAAGGCGCCGATGTGGCTTTCCTCTGCCCTCCTACATGCTCCGGGTGAAAACCCAAGATCTTCGGATCGGGCGGTGGCGGCGTTCTGCGTCGTGATCTTCTTGAAGACGCCGTCTTGGAGCTCGCGGTGGGTAGCTCTCTGGAGGTTGGGTAGCGGAGTCTTCTTCGGCGTGCTTCCTCCGGCAAAGCTTGTTGCTTGGACCGCTCTCTCGGCGTGTCTTGTTTGGACTTCCATGGTGTGCCTCAGCGTGGAGGTGTTTGCCCTGGTGGTTGTCTCCATTGCAGTTGGGCGGGTCTCGGCGGTGTGCAGTGTGTGTTGGTGTGCCGGTCTTGGCGCCAGGGTGAGTTTGGCCCGATGACCTTGCCCGTGTTGACGGTGTGCAGAGTCCGTCGGTGTGCCAATCTAACCTCCTGGGCGAGCTTCAGCCCAACACCTTTGCCCGCCAAGCTGGTTCTCAACCTCACCGGAGTTGCCTTGGGTGGCGTCCGTCTTGTTGGAGTTTTTGTGGTTGTCCTGTTTCTTGTGTGTGTGAGTGCAGTTCAGTGTTGTAAGCTGGGTTCAGCACTTTGTACCTATGTCGCCGTTTCTGGCGTTATTAATTTAACGTCGGGCCTTTTAGGCCTTTGGTCTAAAAAAAAAACAAGTGCTGTTGTAACTCATGAGATCATCCCGTCTTGCGAGTTTCGACATGTGTTTCGGACCTCCAATGAGGCCGCTCATCTTTTAGCTAGATCGTGTGCTTCTTTTCCTAGTATGGTGTGGCGTGGTGTGTCCCCAGATCTTATCCGGTAGACAATTTGTAATGACATTATGATTTGATATCAATAAAGTGCGTGGTTTTCAAAACAAAAACTCAAGAGATTGGGCAAGCTCAGGTTTGTACATTTGTTTGATACAGAGTACAGTACTTTTTATTTTCACTTATAATTTTCGCTAAACAATATTTCGCCAAATCTATTTCTCGCTCCAAAAAAGAAAAGGAAAAAAGGCGAGGAGACCAAAATTGCGGCGGGACGTTTGGCTTCTCCAGCACACTTCCCTCTCCAGAGCGCGGGCTTTCTTCCCTCCGAGAAACCCCACTCCCCTCCCCCGCCGCTGCCGCCGCGCCGTACCGTCGCGTCACCGCCGACGCCTCGCCCCATCCCGCCCCCACCCCCGCCGCCGCCGCCATCGCCATCGCCGTCCCCGTTCTCCCTCGCCGGGACACCGCGTCCCCGCTGCTGCCTTTACACCGTCCCAGTCGCCGCCGTCGGGTTTAGAGGTACGATACCGTTTCCCATCCAGCGGTTACTCAAATCCCCACTGGCCTTCACGATTTCTGGGCGCACACCATCTAGATCCGCCCGATGGACCAAACCCTCCGTGGAATTAATAAGCAGAGGCGATCATCTAGGCAACGTACATACTGTATCTGGTGTCGACCCTGATGATTCCGTGGTGAAATTTAACGCGTAGGTATGAGTAATCGGCAGGATCGTCACGTGGTTACTCCCGTGGTCAGGCCAGAAATTTCATGCTAAGCACTTGCAGGATGATGGCTAAGGCGTGATGTTTCTTACCACTGTCAGACTGAAATTTTAGGCTAGATAGATGCTAGTTTGATTTAGTCTTTACGCTTGAGATGTCTTGTTTGCTTTTAAAGATGAAGAACTGTTGCTATATTTTGTTGGGGAAATGGTGCGCATGCTACTGATTGCCGTATATACTGGTTGCCATCTGATTGAAAGTAATCTTCCCCCAAAAACATAATGGCTGCTGCAAGAGAACGTGCATGGCTATGGTCATGTGATGTGTATTTCAAAATAATCTTAGTGGCAACCAAAACGATCTGAAATCCACCTTTGAGATATAGAGTATGGTACCAATTTTCTTTTGTGTGGACAGTGTCTGGTCTGAACCTGACATTTTTAATCCTTGATATTGCTATCAACCACTGGTTGGCCTTACTGAAACTTATGTTTATTATGAAACTCTGTCTGCTGTTGCCTGCATTGTCCCCATTCTCCATATCCATGCACATGTCATCACAACTCATTTGTATTCCTCGAGATCTTACATTCTCTGTATGCTTGTGGCCAACTTCCTATATTAATTGGCATCCTAAATATGTTATACCATCCATTCAGTTTTGCTGTAGAATTCAGTTTTGGTGTTTCTGTATTAGTTGGATACTTTGGCATCGTAAACATGCTATTACTATTCCAATCAGTCAAATCTGAGAAATGTTTTGCACCTTAGTTTTATTCTCTTGTAGTTTAACAGTTCCATTCTCATACAATTATTTATATAGTGTTGGTAACAGGTCCTGCACTTTCGTAGTTTATAAGTTCATAGGAGGCTCTTGCTTATATTTGTCAACCATTACAGCACAAGCATAATGGCTGCTGCAAGAGAACGTGCAAGGTTAGAGTACCTTAATTCGCAAGAGCCAGGCGACGCATCACAGGCTAATGCTATTTCTATTGTGGATATGCTGCTAGTAGAAGATGATACAGAAGCTTCTCTGACAACAACAGTTGAGCCAGAGCCACTAAGTGCAACAAAGTCAGCTTCCACTTTAGGCTCAAAAGTAGCTCAGTGCTTGGCCAAAAGGGCTGATCACAGTTACTCACTCGAGAATGCTGGTATTTTTGACTGGTTTGATACCCCCAACCATGATAATTGCATAACCGGTAACATTTCCAGGGAAGATGCAATAGTTCATGTCAAAAATAGAATTTCATACCTGGACTCCCAGAGATGTGGTGGCTATGGATCAGGTACCAGGGCTGGGGCCATGCTAGAATGTATTGATGAGGACTCCACCATGAACTGTCTGAAGAAACCAGAACCAGTTGGTACTACCGATGATTTATATGAAGCATATGATATTGGGCCGAATACTCAAATGGCGGCTGAAGCCATGGAAGAATTGTTCAATGGATCAACCGTCAGTTACAATGTCAGGGAGCATGAACACCTGGAAAATTCTTTGTGGAAAGAATACAAAGTGGATACCATATGTTCAGTAAATTCACCAGTTGAGAACCAAAAGCTAGACTGCTTACCTCAGTTCTCACGGGGAATGACATCACAGCTTACACAACTCAAGGTAAACAACGAAGAAAGGCCAAATGGTGAAAGTTCAATCCCTTTGACGAATCGTCCCAGTGGGTCAAAAACCAAGAAGAATACAAAACAAATGACAGGGAAAGCGAAAAGAAGCATCCAGAGTGGGGTTCCAAGAGAAGCCATAAGTCATGAGGTGTCAGAAGTATCTGGTGCAGAGGACTCAAATATTCCTTGTTTACTGGGTAAAGATGGTGTAATCCATCCTAAAAGAAGGAGAACATCCATGTTTACCTCAGGAAGCTTGAAAGTTGGGTTCAATAAAGCTACCAGATCAACTGCAGTCAGAGTCAGCACTACAGAAGTGGCAGAGCTACCAGCTGCTAACTATGCTGATGCTTCTGTTCGAATTACAAGAACTCGTAGCAAGCTTAGAGGAATTCAGAAAGACGCTTCAGATATCAATCAGCTTGTAGGAACCTCCAGTACTGAACTGAAAAACAATCCACATCTCAACAGAAAGACCATGACTCTAGCTTGAAGAATAGAGCACTACTGAGAGAGCTAAATGGCACAGAGTCCCAGTCTAGGACACATACATCAGAGAAGGCACTGAAAAGAGGTCTCGGGAAATCACAAGGTTCCAGAGAGCTTGCTGGTCTTTTTAGAGATGAAGTATCTCCAGTTTTGCCATCAAGCCGACGAAGAAAGAGACACATGTCCTCCGTTCGTGTTCTGTTCAGCCAAAGCATGGACAGCGAAACCATCAAAGAGCAGACAAAGGTAGTTTCATTTCATCATCTGCATATACTATACACAAGTAACTGAATATCTTGATGTTTCTCACTTTTGGATTTTTTTTGGAAATTGGCAGATATTGATACACTTTGGATTACCAGTGGCAACAACTATTTCAGAGGCTACACATTTTGTTGCTGAAAAGTTTGCTCGTACAAGGAACATGCTAGAAGCAATAGCCATGGGTATACCTGTAGTCACACCATCATGGCTTGAATGCTGTGGCGAAGCAAGGTGCTTCATTGATGAGAAAAAATACATAATGAGAGATACAAAGAAGGAAAAAGAGCTACACTTCAGCATGCCTGTGTCCCTAAGTCAAGCCTGCAAAAGCCCATTGTTAGAGGTTAGTGTGTAGCTATTAGCAGTGAAATCATAATCAAAATGGGAAAACAAATAGTAGCAGAGGACAACTATATAATTTTGATGTCGATAGACCGTTTAACATTTCTAGCATAGTCTTGATGAGTTGTTGTGACGTTCATGATATCTTTATATTTACTGATTTCTCCAGTATTCATTCTAGGGTAGAAGAGTACTAATCACGCCCAATGCTAAGCCTAGCAAGGAGCTTCTGAATCTTGATGCCCATAGACCGTTTAACATTTTAGCATAGTCTTGATGAGTTGTTGTGATGTTCATGATATCTTTATAGTTACTGATTTCTCCAGTATTCATTCTAGGGTAGAAGAGTACTAATCACGCACAATGCTAAGCCTAGCAAGGAGCTTCTGAAGACTTTAGTGGTGGCAGCTGGTGGCAAGGTATGGAATTGGCCATCCTACCTCTATTTACCATAACGGCCATTTTCTTTTGGTAGCAATCAGCATCACGCTGTCCACAACAGTATACAGTATATATCCGTTGTCAACTTTATACCAATGCGAGGTTTAATCTCGCGGTAAAAAAGTGACTTTAATATTCTGAATATATATACTTACTTTTGGATCTGATGAATTGTCCAAGTGTATAATTGTTTAGCACTTAATGTTAAAGCTAATAAATGGTTTCAATTTCATGTTATGTAAATTGCACCTAAAATTCTGAGATCTTGTGATTGCAATGCAGACTGAACAGAACCTTCCGAGGTACATAAGTGTGCTAGGGAGCTGAACTGCGTCCTAAGATGACTAGGATGTACCTGTATGGCTGTATCTTTTACCTAGTAAAGCTTAGAGAAAAACACAGGTTTAGTACATGAGCTTGCCTTGAATGTGCGGTTTGGTCACGAAATTGCAGAATGTGAAAAGCGGGTCAGGAAGTTGCCACGCGTCATGGCCACGTCAGCAATTAACGCTTTTCACGTTCTGCAAGTTCGTGACCAAACCGCACATTCAAGGCAAGTTCATGTACTAAACCTGCCTTTTTCTCTTAATCTTATGACCTGTGTTGTTACATCCATCTTTCTTTACTTAGTTCTTCTTGATGTGCATTGTGTTGCTATAAATTGAATAAATTTCAGTTTCATATTTTCACCGCAGTGTCATCATGGATAGAATTTAATGACTTGCATACTCCGTTTTCCTTCTTCTTACCTTGTGCTGATTACATTTGCTGGTTTGTCAGGCATTGGACAGGATCACAGTGTCCATGATGAAGAACAAAAAATTTGAAGGAGTCTTTGTAATCTCTTGTGAACAAGACTGCAGCATATGTTTACCGTTTGTTAAGAATGGTAGTACCCATATCTCCTGTCCCTGAAGTTATTTCTTTTGTGCTTTACCCATCTCTCGAATTTGTAGATCAATTCTTTATTTGTTTGCCATCGTTGCAGGTTTGGGAATATTTGACTCGGAGCTTTTGCTGAATGGTATTGTTGTCCAGAAGCTAGAGTTCGAGAGGTATGTATTTGCTCTCTTCTGATTGCCATATAATTTTGTTTTATGAACATTGTGACTCGCGGCGCCAACTGAACATCTGCCTGTGCTTTGTAGGTTTCGCCTTTTCCGTGATAAAAAGTAAAGCTTCGACGAGGGCAGCTAAACTTGCAAGACAATAACCATTTCATCTTGTAATTATGTCCTTATGTTGCTGTAGTGACTGTCGTGACTTATTTTCCAAGTATGTGCAGTTGCAGCACTCAACCCGTTTGCATGATCGTGTGATTTACCACGCTCAGACTGGACGTTACACAGTTTGCTTGAGAATGCTTTTAGTGTAGCTTGGGTCTTGGGATGATTTAATTATGTGGCGAACATTTTGGTGATGAGGCAGCAAAAGGGACTGTCTACTTTTTGTTATTAGTTCACTGTTCAAGTAAGACATTCACAGTACACACAGTCCAAAGTCCAAACCACACTGGCACACTCACGAGACCACACAACCGTGCGAACAACCAACCACTGCATATCCCTCCACTGGTTTCTCCTGCCCCGTCTATGTCATTTGGGAGATATCTCTTTATATATGGTTTGGTTAGGTGCACTTGTGTATGTTAAGACGTGAGCTATTATTTTGTACTCTAAAATATATGGTCATAAATTTAGGATTGATGCGTACAACTTATTTTCGTTTTCTACCTTACCAATATGTTCTGGCCTCCCCTAAAAAAGAGGCACATTCACAACCTTACCAACTCAAAGAACCTTTCTGGTCAATTATTCACTTCTTCGTACTATGCTGCAAAATCAGGGGAGTTGGTTGTTGACTAGAGAAACGAAACCAAAAGCATGAAAATGAAAGCACATTTGTTTAGTTTTTTCAAGTCACACATATGAGTCGTAAGAGTAGATTTGTTTATTTATGTCTACAGTAAGATTGTTTGGTCCCACAAGTGAGTAATAGTTAAGAGAGAGGACGAGAAGAGTGAACTCTTCACCAACATCAAACTTTATAAGTAGGAGGATATCTCTTGTATATGACATCGTTGGTTGTAGAGAGCATTGCGTTGGAAACTGTGTGAAATCCATGTATGGATTAAATAATCTTTTGTCTAGAAGATATGGTCTTATAGTGTAGCTCATTCGCACAAACCAACTTTAGCAACATCACCACGGCAAAGGATGCACTCCTTTGCCTTTCCAGTACCATCCTTTGCCTTTCCAGTACTCTAAACATGCTCAATCTGTTGGGAATGTGAGGCACCGAGGAAGACATCCACAGTTACCCTCCGCGCTGTCGTTACTCTTGTGATGTGTCAGGGGTTGACACTGATCTGCCACCGACTTGAAGTCAATTGGTAAGATAGGTCACAAGATCCCTCCGTGAACCAGATTAGTAAATGGTTACGACGGATAAGAAATCACAACACAGAAAATGAACCATTCTCAAGCTTTGACCGCCCGTACTCTTCCACGATCGTAGGGATTAAGGTCTCCTAGCCCACAGGACACGGAAGATGCGCGTTGGTGAGATGTGGTACGGCCACTCATGAGATATGTAGTGCAACTCTAACTAGAACTGATTGGCCCACACGCGACGTGCGAAGGAGAGAAAGGAGGCAACAGGGGCGACAAGCACGACAGATGCGACGCGTGACTCCGTACAATCCCCAAGCAGCCGCACATGCCTTGAGAACCGACCGGGCCCACTGTAGCCCAGACCTAGGCCCAAACCTAGTCCAGGATCTGGCCGCCGCCATCCTCCCATGACCACTGCCGTCACCGGCCTTGCTGGTCACAACAGGTCCCCGCCGCCGAGCTGCCATCCCGCCGCCTATCTCAAGAGCTCTGTCGCCCGTCGGCCGAGGCAACAACCAGAGAGCACCCCCGCCTAAAGAAGTCGCCATGTGAGGCTGTCCATACGCCAGGTAGAAGACGACCGCCGCTGCCGACACCGCGCGCGGGCTTTTGCCCCGGCGGCTCTAGCCAGCGGCGACGGGAGAGGAAGGACGGGAGGGGGGAGGAGCAGCCGATGGGAGGAGAGTATCTCGGTCGCCCCGGGGGTGACGCGAGATGCGTAGGGCCTCGTTTGGTACACATGGGTGGGCCGGGAATTGGAGGGATTTTCCTTGCGGGCCAAAATCCCCAAAATTCCACGAGACCTTGTTTGGTAAACCAGGTGGGGGTTGGGCCAGCCCGGCCAAACCGCCCCGAACCATGCCGATCCACACGTGCACGACTCCCCTAGCGATGGCTCGTGGAACGACGGTGAAACAGTCGGAGAAGCGAGCGACATGGAAAATTAGAGATTGGGTGATTACAAGGGGTTCACACTATTCCCACAAATCACCAATCCCTTTGGGGATACGAGGGCTTTTTTTCCTCGCACGTATGTTCTCCAGAAATAGCATCTCTTATGTAATATTTATGTTACTAGCTAGCTATTTTACTCTCAATATGTGTAGTCCTATAAGCGGTTAAGAGGGGAAACCAGAGAGCTAACTGGCTCAAAAGAAGAGTTAGAGAAATCTTGGTGCCCAATCTCCTAACCAGCAAGAAGGTTGATTTTTGATGGAAAATTAGCTCCAAAACGGGTGGGAAGGATTTGTAAGTAGAAATTGTAATACTTCGAATTCAAAGAATCAACCTTATGTCAAGCAAATTCTTTATATTTTAATCCCTTGAAAAATTAACAGCATTTGCAATAAACAGGCGGGGTTGAATTTATATTTTGGAACTGTTCCGTTGTCCAAAGGCCCCGGCTTGATTTTTATTAATGCATAGGTAATGCGTTCACCAGCTTTTTCTGCCCTATGCCCTATATGATGCACACTGCCTGCCTACTAGTGTTGTGCGTAACCTTCTTCTTTAGCCCTTTGCAAAATAATGGGTTAGTTCTAGTTTGCGAAAAAAGAGAGTGCTATCAAACCTCTGTTTTAAATAGCCGGCTATCACCCGGCTATAGCCCGGCTATAGCTTCGCGAGAGGGTGTGCGCTATAGATAAGGCTTTCATAGGCTAAAAAAGTAATAGCCGCTAATAGCCCGGCTAAATGAATTTAGCCCCAATTTAGCCCTTAGCCGCTATATTCTCGCTCGGGGTTCCAAAAAATTTGGATCAAAAATTGTCCCGCTCAGGTCAAATTTGTGCCGCTCGGCCTAATTTCAGAGCCCAAATGTCAACCCTAACCCTAAATTCTTCTCGTTCTCTCCTCTCTCTCCCGAAAATAGAACCAAGAGGGGCGGCGGCCATAAAATCTGTGAATTAGTAATATATATACAAATATATGCTACTAATATATGCTTCCCAAATATTGTTTTTCCCCTTATTTAGCAAAACGGCTATAAGGGCTTAGCCGCGCTATAGCCCGGCTATAGCCTTTTGTAGCTTCTAAAATCGCCGGCGCTAAACACAATAACCCGCTATTTTAAACAGAGTATCAAACACGGTAGCGCAGTACGTCTAGTTTGATGGGAACGGGAGGCATGCAGAAAAAACTACTACTTGCACCCCTTTCTGTAGTACTCCTAAGTGTGCTAGCCGTGAACAAAAATACAAGGCATGGCTGACTAGCTGCAAGCAGACGTGATGATGTCGCAGGTTTCCCCCCGTGCCTTCCATTGCCCGCGTGAGCAGCGCAGTGAGCCCAGTGTGGCCTCCCTTTCACCGTGCCGCTGCGGCAGCGATTTTGGCCTGACAGCTTCATTGCCGCCGCCCTAGTGCTAGCTGCTGCAGGTCACTCGACGGTCAACTGGGAGGCGGGCGGCCGTCGCGAGCCCGAGGAGACAAGTTCTGGCCTGTTTGTCCTGCATAACCATGACCAAGGACATTCCCTTGCATATCGTGCTCGATGCCGATCCAGGGCACCACAGCCACCGCACTTCTATGAGGGGTACCTTCCGGTCATGTGGAGTTTCAGGTTATAAAAATAAACCCGTTTGATTGTGTTGGGTATTCCGCGGATATTCCTTCGCCGACATTCCCTTGCATATCGTGCTCGATGCCGAGGGTACATGGTGACATTTTTTATAACACGACTCACCCTTAAAAGAAAGCCTTGTCTATATGATCTTTTTCTCATATCACTAGGGCAATCTTATCAGGATAATACCTCCAAAATCAGTCCCAAAGGAGTCATGTCTTGTAGTAGTGTAAGATGATAGAGATGGGAGCTATATAGAAACACATCACCTGTAACATCTTCACGACCCTATATGGAAACACGGCACCTGTCACTAGTAGAAACCGGACATTTAGTCCCGGGTGGGGAGGGCCTCTAGTCCCGGCTGCTAACCCGGGACGGCCGAATCGGGACTAGAGGCCCCCCCCCCCCCCCCCCCTCCCCTCTAGTCCTGGGTGTGTTACGAACCGGGACAAAAGAGGTCCCCACGTGGGCGCTCTGGCAGCGCGTGGTTGATGACCTCTAGTCCCGGTTCGTAATACGACCCGGGATTAGAGATTCCCCCACGTGGCAGCCTCTGGCTTTTTTGTATTCCCGTCTTATTGAATATTTAAAACTGTAATCAATCTTGCAAAATATATAGTTAATTAATTACAAATCAGAAATATACATATAGCATATCAAAATGTTCATAAAAGAAATATCTATCTAATAAAAATATTTTTTATTCTTTATGGAGATCACAACCGGGACTCGAGCCCGTCTATTTGATTACATAGAGATCATAACGGAGACTAGAGCCCGTATATTCAATTACATGGAGATTATAACCGGGACTAGAGCCCGTCTATTCGATTACATGGAGATCATAACCGGGATTAGAGCTCGTCTATTCGGTGTAATTGTATCTTCCCTTTGGGTTTATGACATGGTCATTCAAAAATCCCGCAATTTCCTCTTGAATTGGTAGAAAGCGCTCCTTGTGTTGCAGCTTCCTCCGCATTCAATCACACTATAAAGGAAGGAGATCAATATGAATATCAATCATCGTAACAAAAATTATGAATGACACTCAACACAATTGATGGTAATAAAATAGAATTGTGAATATATTTGTTCAGTACTTCTATCCATGTCTGATCGTTCCGCTCACTGACCTCCCGGCGAATCCACTCGCAAACGAAGTATGCACACAAATTGGTCCCCGGTGGCTGCCTCTCGCAGTCGATATGATAAAAACTAAGCTTCTCTTTAAAATCACCAGCTGTCCTCTTTCTGAAACCTTTCCGAATCCTGCCCGGCAAAAAAATGAATAAATGAGTTATTAGTTACTTGATATCCCAGGAAATGAACAAAAGAGATTGATATAGTGTGATAATGATTGAAAATACCTTTGGAGCGCATCTAAAATGGTTTGGTACTTCTCTTCAGGATACGCCAATGATTCTAAGATTTCAACTCTTTCAGAGTCAAATTCAATGATTAGCAGAATGTAATGGACGCACGTTTATATACGTCAGTAACTCATCAGTTACACTTAACATCGAGTAAGCAAAAATTAATGTGTACAAGACTGTAACACTCTTACCCGAAGTTGTAAGGAAACTATATCTTCTTTTTATAATGTTGCCTATGTATGAACCTTAGCAAGTTGTTCTCCGTTTCCTTGGCGAAGCGCCGTAGCAAGTCCTCATTAACTCGTTTTGGGTCAACGAACCCAGTGTCAAAGATTCCTTTTCTGTCACATGTATCACTCTTCATTCTGCATAAATAGCGTAGTGAGCATAATTACTACAGGCAATGACCGAGCTGAGGTAGAGACTTTATTTTAGAAATAAATGAATTGAATCACTTACAGACAATAGGTACTGACGATACTCAAGTCGAGGGCGTCAAGCTTGTATAACTGATAGAGTTCTTCAAGATAAATTTGTACCTGGTCTTCACCTATGTAATGTTCTTCTGTAACTTTCGCAAGGATCACTTCTCGATTTACCTTTGTGACTTCCAAGTACCACTTATGCAGTTTTCGCATTTGTGTTGATAGAAGCTCGATCTTTTTAGGTGGCAGCAGAGACTTCCCGTATTCCCATTTCCATACTTGTACATCCGAAATGGGGATATCTTCGCTTTCAAGTTGAGAAAGTGTAATACCAGCTTCTGCCACAAATTTCGCCGCGTCGGATAAACCAATGTCCGCCGCGGAGCCCTGATGATCAGTGGGTAACACCTTGAGCGGGGAGATCGACTGTTTTGCTTGTTCTCCGAGCTGGGCAACGTCTCTTTTCCCGCTGGCAGTACTACTTGTCGTCGTGTGGGAGCGAACTCTCCTCATACAGCGTAAATAGTCATCCGGCCTATTATCTCAGTTTGCGATGGATGCTCAAGAAAGTCTTGTCACCTCAGGCTTTCTCGGTGCAAGCTGTCTTTTCACCTCGGCTTGCACGATCGCGGCGTTTTCCTCTACAGTCTTGTCGTAAGCTCTAGGGGGAGGAACCTTCGGTACTTTTGGGAGGGGCTCCTGTCGGGGTCCGTGTCAGAAACCCATCGACGAAACGGTGTACTGCTGCTTCCTCTTTTGGCCCTGACCCTGCTTAGTGGGCGGAGGCGGTGGAGACGGCTGAGGAGTCCGCTGACGCGGCGGCGGAGTCGGCTGATCGTCATCATGTGGACTTGTGTTGTGCTGGTCGTCGTCCCTGTCGTCATCATGTGGACATGGAGGTGGTGAATCGTGACTCGGAGGAGACGATGGTGGCCTTGGCGCCCAGCCTGGAAACACGATGTATTTCTTGCGCCATAGAATGATACCACCCTCGACGTCTCCTAGTGTCCTCACATCATCACCTCCAGGGATGTCAAGCTCAAGTGATTCATATCCTGGACAAAATTGATCCACGCCGACACGAGCATAGCCATCTGGAATCGGGACAAGTGATGTAGATTCACACGTTAAAGCATAGCCATCCGCCGCCTTCAAGGATAAGTTCCTCACTGGCACATGTAGCTCACAACTTGTCTTCTCACTGATATAATCCACGGGGTAGTGATCCGTCGGTGACTCATCAGCACCGAGCCCCGTGGAAGCCACGCTGCTTCTCCGCTGAGATGGACCGCCTTGACTATCTTGCTGCAGCTGATGAGTTGGCCCTTGACTATCGCGCATTTGATCTATTTGCTTCCGTTGCTGCTTTACGAGATTCATTATCTCCTCGTTCTTTCTTTCTAGCTTGCTGAACCGGTCTGAGTCTTCCTGCTCCTTCCTCTTCTTTGCTCTCGCTCGGCTTCGATAAGATTCACGGTCCTCGGGAAACCCAATATTCCACGGCACATCCGGTCCATAGCCTCGTGTTCGTCCTCCTTTTTCTTTATTCCCCGAGGGCCTTTGTCAGCTCGTCGTTCTCTCTGTCGGGAATTGACGAGGTGTGGACTCGGCAAATCCCTGGGTTGTGTACCCCGGGTTGATTGAAGGGGAGAGAGATGAGCGCTGGTGATCACGACGGCTGACAAGCAAGGCGTTTTACCCAGGTTCAGGCTCCCGGAGGATAACACCCTACTTCCTGCTTGTCTGGTATTGAATGGCGAGTTGTGGCTACAATGGCGAGATGGCAATCTCGCTAGGGTTTGTGGTGGCGGCTATGAGCGTGCCCTAGACGAAGGACCCTCCTAGCCTTTATATGGTAGGCTAGGTCTCAGGTGAACGGTGCCGATGGCGCTTACAAGCATGGCTGGGGTCGCATGACCTAGCGTCGACTATCTTGGGCCGCACGTCGTCCTCCTTGGGCCTTCCTTGGGCCTTCGTCATAAGGCTGATGGGCTTGGCGTGACCCAGGTATCCCCACCGTGGGGTAGTCGAAGAGTGACCCCACGACAGGAGCCCCCGAGTGCTTAGTTGAATCGTAGAGTCGGGTAAAGGACTCCTTCCTCCTGGGCACGCTGTCGGGTTCCTGAAAGGAACGAGTAAAATTGGTCGACTCCGGCCGTTCAGGGCTTATGGAGGATTCCTTAGTCGAACTGTCAACTCCAGGGTAAAATACTGTGAGTTCAGCCTTAGTCGGTGATTTTTCGACTGCTTTTGTTCTGAGTCACTCGGGAGCGCGAACAGCGCTCCCGATGGGAGTAGCCCCCGAGATTAAGCTGAATTGCTTGCAATTGAGGTTAAACTCAATTTTTCTTCAGTCGAAAAGCCCGCTCCCGATGGGAGTAAAGAAGGGACTCGACATGTTGGAGTCGCGACTGGCTTTGCGTGACTTACTGTATTCGGCCGGTTTGGCTTACTGCACAAGTTTCTTCAGCTCTTGGAGCTTACTGAATCTTCTTGCACTCGAATGAACTGTTCGAGTTTATTCGGCTCTTAGAGCTTACTGAATTTTTTGCACTCGAATGAATTGCTCGAGTTCTCGATCAGCCCATTGGCTTGCTTGCTACGCCTGCGCAGTTGACGTCAGCGCTGACGTTTTTGGCTCACTCTGTGTCCGATGGGACGTGACAGTGCGGTCCCACTGTCAGTATTGACTGGAGACAGCGGTTGCCGCTTTATACTGACCGTTGGGCGCGAAAATTTCGCGGTGTGATGATGGCGCCTTGATTCCCGCGCGTAGTGGGCGGCGTGGCCGGCGACGGTTGCTATCTCCGCGCGACACGTGGACGGCCAGATGATGCTGTGGAGTGCGGTTTCGCTGAGGACGGCCTGGATTAACTGGCCACGCGGTATATATTTTTTACCGCGGCGGTGAACAGTTCATTCCATCCCCATTCCATCGTCTCCGCTGCTTTCTCTCCGCCATTGTTGCTCCTCTGCCAGTTTCTTTCCTCCGCCCTCCATGAGCAAGGCCGCGATGAAGAGGGGGAAGCCTGTTGCTGGCGCCGTCGCCGCCGCCGAGGCGAGCGTGATGAAGAAGCCCGACGGCGACTGGGTCAAATCGTCGGTGAAGAAGGCCGACCTCGAGGCCCTCCGCGCGCAGGGGCTGCTGCCGCCGGCAGACCAGGCGACGGTGCGCGCTCCTGGGAAAGAGGTATTCCCCGCTCCTCGCGAGGGGGAACGCGTTTGCTTCGTGGATTTCCTTCCGCGGGGTTTCGGGTTCCCCCTCCACGATTTCGTCCGTGGTCTCTTGTATGCTTATGGGATTCAGATCCACGATCTGACTCCCAATAGCGTCTTGAGCATCGCGAGCTATTTCGTGCTCTGCGAGTGCTTCCTGGGAATCGCACCCAACTGGCTGCTGTGGAAGTCGCTATTCCTCGTGAGGAGGAACGTGGGGAAGAGCAAGCAGGTGTATCCAGTCGGCGGCTTCGGCATCCAGGTGCGTGGCGACACCTCCTACTTTCAGATGAAGAAGTCCGACTCCGTCCAGGGCTGGCGGAAGAAGTGGTTCTACATCAGGTGCGACCAAGAAGGGCTTCCCGACTTCGCGGCTGATCGCGAGTTGCGGAAGACGAACGCGTGGGCGCACCCGCTGTCGAAGGAGGACAGGGAGGCGACTCAGCCCTTGCTGACGCTTCTTCGTGGCCTTCTGAAAAGTCTCGGGCGCGAGACAGGTGGAATTCACCTCATCGCCACCTTCTTCAGGCTTCGGGTGCAGCCGCTCCGCAGTCGCGTCCACCCAATGTGGGCGCGTGAGGATGCTGGCAATGAGCTCGATGATGACGCAGTCGAGTCGAAGGTGAGGAGCATCACTAGTCTCCGAGCCGCTGACCCGTGCAATGTCAAGTGCCCAGTCGAGCCATATGGGCCTAATAATCCTGTGCCTGAGGTGAGCTTCGTTTGCTTTGTTTGTCTTGTATCTTCTGTCGAATCTTTTTGCCTGACTCGAATGCTTCATTTGCTGACAGGGTCGTTCGAGCTATGTCAGTCTTCCTCCGTTGATGGAGAATGGACCTCATGAAGAGGCAGAGTTCCCTGAGGACGAGGTTGATGACGATGAAGTTCCCTCCGCCACCTCTCCGAGTGAAGAGTTGGAGGAGGATGATGAAGATGAGGAGCCGCTGCGGAAGCGGCAGAGGCGAAAGAGTGGCGACTCTGGTTCTGCCTCGTCGCCTGTGAAGGAGGCGGGTGTGAACGAGGAAGAGACGAGCGAGTCCTCTTCGGGCGCTAGGCACCGAGTGACCTGGCTGAGCCTTTGGTCGTGCCTCCACTCGGCTCTGCACCGCCGACTGAGTTTGCGAGGATGGCCTCCGTCTCCCTGGGAAGTGAAGATGATGTTGATGTCGTCAGGTTAGTCGCATAACCATTGCTTTGTTTTTGTCGAGTGTGCTTTTTCACTTGCGGTCCTTGAATTGAGTTTCTTGTCACAGCGACCGTACTGGCGCTGTTGTTTCTTCCCCTCGTGAGATGGAGCACACTTCTGCTCCCATGATCGAGCAGACTGCGAAGACGACCGGAGAAGAGGCTCTGGCGGGTGACGCTTTGGCCTTGAAGGCTTCGACCTCCTCCGTGCCAGAGAGCTGCTGATGCGACTCCGGTTGACGCTGGGCTGCTTGAGCATGTAAGTGTCCTTCGACTCGTTCTGCAAAATCTGTATCGGGTGCGCGAACAGCGCTCCCGATGGGAGTAGCCCCCGAAGATGTGCGTGACTAGAATAGTCGGGCGCAGATTGATGTCTTGTGTTTCCTGCAGCCATTTTATCGCCAGCAGATGGAGGGAGCCGCAGCCTTCGTTCGCATGGAGCAGGAGAGGGATCAGCTCCGCATGCTCTGGAGCAAGCGAATAGTGAGTGTGAACCCTTGTGTTCGAGGGGTGCTTCGACTGCCTTTATTGCTAACTTTGCTCCGTTGATCCGCAGGCGAAAAGGAGAGCATGAAGAAGCGGGTCGCGGAGCTGGAGAAGTTGCTGGGTGAAGCCCAAGAGCGTGAACAAGCTCGGGATGATCTGGAGAAGACCCAGGTCGACCGCTTGCTCGCACTCGCAGATGTTGTTGGAAGTAAGTATTTCAGCTCAGTGCCTACTTTGTCTTTTGTCGACTTCGGATGTCTTATGGGCGTGGATTTCTGTTGATCAGAGACTTGCGGGGGTGCTCCTCCAGAAGGGTCCTCCAGCGAGAATGTCGACTTGGCGAAGGCTGTTGGCTTCATGGACCGCGTCTGCGCGTATGCTTCGGCGGCGCTGCAGAAGTCGACAGGCGCCTTGGCGACTGTGCACCAGAGCATCTTCCCCAGCAAGCCACCGCCAGTTGCTGTTGACGCGCTTGCGGCTCCGTTCGAAGGCAATGCGACCACCTTGGCGGACTACACGCGTGCGCAGACGGTACGCGGCTCCGAGCTCACTTTCCAGCTACTTCTTGGTCACCAAGTCGTAGGTGATTTTGAGAAGGTTGTCAGCGACTTCCCTCGGAAGCCTGATGGCAGGACCGCGTCCCTTAGCGGTGTGAAGGGCAGGCGAGTCAGCTGGCTGCGAAGTTGGTCGCCACCTTCGAGAAGAGGATTGCCAAAGCTGCAGAGTTGGCTGCTAGGAAGAGCCGTTCCCAGTCGGAGTCTGTGATGTAGACTCCGTTCTTTTAGGATTCTTCTGCTTTTGGTTCTTGTCTGTAATGAACTATTTAGTTTGCGGGTCTTCTGGCCGCGAACATGCTGATGTTGAAATGTGAATTTGTGTCTTCGAGTCTTCTTTCATATCTAAACTTGAGTGAATGTGTTCTTTTCTTTGCTTGACGCTGTCGAACTTGGCAGTCTGAGATGGGCGAAGCTCCTGGGGTCGCTGGAACGACTGGTGCGGGCGACGAGGAGGACACCTCTTCGGCTGCACCCGCTCGTCGTCGTCGAGCTCCTCCAGCTCCTGCGCGAAGCGTGAATGATCAACGAGTGATCACCTTCATGAGGAACAAGGTTGTTGAGCTCGAGTCGAAGTTGAAGAGCGCGGAGTTGGAGTTGGAGCGCTTGAGGTCGCGGCCCGTTGCGCCGTTCTCCCAGCGAGAGGAGTTTCTGCTAGGCGAGATAGACTTGATCAGTCGGCAGCTGCAAGGTTGGTTTTCTAGCACCGTGCTTCGACTTCTTTATCCTTTTACTGTTCTTAGCTTCGGGTCTTGATGCAGATGTGAATTCTGACTGGAAGGCCGAGCAAAGTCGAGTAGACGAGCGGGTGGAGAAAGAAGCCGCCGGTGACTCACCCGAAGCGCGTCATTTTTGGTCAAATAAATCCAGAGGCAGCGTACTGGCTCGAATGTTGGATCGCACCTGGCGGGCTGCTGTGCTCTTGGAAGGTTGCAGAAAAACCCTCTGGCAGATCAACAGGGTGTACTTTCCGCACAACGAGCAGCCTAATGGACTGGCTGCGCTGCTGGAGAGGTTCCGTGAAGGCAGTGCGTTGAAGGAAGTCGTGCACACTCAACTTGTTGCCGGGGCGAACGTGGCGCTGGCGTACGTTCGAATGCATCGGCCTAATCTTCCACTGTACAAGGTGCTTGACGGCTTGCCTGGAGAGGGTGACTACGCCGATACTCTTGCGGCTGCGCGTCAGATGATTCAGCAGGTCCAGAGCTTTAGTGAGCACCTTGTAGGGCCACTCGATGCGCCAAAGGGCGAGCCTGTAGAATAAGAGTAGTAGATTGCTGTTGTATAGCGTTAGCTTGTAAAAGAAATTTTTCCAAGTGGAAATATGAGTGTATGTATGCCGAGGTGGGGGTAGCCCCCGAGTGAGTAAATTGTATCTTGTAGACTTCTGTAAACCTGTATGGCGCAGCCCCCGAGCGGATCGAGTGCGGCCTAGGATTTTGAATTAGACCTGTGCGGCGCAGCCCCCGAGTGCTTCGAGTGCGGCCGAGGTGTGTCGAGTCAGACTTGTGCGGCGCAGCCCCCGAGTGCGTCGGGTGCGGCCTAGGATTTTGACTTGGACCTGTGCGGCGCAGCCCCCGGTGCTTCGGGTGACGGCCAAAGATTTTGCGAGTGACCTGTATGGCGCAGCCCCCGAGTGCGTCGGGTGGCGACCTAGGTTTTCGAGTTGGACCTGTATGGCGCAGCCCCCGAGTGCGTCGGGTGCGGCCTAGGTTAGACCTGTGCGGCGCAGCCCCCGAGTGCTTCGGGTGACGGCCAAGGATTTTGCGACTTGAACCTGTATGGCGCAGCCCTCGAGTGCGTCGGGTGCGGCCAAGGATTTTGCGACTTGAACCTGTATGGCGCAGCCCCCGAGTGCGCCGGGTGCGGCCTAGGTTTGACTTAGACCTGTGCGGCGCAGCCCCCGAGTGCGTCGGGTGGCGACCTAGGTTTTCGCGAGTGACCTGTATGGCGCAGCCCCCGAGTGCGTCGGGCGCGGCCTAGGTTAGACATGTGCGGCGCAGCCCCTGAGTGATTCGGGTGACGGCCAAGGATTTTGCGACTTGAACCTGTATGGCGCAGCCCCCGAGTGCGTCGGGTGCGGCCTAGGTTTGACTTAGACCTGTGCGGCGCAGCCCCCGAGTGCGTCTGGTGGCGACCTAGGTTTTCGAGTTGAACCTGTATGGCGCAGCCCCCGAGTGCTTCGGGTGCGGCCTAGGTTTTCGACTTAGACCTGTGCGGCGCAGCCCCCGAGTGCTTCGGGTGGCGACCTAGGTTTTCGAGTTGAACCTGTATGGCGCAGCCCCCGAGTGCGTCGGGTGACGGCCTAGGTTTGACTTAAGACCTGTGCGGCGCAGCCCCCGAGTGCTTCGGGTGACGACCTAGGTTTTCGAGTTGAACCTGTATGGCGCAGCCCCCGAGTGCGTCGGGTGACGGCCTAGGTTTGACTTAAGACCTGTGCGGCGCAGCCCCCGAGTGCTTCGGGTGGCAGCCTAGGTTTTTGACTTGAACCTGTATGGCGCAGCCCCCGAGTGCGTCGGGTGACGGCCTAGGTTTATGTTGCTTTTTGACTAAAAAAGTAAAGGGGAAAGCTTGTTCCACAAATCACTTCATTGATTTCTGCGAGCAGGCCGCCTCATTAAAACCCTTCCAGTCCCCTCAGGTACCCTGGTAAGGGAAAGAGTGCGTCTGGAACCTGCCGCTTCTTGAGATAGTACACTTTGTTACAAGGGGGAGTCGATTAGGCGTAGAAGCGGCGCAGTTGCGCCACGTTCCACGGGTTGCTGCAGACTGTCCCTGTCTTCGAGTCCTTCAGGCGGTAAGCTCCGTCGCCAATTGCCTCTGTCACGATGTATGGACCTTCCCACGGGGAGGCTAGTTTGTGCACCTTCTTCTGTTTGAGGCGGAGGACAAGGTCTCCGGGACGAACGCTCTAGGCCGCAGTCGCCGTCCGTGATAGTTGCGTAAGTCTTGCTGATACACGGCTGTGCGGGTAAGGGCGATGTCGCGTGCTTCGTCCAGGGTATCCATGTCGTCCTCGAGTGCTTCTTCTGCATCGGACTCGTCGTAGGCCACCACTCGGGGTGCATCGAACTTGATGTCGCATGGCATGACTGCTTCTGCGCCGTAGACCATGAAGAATGGCGTGTACTGAGTGGATCTGTTTGGCGTAGTGCGCAGGCTCCACAGCACAGACGGCAGCTCCTCTACCCAGGCGCCTGCGGCGCGCTTCAATGGTACTCGTAGGCGCTTCTTGATGCCCTTGCAGACTAAACCATTGGACTTTTCGACTTGCCCGTTGGACTGCGGGTGCGAGACAGATGCGTAGTTGAGTTTGATGCCTTGCTCGGAGCAGAAGTCCTTGAACTCTTCGGCTTTGAAGTTCGTTCCGTTGTCGGTGATGATGCTGTGTGGCACTCCAAACCTGAAGATGATCGACCTGATGAAGTTAACTGCCGAGGAGGCAGTCGAACTTGTGATAGGCACGGCTTCGATCCACTTCGTGAACTTGTCGACTGCCACCAAGAGATGCGTGTGTCCTCCTGGCGAGGACTTCTTGAGTGGACCCACCATGTCGAGCCCCCATTGAGCGAAGGGCCAGGCGAGTGGGATGGTCTTTAGTGCTGAAGCTGGTGCGTGCGGCTTGTTGGCGAACTCATGGCAGCCGAGACATTTCCTCACGAGTTCTTCTGCGTCTTGCATTGCGGTGGGCCAGTAGAATCCGGCTCGTAAAGCTTTGGCCACTAAGGCTCGACTGCTGGCATGGTGCCCGCAGATGCCAGCGTGGATCTCGAGTAGGATGGCTTGACCGTCGACTGGGTCGATGCACCTTTGGAGGACTCCCAAGATACTTCGCTTGTAGAGCTCCCCTTTGATGACGGTGAAGCCCTTGGAGCGGCGGATGACGCGCTTGGCTTCGACTGGGTTTGTTGGCACCCTCTGCTGCAGTATGTAGGCCAGGTATGGGCTCGTCCATGTGGGCTCGATCAGCATTACCTCCATAGGCTCCTTCTCCGTGCTGGGCGGGTCGGCGGTGCTCGATGTCGATGTAGAGGATCTTGGTGCGGGTCGGAGCTTGACGGAGCGTTGCGTGATGCACTCGAGGAAGACTCCGGGTGGTATTGGCACTTTGTTTGAGCCCAGGTTGGCGAGGGTGTCGGCTTCCTCGTTGCTCTTACGGCCGACGTGCCGCAGCTCGCAGCCGTCGAAGGTGCCTTCCAGCTGGTTGTATAGGTCCCTGTAGGCGATCATGTTGTCGGCGATGGCGTCACATTGCTTCATGGTTTGTTGCACGACAAGGTAGGAGTCTCCGTAGATCATGAGGTGAGTGGCGCCGCAGTTCTTGGCCATCCGCTGCGACTCGGCCGGCTAGGCGTTGCACCTCGTGAAGCTTGGTCGGTGCTGGCATTGCGAGTATGTTTTGCACCTTCTCAGGGTTGGCTTCGATTCCTCTTGCAGAGACGAGGTACCCGAGCAGTTCTCCGGCTGGCACGCCGAAGACACACTTGTCCGGGTTCAGCTTGATCTGATACTCGTTGAGGGCGGCGAAGACCTTGCGGAGGTCGGCGATGAGAGTGTCCTCTGTTCGAGTGGTGACGACTATGTCGTCGACGTATACTTGGACGATCTCTCCGATTAGCCCCTTTAGGCAGGCTTGCATTGTGCGCTGGTACGTGGCTCCAGCGTTCTTCAACCCGAAGGGCATCGTCTGGTAGCAGAAGACGCCATGGGGTGTGATGAATGCAGTTTCTCTTCATCGTCGACGTTCATCCTGATCTGCTGGTACCCTGAGTAGGCGTCCAGGAAGGATAGGCGTGCGCAGCCTGCAGTCGAGTCGATGATCTGATCTATCCGCGGGAGCGGGAAATGGTCTTTGGGGCAGCATTTGTTGAGGGCGGTGAAGTCGACGCACATGCGGAGTTTCTTCGTCTTCTTCTTCTCCACCAGGACTGGGTTCGCTACCCAGTCCGAGTCCTTGATCTCTCGGATGAATTTAGCGTGGAGCAGTCGATCGATCTCCTTGCTTATTTCGTCTCGTTTGGGTCCTGAGAAGCGTCGCATGGTCTGCTTGACGGGTTTGGCGTCCTTGTGGACGCGTAAAGAGTGCTCGGCGAGGTTCCTGGGTATGCCTGGCATGTCAGAAGGTTGCCAGGCGAAGATCTCCCAGTTCTCACGTAGAAACTCGACGAGCGCGCTTTCCTATGCGATAGGCAGACTCGACGACACTTTGACTGTCTTGTTTGCGTCCGTCGGGTGGACCTGATGAGTTGTCGTGTCGTCAGTCGTGTTGAAGGCAGCGTCCTTGGCTTGCTTCTTGCGTGGCGGGAAGATGGTTTTGTCGTTGTCGACTGCCATCGCCTCGAAGTGCTCTCCATTCCGAAGAACTCGGAGATCTTGCTGAACTCGCGGTCGCAGCTGTTGGAGCGGTCGAAGTCGCCGTGCACCGTGATGACGCCCTTGGGTCCAGGCATCTTGAGCATGAGGTAGGCGTAGTGAGGTACCGCCATGAATCTGGCGAAGGTTGGGCGCCCGAGTATCGCGTGGTACTGCGACTTCCAGTCGACTACCTCGAAGTCGATCGACTCCCTCTTGAAGTTTTCGGGTGTGCCGAAGATGACGTCGAGTGTGATCGTTCCCATGGGCGTGACTGCTTGCCCTGGTACTATGCCATGGAAGGTGGTCTCTGATGCCGCCAAGTCCGTCGTTGGCCTGTTTATCCTTCTGAGGGTGTCGGCAAAGATGATGTTAATGCCACTGCCTCCATCCATGAACACCTTTTTCAGGGTGTAATCTCCGATCAGAGCTTCGACTACCAGAGCGGCGTGCCCGGGTCGTGGTACTGCAGGCGGGTGATCTGCTCTGGAGAAAGTGATTGGTGTCTCTGACCCTCTCAGGTAGTCGGGTACTGCAGGTGGACAGGTGATGGCTGGAAAACTTGGCGAGTGATAATCTTCTGGGTCCTGTTTGAGGGGCGCCCCTTCTGTATCATGTTGAGTTGTCCGCGTGCCGCTGGATATGCGTCCTGGATCACCGGTGGGGCATCTTGCTGCGGCTGCTGCTGCTGCAGAAAGGCTCCCGCCGCCTGTGCTGGATTGGCGACTGCGGGTGCTGCCTGGATGGCCAGCTGCGCGGCTGGCTGCGCTGCGGGTGCTGGAGTGACTATCTTCTGCATGGCTTCGTATATTTTGCGTGCCTTTCGACAGTCCTTCAACAGGTGGTTGGATCCCCACTTGCCCGTTTCCGGGTTCCTGAACATGTGGTGCCTGCAGGGTTGTTCCAGCTCTTCCGCTGGGCTTAGTGTGCGTTTCTGCCACTCGCGTTTATGGCCTCCGTCGCTGCGGTAGCTGCTGCCGCCGCTTCGGTTGTACTGCCCTGGCTGTATTGGCGACTCTGGTCACCGCCGCTTCGACTGTACTGTGCATGGCTGTATTGGCGACTGCTGTCGCGCGCTTCATCCTCACGGGGGGTTTGGAATCCCGCCGCTACTAGCTCGATTGAGTCGTTGCCGTTGTAACGCGGCTTCTTCTTGTGGCGTCCTTCTCGCCAGTTGCTTGGTCCGGCTTCGTCCTTCGGGGAGTAGTGTGAACTATTGCGGACCGAGTCCTCTCCGTCTGCCCACTGGTTTGCTATCTTCATGACCTCGATCATGTTTTTCGGCCGGAGCCTACCAAACTCCTCGCGGAGGTCGCGGCGGGAGACGCCGTGCATGAAGGCATCCATCACTCGGTCCTCCGAGGCGGTCTCCATGGTGTTGCGGAGCAAGGTCCAACGCTGGATGTATGACCGGAGCGGCTCGTCTCGTCCTTGCTTGCATGCTTGTAGCTCGACGAACGTCGTCGGTCTCGAGTACGTCCCCAGGAAGGATTTAACGAAGGCTTCCGCGAACTCGTCCCACGTCCTGAAGGCGTTCTTGGGTTGAGTGTTGAGCCACCCGCGTGCAGAGCCCGTGAGCATCAGCTGGATGTACTGCATGGCCGTAGTCGAAGTACCGCCCTGGCAGCTGCAGGCTATGAGGTAGTCTTCTAGCCAGAGTCTCGGGTCCTGCTTCCCGTCGTACTTGACTGCTTCTGCCGTGAGCTTGAAGCCCTTGGGCATTCTTGTGTCGCGTATGTTGAAGCTGAAGCATGCGGCGCCGCACGGCTCGTAGTCGCCGTCGTTGCGGTCGTAGTCGAAGTTGGACGTGCTGACCGGCCGCTGGGTGCGGCTGCGGTCTACCGTCCTTTGTGTGATGACGTTGCGGAGGTCTTCACCTGGCTGCGGTTGTCGCAGTTGTCTTGTCGCCGGGGCTGCGAGTGCTGCGGGCTCGTGGTCGCGGCGATCTCGATCTTCTCGCGCTTTTTCTGTCGGCGCCTTGTTTACCAGTGCGTCTTCGAGTGCCTTGATAGACATGATCTGCTGCTTGTGGAGGAGAGCGCGCGAGTCGCCCTCAGGCGGCTGTGTCAGCCGCAGGTATGTTTCGACTGCCATGAGTGCGGCTCCGGGTGTCTTGGGGACGGGTATCCGTCTGCGTCTTCTATGTATGATGACTCGAGGTTGCGGGTGACTCTAGCGCGGTCGGCCTCCGTCATCAGGGGCACGCGGGCTCTGTGGCGCCTTGCTCCTTGTGAGACCTCTGTTGAGGCAGTGAACGAGTAAGCGGCCCTCCTGGCGCTCGACGCGTCAGCCTCCTCCTTGCGTCGGAGGAGCTCGGCCTTCTCTGCGCGGAGTCGTTCGCCTTCCTTCCGTAGCAGGTACTGGACCGCCATAAGGTCCTCCCGGGGTGCATCCGGTGGGGGGTACGTGCCGTCCTCGACGTGCTTCAGGGCTTTGATTGCCATGTCGCGGGTGATGGTGAGTCGCGTCACCTGGTCCGGCATGACCACCTCCAGTGGGTATGCGGGTTCGTCGTCGTTGCCCTGCGGCCTCTGGCCGATCATGAAGACTTGCGCGGGGTAGATCTGGGCAGTGGGACGGGTGCTGCCACTGCTGCTTCCTTCGTCCGAGCCGTGCTCGGAGCTGAAAATGGGTGCGACGTGGTGGACACCACAGTCGCCGCCGAGGCTCCTTCCCTGGAGTTTCGCGATCTTCGCCGCGGACGTGAGGAGTGATGTCGCTGTCGTCGACGTGGGCGCGATTGGCTTGTTGACGATCTTGCGAGTCGATGGAGACGCGAGTGGCGTGGATGAGAACGGCGCGACCTTCGTTGCGCGCGAAGGCGTGGTCGACGTAGTCGAAGTTGATGCAGATCTTGGCCTTGCCAGCGACGCGATCGAGGTAGTCGAAGTAGACTCGATCCGCGCGGTGGTCGACGAGGTGGTCGATGTAGTCGTAGCGATGCGATCTCCGTGACAGCCGGAGACGCTGATGGCGCGGCCGTGTTGGGCGCGATCTCTGCCGCGGAGGCGGTCGGAGTAGTCGAGGCGGACGCGATCTTCTCAGCAGTCGAAGATGCTGTCGCCGCAGTCGCAGCAGATGCGATCTCCGCAGCAGGTGGGGGCGTGGTTGGGCAGTCGCGGCAGATGCGGGTGCCACCACCGTGCGCGGTGCGATCCGTGGATCTGAGTACTCCACAGCTGTCTACGAAGTAGTGCATGGTACCGAAGGTGAGGCACATACCTACGTGCAGATCGGCGTACACCGAGCGGTGGGCCGGCGGGTGGAAGGTGTACTCGAAGGAGCCGAAGCAGATTGGCTCCTTGGTGATGCAGACGTCGGTCTTCAAAGTCGATGGAGCCGGTGCGACCATGGTTCCAGCGCTCGTTCTTTCCCACAGACGGCGCCAATTGACGAGGTGTGGACTCGGCAAATCCCTGGGTTGTGTACCCCGGGTTGATTGAGGGGGAGAGAGATGAGCGCTGGTGATCACGACGGCTGACAAGCAAGGCGTTTTACCCAGGTTCAGGCCCGGAGGATAACACCCTACTTCCTGCTTGTCTGGTATTGAATGGCGAGTTGTGGCTACAATGGCGAGATGGCAATCTCGCTAGGGTTTGTGGTGGCGGCTATGAGCGTGCCCTAGACGAAGGACCCTCCTAGCCTTTATATGGTAGGCTAGGTCTCAGGTGAACGGTGCCGATGGCGCTTACAAGCATGGCTGGGGTCGCATGACCTAGCGTCGACTATCTTGGGCCGCACGTCGTCCTCCTTGGGCCTTCCTTGGGCCTTCGTCATAAGGCTGATGGGCTTGGCGTGACCCAGGTATCCCCACCGTGGGGTAGTCGAACAGTGACCCCACGACAGGAATAAACTTTCCCTCTCGAACCTTGGCAATTGTTTCAACAATTGCTTTCTGGGGTACATGAATTTCTTTATTTTCATCAACTATTAACTCCCTGTTTCCATGTCATACTCCGCCCCATGCCCAAGTACCCAATTTCTTACCCTGTGGGGCCACTCCTCTATAGCTGGAGCGATCCCTTTTCCGCGCATGTCGGCCTCAACTTTATCCCACTTAGGCTCGGCACTTCTGTAGCCACCTGCCCCCATCTTATGGTGATATTACTTTTTCGCTGCATTATCCTTATTCTTTCTCGACCTTTCCTTAGCTAGATCTGAATCCTTGTACTCCAGAAATGAGTCCCAGTGAGCCCGCTGGCTCTCTAGTGTGCCAGTGAAATCTGGAGCTTTCTTATCTTTGACATACGCACGGTATAATCTGTTCTTGTAGTTATTGAATAGTTCAGCCATCTTCTTAAGAGCGAAATGCTTGACTTTCTCCGTCATGGTTTTTGTCTGTTGTTCCGAACCCAAGACCGGTAGGGTGAAACGTGCAATGAGCTTGTTCCAAAGCGCGCCTTTCAATCTGTTGTCGACATAACTAACTCACTCTACCTTTGCTGGTTTATGCAATTCCCGAACGCTGATCGGGACGTTGTCCCTGACAATAACTCCGCATTGATGCACAAACTTATTTGCGTTCGCCTTGGGCTCCAACGGTTTGCCCTCTGGAGAGACGACCTCAATTCGGAGATGCACATCGTCTTTCAACCCTTTGGCATGGCCTCGTTTACTTATTCCAGATTGGGTCGATGCGGAGGTCTAAAAATAAGAAACATTTGTTAATACATACACACACAAATCAATTATTGCATCTGATCAACAAAAGCTTAATATATCTCGCTAGACTGCGGATGTCCACCAATCTGTGAGTCGTCATCGCACTCGATGTTCGTTTGCGCTTCGTCTCTTTGTTCCAGCTCCATTCCCGTACCGGACTCGTTCAAAAACTGTGAGCCATCTTCTGCTCCACTGTCTTCTAATCCACCGACTTCTGCTCCACCCACGGGTTGCCGTATAATGGCGAAAACGTCTTCTTCACGGTCTCTGCTGTTGAAGTTATCCATTGCTTAACTAATAAAAAGAAAGATAAAACAATGTTAGCATTAGCAGAATAATTCAATGTTATCTTCATGTTCCTCACTTTACAAAAGCAGCATTTATCAAATATGCAAAAATAATACATGTCCATTTTTTCCATACATGAACCTAATACATCACGAATAATATCATTAATACATCTCCTCTCCCATACATGAACCTCTCAACTAACTTCGACCGGGCGCTGAGCCGCGGGGTGCTGAGCCGCGGGCGCTGCGCATCCAAAGACTAGGAACCCTCATAGGGTCATAGCTCACGTGAGGAGGAAACCTGTGAAGAAACGACCAACTATTGTTATACTGCCTATCTAACAAATACAAGTACCGACAGACGTGCTCGTCCTCCTCCCTGATACGGCGACGTACCACCTCCTCGGGGGCCGGCTCCCTCTGCACCGAGCATGGCCCACGCGACTGCCACCAAAGAAGATCCGGGTCGACGACGTCACCCGGATTTCTCACCAAGATACGCGTCCCGGAAGGTAGCACCTCCCAGTGCCAGCCCGGCGGAGCCCAGTCCCGGAAATCGCCCCTCTGGTCCAACAGGGACATCGTCGCCGAGAACAATAAACTAAAAACACAATTTTGTAAGCAAAATGTTTACACTAACACCTAAGCGAAATGTTTACACTTAGCAAAATATTTACAGTTAGCAATATTTACACAATTAATAAGAAAACACAAGTAAAAAATCACATCTTCATTTCTGTTAAAAAGTCACAACTTTGGACATCGTCGCGGAGCCCAGTACCAATTTTTTCTACTAACACCTAAACTTGTACCACTAACACCTAAACTTGTACCACTAACTACTAACACTATGAATTTCCTAACACTAACACTAAAATTTCCAACACTAAAACTAAAATTTCTAACATCTAACAAGTACCAAATTTCAGCCCGGCATATATCTAGCATCTAACAAGTACCAAATTAACTAACACAAAAATTCATAACACTAAAACTAAAATTTCTAACACTAAAATTGCTAACACTAAAATTTGCTAACACTAAAATGCCTAACACTAAATTTGTAACACTAAAAAAACAAAACAAAAAAACTACCTAAACTTAAAAAAAAATACCTTGCGGGCCGGGTCGGGCGGCGGCGGATCGGAGCAGCATGGAGGAGGGCGCGGGCGGCAGAGGAGGCGACGGCGGCGGCGGCGCGAGGAGGCGATGGCGCGGAGGAGGGCGCGGGCGAGGAGGACGGCGGTGGAGGAGGGCGCGGGCGCGGAGGACGACGGCGGAGGAGGGCGCGGGCACGGAAGACGGCGGCGGAGCGAGGAGGCGACGGCGGCGGCGGAGCGGATTTGGGCAGGGCTTCGCCACGAGATTTGCTCTGTCCCGGTTCGTGTCTCGAACCGGGGTGGAGGTCCTGGGTACCCTCTAGTCACAGTTCGTGGCACGAACCGGGACTAGAGGTGTTTTTGCCCCAACCACCAACCAGCACGCGCAAAACACCTCTAGTCCCGGCTCGTGCCACCAACCGGGACTAAAGGGGTGTTTTTTTGCGCGCAAATGCCCAAATTTTGAGTTAAAAGTGTTTGAAAGTGAATTTGAAAAGTGTTTGAATATAAATTTGAATAACTTCTGCATACTTTTGAATCTGACAAAAAGTTCAATATGAAAAGTGTTTGAATTTGAATAACTAATTCAAAACCATTTACTGTTTTCTAAAATAATTATTCTAACTATTCAGACTATTAGCCATTTTGCCATTTTCAATTAAAAATGCATTAACTAATATTGTTTGAATTTGAAAATCATATCTTTTCTGATTTCTTCAAATATCTAATTGTCTTAAAATTTGTATTAATCATCTCTTTTATTTTAAAAAAACATCCTTAACAACATCCGGTTACATAAAAGGTTTAATACATTATTACACATCACTAACAGTTACATTACTACATAAACGGACTTGTTGGCTCGGAGGCCGTAGGATTAGGGGGAACGGGGGGTGGAGCCAGCCCCGTTCGCGGCCGCCAGCTGGTTCTCGCGCGCACGTTTGCGGCGGAGGGCATAAGCCATGGAGGATGAGTCTTTCAGCGCCCAATCCAGCTCGGAAGCCTCCTTTGCCTTGAGCTGGTAGGCAGTCTTGGCTCGCTGGACACGGTCGTCGCGGACAGACTGGAAGGAGGCTTCCATGGCCTCCTGTATCTGCAACCCACAGCCCTCTTCCCCGTCGTCGCTCCAGTCGAAGTCGTCGTCGTCCTCCTCCTCCTCGGCGGGAGGAGTGGCGGCGCCTGGTGGAGGTGCAGCGGCACCAGGTGGAGACGCGTCCAAGTCATCATATGCGGCCGCGGATCCCCACGCCACCCCTGCGGCGTACACATCCTCATCGGGGTCGGGGACGTCGGACCACGCGCGCTCGTACGCCCTCCGCACCGGATCCGGCACCGGAGCAGGAGGCCGGTAGCTGGGCATTCCTCTCCACGCCGGGCTCGTGGGCATACGGCGGGATAGGCTCCCGCGGTAGCGCCCTGATACGTCTCCAACGTATCTATAATTTCTGATGTTTCATGCTTGTTTTATGTATCCTTGTCACATGTTTTATATGCATTATATATCATTATTATACATTTTCTGGGACTAACCTATTAACAAGATGCCATAGTGCCAGTTCCTGTTTTCTGCTGTTTTTGGTTCCAGAAAAGCTGTTCGGGCAATATTCTCGGAATTCGACGAAACAAAAGCCAAACCTCCTATTTTTCCGAGGGACACACGGAGCCAGAAGGGCAAGCCAGGGGGAGGCCCACGGCCTCCAAACCACCTCTAGGCGCGGCCAGAAGGAGGGCGGCGCGAGCAGGTGGTTTGGCCCACTCGAGATGCCACCGACGTTGCCCTTCGCCTATTTAGTCACCCCGACGCGAAAACCCTAAATATATATCTAATACTCCAGAAAGACTTCCGCAGCGCCGTCGCCATCGCGAGACCTCGTTTTGGGGGTCAGAAGTTCCTGTTCTGGCACCCTGCCGGGACGGGGATTGACCCCCGGAGCCATCTCCATCGACTCCACCGCCTCCACTTCGACTCCATGATGGTTTGTGAGTAGTTCCCCCATGGACTACGGGTTCTTGGTTGTAGCTAGTTGGTACTCTCTCTCCCATGTACTTCAATACAATGATCTCATGAGCTGCCTTACATGATTGAGATCCATATGATGTAATTGGTGTTGTGTTTGTTGGGATCCGATGAATTGTTACATTATGATCAGATTGTTCATCATATTATCATACTATTGTTTATTTAAGATCTTGCATGCTCTCCGGTACTTGTGGTTACCCTGATCAAGTAGTTGCTTGTATCTCCAAGAGGGAGTATTTATGCTAGATAGTTGGGTTCAACCTCTATTTAACCTGGGATAGTGACAGCAAGTTCTAAGGTTGTAGATGTGTTGTTGTCACTAGGGGTAAAACAGCAATGCTTTGTCTAAGGATGAATGTGTTGTTTACATTATGCACAATACTTAATGCAATAATCTGTTGTTTGCAACTTAATACTGGAAGGGGTGCGGATGCTAACCGGAAGGTGGATTATTTAGGCACAGATGCATGCTGGATAGCGGTCTGTGTACCTTGTCGTAATGCCCAATTAAATACTACAGTAAACCTTATCTTATCATAAGCATGCATTGTCATGCCCTTACAATTATCAATTGCCCAACTGTAATTTGTTCACCCAACACCTGTTATTTGTTTGGAGAAGTTACCACTAGTGTAGATAGCTGGGAACCCCGGTCCATTTGTCATCATCATTGCTCTCCGGTCCTATATGTCATTAGAAGTAGTATCAACTATTTTCTGGTGCCATTGCCTCCGTGTTACTGCTGCTGTGTTACTGTTACTATTGCTCTCATATTACTGCTGCTTTCACATCACCCCTATTACTAGTGCTTTTCCAGGTGCAGCTGAATTGACAACTCAGTTGTTAAGGCTTATAAGTATTCTTTGTCTCCCCTTGTGTCGAATCAATAAATTTGGGTTTTACTTCCCTCGAAGACTGTTGCGATCCCCTATACTTGTGGGTTATCAAGACTATTTTCTGGCGCCGTTGCCGGGGAGCATAGCTCTACTCATAAGTTCACCTGGGGAGTACACTCTACCTCTCTCTCTGTTTTTATTTTATTTTGTCTTGTCTAGTTTACTTGTGTCTAGTTTATTTTTGCTTAGTTTATTTGTGCTTAGTTTATTTTTGTTTAGTTTTGTTTTGTTTAGTTTACTTTTGTTTAGTTTATTTTTGTCTTGTTTTATTTTTCTTATAAATTCGAAAATCCATAAAAATTTGAAAAACCAAAAAACTAAAAACTGTTGTTATGGAAGAACACACAACCTATATGGAGCTATTAGAATTATATATGAAGTATAGAGAATCAAAAAAGGGTGAAGTCATGAGTGCTGTGCTAGAAAAGTTGAATACAATTGCTAATATCTTGCTTAAACGCCATGATATAAACTGTTGCTCTAAACAGGATACTAAACATCTTAAATTCCAATGTGCCTTTAGTGAAGAAGTTTTAATTGTGAACTATCATTGGAATAACTATATTCATCTTGGGTTCGAAGAAGTAGAACAATTTGTTTTATTTATGGGAGCCTCTGAGATAGAATCTTTCATGGCTAAAAATTATGAAACTTGTATTGCTTGTAAGGACCTTAAAGATTATGTCTCTTCTATCCTTGATTATTGCATAGAACATTAGAGCAATAATCCTTATATCGTTGATTACAGAGAGAGACTCATTAATGCACAAGAATGCACTCACAATTTGCAGGAACCTGTGGAAGAAGAAATTGCTGAACCTGAAAGCTCATTAGATGAAAAAGAGGAGGAGAGTGATGAACAAAAGGAGGAAGAATGGATTAGCTACCCATGCCAACCTTCTAATGAGAGTAACTCTTCATCTCTTACATTATTTGATTGCCCTCCATGCTTACCCAAGGAGGATGAATATTATGTTCCTGTTGATTCTCTTGAAATTTTTCCTATAAGTAAAACTTGTGAAAATGATTATGCTACTGTTATATATGATAATCCATGCTATTTTGATAAATCTTATGATAATCCTTTATTTGTGGCTGATATCGAAATGCATGGTACTAAAGAGTTTTGCTTAGAAAATGTTTATGATAAAGCTCTAGATGATGGTCCTATGTTACTTGATAATATTAATTGTGCTACTAATGTAAATGGGATAGGAGAAGTCTTGACTTTATCTAGTAGTCCCATATCTTTTGAGATTGATCAATCATCTTGTTATAAAATTGTTACATATGGGTTCGAAATTTTAAATCCCACTACTTATGAGCTTGATAAAAATTATTTGTTTGTAGATCATGAAAAGCATGATTTGTGTGATAGTTATATTGTTGAGTTTATTCATGATGCTACTAAAAATTATTATGAGAGAGGAAATTATTATGAAAAGCATGATTTGTGCGATAGTTATATTGTTGAGTTTATTCATGATGCTACTGAAAATTATTATGAGAGAGGAAAATATGGTTGTAGCTGAAAATACTGCTGCTGTGTTACTGTTACTATTGCTCTCATATTACTGCTGCTTTCACATCACCCCTGTTACTAGTGCTTTTCCAGGTGCAGCTGAATTGACAACTCAGTTGTTAAGGCTTATAAGTATTCTTTGTCTCCCCTTGTGTCGAATCAATAAATTTGGGTTTTACTTCCCTCGAAGACTGTTGCGATCCCCTATACTTGTGGGTTATCACGCCCAAGCGCGCTCTGCCGAGCACACTCGACCTCGTCCAGAAGGCGTTGCGGCGGGCGTGGTGGATCCATCTCATGGAGACGATGCGTTCGTGGCTAGGAATGGTTGATTAGGGTTTACCCCATCGACGACAATACATAAAGACCTCCAGGGCAGCGCAGGGGGAGGACACGTGCCCAGGGCAGCGCTAGGGGAGGACACGTGGCCAGGGCAGCGCTGGGGGAGGACACGTGACTGACACGAGTTGTGACCGCAAAGCCCGCCTTTAGTCCCGGTTGGTAACACCAACCGGGACTAAAGAAGCACACGGATCGTGTGTTCCTTTCAAGCGCGTGTGAGCCGTTGGATCAGGGGGTGTGTTTCTTTTGAGGGCTTGTAAGATGTTGGATCAGCACTATCATGACCACTTCGTGAGCCACACGACCCTATATATAGCCCACCTCTCGGACATGTTCGGCACTCAGTGTGTACTCATTGTAGTTCATTTGGTATACAGAGCATTCGGATTCCCTGCATACATCCGACGCTGCATTTGATATGCGGGCACTCACGAGCCACCGTCGGGCTGTATGCAGGGGAAACCGTGTGTTTTGTTCCAACTTTTTCGAGCGCTTGTAAGACGTTGGAGTTTTCATAACACAATTACATAAAATGTTTAATACATTATTACACATCACCAACAACATCCGTCTCTAGTGTCGTGGTATAAACGTCTTCTTCGTGTGTATCCCTTTCTTCTGATTGCGCCGCAACCATGGACAATCTTAATCATTTAACACGATGCTTGGGTCAGTTTTGACTCTGAAGGGTGGAATTTCATGAAACTTATTGTAATCTTCTGACATGTCTGTCTTGTCCTCCACTCCCACGATGTTTCTTTTCCCTGAAAGAACTATGTGGCGCTTTGGCTCATCGTATGATGTATTTGCTTGCTTATCTTTTCTTTTTTTCGGTTTCGTAGACATGTCCTTCACATAGAAAACCAGAGCCACTTGACTGGCTAGGACGAATGGTTCGGTGGCGTACCCAAGATTCTTGAGATCCACTGTAGTCATTTCGTACCGCGGGTCTATCTCTACCCCGCCTGACAGGTTGAATCATTTGCACCAGAACAAAGGGACCTTAAAAGAAGGTCCATAGTCAAGTTCCCATATCTGCTCTATGTAACCATAATATGTGTCCTTTTACCCATTGTTGTTTGTTGCGTCAAAGCGGACACCACTGTTTTGGTTGGTGCTCTTTTTATCTTGGGCGGCCGTGTAAAATGTATTCTCATTTATCTCGTACCCTTGGAAAGTCAATATAGTCGAAGATGGTTGCTTGCCCAACAAGTATAGCTCTTCTCCAACTATGGTGTCATTAATGAGACGTGTTTGCAACCAACCGCCGAAAGTCTTCACGTGTTCTCCATCAATCCAATCTTCACGTTGCTCCGGGTATTTCGAGCGTAACATATTCTTGTGTTCCTCGATATATGGAGCCACAAAGCTGGAATTATGTAGAACTGTGTAGTGTGCTTGAGTGAAAGAATGCCCGTCCATACATATTGTTGCTTTCTTTCCTAGCGTGCCTTTTCCACGCAGTCTCCCCTCATGGCGCGATTGAGGAACACCGATCGGATTAAGGTCAGGAATAAAGTCAACACAAAACTCAATGACCTCCTCTGTTCCATAACCCTTCACAATGCTTCCTTCTGGCCTAGCACGGTTATGAACATATTTCTTTAAGACTCCCATGAACCTCTCAAAGGGGAACATATTGTGTAGAAATACTGGACCGAGAATCCTAATCTCTTTGACTAGGTGAACTATGAGGTGCGTCATAATATTGAAGAAGGTTGGTGGGAACACCAACTCAAAGCTGACAAGACATTGGACCACATCCTTCTGTAAACTTTGTAGAGTTTCTAGATTGATTACCTTCTGAGAAATTGCATTGAGGAATGCACATAGCTTCACAATGGGTACTCGAACATTTTTCGGTAGAAGACCCCTCAATGCAACCGGAAATAATTGTGTCATAATCACGTGGCAGTCATGAGACTTTAGATTTTGGAACTTTTTCTCTGTCATATTTATTATTCCCTTTATATTCGACGAGAAGCCAGACGGGACCTTGATACTGCTCAAAACTTCAAAAAAGATCTCCTTCTCTTCTTTGGTAAGAGCGTAGCTGGCAAGACCTTGATACTTCTCTGGATGTAGGTCGTCTCGTTCGTGCATACATTGGTGGTCCTGCCGTGATTTCGGTGTATCTTTCATTTTCCCATACACGCCCAAGAAGTTTAGCAGGTTCACACAAAGATTTTTCGTCACGTGCATCACGTCGATTGCAGAGCGAACCTCTAAGATTTTCTAGTAGGGTAGCTCTCAAAATATAGATTTCTTCTTCCACATGGGTACGTGATTGTCGGCGTCATTCGGAACAGATAGTCCGCCAGGACCCTTTCCAAAGATTACTTTTAAATCCTTGACCATGTCATATATATCATCACCAGTAGGGCAGGTAGGCTTCGTCCGGTGATCTGCCTCACCTTTGAAATGCTTGCCTTTCTTTCTGACGGGATGCTGTTTTGGAAGAAATCGACGATGCCCCGGGTACACATTCTTGTTACCTAAATGTATACTTTCAGTCTGACCTAAACAGTGCGTTCATGCATTGTATCCCTTGTTTGACTGTCCTGAAATGTTACTAAGGGCAGGCCAATCATTGATGGTTACAAACAACAACGCTCGTAGGTCAAATTCCTTTTGTTCGTGCTCATCCCATACACGTACACCTTCTTTACGCCACAACTGTAAAAGTTCTTCAACCAATGGCCTCAGGTACACATCAATGTCGTTGTCGGGTTGCTTCGGGCCTTGGATGAGCACTGTCATCGTCATAATGAACTTCCGCTTCATGCACAACCAAGGAGGAAGGTTATAGATACATAGAGTCACATGCCAGGTGCTATGACTGGAGCTCTGCTCCCCGAAAGGATTAAAGCCATCTGTCGATCTGAAAATGTCGGGAACTCTTTGTCGATTTTTCTCAACTGTGACCCATCAGCGGGGTGTCTCAGCATCATGTCTTTCTTACGGTCTTCTTTGTGCCATCGCAACAACTTGGCATCTCTTTGTTTTGGAACAAACGTTTCAACCGTGGTATTATAGGAGCATACCACATCACCTTGGCAGGAACACTCTTCTTGGGGTGTGGCTCATCCTCAACATCACCAGGGTCATCTCGCCTGATCTTATACCGCAATGCACCGCATACCGGGCATGCATTCAAATTCTCGTTCTCCTCACCACGGTAGAGGATGCAGTCATTGATACATGCATGTATCTTCTGCACCTCTAATCCTAGAGGGTAGACAATCTTCTTTTCTTCGTACGTACTGTGGGGCAATACGTTATCTCTTGGAAGCATCTTCTTTAATATTTTCAGCAAGTTTTCAAATCCCTTGTCAGATAGACCATTTTCTGTCTTCCATTGCAGCAATTCCAGTGTGGTGATGCATGTAAAATGCATACATGAACTTTGCACTTTAATTGCTTATATTCCAATCATATTTGCATCATATAAGGGTTATATCAATGTTTTATAATGATTTTGGGGGATATTCATTTATTTCCTATTTTTATGGAATTAACCCTGCACAGGCAGAAAACCCCGTTTTCTTATTTTAATGTTTCAGGGACCCAAACGTCGTCATAAAATTCTGGAAAAATACAGAGGTCATTATTTTGGAAAGAAGAATACGTAGGAGCGAAGGAATCAAGCAAACAGAGCCCGCAAGGCAAAAAGGGGGTGGCCCACGTGGCCAGGTACAGTGCCCGCGTGGGACTACCCCGTTTGGTCCTCGTGGCTCCGCAGCCGTCGATCCTTTCTCCACCGCCTTCGTCTTGACCTAAAAACGCCTATAAAAAAGGTCCCATGACGTTTCGCGAAAGGAGGCGGCGGCGAAACACAAAACCACAAAACAGGAGACAGAAGGCTGCCGCCGGAGAAGATCGGAGGGGGGAAACGCCGCTGGAATCGCCTCCGGAGGGCTCCACCCCCCTCCGGCGTGTTCATCATCAACATCTTCATCGCCGTTGCTACCTCCCATGATGAGGAGGGAGTAGTTCTTCATCGGGGCTGAGGGCTCTACCGGTAGCTATGTGGTTCATCTCTCTCTCCCATGATGTGATCTTTATGTGATCATGAGCTTTGTAATCTAATTGAATTCATGGATGTTTCTCCTTCATTGTTTGTGCTACTCAAGTGGTTTTATTAATGTAATTTCCGGAGTCACCTTTGTCCCATGGTGTGAAGTTGACAGTGTGCGCACCGTGTGTGACTCTTAGGCTAAAGGTTACAGAAATACTTACCATGAGTTATTCTTTGTGTTGGATGTCACTATAAAATTGTGGTGTTTGTTTAGTACTATTTTGGGGCACTCATAGTGACCTTGGGGTTCCCTAGATGTGGAAGACAGACTTTAAGGTGTGCTTTTGTAGCCCTACACGATGGTCTTGGTGTTCTATGATATTGTGGTGTTTGTTCACTCAGACTTTAAGGTGTGCTCTTGTAGCCCTACGCAGTAGATTGGTATTTCTATCCAACGGGAGAATAGTTCAGAGTAGCAAAGTGAAGAGGAAATATCTATGTATTCAATTGTTGGGAGTGTCCACTAGTGAAAGTATGATCCCTAGGCCTTATTTCCAAGCATCCTAGAAAACCTTTGTCTTGTCCTCTTGCATTGAAGAGGATTGGGACACTTCCACATTCTTGCCTTGTTACATCAAACTTCCATCCATTAAATCAACCACCTTGTTCCTTAAACTTGTTTAGTGCATAATCAACTAAAACTTGTGACACTTTAGTTGTAGGGAATAGATAACTTTTCCTTCTTGCTCCTGCGGATCGATACCTTACTTCCACATTGAGAGGTGCTACAGTGATCCCTTGCTCTTGGGGGTTATCAAGTACTTTTCTGGCGCCGTTGCCGGGGAGCGTAGCGCTTAAGTTTCTATTCTTGTGTGCACTAGACTAAGCTTGGGGAGGTTCCTTTTATATCTTGCAATCATCTAAGCTTGGGGAGGTTCTTTAACTTGTTTAATGATACTATGTCTCCTATTTATGATGATGAATATGATATTTTCAGTCCACCCACTATTGAGTATAAAGTTTATTGTGATTATGATATGCCTCCTATATATGATGATTACAATGATTATTATGAATGTTTTACTCCCACTATTCCTAATGAAACTGTTTATGCTTATGTGGAGAGTAATGATACTTTTATGCATATGGATCATGATAAGAATGTTTCATGTGATAGCTATATTGTTGAGTTTATCAATGATGCTACTGAAAGTTTTTATGAGAGAGGGAGACATGATTTCATATATCTCAAAAATATTAAGTCTTCTCTCTTTTTGTTGAAAATTTTGAAGTTGCACTTGCTTTGCCTTCCTATGCTAGTCACTTTGTGCTTTATTGATTTATTTTCTTACAAGATCCCAATGCATAGGAAGTGGGTTAGACTTAAATGTGTTTGATATTTTTCTCTTGATGCTCTTTTTATTCAATTCTTATTCCTATGGAGCATCATTAAAACTATCAAGCCTAGCTATATGGCTATAAAGAAAGCGCTTTGCGGGAGGCAACCCGGTTATTTTTTGTGTGATTTTCTTTGTGTCCTCTTGCTGTAACAAGAGATTTTGTGTCTAGTTTAGTTCTGGAGTTTTAATAAAGTGCCAAGTTTTACCCATTTTGGTTTGAAAAAGTTGCTTATAGCGTTCGGAGATTTTATTCCTGCACGAATCAGTGCACGGTATGATTTTTAATTCTTATTCTGTAACTCCGAATGAGCTCATATTTGAACTGTAGTTGCAACTTTTCATCCTCTGTATGCATGAATTTTTTCGGAATTTTTCGAGAAAGTTTGGTAGGGTAGAAAAATACGTTTTGCTGCTGCTGTTTTTCTGGACAGATTCTGTCCCATTTTGTTTGATGCATGCTTTGAGCTTTTAAGTTGAATCTTTTTGATCCAATTGAGTTTATGAGTAGGCATACAACATTATACACTTTCTGGACATCTCATATGAATTTTTGTTCAAGGATTATATGCAGCAAGGAACCTATTTGTTTATCACTATTAATGCACCCCACAGAAAAGAAATGGGAGAAACGGTGTTTTGAAGTTTTTTCACAGGGATTGGAGGAGATGCACCAAGAGCTATCCAAGGATGGTGAAGACCATAAGCTTGGGGATGTGAAGACAACCCCGCTGGACCTACACACTCTCGGTTTGCACACGTCCAACTTCTGTTTTTCGATCGAAACACTTTATCGCATAAACTTGGAGCGTCGTTTTTTGTTTTTGTTTGAGTCTTGAGAGACCACCACACTATCATTTATATATGAGAGAGCTACTGGAAATATGGGTTGAAATATGTTGGATGCTTTTATAAGATTGGGAAAAGGGATGTTTGACTTGATTTTTAATGATACATATAGTTGCATGATTCATGAGCTTGTTTATGAGTAATAGTTTGCAAATTCTTTTGTAGAGCTATCACTTATTCATGTTTTGGTGCTGATTGTTATTTTACTTGGTTTAACATGGATTAGTTAGTTCTATGGACACTCATGCATGCATCTAGATGGTCAACTTTCTCCCTTTTGCTAGCCCAAACTCCAACAAGTCAAAACTTGTTTCCAACACCTTCAACCAAAGTTATTCCAGTGAGTCCACCATATCTACCTACTAGCTATATGCTATTCCGAGTATGTTCATCATGATATTTGTGTTATCTATACCTCTGAATGAAAATGATTATGTTATTGATTGCATGGAAAAGTTGGTTATATAGCTCTCACGAACTTGATGCACATTTTACTATCATTGCATAAATAAAACATGACCCATTGTGATTAAGATTATGATGCTAGTGGCTTGAAATGTTCGGGTTGGAGTTAGCCCATATGTGCTGTCACATGCAAGCTTTCAACATGCTCTTCATCTCATTTAGTTGATATCATGTACTTTTGTTTATGGATGCTATCATGGTGAAATGAGGTGGAAATGAAGTAGTTTAAATGAGTTTGTATAAATGGTTAGAGAGACGCCTGGGCCGCTAATCTAAGCCATGCATCATTCATGGTGGAAATTTACTTACATGCTATGGTGAACCTTCTGTGATACACCTTATAATAAAAGCTATTCCAATGGTAAATAAAAAGGGTGTTGAGGTTGTTCATTTGTTTGTTTGTCTTGTCATTTTGATATGGGCTTGTTCCATATCTGGGACAAGAGGTACCCCAGTTGACGCTCTTGATGATACTATTATTACTTACAATGATATATAACTTGAACTTGCTTTGTTTCCTAAGTTGAGTAATCATGGTGTAGTACTTGTATTCAAGGGGCATGAGACACAACCTTTACTTTGTCAAGCACACTACTCATATTTGCTCTCACATTAAACTTAATCATTCAAGATGCTATGATAGGGGAATGAGAGCTTGACACCAATGTTACCACATTGCAATCATTAACTTAAGTAGAGAGTTTGGAGTTAGATGAAACTTATGCATGCTTTACCTCTACTCACATATACATCTTTCCAAAGTGTCCACCTTATATTCAGATTTTCATCTACACTCTATGACCATTGTAGGATGTTCTACTTATCATTATGCATACATGTGTCCATATTACTTGCTTCTATGTTACACTTTGTGAACTATCAATGAACATCCTTGTCTTGAATACTTGATATCACTTCATAAACTATTTGCATATTGCTACTCCTTTGAAGAATGAATCATTTGACTATATGTAGCAATAATAATCATCTTTGATATTCATTGTTAAGTATTAAATTGCAAAGTCCATGTTAGTTTTATCATCTTCATACTCGAGGACGAGCATGGATTAAGCTTGGGGATGTTGATGCATGTAAAATGCATACATGAACTTTGCACTTTAATTGCTTATATTCCAATCATATTTGCATCATATAAGGGTTATATCAATGTTTTATAATGATTTTTGGGAATATTCATTTATTTCCTATTTTTATGGAATTAACCCTGCACAGGCAGAAAACCCCGTTTTCTTATTTTAATGTTTCAGGGACCCAAACGTCGTCATAAAATTCTGGAAAAATACAGAGGTCATTATTTTGGAAGGAAGAAGACGTAGGAGCGAAGGAATCAAGCAAACGGAGCCCGCAAGGCAAAAAGGGGGTGGCCCACGCGGTCAGGTACAGTGCCTGCGTGGGACTACTCCGTTTGGTCCTCGTGGCTCCGCAGCCGTCGATCCTTTCTCCACCGCCTTCGTCTTGACCTAAAAACGCCTATAAAAAAGGTCCCATGACGTTTCGCGAAAGGAGGCGGCGGAGAAACACAAAACCACGAAACAGGAGACAGAAGGCTGCCGCCGGAGAAGATCGGAGGGGGGAAACGCCGCCGGAATCGCCTCCGGAGGGCTCCACCCCCCTCCGGCGTGTTCATCATCAACATCTTCATCGCCGTTGCTGCCTCCCATGATGAGGAGGGAGTAGTTCTTCATCGGGGCTGAGGGCTCTACCGGTAGCTATGTGGCTCATCTCTCTCTCCCATGATGTGATCTTTATGTGATCATGAGCTTTGTAATCTAATTGAATTCATGGATGTTTCTCCTTCATTGTTTGTGCTACTCAAGTGGTTTTATTAATGTAATTTCCGGAGTCACCTTTGTCCCATGGTGTGAAGTTGACAGTGTGCGCACCGTGTGTGACTCTTTGGCTAAAGGTTACAGAAATACTTACCATGAGTTATTCTTTGTGTTGGATGTCACTATAAAATTGTGGTGTTTGTTTAGTACTATTTTGGGGGCACTCATAGTGACCTTGGGGTTCCCTAGATGTGGAAGACAGACTTTAAGGTGTGCTTTTGTAGCCCTACACGATGGTCTTGGTGTTCTATGATATTGTGGTGTTTGTTCACTCAGACTTTAAGGTGTGCTCTTGTAACCCTACGCAGATTGATATTTCTATCCAACGGGAGAATAGTTCAGAGTAGCAAAGTAAAGAGGAAATATCTATGTATTCAATTGTTGGGAGTGTCCACTAGTGAAAGTATGATTCCTAGGCCTTATTTCCAAGCATCCTAGAAAACCTTTGTCTTGTCCTCTTGCATTGAAAAGGATTGGGACACTTCCACAATCTTGCCTTGTTACATCAAACTTCCATCCATTAAATCAACCACATTGTTCCTTAAACTTGTTTAGTGCATAATCAACTAAAACTTGTGACACTTTAGTTGTAGGGAATAGATAACTTTTCCTTCTTACTCCTGCGGATCGATACCTTGCTTCCACATTGAGAGGTGCTACAGTGATCCTTTGCTCTTGGGGTTATCATGTGGTACCCAGCTTTTTCTGCCCATCTTCGCAATTTGGGTACAACAATTTTCTGTGATCCTCTAACATGCGCTCCAACTTCAACCTCTCGTTTTCATTTTCGCAGTTTATCTGTGCATCATGAATGGCCCGACGAAGATCATCATCGGGCTCATCAACAATGGGCTCTTCTTCAGCTTCGTCTTCCCCCATTGTAGTACCACCGTGTTCAGGGAACGTAGGATAGTTGTCATGATCCTCTTCTTCTTCATTGTGTTTCATTATAACGCCTCTTTCTCTGTGCTTGGTCCAACAATTATAGCCGGACATGAAACCGAACTGAATCAGGTGGATGTGAAGGGTTCTAGAGGAAGAGTAATCCTTCTCATTCCGACAGTTACGGCATGGACAACACATAAAACCATTCCGCGTGTTTGCCTCAGCCACATCGAGAAAATAACGCACGCCTTGAATGTACTCGTTAGAGCGTCGGTCAGCGTACATCTATGGATGGCTCATCTGCATTATATAAGTATATGAAACGCAATCACCGTTAAAACCCATTACGGTAAACGAACATAATCGACCAATTACACACTACATCATGAATAGAATAGAGAACTGACCAAATTCATTAATACATGTTCACCACATTAAAACCAAAGTAGAGTAGTGACCAAATGTAATACATAGTTCTCATAAAACATACATTAATTGATACTAACATACAACTATCTAAAGAATTTAAATCCAACAACAAATGCGATCAAAATCGCAACTAAGGTAATTATTGAACCAACAGCATAATGATACCAAGCCTCTTGATTAATGGCATATTTTCTAATCTTTTTAAACTTCAAGCGCATTGCATCCATCTTGATCTCGTGATCACCGACGACGTCGGCAAGCTTGAACTCCAATTTCATCTTCTCTTCTAAGCATTGGAGACGAAGATCTTCACTTCTTTTCAATTTTGCTTTCAAATCATTGTTTTCTTTTTCAAAAAACTCGACAATAGGGTCGGTTGGAATTTCTGGTTCAACTACCTCCTAGATAAAAATATATCTATGTCAAGTTGGTCGGCATAATTGTCATAAACACGAAATGAAACAAATATATAGTTATAACAAACAATCATACCACATCCGAATAATAGAGCGGAGGAGAGCCGGTGTGGACAGATATCAAAACCATGGCACTATATATAACAAACAATTATACAACTAAGAAAATTATACAAGTAATAATAATGCATCTAAATCCTACAACTAAGATTTTTTAAAATAAAAGATAAAAACAAGAGGCTCACACTAGTACAGAACGACACATCGGATACCCCTCTATGGAAACGGCACGAGTTAGGTGACGGAGAATCGCGCTTTTCGCGTGAGAAAACCCGCCGCTGGGCCGCGTCCCATCCTTCATAGGCAACGGTCGCGAATTATTAACCGTTGCCGATATGTTGGCAACGGAGTTTCTTGTGACTCTGTGTGCGATATGTTCTTCAATGACATCGGACATTTGTATACAACCGTTGGCGAGGTTGCGTATATAAAATTCTTTTTTTAGCACTATCTTGGATATTATAAAAGACTGTCGATTCGCCCTTGTTCCTCTGCTCCAGCTTGTTTTTATTCCGCACTCGTGTTCTCCATGGCCAAGAGCATGAGCTCGTCGGGGAGATCGAATGCGTCCTCCTCCTGCGCTGCTGGGGCCGGGTCAGATCTGCCGTTTGTGAAGTGCGTTTGCTGCCGCTGTCGGAACGCGATTCGTCGAGTGTCGCGTTCGGATCTGAACCCAGGCCGGATCTACTTCAAGTGTCCAAATCACAGGGTTAGTTCGATGATTCGATCAGTTTTGATTGATTCTATTCTATGTGTGATGTTGATTTGCCTCTGGATTCGATTTACCATTTGGCAGGGGAGGGGCGAAGAGTATTCTGGGAGCTGTGTTTTTTTTTTGGATTGAAGATTATGTTGCGATGCTGCTTGCTAATGGCGTCGAAGTGGAAGCTACAGAGCTGGAAAATGTAGCCTTGATAGTCAAGAAGGTGAACATGGAGATGAAGCCGCACACTGCAGCAGCTCTAGCTGGTTTGGCATGGAGCCCAACAAACACTTCGACTAAATCTGACCATGTTGTTGTTGTGCGCAAGGAGCGGCATAAAGTAACAGAAATAGCTCAGTTAAATGTTCTTGTGAGCATTGCTAGAATGATTTTGTGTGTTTGTGTGCTGCTGTTAGGTGTGAACTTGTATGCAGCAATGAAAATCAGCAGAATGTATTAGGTTCGTATGCAGCCATGCAAATCAGTACAATGTATAAGGTTCGTATGCACTTTGAAAATCAGTAGAATGTATTAGGTTCGTATGCAGCTATGCAAATCAGTACAATGTATTAGGGTTCGTATGCACTTTGAAAATCAGTAGAATGTATTAGGTTCGTATGCAGCTCCGGAAATCAATAGCACATAGTAGTTGTGAACTTGTATCCAATGGAAACGGTTATATAAAATGTCCGTTGCCAATTGGGCGCTTATAAATGTACTGTCGACAGAGCAAGCCATCAGTCTCATTCTCACTCCCTCACTGTCTATCTTTCAACCCTAGCCGCCGCATACTGTAGCTTTTTGCTCTCCTCACTCTCTCATGGCTTCCTCTGCCGGCGCTTCTAGATCCCGCCATCACAGCCGCGGCTCCAGCGGCCGCACCGATCTAGCTGCATCCTTTCGTGATGAGGCAGATCTGGAGGCGGCTGTGATGCGGCAGGTGTGGGAGCACGTCAGGCTGATCACCTGCGGTGATGCCCCGCGTCCTCTGGGCCACGTGGAGCTGAAACAGATAGTTCGTCGGGTGGTGATGCAGCAGTTGTGGCGGATCTGCCGTCAACGGAGGCCGATCTGGAGGCCGCCGTCGACGGAGGAGGTGGCCGATCTGGAGGCGCCGTCCATGGTGGAGGAGGTGGCCCATGTGGAGGCGCCGTCCACGGTGGAGGAGGTGGCCGATCTGGAGGCGCCGTCCACGGTGGAGGAGGTGGCCGATCTGGAGGCACCGTCCACGGAGGAGGAGGTGGCCAATCTGGAGGCGCCGTCCACGGAGAAGAAAATATGAGGTCTAAATCGCTCGGCTCATGAACTAGTTCATCAATTGGTTTTATATTAGATTGTTCATCAATTGTGCTGTCTCTATATGTCATATTCTGCAGCGGCATAGGCAAGATCTCATGAACTAGAGATGCTCTGTTTTGATATGTGATTGGTATTAGCAACTAATGAAATGTTCTATATGTTTTATATTAGATTGTGAATTATTTCGGTCAGTTGTGCTCTGTTTTGATTTGTGATTTGTATTAGCAACTCATGAAATGTTCTATTGGTTTTGTATTAGATTGTGAATTATTTCGGTGACACTGTCCATGATGGAGTGATTTGTATTAGCAACTCATGAAATGTTCTATTGGTTTTGTATTAGATTGTGAATTATTTCGGTGACACTGTCCAAGATGGAGCAAGCCTCAAAATGAAGAATTTGGCAAAATATATTTGCTGCGGAGGCTTGCGATCTCGGTATGGTTTCATATTTTTAGTTTCTCCATCTATCTTCAGTATGTGTAGCAATTATGCTGCATATGTGATTTGGAGAAGCATGAAACCACTACTTGGAGAGCGAGCTGAGGAAGAAGGAGAAGAGTGGAGGACTATAAACGGACAGTGAGCTGAGGAAGAAGGAGAAGTCTCAATATGTGTAATTGATCATCTTTTGATGCTATGTAATGGTTACAATTGTTATATACATTATGAATGGATTTGTTAGCATTGTTGTGATTCTGCTGTCCGATTTTAAATGTCCAGTGGCAACTCTATTACAGCTCTAGGCTTATGAAGAAACCACAACGCAAACGAGTCGAAACAGAATCTCTGTTTCTGATGTTCCGATACATCGGAAACAGAGGTCTGGGCACAACCGTTGCCAAATGGAGACCTAATCGGAAACGGTGTTTTACCTCCGTAACCGATGAGGGCCTTCACATCAGTCACAAAGGCGGGGACACGGACCCTTTTTCCGTTTCCGATGGGGTTTTTGGCCCGTTTCCGATGTGTCGTTCTGTACTAGTGTCACCAAGGTGGTGCCGGTGACGGGACGGCGCTGGCGATCGACGGCGGTGAGGACGGGGATGGAACGACACTAAAACCCACAAATCATAATTTATTTTGAGCTCAAATTGCACAGAAAACAAATGAAATCCCCTACTTAGTCATTTCATCAAACACTTAGCTAGCACTAGAAAAATGAAATGAGCTAAACTAGCAATGAAATGAGCTAAATTAGCAACGCCGGAAGAAAGGATGATGTTGCTAACCTTGGATAGATGGGTGCCGCCAATATTGACAAATAGTGGAGAAAAATGGGGATCAAATTGAACTTTGGAGAGTGAAAAAGGAGAAAAATGGAGATGTGGGTCGAGCTCAAAAATGGAGAGCTGGCTCGGGGTGGAAGAGATGATATACAGGGGAACTTTTAGTCCCGGCTCGTTATACAAGCCGGCACTAGAAGTCTATCACTAGTCCCGGTTCGTTATACGAGCCAGGACTAGAGGTCTCGCGCGGGACCCCTCTGTGGCTGCCCTGCCACGGACCTTTAGTCCCGGTTCGTATCACGAACCGGGACTAGAGGTTCCCTACGACCCGGGACAAGTGCTTCGCGGCCTCGTAGCCGTTGAACCGGGACTAGTCCCCCCCTCTAGTCCCGGTTCAAAAGCCATCCGGGACTAGAGCCCAAAACGAATCTGGACCAAAGGCCCTGTTTCTACTAGTGTGTGACGCAAATTCGTCTTAATTTTTTCAGCGTGTAGAGTTAAAGACAGGGCGTTGCTTCAGTGCTGCAATAGGTGGACATATATTTGAAACAACTCTTCATCAGGATTGGAAAATTACATGACTATCACCAAAAAGCGAATGAAACATAATATTTAAATACACTGAAACTCTAGCAAGAAGGTTGATTTGATGTAAAATTTGCTCCAAAAATGGCTGGGAAAGATTTGTGAAAAGAAATACTAGTAAGTAAAATTCAATGAAGCAACCAACCTACACAATTTTTTATTCATATTTTTAATCGCTGGAAATCTTGTGGATTTCCTTTGAATCAAAATGAACGCTGAGAGTTGATCAAAATCATATACATCAGGAGACCAGCCGAGAGTGACGCAAGGATGTCATGCATCAATGAACTTGGTCTTAAGTACGAGCATGTTCCACAATACTCGCTATTTCCATAGTATTGCCAATGGCAGACACAGGAAAAAGCGTATTCATTCGCTTGTCCAGGATCAGGGAACTATTGAGGGCCATGAACAACTAAATTCGTATATTACAAATTACTATAAAGTCCTGTTCAGAGCCCCAGAGGAAGGAAACTTCACACTGGATGAGTCTCGAATAGAGGATATACCCTAGGTTTCAGATGAGAAAAATAGTCTACTTACTAACCACTATTCAGAGGAAGAGGTGAGAAAGGCGGTTTTCTAAATGAAACATAATAAAGCACCTGTACCTGATGGCTTCCCGGCTGAGTTCTACCAGAACTATTGGGATGTTATCAAGTCGGATTTACTACAACTATTCACGTGTCTTCATGAAGTACAACTAGAGTTGTTTCGTCTCAATTTTGGTGAGATAATTTTATTACTTAAGGTTAATGAGGCAGAAAGGATTCAACAATACAGACCTATATGCCTACTTAACGTTAGTTTTAAAATATTTACCAAAGTTGCTACGATTAGATTGAACAGTGTGGCAGATCATGTGGTTCGTCCGTCTCAGACAGCGTTTATGCAAAGTCGTAACATTCTTGATGGGGTGGCGATCCTACATGAAACTGTTCACGAACTACATAGGAAAAAGATGAATGGGGTAATTCTTAAGATTGATTTTGAGAAAGCTTATGATAAAGTCAATTGGTCTTTTCTTCAGCAGACCATCAGAATGAAACGTTTTTCTACTGAGTGGAGAGCATTAATAGATAGCTTTGTTTCGGGAGAAAGTGTAGTCATTAAAGTCAATGATGACACTGGCAAATTCTTCCAAACGAAAAAAGGACTTAGACAAGGTGACCCGCTATCGACAATACTATTTAATATAGTGGCCGATATGTTGGCTATCTTGATCGAACGCGCTAAAGCTGAGGGCCAAATTGAAGGTGTGATTCCACATCTAGTCGATGGTGGTTTATCGATTCTTCAATATACCGACGATACAATTCTTTTTATGAAACATGACATCGAAAAAGCTCATAACTTAAAGCTGATTTTGTCAGCCTTCAGACAACTCTCGGGTCTTAAGATTAATTTCCATAAAAGTGAACTATTTTGCTTTGGCGAGGCTCAAGAAAACGCTGCCTTGTATGCTGAACTTTTCGGCTGTGAGCAATGACAATTTCCTATCAACTATTTGGGTATTCTGATTCATTATCGGAGACTTACAAATGCTGAGTGGAAAAAAGTGGAGGAAAGACTTCAAATACGTTTAAATAGCTGGAAAGGCAAACTCTTATCCCTGGGTGGAAGATTGGTTCTCATAAACTCGGTACTAACAAACATGGTACTGTATATGATTTCATTCTTCCAATTATCCAAAGGAGTCTTAAAACGATTGGATTATTTCCAGTCTAGATTCTTTTGGCAAGGGGATTGTGATAAGAAAAAATATCGGCTTACTAAGTGGAGTGTGGTTTGCTACCCTAAAGACCAAGGAGGGCTCAGAGTTCATGAACTTGAGGTCAAGAACAGATCTTTCCTGGGTAAATGGCTCTTCAAGCTTCTTTCTGAATATAGAGTTTGGCAAACCCTTCTTAGAAGAAAGTACGTGAGATCTCAAGCCGTATCTCAGGTTTTTTTGGAAACCTGGCGATTCACACTTCTGGGCAGGCCTTATTGCTACGAAGAAGTTCTTTTTCCCACAAGGATCTTTCTCAATTAGGGATGGATCGGAAATTCGCTTCTGGGAGGATAAATGGCTAGGCCAATCCACTCTCAGAGAACAATATCCGGCTCTGTATGCTATTGTACGAAACAAGAGCGACACGATCGCTAATGTGTTGGGTATCTCCCCACCAAATGTATCGTTCAGAAGAAATTTACTTGGAACAAGACAAACATCCTGGAATGCTTTGCTCGTCCGATTGGACTCCATCCATCTGTCGGAAGGTCCAGATAAATTTCAATGAAATCTTACGAAGAATGGTAAATTCTCGGTTGATTCTATGTACAGAGCATTAATCTTATACGAAGTACCAGTCGATATTAAGGATAATAACAAAATTTGGAAGATGAAGATCCCGCTTAAAACTAAGATGTTTGCGTGGTATCTCCGTCGAGGTGTAATTTTTACAAAATATAACCTTGCCAAACGCAATTGGCACGGAAGTAAAAAATGCGTCTTCTGTCAACACGACGAGACTATTACACACTTATTCTTACAGTGCGAGTTCGCCAGGTCTATATGGTCAGCCATTCAGATAGGTTCTACCTTACATCCCCGCGTACCGTTGCAAATATTTTTGACAACTGATTAAACAGGATGGATCCCAAGTTTAAACTCTTCAGTATGGTGGGAGCGATTGTCGTTATTTGGCCGTTGTGCCTATGTAGAAATGACAAGCTTTTTAACGATAAAAATGATTTTATTATGCAGGTTATCTATCGGTGTACAGCAACGCTACGAGCATGGTCGGCCCTGCAGCGTGTGGAGCACCGAGACTTGTTTTTGGAGGTGGCGCTACGTTTCGAGGCTGCGGCCAGGGGGTTATTCTCCCCGCATGGATGGCAATATAGTCTTCGGATCGACCTACCATCATCTTAGGCGGATTTACAATTTCTCATTATTATATGTAATTCGCCTTTTTTAATTTCATAATTGGCTACTTGTGAGCTTGTGGCTGTGTGCATCCTAACTATGCAGAGGCCGGGTGTAATGCTTAAAATTTGTAAGTAATAAAATCCTTTTATCTAAAAAAACATAATTCGAAAAGAGTGTATTCTAGTTGATTAAGATTAAAATGGATGTATTGCAGCGTTTTCTCACGACAGTTGAACCGCTCACGTTGTTTTCTCATGACATTTGAACTGCTCACTTTGTTAAGATCGCAGGAGAAGTGAGCTAATCAATACTCCCTCCAATCCGAAGAAACGTCGAAATTTGTTTGTACCAGGTGAACTGCTCACGTTGTTTTCTCACGACAGTTTTAACGGATCGGGGGTGTAACTAACATAAGAGTGTTGTACATTGGGCTGACCGTTTCAACGGAGGTGCACATTGGGCGGTGGAACCGCCCGCGTCCGGCCCAACTGCTGATTGCAAATCATGACCCGCGAGGGGAATTATAATTGGGCTGCACATTGGGTAGCTTAGTGCACATTGGGTGGCTGGAATGGACATCAGTAAATTACTTTCAGGAAGATACTAGTAGCCTGCCAGCTAGGTCTGGCATGACAAGCATTTAGTCTTGTACGCCCGATTGTTTGTACTAGGGGACTATGCGCGGACTTCGCCGTGCCCGTGGATTTGGATTTTTTCGAATATGTTTTTTAAAAATTCATGTTGAAATCTGAGTATTATTTTAATTCGGAAAGTTTGCGCTTAGAAGATTGTTGATGTTGTGAAGGTTCGGCGTATTGAAATGTGTTCATTTTTGTATTCTTTTCATGTTTACGGAAAATGATCAGATTTGCAAGGTATTTGAAATTCTAGAGTATGTAAATTTGAAATTTGAGTTGAAATGCTCAAATGTAGATTTTAGGAGCTGAACAATTTGGAGTTTATTGAAATTTGAATTTTGCGTCGAAATGAGCAGGTTTGGAAGTCGTATGGCATGGCAAAATATTTGAATTTGCAATTTGGGTTTGAATGCTCAAGTATGATTGTTTTTCGCATGTCTAAATGTAGGCCATTTTGGATTTTCAAAACTTATTTGTTTTGTGTCAAAAATAGTTGACAATTTTTTCCCTAGCATTTTGATGTATTTTCTTATATTTTGTTTGTGTGTATTTGAAAATTTCCAAGTGTTGCAATAATATGGAAAAGGTTCCAAAGTATATGTAACGATTATGTTGGTTGTTGCATAAATTTGGTTTGAATTGAATTTGAAATGAATTTGAAAAGTTACACAAGGCCACGCCCGTGCGGTGAATAAAATTTAAATTTGGTAGTGTGCACATTTAAAAGTTGTGTATGTAGGCCGCGCCCGTGCCATGGCAAAATATTTGAATTTGTAATTTGGGTTTGAATGCTCAAGTATGATTGTTTTTCGCAGGTCTAAATGTAGGCCATTTTGGATTTTCAAAACTTATTTGTTTTGTGTCAAAAATAGTTGACAATTTTTTCCCTAGCATTTTGATGTATTTTCTTATATTTTGTTTGTGTGTATTTGAAAATTTCCAAGTGTTGCAATAATTTGGAAAAGGTTCCAAAGTATATGTAACGATTATGTTGGTTGTTGCATAAATTTGGTTTGAATTGAATTTGAAATGAATTTGAAAAGTTACACAAGGCCGTGCCCGTGCGGTGAATAAAATTTAAATTTGGTAGTGTGCACATTTAAAAGTTGTGTATGTATGTTTGGAAAGTAGTTAAATTCAAAGAAGATTGTGTCTAAAAATTGTGTAGATTTCGAAAACTGTTTAAATTGGGCTGGTTTTACATTTGAATTTTTTATTTGTGTTTTTAAAATAAGGAGATTTAAAAGACATGTAAATTTGAAAGTCGTACAGTTAACCTTTTGTTGTTTTTCTCCAAATTGACACGAAATTAAAACTTTAAAATGGTGTTGCAGTGGGCCATGAGTAACTATTTTTCTTGTGATCAATTTGGTCGTTTTTTCATATTTTTTTGCTGGTCATATTTGGAGATATTAATTTTCAATAGTTAACCTTTTGTTTTCTTTTTGTCTAAATTTAGTCCAATTTAGAACTTTTCAAATGTGCTGCATTGTGCCACAAATAGGTAGGAATTTTTGTTGTGATCATTTTGATATTTTTTTCATATTTTTCTGATGCTTATATTTGAAGATATTGAATTAACAAAATCAATCGTTTTGCTGTTTTTTTTTCCTAGGAAAAACAGAGGATGAGGCTGACAGCCCGGGCCCGCGGTGACGTCACGCTGACGTCACCAGCGGCGGGATCTGGCGGCCGAGGCCGCGTCGCCGCTGACCTCGCCGGCGGCGCGTCCGCGCGTTCCGGGACGCGCGCGTACGCGCGGCGGGTGCGGCTCGACATGGCACGCCCAGACGCGGTGGCGCCGCCGTTTCGTGGTCGCCGGAGCGTCGGCGGAAGCGCGCGGAGGCGGCGGTTGAAGCCGCGGCACGGCGCCGGCGATTGCGCCGCCGATGCGGCCTCCCGGCACGCCGCGCTGGGGGAGGAGGTAGGGTTGGCGACGGTGGTTCGTCCGTGCGCGGCGATTGGAGCAGGGAGGGCCATGGCGCCAGAAGAAGAGGAGAGCGCGGGGGGGTTCTGCCGTGACATTTTGCGAAAAAGTCCGTGATGTTTTCCTGTTTCAAACATAAGTCCTTCGCTGTGTTAATTTGCGGACTGCGGGCCGCGATCTGGATATTGCAGATGCTTTTCTGCAAAACAACCGCGTCAACCGGTGGAACCGGGGGCGACCGGCCCGCGACCGGGTGACGTGGCGGCTTCCTATTGGAAGAAATTCGAGAATGAACAGTGCACTCGCGGGAAGGGGGACGTGGACACATCCGGACCGTTGATCGGGACGAACGGACGGCGCAGGGATCAGGGGCGACATGGCGCGCTATGAGGTAGCGGATTCGTCCGCCCTTTATATATGGTAGAATTGTCGGCGGATACTTGCATAACCACCCGTATCCGAATTCGATAGGAACATGTAATGCAGTAAGCTATCCAAGAAATACCTCTCACATGTTCTTATTATGTGCAAGGGTAACTCAATTTAAACACCTTTAATGTAGAGATTTTCTTCGGTTGTACTGAAACACATTGAGTTTAATTTCATTACAGTGGATATAGTTGATGTGTATTCTACCGGCCTCCCCTTGGATAGACGTTAAGGAACCATATAAAGGACGCACAACTTTGTTGTTTTCTTCGTGCCTCCTCCCATGAAAAGTAACTACGCTATCAGGGAAAGAGATATATTAGCTATCCGAAAATTCGGATGACAGGTGTCTGGTGCACACGCAACACCTTTCATTTTCGGAATGGGAGGTTTACGGAAACAGAAAACTAGCTCTAGTAGCCAGTGAGGCGCATCTGGTCTCTTTGTCAATCTAACCACCATACCCGCCCGTTTTCTATCTCAACACGGATACACGCGGTGAGATAGTGCGATATGTTTTGAGTTCTAATCGTTCCTCCTTGATTCGTGCCTGTGACTAAAAGTTCAGTTTTCATTGATCTAATCACAGTCTTTGATTAAGAATTGGTCCCCAGGTGAAAATGTTGTCTCAGGATCGAGATCTGTTTGCCAATTTTTGTTTACTTGCCCTTGGATTGGATCAAAATTATTGTCTCAAGCCAAGATTAGTTTATCCAATATAAAAATATGTTGACTATTAGATTATTTTTTGACAGAAAATAATCACTACTGAACTCCACTCCTTTTGCCAAGTGTCAGGAGTACTCAACAAAGGCTTAAAATTGCTTGGCAACGTATTTCGCTTAGCCCATGTCAGCAAAACCACATTTGGCGAATATTTTTTGATACCCGGCAAAGATGTTTGTACCGGTTTAAAAATATATTGGTGACAAAATTCGATGGATTTCAATCGATTTTCACAGTCTAGACACTCGGTAATGTGGATGTCAAATTGTTTCTGTTTGCCGAGTACCAAGCCGGAGGCACTCAGTAAACACTCGAGCAGGAACCGAAAAAGGGGCGCCGCTAGTGCCGGAAATCCCACTGGCGATTAGGAGGAGGAGAGGTGCCGTGGTCAACGCGCTTCAGAGCGTCTCGTCGCTGTTCATCGATATCATTGAGGTAGTTGTCCTTGGCGAGGAGGAGGAGCGGCTGCACTAGTGGTGGCGAGCACGGGCATAGTAATTCAGAAAGGCCTTCGTCAGCGTTGGAGGTAACATGCGGAGAATGTCCCCAGCCTAATGATGGAACTCTTCACGCCGTTGTCACGGGGGTGCGCCTATATATCGCTTCGAGGTGGCAGTTCCTCGCCGCGCCGCATATTGGGCCTGGCCCATATTGTGAGCGCTTTACTGTTTCGTAAATGAATCTGAATAATTTCAACCTGGAACAAATTCAAAAATAAACTTTTATCAAAATCTGAATGTTTTTAAAATTTGAACATTTTTGAAATTAAATAATTTTTGATTACAATTTTTCCAAAATGAACAATTTTTTATTTGCACAATTTTCAAAAATGAACAAATTTCGAATTTGAACAAATTTTAAAAATGAACAAATTTTGAATTTGAATAATTTTCGATAATGGACAAATTTCAATTTCAAACAATTTTCAAAAATCTATAATTTTCGAATTTGAACAATTTCCAAAAATGAACAATTTTTTAAAATGAACAATTTTGAATTTGTACAATTTTCAAAAAAAGCACAAATTTCGAATTTAAAGAATTCAAATTGTAACAATATTTGAAAATAAACAAATTTCGAATCTGAACAATTTTCGAATTTGTATTTTTCGAAAGAAAAACGAAAAAGAAAACAGAAGAAAAAGAAAAACAGAAAAATTAAACGAAAATAAAAAACTGAGAAGAAACAGAAAAGAAAAAAGGAAAAAACGGGAGATGGGCGCGCCGCTGCTGCCTGCTGGCAATATATAGGATTTGGCTTGTCACAGCCATATGTGCATGTTGGTTGCCGTCGATATTGGGCTTGTGGTGTTGGCCGGCCCAAATCCTTCAGAAGTTCAAAGTGGGCATTAGCCATGTGCATGTTGAAGGCAGGTTGTCGCCTTCCAAGGCCCACCATGGTTCCATCCGCTTGATCTTATCAGTACTTCTCCTATAAAAAGAAATCAATTGGCAGTACTGCAACTACAGTCTGCAGCGATGCTTACAGTATTTTCAGGAAAGAATACAACCACAAGAAAGAACCCAAATGCTCTGCTCTACAGACTAAAGCGAGCACCGCATTTGACAGGAGCAGCAACAGAAACACAAAGCCAACATTTATCAGTAGCACGACTCATCGCAAGCGAAATCAATACGCAGCCTGAGAAAGTCAGCACTCGGTACTATAAACAAAATTCACTGTCAGAAGAAGGCGATCTCTGAGACTTTTGGTTTCAACCGGTGATAAATAGTACTAGATGTCTCTCTCACCTCACGGTGTGCGTTGTCGTGGCCGGCGGCCGCTTGCTACTCTCTGGTCCTGGCCTCCCTCTTCACTAGTCGCCGTCGCTGGTTTTTTTGCAACCGACAGATCAATCCAATAAGTTCACGGAGGGATAGGCCAAATCAGTTAACTGTACAGTACTTTTCTTAAGGCCAAATAAGTCTGGTCTCATTGATCATGTGATGCATAACCATTCGAGCAAGGGTCCTTCGTCACTTCCCCTCTCTATAGTTATATAAGCACTCACCAGTCTGCTAGCTCCCTCGCTCACAAGGAAGAAGAACATCATCTCTGCTTGCGAGAAAAAAAGAGAGAGGAAACTTCACACCATGGAAACCGACGGCCTCTCCAACGGCGGCAGCACTCAAGGGAAGCCGATCATATGCAAAGGTCCGAGTCCGATACCGATAACTACTCCTTCTCAACATCTTCTTCAGTTCACCTTACTCTCCTTACTCAACAGCGGCTGTGGCGTGGGGACCCGGCGAGCCGCTGGTGATGGAGGAGGTGGAGGTGGCGCCGCCGGAGCGCATGGAGGTGCGCGTCAAGGTCCTCTTCACCTCCATCTGCCACACCGATCTCAGCTTCTGGAAAGGAGAGGTGATTAATCAAGCTAGTTCATGCTCCTCGATTAGTCTCATGCACACACGTCTACTGACGAACTTCGATTTCTTCATCGCTTACCATATTGCAGAACGAGCTCCAGCGCAGGTTCCCTCGCATCTTGGGGCATGAGGCCGCCGGGTACGTTACCTAGCTCTAACAATTATGATTGCAGCTACCTATTTGACTCCTTTTTTGTTTCAAGCTATTTTCAACGCCAGGGCCATGTTCTGACTTTTTGACATATATAGTCTGTACTCTGTAGGAGTACAGTTGAATTTAGTCTGTACCATTGCCGTTTGAGTGTAGTAGAACCTAGGCTTTCACAAGTATAGCTATTCGGTTTAATTAGCTTGCTTTATGAAGTGGCACAATTGATGGCTGTTCCAGAGAGAGGTCAAGGTCAAAAGACTTTTCTGAACACTCATAATCGCATCTTATTTCCTCGTTTTGGCTTAAACAAAGCCAGCCTTGCCATGTGCATCAGTTGTTCAGACAGAAACGGTTTATATGCACCGATGTGTGAAAATAAGAAAGAAATAATTCATATATATACAAGTTTTTTTTTTGTATAACTACTTGACAAGAAATATATCTTGGGAAGGTAAGATATGTCCATCAGTCCATCCATGGCGATCGGACTGATCACAGCAGATAGATAGAATTAGTGCATTATATATGCTTACATATACACATCCAAATATATGGAGTATATAGTTAGTTGGCTGTTGGCACGTGGTCTCGACGTTCAACGACCGACGCCTCCTTGCTGGCCTTGGATCTTGCAATGGCATCTCCCATCATGCCAGCTTTTCCCTACAGTGTTCTACTTGTCACCGCCTCACCGGATGCCATGCCGACATTTACTTGTCCAAAACTCTCCGGTTCTTCCAGAGCAGCAGAAATCTTGGAATTATAAAAGCAGGTTCAGACATGGTTAGGGCCTGTCAAAGTTACAACAACATGTCAATATAGCATATTTTATTTTAGCTATATAAAAACAAATCGTGTTGTTGTGGAGGCCGAGTATAAAGATTATAGTTTGATATTACTCTGTTTCCTTTTATAAAAATTTATCGACAATGTAAGTATCGCTCATGTATAGAGTGGTCGAGAGCGTGGGCGAAGGAGTAGAAGACCTCGCACCGGGGACCACGTGGTCCCCATTTTCAACGGGGAGTGTGGAGCGTGCGCCTACTGTGACTCCACCGTGACCAACCTCTGCAAGACCTACCGGGTCAACCCGTTCAAGAGCACCATGTCCGGTGACAACGGCACCAGATTCTCTGTGGTAGATCCGTCAAGTGGCAAGCGCCAACCGGTATACCATTTCCTCAACACGTCAACCTTCGCCGAGTATACGGTGCTCGACTCCGCATGCGCCGTGAAGATCAACTCCGCTGCCCCGCTCGAGAAGATGTGCCTTCTCAGCTGCGGCATCTCAACCGGTAATTTAGTCTTATCATCTTGAATTATTTTTCGAGTTAATCGTTTTTTCAACGCCCCTTGCACACCCTATGAGTATGATATTATGTGGTCCTCTCAATTTGATTCGTCACTGATTAACTAATCAATCAATATGAATTAACTAACATGGCACACATACGAACAAATTGCTGGTACGCAAGTAGACATCTGGTAGTTTGCATGGGCTTATCATCTTGGAGCCGGCTTTGGTTTTTTAAATTTGAAAGACAGCATGGCCATTGGCAGATTGAAACCGAACACAAAACTGTGCAGTGCGTCGCTGTCCCTCCTCGCACTACCGCCAGAGGATCTTCCAAGAAGAAAACTTGTAGTTAGCTGTCACGTAGAGTTGTTGTCATACATCGGTGTCGAAGGTGGCACGGAAACACTACCTAATATTCGTTTTCTTCAGATTGTCTGCGTATTTATTTCTAATGTTTCTTTGTCATGTAATTTTGTTTTTAATTAGGAGTTGGAGCCGCATGGAACACTGCAAACGTGGCCAAGGGATCCACCGTGGCTATATTCGGACTTGGTGCTGTTGGTCTTGCGGTTAGTCAATAATTATTCATTTCTCCAAATTCGCAACGAAATAAAAGTTACCATTAACTAGTGATTAAAGTTTCCAAACTCTAAGAAGAAATTCTAATCTATCTATTTTCACTATAGGTTGCTGAAGGAGCAAGGATAAGAGGGGCATCACAGATCATCGGTGTGGACATCAACCCTGAAAAGTTCACCAAAGGTGAGCATTCAGCCACGTGATTTTGCTTATCAAGTCGCGGGTTTCCTATGTCGCTTTCAGTCATTTTTCAGCTAGTAAATGCGAATTATTTTTTCCTCTTTTTTGTTTGAAAATTAAAGAGAAAAGGGCATGCATGTGTCGCTAAAGTAGCAGCACATAGAAATGTATTCCTAGGCTAGTACTACCTATGGATGTCACTTTCTCCATAGACCGATCGACCATACGCATGAACGTCTTGCGTGTATGTGCAGGCAAAGAGATGGGCATCACCGATTTTGTCAACTCGAAGGCGTGTGGCAAGCCTGTCCACGAGGTCATCAGGGAGATGACAGATGGGGGCGTGGACTACAGCTTCGAGTGCACCGGCAACCTTGATGTTCTACGAGAGGCCTTCGTTTCCACGCACGACGTATGTCTCCGTTACAATTTTCTATTCATCGCACATACAATTTTTTTATTCTGCCCACTCCCCCTTTCATCACTCTGTGAAAGACTCTGATAATGTAAATCAATTCAGGGCTGGGGGTTGACTGTGGTGCTGGGGATCCATCCAACGCCCAGGATGATGCCGCTGCATCCCATGGAGCTCTTCGACGGTCGTCGGATCACCGGCTGCACCTTCGGCGACTTCAAGGGAAAGTCGCAGCTCCCGCTCCTTGTCGACCAGTGCATGAAAGGGGTAATTACATTTTTTTTCATGTACATAGGAAACGCCAATGAAACTAGATATTTAGATGAAAGATACAAGTTGGTTACGTCAAACGACAATCGTTATTTTTACAGGAGGTTAATATAAACTTCGATGGCTTCATAACCCATGAGATGCCATTCTCGGAGATCAGAGAGGCTTTCCGGCTGCTGGAGGAAGGCAAGTCCCTGAGGTGTGTGCTACGTCTGTAGTGCGCGCAGCCCGCGAGGAATTGAACAATAAGGACGACTATACTGGTGGTGAAATTTGTTGTGCTTGGTACTGCCATGTGTTGTACATCTTGTGTAAAAGACTCTATACCAATGTTAAATTTCACTCAAAGCGAAGACAACTTTCTGTTTCAAAGGCAGAACTGCCCTTGTGTGGAATACTGAAGCAACGCTAACACCACAACCAGAAACGGACCAGGTCCAGAATACGTTGGCTTGTTTTATTGCTTCATTTCTTCTGTTGCTTCAATTTTCTTGCCTATTTCTTTCACGTTTATTTGGAAAATATAAAATGGAAACCTTTTAAAAAAATGCAATCGTTGTGTTGGTAGCAATTTACTACGCGTTGGCATAATTTCGCTTTAACGAACACTATTAGGTGGAAGCATGATAATGTTTTCACCGAAGCATGGACTCCCATCATCCCATATATGAAATAAATTTATAGGCGTTTAAACCCCTCCACTCCGAGGTTTAGAGCTCCACCTGCACACCCCACTGCAAGCGAGTCACGCCATTTTTTTTGATTAAGACTCGTGTGACTAGGGGCTTCGACTCGCTTAGCTAGCCATTTGTTCTTGGTTCTGGCGCCAAAGGTTATATTGATCAATGTTGTTGGTGAATTTCCATGATAATGTGCTCCCCTGGTTCAAAATTTTCCATGAATGTGCACGTAACAAACATGGTCTGGTATGGAAAAGTATTACTATTACCGCGAGGTGACCCACTCTCTCTTCTTTTATTCATCCTTGTGATAGATAGATCTTGGTTGCAAGAGAAAGGGGCCTTCTTCACCCCTTTGTGCAGCAAGGAATTCACCATGGTATCTCCATGTTTGCGGCTGGTGTCGCACTTTTGATCCAGCCTACGACGACTTAGATCAATGTTGCAGTTGACATCCTAGACATCTTAGTAATGGCAAGCGCCTCCCAACTAACTTTGACAACAAATACACTACTCACATACAAAAAATAAATACTGCTAGTGTTTCCTTATGGTTTCTGGGAATTCCCATGTACCTACTTTGGGTTACCTTCGGCATTCATGATACTATGCAAGGCTAAGCTATAGCCATTGACAAGGTAACTTGTCACCTTCAATCTTGGAAAGCTGGCTTGCTCTCGGATGGCAGGAGATTGATCTTCATCCAAGATGCCGTAGCGGTGATGTCCATATACATTATTATGTGAATTTAACTCCCAAAATAGTCATCAAATGTTTCTATGGGTGGTGTTTGCGATGTAGAAAAACAAGGCGACTGGTGGTGAGATAGTTCGAGGTCTTGGGAAAAGGTTTGTCCTCCCAAATGCATGGGATGCCTTGGTCTTCCTAGTCTATCGATTATGAGCACGACAATGGGAATTTGATGGTTGTGGATCAGTAGATTTGCCGCTAATAAACCTTGGAGTTTCCTGTTAGTTTACGCAAGTTTCCTTTGATGACTTGGTCATTGTGAACCTGTGCGGCAGCCAAAATTGTCTCTAGTTGTTTGATATACGCGTTGAGGGAGTGCTAGTGTTCCAACTTAATCCCCGGAGCTCCTCATCTTCGCCGACGCCAAGCCGTTAGAGGCCAACACGTTTTGCAGATCTCGGTGTTTGTATGTTGTTGGGTGAATGGATACACACCTAGACCTACCCAGATCTTTTTTGAGGGACCAGATCTCCGAACAACACCTTCTCCACCATATTCGCTTACCCAACTTTCTTCTAAGGATGATTGTCATTGCATTTCCATGTCTTCGATGGAATATCAACAGCCCTACAAAACTAAAATTATTTGTATGGACAGAAATCATGTGTTGGACTGGCAAGTGGTCGCTACGAAGGTGGTCTAGTTGATGATTCTACATGGCCGATGTGCCCTCAAGTCTGATGCGCTTCATATCTGCTTCGACCGCTACTCTCTCGCCTTGTCGATCATGGCCTGCTTTTGTCCTCACTCTCTCTACAAAGAAAAATTAAACCATCGTCAAAGGGAGTTATTCAACAGAGGAAGTTAATACTTAAGATGATATATAGATCAGGAGGACAACATGGTAGGAAGGAAATCATCGCGCATCGCTCACACTGGTCGTGGTCATGAAGAAAGAGTGTTGCCCCCTTGCAACATGCTAGAGGAGGTACTACAATGGCGATGGTACCGATAGGAGGCGAGACTACAATCGACGAAAGATCAAATTGGTGGATGGGGCACGTAGAGGGCTCTCAGGGGATCAAGCAATAGCGAGAAATTTGTTGGGAGCTCATCGTGGACAAATATCAGAGGCGGAGTAGCATCACCGGATGAGTTGTGTGATTTATATTTTGGAGAATTAATGTGTGGCTTTACCAAAAAAAAATCAGCTCTCAAGAATCAAAAAATACATATATATATAAATTTTTATTTTGATTAATGGATATGTATTGTGTTCACCAACCTTCCGTTCAATGCATGTTTGCCTTTATAATGCACACTGCCCACCTACTAGCATTGCATGAAACCCTTCTTGTTTAATCCCTTACATATAGCTATTCTTGCTGCTAGGACCTCAGCACTCGAACCAACACGAATGGACTTCATATTTGCAACAAACGTATACTTGAATATCAAGTATGCACAAAGATGTGTAGGCGTATTATCAGCTTGGAGTTTGACACGAGATGTAGAACTATCGGAATTTGAGGCAGTGGGAAACACATCATGTGGTGAAGTTTACATCAAACTTGCTGCGCTTATTGTAGTATGTGCATGATTGGAGGGACAAGCGCAAGATCGCTCAGATACCTAGCTGCCTCAAGATGTAATGAAAAATATTTTTCGTTACACGATCCTCACGATGTCGAAGACAGTAGAATGAAGATCAATTGTGGTACCTGAGGTGATCATCTGAGTCTAGCTGATGATTCCCGGCTAGCCAGACATGTTGTTTATTCTGAAACTTTTTTTTGCAAGGATGGATATTTTAAATCTTGTGTAATGACACGTATATCATGACTTGTCATATTTTTGATATGTTCCACCCGCGCCCCATAGGCCTACGCACACTACATAAGACCACCCTACCGCCACACATCTATCTGAATATAAACATCCATTTAATACTACCCAGAGTGGGAGTAACATATGTCGTAACGTAGGTGCTTATGATGTGACATGTAACTAATAAAGAGAGAGTCAAATGGAGTTATATAGTAAGTTACCATAACATCACATATCCTGATAAAAAATGAGTTTATAATCTAATAAATGCACACTTACATGACACTACACATATGCTATTACCCACTATATAGCTAGTAAACATACACTAGTAGCATGTGCATGTTACTACTCCATGTGTTACTCTCCACTATGAACAGTCTAAGTGCTAGCACCCATACCAACGGATTTGGTATGCGTTGCCTAATTGGGCGTTTCAGCAACCCATATAAACGTGTTGGTACCAATGGATAGAGCGTTGCAAGCACGAACCCGTTATATGTGTTGGAACATAACATACACGGACAGAATAATATTTATTTTAAAATAAATATTATTTGCATAGACCAAGTGGCCTGATCGTTTCAAAGTATGTTTTCCTCACCAAGAGTACAAAGAATTCATAAGATAAATAAGAAAACACATACACACATTGCAGATTATGAATGAATTGTATGAAGAAACAATTCAATATTGCTTATTGAAAATTTGAAATCCCCATCTCACACATAAAATTATCTTTTTAGTACACAACTTACAATCTTGCTTCAAAATATTGGATACGAACTAATCCTATATAATTTTCTTCTAATTTTCTGCCTTGTAATGTACATATAGGCATCCTAATATAGCGGTCCTTTGCTGATCATTTGGCCTGCAAAGACAAAGAACCAATTTTAGAATCGATGTGGTAAAAAACAAAGGCTCAATGAAAATTAATATGATTATATATAGGAACAGACTTGGGAGCATTGTTACCATCCACTAGACAAAAGGCTGTAGTCGTTTATTACAGAAATTTCACTATTTCAAGAACCAAATGAATTAACCCATTTCATTTTCTTTATTTAATCAAGTAGAGATGGCAACCTAAAGATGAAAAAGTTTACCTGTGTATTGAAAACCTCGGTGACCTGATTGCGTAATTCCTTCACCCGGTTGAACTGCATATGACTACAATATAAATGTAAATCAAATCAGTAACCAGTATTATCTAGGACCGCATGATGAGAAATAAGTCAATCAATTCCTCACACATCCTATTCTGGCAATTTGCAGCTAGTTATCAAGAAAATTAAGTAATGTTTAGTGGACTGTACAGATTGGACGAGCATTCTTCCATTGCGTTAAGTTCAAACATTGAGGTAGTAACCCAAGTAAATTAAAATATACACATCACTTTGCAACAAGTATACAGATTGAATAGCTTTTATTTCAAAATAAATAATTATTTTCTGGACTAGTAAGCGTGATCGCTTCAAAGATGGTATTCCTGCTATTAAATTAAGTTTTGGGATCAACTCATATCAGAAGTCTACCGATGTCAAATTAATAAAATTAAATGAAACCTGTGATTAACACTCAGGCCAATTTACAAACCTGTGATTTCCCGAAGACTTGACTGGAAGTCCACATGACATATTCAGTGCCTATGAAACAGTTAGATCAATAAAAGGCTCTTACATGTGCTACAGCTGAGACATGCGCACACTTGTTGATGTTAAGAAGATGGCCGCCACAACTGCTGCAGCAGGACATGCAGTTGATCTTTTGTAATTCAGCTTCAGCCAAAGAAAAATATGCAATGCGGTTACTGGAGCTGTGGGATCCAATAAACTATCAGGTGGGTATGGAAACTGAACGCTGAAAATACTTAAAGAGGATTTAGAGGCAGAAATGGAAGAAGAATAAGAGCACATGATAGGAGCAGCCACGAGTAAAGTCTAGGGACCAACATACCACCCTGAACTGATGGTTGCATATGCGCCTGTCCCGACAGAAGACACGAGTCACAGTGGCAATCCCCGTTGCGGCACAAAGTCCTGCAGGCGGCGGTTGGAGGCCTGGCTGTGGTCGGAGCCCGAGTTGATCCCGGCCCCAAAGCTCGACGACCTGGAGACCCTGCAGCGGCCGGGCTCCATGGTGGTGCGTGATCCCCGCGTGGCCTTGGTGAAAGAGAGAGGTAGGCGAGGGCGGCGACTAGGAGGAGGACGAGGTTGAGGGTGAAGGTGATGAACCGGCCGTGGTGCCGAACGTCATAGCCTGCGTAGGGAAACCGGAGAGCAAGGGAGATGGATTATTCGATGATTTTGTTTGTGGCGCGCTTTAGATCGTGGTGAACTGTTGTTAGAGCATCTCCAACAGGCGAGTTCGCGCTCCTCCACCGCCGCTTACAGACGAGCCGCGACACCGGGAGTGCCTGCCTCATACGCCTCCGTAGCAGCCGCGAGCTAGACGTCGGCACCATGGGCCCGCTTCCAGGACGGCATCACGTCGTCGACGAGGGTGTCAAGGTGGCAGGCACCGGAGCCGTGCCTACCAATGGTGACGATGCACCCGTCCTCTGGAATTGGGAGCACCGGCGGCAGGCGGTAGTCGTCGGAGGCTCCCGGCCTCCTCCGCGCAGGCTTCCTCCGGCAATGGATCTACTGGTGGGAAGGGGAGAGGAGCGGCGGTTCTCGGTGGATTGCTCGGTTAGGGTTGCGGCGGCGCTAGACTGGGTGCCTTGGAGGGTTACAGGTTTGGTACCGTATCCAGCCCTTCGTCCCGGCTATATAGCGTCTGAGCCACTGCTTCTCCAGCAGCCCGGATAGGCTGGCCCATTATACGGTATCTATTCTGGACCGAAATTCAGCCCGCCCCTTGGCCGGAGTTTTCTGAGGCGAGGAGCTTATCCAGCATCTGCTAGAGATGCTCTGACGCCGGCCGCTTGCATGCACTCTGCGCGTCACCGCCATGTTCCACTCCTCAGTGCCTGCAGCATGTCGAGCAGCGGTGGTCAAGTGTCCTTTGCTACTTCGCATTGAATAGTGGTGATAAACTTCGGAAATTCAAAGTTCCTCCCGAGCCCATATGCTCCTGTCTGAGTGCAAAATTCTAAAAAAAAATTTAGGGAAACATTCCCAAAAATTCTGAATACTTTTGTCAGGAAACATACTCAAATGTTCTAGATATGTGAAAAGTTTCATGAACAAATCACAATTGTGGTACTCTGTGCAAAAAAATAAAATAAAAAATCAGTGCTAAACATGAGATTCAAAAATGCCTTTTTAGAGCACTGCTTTTGTTTTTTTGTAGAGGCCACCAACAATGTAATTTCTGTACTAAACTTCGCAGGTATTTAAAGAACTTCTACATGTTTGTCTGTGATTTGTTTCAGAATTTTTTGAGTTGTTTTACTATTTTTTTTCGAACTTTGTAATCAGACAGGAGAGGTGTACTCAGAAGCCAAACCTGCTCCTTATGATAACTTGTGTTTCTTTCTAGGGTATCTGCTCGGAAAATATTAGTTTACAACAACCTCCATTTGCAGTAATTCTTTTTTATGAACAAAATACCAGCTGCATGCCTTCAAGAAACTGGCAGATAATCTGAATATTCTCTACTATAGATGGGTCATGTTGAATATTTTTTGGGTCAGGTACACCCAAATGTTTCCTGCAATTAATACCAAGCTTGTTGGCTGCCTTACCAGCAAGGGAAATTGTTGGATAACGAAAAGCCGTATGAGGAAGGAATACGAGAGATCCTAAAATGTGTGTACATGATTAACCAAACAAGAGTACTTGATGGTACACGATTACCAAAACTAATTCAAAATTATCTAAAAACGTGGAGTAAGCATTGACACAAGTAAGTCGAAGTCAGCAAAAAAAAGTGTTTTGGCATAACTTCAACAGGTAAATATATATTTCATCATCTAAGAACAGTTCCAAATAGCATAGCACCACATATTAACACCAAACTGACACTAAGAAATTTTTTCAGAAAACATCTGAAGCAATGAACAGATCATGAATAAGAATTATTGAAATAAGTTAATCACATTTAATCAGATTCATAATCAGTGCACTTGAAGGTGGAAGTAAGGACACTACATCAGATACTTATGTAACAACTAAAGCATTAGTGCATAGGAATAGGGTGACACGGAATATAAAAAGTTGCAGGTGGACATTTTGTCGATCAGGGGCACGGAAGCGAGGCAATCAGAGATGTCAAGAGGGTTATATTATAGTTCGTCCATGGAAATGGTGCCCGGTTGCTCCTGGGGTTTCAGCTCCATGATGGCCTGTGCAAAACCAATTAAACTCTTCAAAACTTGGAAGCTCATGAACTGACAAACTGACCCTCACTAAAATTAGCATATGGTTAACAAGGGGATCAATCGAATGGAAATCAACATTTCACAGTTCACGGTTCAAATTGTCACTATAAGTTATTTCAGATCTTTTTTTTTTCGAAAGACCCCGAAGCTTCAATTAACGCGGTGGGTTACAGTTACAAGGACGAACCCCGGAAGAACCGAAATTACAACCAGGATTTGAACTTTTACAAAAGGGACCTCAAAGAAAAAAGTCAAACACAAACAGGCCCCTCTCCACCACCACTGACGCCGGACCTCAAAGCAGCGGCCATCGAGCTCACCACCGGGGACGAACCACTTGATGGGGAGGCGATGCAGAGCGCCGCGCCGAAGCCGAGAAAGATCCTCACGACTGGAGGAAGAAGACCACCGGAGAGAAGCACTCCGGGGCGCGGATTGGCCCCCTTGGCCAAGGATAGCAGCGGCACAAGTTGCCGTCGCTGAGGAAGATCCGCAACAGAAGCTTCATATAGGGCACCACCAGCCTCCGTCTTCTCCAAGCCCTGCTTGCAACCAGAGCAACCAGCAACCGGATCGAATAGAGGAACCAGCAGCACCGATTCCCAGGGCCCTTCCCAGCAGCAGCAGCACCCCCGAACGCAGCAACCCTCTCCCCCGCCACCACGGCCGGCCAAGAGGGAGAGCAGAACAGGCAAGAAGCAGAGCTGGAGAAGAGAGCGCTTACTGGAGGAGCCCGCGCCGCGCACCTCATCCGCCGTCTTCCTCCACGGAAGCAGAACAGAGAGGCAGCAGAGCACCCAACCTTTGCCGCGCCATAGCAGAAGGTCGGGCCAGCTCCAAGAACCCTTATTGAAGGAGATTCCCGCGGCCGTCCTGCCGAGCTGCTCCAACCACAGGAGCACCGCCGACAGCAAGAACTAGAACGAGACTCGCCAGATCTGGGCTTTGAGATCCAGCGACCTACCCTATTCGCCATATAGGACGAGCTGCTAAACCTAAACCTACTGTACAGAGGAGGCCGGCCTCCTCCCCCACATCGACTCGGCCGGCGAAGCCGCCGGAGCAGAAGGGGGAAGGAGCCGGGGGCGGCCAGGCGACTCTCAAGAGAAGGGGAGGGAGAGAGCGACGGGGGAGAAAGGAGCCTGTATATCCTGTTTTCAGATCTAGGTAGGCCAAAAATGAAGCTACAACCTGACATGCATTTTGAAATATTCTGGATCTTAAACTCTATAGGGTGAACACCTTATCCAGACCGAAAAGAAACATAAGAGAAAACAGCTGTTGTACATTTCTGAATATGTACCGCACGCTGCCGGGTTGGACAGGATCGACGTTGTCCTTGACAGATGGTTCTAAAACTGAATAAAATGGTTGAACTAATAAAGGCGTCTGATTTGCTCCAAATAAAGAATTGTTTACACGTTTGTTTTTTTATCAAGCAACACTTGTCTACTTATTTATCCAAACAGGTCAAATACAAGCTTATAGGGATAGCATACAGAGAAAAAAGATTTAAATCTGAAAAACCAATTAATGTGAAAACCTAGATTATTATTCATATATGCTAGCAGGTAAGAAAGGCATCCGTCAGAATTCAACCTTAAGACCCAAGGACATCATGTGGTCATGCTCTCTTTAATTTAGTCCCAAGCCACCTGATTCCTCCACATTTGAAGTTCCAGCAGCTGGAGTATTAATTGGTACACTTGGAGATATACTGCAAGTGCAATAGGTTGCATCTACACGGGTCTGTCCTGCTAGTAGAGAAGCACCAGACTTAACCACACTATGCACCCTTTGGTTCTTCATATCAATGGCGAGAACCCATGACTTATGGTGCAAGAATTTCACTCTGGCAGTCAGGTACACAATATCACCATCGCCATCTCTTGCATTCATGCCAAAACAGGGGTCAGACACAAAGAGATTCTGCAAGCCTCGCCGCTCCGCCTCGTCATGGTCGCCGTCCGGCAGTGACAGTGGCAGCTCGGATTCAGTGTAGTCACCGACAGCAATGTCGGAAGCTCGGAGTGTGCAGTCCCTGTGCCAATCATCAAAAGAATCACTCAACTTTTCGTTGCTCCATGTGCTGATCGTCCAGCTTTCCATTCGGGAGCAGGGCCACCCGGTTTCTTTATCATGCCCACTAAGGTCAACGATGTCAACTTCCAGATCGACAAACCTGAGGCGGCCATTGATGAAGGAAATGCCACGTGTATAGCTGGGTCGGCTAATACCCGGCATGACGGATCAAAAGCTAGGATCTGTTTCAGCGGGGGTGGCAGTGGCACACCTCGGAGTGTAAGCTTGTGGCCTAGTAGTATGTCACAGAAGAGGATGCCACGATAGAGATCCACCCAGCCTACAGTGCCTCCGACTCCGAGCGTGATAACGCTAGACGTCCTGTGGTGAAACAGTTGGTCAAGTTCCATGGGGATTTCCACGGGCGCGTATTCGCTGACTTTGCCAGGCTCAACGTCACCTGACTTTGAGTCACTGGCAAGTGGGCCCACTGTATGTGGGGTCCACATGTCAGCCACAACGTCACCGAATCCACAATGTCAGCGAATCCCAGCCGGATTTCCACCGGGAAATCCTTCTGTGGCGATTCGACATGAAGCGCCCTCGATGTCCAGTCCTCGGAATCAGAGTCGGGAAGGTAGAGTAGGAAACTGTTGGGCTTGTACCCTTGGTCGGGAAGAAGCGCGGCAATGGTGTAGCGCTCGTCACCGCCGGAGCCGGGTACGATGCCGAACTCGTGGACTCCGTGGAAACGACCTTCCGGGTCGGTAGCAATTTGAGTGATGGCCGTTTGGGGCCGGCACGGTAGATGAAGAGGTCGCACATGCCGAACCTCAGGTAGCTTCCAGACCCGACGTATGCGTGGAAGAGGATGAGGTCGTCCACCATGGAGAGGAGTTGAGGGGGTGGCGGAGAATGCCGTCCGGGCAGTCCACGTAGAGGTTGGAGGGGAGCGGTGGGCGCTCGCGGGAAAAAGAAACATAGATCACCTCATTGTTTCTCGTGCTGCCGTTGGCTGTGGTGTGGTTCCGTATTTTGCCGAGTTGGGCATATGCGTGGAGTAGCACCCAGGAGGGGTGGATCGACTCATCGGAGGGGACGTCGGAGACGGATCTCTTCATGTTTTGTTCCTAGAAATTGATTACAAACAAATGGAAAATCATCAATCAGTTCAATACAAATAAATCCAGTATCCAGCTGAAGGAATTACCTAGTTGATGGGAGGGCGGAGCCGAGGAGAGATTAAGTCTCTCTGACTCTCTCTCTGCTGTCTGTTGAAATCAAGCCACCTGGAGCAGAGAAGGCAATCAGGCAGCCAGGAAGAGGACTTAGAGGAGGCAGGCCAAGAGCAATAGGGCGGCGCCGGTCCGCCGCGGCCGGGCGGCGGTCGCGCGGCCGAGCAATTCGGGCGGAGCCTGACACTGCCGCCGCCGACCGAACAGCAGGGAGGCCGGAGGGGGGTGGCAGGGCAGGCTAGCAACGGGAGCCGGCGACGGGCGACCACGCAGGAGGCGTTGGGTGGAGGAGATGCCGGCGAGGGCAAACGCCTGAAGACTTGCCCGCGTGGGCCGGCCAGTTACTTTGTTCGCCAGGCCTGTTTGTGCTCTGTTTTTTTTCGTTCACCTTCCGAATTTCGAAGAAGTTCACGAAAAAAATGGTTAGATGCACCTCAAAAAAGTGCCACTATATTTTTTAGAGACATTTCTCGAATTTCCTCTTAAAAACCATTTTTTAGAGGCATTATTTTTAAAAGGCCCCTAACATTTGTAGGGACACGGTTAAATGCAACGCTTTTCTAAATGCCCCTAAAAATGGTTAGAGCCACTTTCGTGATATTTAGGGGCAATTTGAAATGCCCCTAATCAACTACTGTGACAAAGTGTAATCGGCATCAATATTCTTTAGGAAAAATATTTTCATTTTCTTTCATATCTTTCATTTTTCCGCCCTCTTTCTTCCGCACTCACTCCATGTCTAGGATTCAATACTTCAAAATCGTACTTAATGTGTTGACCAACCTTCGGCTGAACTCTGTCCGCCTTTATAATGTATATCTCCTACCTACTTGCGCTGCATGGAGCCTTCATCTTTTAACCCTTTACCATATATAGCTACACTTAGCAGGAGAGTGGCACTCGAAGCAACACAACGACTTCTCAGATGGGGAAAAGAGATATTCTATATCAAATATGCAACCTGATTTTCGGAGTAGTATCAACTTGGAGTTTGATGGGTGTATTGTGTTGGGAGTGGGAGGCGCTAGTAAATACATCCTCGGGCGAAGCTTGATTTAGACTTGTTGCACTTGTTGTACTATGTGAGGTATTGGAGATAAAAGTGCGAGGCATTGCCACCAGCGGAGGAGACTGACTAACTAATGTAGAATGCAAACAAGATTTTGTATTGTATTATTTACCAATGTCTTACAAGATAATATATTGATCAATTCAAAACCATATTCTTGTTGACAAGTGTTGCAACACCTACGGGCTTGATGATGGGGGTGGTCATCATCAGAGTGGTCTGCCCTGATGTAACACCAGTAAGCAGACACCACATGAGCACGACACACACCACATGCGCACGCTCAGTAGTCATCACTGTCGTCTTTCACGAACGAATCTTCAGGATAAAGATCAATGCATCGACCTTGTCAGGTCTGCCGTCGATGCCACCACAACGCCAGACAACACTATTGTCTTGCGTGCGTCCATCATCACACATTCGTCAAGTAGACCATGTTGTGCCACGCCATCTTAGATGATGAAGAAACGACGCAGCTACATCTCGGTACCCCTCCAAGCTCCAGCCAACATCTACTCCAAAAACGATGCCTCGTGAAGGGAGAAACGACATTAAGCGGATATCGAGTTTCCCCTATGGCAATTCGAGCACAGAGACGATAAAATGCAACGACAATGCCTTCATCAAGTTAACGACGCAAACAACCAATCAATTAAAGTGCTCCTAACATTTTTAGGGACACAATTAAATGCAACGCTTTTTTAAGTGCCCCTAAATATGGTTAGAGGCACTTTGATGATTTTTAGGGGCAATTTGAAATGCCCCTAACAGACTACTGTGACAAGGTGTCATTGGCATCAATGTTCTTTAGGAAAAAGTATTTTCCTTTTCTTTCATCTTCCGCACTCACTCCATGTCTAGGATTCAATGCTTCAAAATTGTACTTTGATTTTATTGAAATTAATTCAAATGTAATGTGTTGACCAACCTTCGGCTGAACTCTGTGCGCCTTTATAATGCATATCTCCTGCCTACTTGCGCTGCATTCAGCCTTCATATTTTAACCCTTTACCATAGCTACACTTAGCAGGAGAGTGGCACTCGAAGCAACACAACGAGTTCTGAGAAGGGAAAATAGATATTGTATATCAAATATGCAGCCCGATAGTATCAACTTGGAGTTTGATGTGTGTATTGTATGTTGGGGAATGGGAGGCGCTAGGAAATACATCCTGGGGTGAAGCTTAATTTAGACTTGTTGCACTTGTTGTACTATGTGAGGTATTGGAGAAAAAAGTGCGAGGCATTGCCACCAGCAGAGGAGACCGATTAACTAATTTAAATGGTGATAAACAAGATGTGCAATATTGACTTGTTCGAGTTGTTCAAGAAATAACTAACAAGAGTACCTGACCAGTGCATGGCAAAAAAAAGAGTACCTGACCAGACAGGAGGCAAGGTGACGGCCATAACGCCGAATGGACCCCTAGGATACAGGAGTGCACAGTCGCATCTCGGAATCCCGAGCTACAACAAAACCGACTATCGGTTTTGTACCCTATCTTTAACAATCGGTACTATAGTCTTCTAGGGCATTCAAATCAACAATATCTTTTTTGTGTATTTCGGCATACAAAAAAGTAGTACAAATAATCATCAGAGCACTAAGCAGTTTAATTGCCCAATTTAGAGAATGAAAATACCTAACCTTTCTAGGTGACGAATCCACCAAGACCATCATTCCGGCAGATGGGTCTGCAGCGACTGAATGTATAAGAAGGCCACGAGGAACTCGTGTTTCTTCATCCTAGAAATACAACTTTATCCAAATCAAGAATAAGAATGGCAGAGTGCATAAAAATAAATAACAGAACTTTGTTGCATTTTTGCATACAAGCAACACCAATAATTCCCTCGTGCTACCCTATTTTGCAACATTTTTTTTCAAAATGGAGGTTCAAACCCCCGGTATGTGCATCAAAATGATGGAAACAACATTTTGTATTATATTATTTACCAAAGTCTTACAAGATAATACATTGATCAATTCGAAACCACATTCTTTTTAACAAGTGTCGCAACACCTACAAGCTTGATGATGGGGGTAGCCATAATCAGAGCCGTCTTCCCTGACTTAACACCAATGCATATAATCCAAAATTTGAGTACCGGTAAGCAGACCCTCAGCACGCACAACCTGCACACGCTCCAGTAGTCGTCACCGTCGTCTTTCACGAACCCTTCTTTAGGATAGGGATCAATGCATCGACCTTGTCACGCCTGCCGTCGATGCCACCACGACACCAGACAGCGCCATTGTCGTGCGTGCGTCCATCATCACACGTCCGTCAAGTAGATCGTGTTGTGCCACGCCAGGCCATCTTAGATGATGAAGAAACAATACACCTACATCTCAGTACCTCTCCAGCATACAGCTACTCCAAAAAGATGCCTCGGGAGGGAGAAACGCCATTAAGTTTTGGCATCATCCATTTCGGTAGATTTCGGGTTTCCCCTAGAGCAGTTCGAGCGCGGAGATGCAAATACCAATCAATTAAAGTGAAACACATGCTGTCTAGAAGACAAGATTTCCATTCCGTGCATGATATATGAGTGGGCTAGTGATATTCTGTTCAAAGATTTCCTGACACGTTTTTCATGGCAAAGAACAACTTTATGGAAGAAAAGGGTGATATGTCCCAGGTAGGCCAATGTGTCAGCTCATGGGAACTCGGCCTCTCTGGCCAATTGGACCGGTTGAATTAGCTCTTGGCAAAGCACGGGCGGCGTGCGAATCAAACGACTGAGATAGGTGACTCACTGGCGTTCCCCTCTACCCGTACCATCAATGATGAGAGAGGCGCGAGATCAGGGCTATGCATGGGTTACAATTGTTATACTCGCTACGTTTTTATTTAGTTCGCGTTCTGGGTTTTTTCAAAGTCAAACTTTTCAAAGTTTGACTGAGTATATACAAAAGAATATTTGCATCTATAATTTTAAATATATATGATATGAAAAAATATCTTATGAGGATTCTAATAATATAAATTTTTTGTTGTAAATATTTATATTTTTTGATATATATTTGGTCAAACTTCATAAAGTTTGACTTTGACTAAACCCAGAACGCAAACTAACGGAGGGAGTACCATGGCCATGGTAAATCGTTTTAAGTGAATGTATAGGTTGCATGGCTTGGCAACAGAGGAACATGAACATGTGGCGTGAAAACAGAGGAATTAGAACAACGCGCGTGGATAGAGGAACCTGTCGAAAAAACTATTTTGGCTGATCAAACGGAAACCGTCCATCCAGTCGCGAGAGCTAGTGGCGCGTACCCAATTTTGAGAATTCTAGTGGCAGAGACCTATTAATGGTAAGGACTAGTGCATAAACACAATTACCCCTTTTCTTAAACGAAAATTAATTTTGATCTACCTAAGTGGTATGTATCACACTGATCTGACTATGAAATTTCAGAAACATTGTTTGCTAGAGAGCATATAACAAAAAAATGACGAATAATGCTGATCAAATAACACGGAACGGTCTTGATGATCATAACAAGTCCGTTCCGGTACCACCTACCCAGAAAAAAGTACAAGCTCCAAAGTTCGTTGTAAATTAGCCCAATTTCTTCTTTAAGCAAAAGTGTTCAAAATCACACGGCAGTCGGTCCGCTGGGGATGGGCTCGTATCCGTCGTGGCCATCGGGTGAGGCGTCGCCGGAACTGACGGGGATGCACTTGAGGAGGGCGCCGACCACCAGGCTGACCGACCCGATGAGCACGCTCATGAGCCACAGCCAGCCGCTGAGGTGCACCGTGCCGGCGAACGTGCCCAGAAGCTCCACGAGGATCACCTGGAACCCGACGGTGGCGGCCACCACCGCCGAGAAGACCCAGCTGCTGAACATGCCGCTGAAGACGTTGATCTTCTCCATCTCCCGGCTGTTCACCTCGTTGAAAACCTGGAACAGAAATGACTACTGCGTCAGTGGAAGCGGAAGAGAACCGCGACACATTTGTGCATCGATCGATCTCATGTTGGCTTAGCTCTGGCATGACAAGAAATGTGGTACCTGGCAAAAGACAAAGGTGTTGAAGACGAAGGTGTTGAGCAGATCATCGTCGCCGTTCATCTCCAAGAGGTTCTTCCCTCTGAAGAGTAGGACGCCGAGCACGACGAGCTGGTAGATGCTCTGGCCGGCGATGTTCCTCCACATGACCTTGGTGATGAAGCTGTCGCCCCGGCCCACCGGTGGCCTCTGCATCATCGCGTCGCTCGGCGGCTCTGTTGCCAGCGCCAAAGCCCCGAGGGTGTCCATGATCAGGTTCACCCACAGCAGCTGCACGATCGTCAGCGGCGCGCTCCCTGAAAAGCATGTTTGTGTTACGAGATTGACAAAACAAATGGATTGTGTGAACTTGTGGGTTTTCAGTTGGTGTGCACCTGTGAAAGATGCAGAGACGAAGTTGACCATGAGGGCGACCACGTTTACGGTGAGCTGGAACTGCACGAACTTCTGGATGTTGATGTAGACGGAGCGGCCCCATTTGGCAACGTTGATGATGGTCGAGAAGTTGTCATCCATAATGATCACGTCGGCGTTCTCCTTGGCAACCTGGCAATTTGGATGCAACGAGTGTAATCTCGTGTCACGAACTCACGATGAAGAATGGAAGATCGGTACGGTACACACCTCTGTTCCAGCAATGCCCATGGCCAACCCAATGTCGGCCTCGTGCAGCGCTGGCGCGTCGTTGGTGCCGTCGCCGGTGACAGCCACCACCTCGTTAAACATGCCCCTCAGGTTGGTCACCAGTGTGTGCTTGTCCAGCGGCAGCGACCGTGCCATGACCTGCAAGACACACCAAGCAATGTCAACATCGGCATCAACGTTCTACCGCAGAGTTCAGAAGACTGATAGTACGTGCCTGGATCTTCGGTATGATCTCCCTCATCTGGTCAGGGCTCATCTGGCGGAAATCGGGCCCCTCGATGGCGATGCCGTCTTCCGTGAGGATGCCGCACTCCCTCGCGATGGCCTTGGCCGTGTTGATGTTGTCACCGGTGACCATACGGACGTTGATCCCAGCCACGTGGCAGGTCTCCACGGCCTCCTTGACCCCCGGCCGGAGCGGGTCCTTGATACCAAACACGGCGATCAGCGTGTACCCGTCGCCCGGGATCTCGCCCTCGACGCCCACGTCCTGGTACGCCAGGCAGAGCGTGCGCAGCGCTTCGCACGCAAACGCATCGATGGTGGCGGCAACCTGTTTCACGTAGTCCTTCTCCGCAAGGGGCACGATGCTTCCGTGGCGGTCGACGACGACGTTGCTACACTTGCGCAGCACGACCTCCGACGCGCCCTTGAGGAATGCACGTGGGCGGCCGCCGGCGTTCGGGGACGCGACCACCACGCCCATCGTCTTCTTCACCGAGTTGAACGGCTCCACCCTGAGCTTCGCGGCGGCGGCGTGGGCGAAGCCCGTTTGCTTCTCCACGCCGAGACCGAACTCGAGGATGGCCGTCTCGGTTGGCGTGCCCATGACGCTGGTCGTGCCGTCCTTGCCGCGGACGACCTCAGAGCCGGAGCACTGGAAGACGCCTTCGAGCAGCAGCTTCGCGAACCCCTCTGACAGCGCCGACGACGTGAGCTCCTCAAATCCCTTGGCGGTGCTCACGGTGGTCGCGGCGCCGGCCGCCCAAACCTTCTCGACGACCATGTGGTTAGTGGTGAGCGTGCCGGTCTTGTCGGTGCAATGCAGCTGGCTGAGCCCATTGTCTCGCACGCCGAGAGGTGCCGCACCAGCGCGCGCTCCTGCATGAGCTTCTTCATGGCGAACGCCAGGCTGAGCGTCACGGCGAGAGGCAGGCCCTCCGGTACGGCGACGACGATGATGGTGACGGCCACGGCGAAGAAGTTGAGGACGGACAGCGCGTCCTCCATGCCCCACTCCAACAGACCGCCGGCGGTTTCCGCCTTGGCGATCAGGAACCTCGCCATGAGCACGGTGAACGTGAGCACGGCGAACACGAGCCCGATCTTTCCGATGATGGTGGCGACACCGTTGAGCTTCACCTGCAGCGGCGTCTCGTCCTCGCCGCCCTGGCTCAGCGTCTCCATCAGGTTCCCCCACTCCGTCCGCATTCCCACCGCTGTGACCAGCATCCTGGCCGACCCGTCCTGCACCTTGGTCCCTCCCAGCAAGAACCTGTTCGTGGCCGACACGTGTACCGGCTCGCTTTCGCCTGACAGGCTCGACTCATCCACGACGAACGAGTACCCATCAACGAACAACCCGTCCGCCGGGACCTGGTCGCCGATGGACAGGTGCACTATGTCGCCGACGACGATGTCGTAGATGGACACCTTCTGCCGGAACCCGTCTCGAGTCACCTGAATCTCGATCTTCTTCTTCTCCCTGTCGAGGTCCCTGAACTGGAGCGACTGCTTGTAGTCGCTGGCGGCGGTGATGGCGACCACGAGGAAGATGGTGAGCATGATGCCGACGCCGTCGTAGACACCGCCCGGCCACCCCTCTGTTGCCACGCCGATGACGACGGAGATGACGGCGCAGAAGGCCAGCAGCATGAGCGTCATATCCTGGCAGGCGTCCCACAGGAACATCCAGAACGTGCGCGGTGGCTTCTCGGCATATTGGTTGGCGCCGTAGACCTCGCTACGGAGGGACACGTCGTCGGAGCGGACGCCGTCGGAGAGGGAGACGTTCACCTTGCGGGCGAGGCCGTCCACGCCCTTGTGGTGGCGCAGGCTCTTGGAGTCCTTGCCGCGCACCAGGGACGCGAGCTCCTCGGCGCTGATGGAGAAGCCACACTGTCGCGCCAGCTCCGGCAGCGGGTGCTCCGTCCTGCGGGCGGCTGAGACCAGGGGACAGAGGAGCATTGCCATTCTTGTCATGAACTCATGATCGATCAGAGGAATATATTGGACATGAATCTAATGGAATCAAATGTTTTTGGAAGGTTGCGGTTGTACGTACCATCGATGAAATGGAGCGCTGCCTTCTGCACCATAAGCGCAACGCGAAGCTTTTCCTGCAGAAATCATTCAATCAACGAAACATCATCAGCAGAAAATACATTACAAATCTAGTATGTAAATTTTTTGGCATATAAACTATAAAAAGCCAGTAGAACAGCAAGCTTGTACCCGTTGGTTCATCTTTTTAATGAAGTTATACCCGTTTGTTCATAATTTTGAAGAATTTATGCTAATTACTGTACAAGTTTTCTTAATTTACTTGGTGCGTGAGTAGTCCTCGAGACTTGGGTAGTGCACATGTGATGGTGAATCTCCTGTAACGCCTAAGGTGTTAATGACTGATTAATTCATGATCAGTCCTTTTCTGTTGAACTGTATCGTGTTTCTATTCTCAAATTAGTGGCATGGCAAGATTGAGTATATGTGTGGAACACTTTCCAGATATGGTTTACTGAACATAAGGTCATAAAAAAATTCAAATCAGTGCACATTTGTTTCTGCCACATGCAAGATTTTAATTTCTGTGTGTGTGAGGTAACTTCTCATGTTTCTACACGCAAATTAGTGGCATGGCAAAGTCCGGCAAAGTATATTGTGTCTATGCAAACCCTTTAGAGAACTTTTTTATTACTGAAAACATCTGCAAATACTTTCATCTTACTCCACAATTTTATTTTCGATTAATCCCTCACATACTAGGAATACTAGGAATATATGGAGTATGAGTAGTATTGGAACAATTAATGCTAGTCAATTAACTACACAGTCAAAATCACATTGATTTCTTCCATATATTCTAGTCATGTTAACCTGCAAGAGCAGATTCTTAAGTTAGTTCGTAAAGCAATGCCATTACTTGGCCTTCAAAACATGATCAAGACCTGCCATTTAAGCTAGCTTAACTCTTCCATGTGCGTTACACATGAAAAGACAGTCAATCTCACTGTCTTTCAACAAATTCAGTTGACCGGCATATATTGCATGAATTAACTGTGCAAATTTCACTGGGGAATCCTAACGCATGCGGCAGATTAGGACTAATTAAATCGGAGCGCGCATTTGGGCATGAGATCATATCGAGCCATGGACGTACGCACGCACACGCAGTAGATCGACTAATTCTTATGGCCAGCCCGTGTAGATTGATGAGAGTACATGTCACGCCGAGATCGACATCGATCGATGAATCAAATCAGAAGAATCACCTGGATGTTACGGCGCTGGGTCTCGGCCTGGGAGCGCTTGTCGAGGTCGGGCACCATGCGGAAGCGGCGGCGGCGGTTCTTGACGAGGGTGCCGACGGCCTCCCGCCACCGCCGCTGCGCGTCCTCCGACGGGTTCTTGGCCGGCACCTCGAAGCTCTTCAGGAACTCCATCGACTTCTTCCGGATGTACGCCATGGTGATCGATCCTTGGATCGAGTTCGACCCTCGATCGATCAAAGAGCCCCCCTACCCTCTCCCCCTGACTCTCTCTACCTCTCTAGCTAGCCTGCAGGTACGTCCCGTTTGAAAGCTAGCCGCTTTCCTAATTTTTTGCTGATATATTCTAGTGCATGCCCGCGCGAGGTGGATCGGAGTCCGAGGAACTCGTACCGACCTCAAACTGTTTGAGCTATCGAACGGGTGATAAATATAGACACGACCACGACCACGGATAGATGTGCTATTTCGGGTATAGCTTGTTGGATGGTTGATCGAGATACGTTTTTACAATTGTATTGAAATCCGATGCTACTACTATATACTGCTACTAGTAATATTTTGAAAATAAACATGATTTGCTAAAAATCACGTGAAATTATAATACTTCCTCTCTTCCATAATATAAGACGTTTTAGTTCTCACATATATTGTTTACATGCATGTTACAATGAGTGAACATGCACACTAAAACATGTCTACATACATCTACATATATGTGAACATGCACACATGCTAAAACGTCATATATTGTGGAACGGAGGGAGTATAATGTATCTCTTGGTATATTAGAAGAAAACGCCAGGTTTGTTTCGTACCACCTGAAATTTTGAAAAAAGAATTTTAAAAGAGAATATAATTCGCAAGGCTTGTTGCCCGAGATGCACCTCCTTGCAACTATGTTGTCAATGTTTGTCTTACAAGATGGGTCACTATCTAGCAGATGGCATCTACCCTACATGGGCCACATTTGTGGAAAAAATTCAGCGTACTCAAGGAAACAATAGATCTCACTATTACGCCAAGCGGTACCCTCCTAGCCCCAGAGCGCTCCAGACGATCTAGGGTTCCTCGCCTCCCGTTGGAGGCGCCGCCGATCTGCCCCTCCTCTGTGGCCTTCAGGCCATGGAGGCGCGGTGGTTCTCAGCCCTCGCCGGCGGGATGCCTCCGTTTTTTGGTTTTCGTGTCAAGGTTCATTGGGGCGTCACTTTGATGGTGGCGGCGACGTCTCTTTCAATAAGATCTCCCCGGATTTAGTCTCATCTCGGCAGCGATGCCGAGAAGCTTGTGGGAGTGGTGTGTTTCTCAAAGTTTTCTTCTGGCGGTGGCGATCTCCTGATCACCAAGGAGCTTCATCGACGGTTCATCCTTCTTCTTCGGCTCCGGGATGGATTTGGTTTTCTTGACCCATTCGATGACTTCCCGTCCGCAATCAACAACATCAGGCCGGCTCAGGGAGGAGCGGCAGCGATGGACACGGTCTGGAGGTTGAAGATGAAGGGCATCTCAAGAATCTTGTTGTAATTTTTGTTTTTGTTGAGATGTTTTGTACGGTGTTTCTTTTAATGCCAGGGTTCTTTTCGGAAAAAAAAAGATCTCACTTTGCAATGAGTTAAGAGTCAACAATGAATGATGTGAAGATAGCATTCGATGTGCTTCAGAAGAATTTTGCCATTTTCGTGGTCTTACCGAGTATTGAAAAGCACGGCTCCTACGAAAAAGAATGACAAGTTGTATCATCTTACATAATAGGATCATTGAAGATGAGCGTGACATGCCATAGAACTTTCGTTACATCTTCAGTGGGGATCTTGTTGAGATGGAACATGATGCAAACAGATACAGAGATTCCTCGCATCACATCGAAGCATAAAAAACCGACAGATTCATGCCCAGCTCCAAGATGATCTTTTTGAGCATGAGTGGCTAACTGGCTACTCCACAATACTTCATAGTTGTGCTTTTATAATGCTATTTAATTCATTTGAACCCTCCCGTGTTTGGCTTTGAATTATTCGGTTTGTAAACTTTACATTTGTAATATGTGAATTGTTGAACATTAATTATTAGGTTTGGATTAATATGTGTGCAAATATATATGTAGTTGAAATGTAGAAAAGAAAAACTAGGAAGATTTGACGAACAGAAAATCAGGGAGTTAAGTTTAGCGGTTTGGGTAGGAACCGCTTTTATTGAGTGGGCCAAATATAAGGAGTCAAAGAGCGTCTGAGGGGCTAAATTATAAGGAATCATCTATAGATGTCCTAACAAGGATTAAAAAAAGCGACTATACTCAAGCCACAAAGTAGAGAGATAACATAACACTAGTCTCTTACGCCAATTAGGACCACGTGCCATTTCCAATCAAGAAGGAAACATGAAAGGACTGTGGTGTTTTGTAGCCTGGGGTATATATTTTTTTTAAATAACTAAAAATGTTATTATAAAGTTTCAAAAAAATATGAAAACAATTAGATGTAGGCAATAATGAATTCTATCAATTTGCAAAATTTCAACTCGAAATACATTTTACTTTAGGCTGTTTAAAAATGACAAAAATAAAAATCTTAAGTAGTGAACAATGCACAAATTTGAATCTTCCAAAATTTGTAAGATTTGTCTTTTTTTGTGACTCAAAATACAAAGTGTTTCGAGTTGATATTTTGCATAATGGTAAAATACATCATTCTCATTATCTAGAAAAAAATCAGAATTGTTTGAAACTTTAAATGGCGTTTCAAATTTTTCAAAAAAATAGGCTACATGTAGCCCGGGCTATACTTGAGGTGGCAATGACACCATTCAAATTACAAGCATTTTGTTCCTTCCACAAATTCCACAATGTGTTCCTTCCACAAATGCTACACCGATGAGGATCATGGTGAATTAATTCGTGTTCATGCTGGAAGCTTACCAGTCCATCTCCCAGCAGCTTGGAAAATCGATGTCTAGAGTACAGGACGAGGTGGATGGGCACAATGGAGTAAAGCATACTACAAATACAGCCAGAACATCTTTTGTTTTTGTTTTTGAATTGAGCCAGAACATCTTTGGAGAAACTGGTAATTAATGCTTCAGGTGCGACGCAGGCCTGGAAATTATGGGACGGGTAGCTAATGTACTCAGCAACCTTGGCTAGTGCAAGCATTATCCACCCTCATAAAAGACAGCTGCCTCTGTAGTCTGCTTCTTTGTGGCAACCAAACAAATGCCGTTGGAGTCGAAGCTCTAGAGCAATAGAGCAATGACAACGAGGATGAGTTGGAGCGGTGCAATAGGTTGAGAATGAGAGGCATACAGAAACGTATCATCTCATGATGGGAAATCTCTAGTAGAAACTACTGGAAGCAACGGATCACCGAGGCTTTGTGCAGATTCGGAATCAATACCTAGGTTTAGGGTACATAGAAGCAATGGCACAGAGTTGGGAAAATTTTACCTCACTGTTCTATCGGTTGCTGTGTTCTCCGCCCGTCATACGAGCGGGTGCGGGTAGAGGGGAGCATGGCTGTGGCCTGTGGCCGCTGGGCGAAGCAGCCGGAAGCCAACGCAGACCCTGCCTCTGAAGCTAATTGCTTGTCCTAAAATAGTACAAGGTTCCACCGTCCCTATGTATTTATTCACATGTTTTAGTGCGATTACACTTTTTTTCAGAATCGATTGGGACTATGTTCGAGTAAGTCCCGGATTTTGGGTATATTTGCTTCCTTCGATTTGGCCAATGCTAACTAAGAAATTAGTGCAATAAGTTGGCAATTTGCATGGGCATAAGCATAAACAAAATATTGTATCGACTCTCAAGCACAGAGCAAAAAAAATCCAGACAAGGGCCAAAATATAATGGGATCCAGAAGCTACAACTGACACATTGTCTCGACTCTCGAGCACAGAGCAACATGCATTTTAGAAAGAAAAATGCAGAAATCCAGATCAGGTTCTCATACGTTCCGCAGTTTGCAGATCCTCAGAGGTCAAAATGCCAAAGGAAAACCACATGCCGATATAGTCTGAAGAGACACACACCAACCAATTCCACAACTACAGGCGTTCATGAGCAAAACGTTGCTACCCACGCGCCTATTATCAGGTCAAAGTTCTACCTCCCAGTTCTTAGCTGGTAAACTCCTTGATGGCGCTGACGATGTCGCCGTCGACAGCCTTGAGTGCCTTCACGCCCTGGATCTCGGCACAGAGGCCTGCGTCATCACAAGCTAGACGTCGTCCACGCTGGTCTCGTCTTACTCCTCCACCACCTCGTCCTGGCCTGCTGCCACGAACGGCTTGCCGCTCGCGCCTGGCGCCTTGTACTGCTTCGCGGCTTTTGCGTCTGCAGATGGTTGCCCAGATCCACGATCTTGTCCTCCCTGAAGATGATGTAGATGTCTGAATGTGGGCTCTTGAACACATCTGGTTGATGAAAAACATAACCACGACTTCCGTCTGCAGCTGGTTGCTCAGGTCATATGATGCTATAGGGAAGAACGGCATCAAAGTGATTAGGAAGCTCACGGTCTTGCTCTTCTTGACAGTTACACAGCTCACACCAGTAATAGCCTTCATGCCCAGTTTCTGCATGGCTTTCCTGCTCGTCTTCTCACTCCAGCTCTGCTTAGATCTCCCACTAGCATCACCTCCTAGTACTGGAAAGCACGCAGGCATATTGTCAGAAGCATTATACCAGAAGTCTGCAATTATACAAAGTTCACTTCAAGTATAAGTATAAAGTATTTGTAGTAATTAGAAATGGCAGGTGTCACATTCTTACAGCCCTTCATTGTTCTCAAGCAACACTGAAGAGGTTTACAAAATTTTGCGTACGACTAGACATAGAACTTCATGGCCTATTATTTGTAGCCATTAGATTAGAAAGTGTAACATTCTTACAACACTTCACTGTTGTCAAGCAAGACTGAAGAGAAATTGTGACAAATCTTGTAACGGTTTTTGAATTTTCAACAAAATATCCCTCTTAGTTTTGCCTCTTATAAGCACTTAAGAAGTTGCCTCTTATAAGCAAGACTGAATTTTCAATTGCATTTGCCATCATATAAGCACTCTACATGTATAACAATCTTTTCCATCATAAGTATTTAACAGTACAACTGTATTTTCTACAAATAATTGTACCAACTTTAGTACCTAGATGCGACACTGCAATGGAAATTTGTTAACTTGACATCAATTTATGCTTGAAAAAAAAACAATGTTCATATATTTGGAAAGGACCTTGTGAATTGCAGAAGGTTTCAGATCATCATTGAATTGAGAAAATTTGTCTTCATGATCATCATGATTCTATCATTCGAGGAACACATCACAGACTTCGTCCATAAAACTTGTGTGTGATTCTTCCTAGCCTCAAGTATGCTTGAAAATCCTAATGCTTAGCCAATGCAGATACATGGCCACAATTATCACCGGAAGTGTCATGGGCACAAGTAGGCAATAATACCTAGTAAGTGAAAGATCAAACTAAATGATATTAACATATAAGTGGATTTAACTTAGCTAAGTTAGCTTAATATTACTTGGTGCTAGACAAGCAAATATTTTTTGGTTACGAGATAAAAATGCGATAAACAAATACCAGCTTTCGAGGGGAAAAGGAAGAAATCTGATGAGCATCTATAATGTTTTAAGATTCCTCACCAATTCTTTTGGATAGCAAATAGAAGCCGGTTCTCATATGGTGTAAGCAGCTTGGAAACAATAGCAGCATAGAAGAAACACCCATATAATACGACGCCAAATGCAACGAACGCTGACCCCATAAGTTGTTCTTTCGAAAAGTGCCTCATCTCTTTGGCCTTCTTGGGTACAAAATTGAATCTTTGATTACCCAGAGACACTTAACAAAAGAGAAAATAAGAAAAGTTTAATTTTCGATGGGAGGACGGTTTAATCATTATATTACAAAAATAATACGGAGCCCATCCGAAAGGGACTCAAAAGAGCTATTATAAAGGTAAGTCTATTTCATTTACACTTGTCTCCCGAGGCTTTCAAAGAATACAATCAGATTGAGAATATCACTACAGACTCTTATTTCAGAAAATCAGAAGGATAAGTGGACCTATACCTGGGGAAAAGCCTACACTTCGGAGAAATATTACTAATTCTGCCTTAGAAATATTACTCCACCAAGGTATTTTCTTTGGATATGGAAGTCCAAGTTATGGCCGAAGCTAAAGGTCTTTGCATGGTTTCTCTTGTTTGACCGGCTTAATACAAGAAACATGCTTAACCGAGACACTTTAATATTGCCAACGTGTTTAGTTGTGCCCTTTGTTGCTTGGGTGATGAGGAATCTCTTGAACACTTAATTTTGTTTGCCCTTTCAGTTTACATGCTGGAGAAGACTTAACATCACATGGCCCCTTTCCCTAAGCAGAATGGATACTACTTGGCAAGCAAAAAATGCCTCTCTTCTTTGAAAAAAATCATTATTGCAGCTTGGGGATATGGAAAAAAAGAAATAACCATTTTCTCAATGGGATCAGGCTGTCATCGATTTCTTGGAGGACTAGAGTCAAAGCTGATCTATTATTCCTTTGGTCATGTAAATGAGGTTCTCATACCTCCTGCAAATATGCTGCTATATATTAATATATTACCGCAGTAGGAGCCTCTCCTACTGTTTAATTGTAGAAAAAAGGATGACCCCCCCCCCCCCCCCCACATTTATAAAAGATGCACCGCCTCTGCTGTCTTCTTCTTATGGTCTGCTAGCCATATTGTAGTCTGTCAGCCAAACTAACACAAACCGAGGCTTCTGGGGGAGACGGAGGGAATGGGGTGGTGCAATAGATTGTGATTGGGAGGCATATGGAAACATGTCACTTCCAGTTCAGGAAATGAATATATAAACAACTCAACCCCATGAACGGAAGTTGAGATTTACAGTATAAATGGGATCAAAAGTTCAAAACTATCACCAAAAGTATTACTGTAGCTAGGCTGCACTAGTGCCGACGAAGTTGTCACTGTTGATAAAAGCTAGCGTCCTTGCTCAGTACTTGCTGTTAACTTTTTAGATGCAACTCCCACACAATATTTTAGCATGTCCAAACAATTTTATATTTTTCTATAATAATTTAGGTTAGCTCAGGCAACACTATAATTATCAGATTGGTTGGAAACAACAAGATTTTGTGATGTTGTTGTCGGGTTTCCCGCTCCAATCACCAGGTTTCTAAACACCTTAAAGTTATTTTGTGATGATCATCATATTATTTTGTAAATAGTCATCAGGTTATCCCAATAACATCTATCAGACACAATTATCAAGTTATCTGGTCATATTTATCAGGTTATCCGGTCACTATTATCAGGTTATATATGTCAGAAGGAGCTACCAGATTAAATTAGTCGCAATTATCAGGTTATTCAATCACAATTATTAGATTAATTAGTCACAATTATCAAATTATCTCAACATAAACTACTAGATTAATTAGTAACAATTATCAGGTAATTCAGTATTTCATTCACAGTCATCAGGTTAATTAGTCACAACTATCAGATTATCTCAACATAAACTACCAGATTAATTAGTCACAATTATCAGGTTATTTAGTCAAAATTATCTGGTTAATTAGTCACAATCATCAGATTATCTCAACATAACTACCAGATTAATTAGTCACAATTATAAGGTTATTCGGTCACAGTTATTAGGTTAATTAGTCAAAGTTGTTACATTATCTCAACATCAGCTACCAAATTAATTAGTCACAATAATCATATTATTTAGAAACAATTACCATATTATCTCAATATACTACTAGCAGCTACCTGATTAATTAGTCACAATTATCATATAATTTAATCACAATTATCAGATTAATTAGTCACAACTACCATATTATCTCAATATTAGCTATCTGATTAATTAGTCACAATTATCAGGTTATACCAGCAGCTAGCAGATTCCGTAATCAATGACTGAGTTATTTTGATATCGTTTTATTTACTAGTATCAGTTGACGGGTCATCCGATTTGTACATTATAACATGCTAACGCTAGGGTAGCATAGGATGAAGGACAACAAAACTGTTTGCATATTGCTTGGTAGTGCTTCCTATTTTGTATTGTGCAATTATAAGATAGTAATATTACCAAAATCATGTCATTGTAATCAGTTTGATATTGTTATAACTATCACATAATGAGCGGAGTCATATTTGTTGGCAAAGAGAGGTGTGTCCCTAGCAAAATATTGACTGTACTGTAGCAGCATGCACAAAGATTCCCTATGTAATCCTGTGGCTAGTCTCTTGTAGGCCATGTACAGTACGGAGAGTTTCCTTCAATTGATTCGCCAGACAGCTAGAAAAGCGTGCTGCCACCGAGCACCAGAGAACCACGACGGGGACGACCCTGCATCTCTTCGCGCAGCACCGAAGGCAGGTGGGGCCGCTCGCTACAATGTCCCCTATGTACGTCACGTACTTGCACCGCGCGATGGAAACGAGCGTGGCGCTTCCACGAATCTCCGCGCGCCGCACGGGAAGGACGCGTGTGCGGCGCTGCTAGGTAGCTTTTCCCTTTTTTCTTTTGCAACTATAACATGTATGCATTATGTTTATTTAAAGTGGCTATTTCGTAGTGCCAAAAAATAGTTTATTCTCCATATATTATAATATATATGCTTTCACATCAATATATTCTCGATATAACTATTTTATAGTACCAAAAAACTAGTCCCTCTGCTCTATATCAAGAAAACCAAAGAACAAATTGACCTTCAATTAATCCATTGCTTTATCCAAATCCACATCAGGAGACAAAACATCACGCGATTTGTAATTGCTCGCTGGATGTAATTTGTTATGGATCCACAAAATACTAATTAGTAGTTGAACTTACTGTAGTATATAGATTGTACCAGATCGACTTATGAGACTCAGGCAGATGGACACACGGGCGGTGATGCACATCAGCGGCGCCATGACGGAGGACGCCGTTGGACGAAGGTCCAACACGCAGCGTGGGGGCGGCTGCTGGCTGTGCCCTAGCCTGGGCAGGCGGCGGCAAATCATCTAAAACGAACAGGGAGGCATTGGATCGATTGGTGTATGGCGTACGGTTGTATTGCATCCATAGCCAGTAGTTTTATCAAATACTAACAGCAAGAGGCTGTTATGGGCCTGTTGGGCCTTTTCTCACGTAGCACAAGGAGCTGCGCCTCTATTTCTTTGGCTAATAGCCGATTACTAATCGCAATTATCTGTGGTATATGCCATACTAGTACTCAGTACTAAATACGAATTTTATTGAGGGGGGCCGAAGGTTGGGGGGTCTGACCCCTGCTAGCACCCCCTGGATCCGCCCCTGGCCGTCGAGCCCGAGCCGCCGCTATGGGAGAAGGAGAGAAGCGCTGCTGTCGCTGGTCCAGTCGTCTCCGCGTACACGAAGCGGATCCTAAAGGGAAACTGAGGCTAGCTTGTGAGAAAAAAAAAACGAGAACGTACATGGATCAAGGATGAGGCTACACTGTGCCCGGGCACCCTATTGCGCTACAGAGTGCCCCCCTGTCTGAATCAGACAGCGACCCAAAATGGGTTGTGGTCCCAGCGCTGGACAGAAATGGAAAGGGAACTCACCCGATGGGATTTTTTCGCCGCGCTTGCGCACGGACCGCTCACTGCGCGGGACTGGCCGAGACGCCAAAGCCCATCTACCTCTGTCGGATCCCACGCATCCCTACATGCTACCTCCTCTTCTCACCATGCTTCTATTCTTCCTCTAGCAGCCGCCAGCGAGGAACTTTCCCGCTTGGATGGAACTTTCACCGGGAAATAGAAAGAAAATCCATCACAAAGAACAGTGGGCAACCAGAATCTGTTGCACAGGTACAGGCCCACGCTCCCACACCCAGAACTGTCGGGTGTTGAATCCCCAACAAGAAAGCACAAATTGGAAAGAAAATCATCGGCAAGAACTCCAGGAAACCTCCAGTAAGCAAACAAAGTATTTGTCAGATGTAACAAACTTCATGAACTAGACAGAAAAAGGAACATTGCAGCACAAGAGTACATCAGGTTCTGAGATGTAAGACAAGTTCAGGAAACCACAAGTTTTGAAGAAATTTACAGCAAGTAACTAAGAACCATTGCTGGTAGTTTCTGAGCTCTTCTTGATGCCTGTTGTAGTTTTCTCCCAGGAAAAACAAGCAAGGAGTTGAAGTTTTCTCCCATTTTTTCCTTAGCACTCACTGTAGTTTCTTTCATGGGAAGTTTTAGCCGTTGGAACCTGATGCTTGTTTAGATCTGTTGAAGTGAAGAACTTCTCCTTGTACTTTTGCCTGTAAAAGAAGGAAAAGGGCATCAATTAAATCATGTTATAGAACAAAAAAAATGAAGGAAGCATGTAAGAAAATATGCACAAAAATACAAGTATGGATAGTAACATAATGTTGTACTAAAAACAAGTAGTTTTTCTTGCAGATTTGGGCACGGACGTTGTTCCTGGTGGTATTGACCTGAACACTCCAGCTGGATGATGATAACCAACCATTTGTGATCCAAGAGGTTGAAGGGGTGCCTACTGTTGAACCACCTCAGGGGAAGGGGTTCCTACTGCCGAACCAGCTCAGGCTTGTGTGAATAACACAATTCCGTCTGCAGACACTGGAGTGGGGACATGGCAAACTCTCTCAAGTGATGATTTGGGCAGCGACGATGAAGGTCAGTCGACTCCTAGCAGCCAGACTGACATCCACAAACCATATCCAGACATCATCTTTGAGAGTTGGGAGGATGCTAAACTACATTACAACAGATATGCCAAGCAAGTTGGCTTCTCAATCAAGGTGTCTACGTCCAGGCACTCAGCTTTGGACAAGCAGAAAGACAAGTGCTTGTTTGTTTGCAACAAAAGTGGCAAAACAGATGACATTAACGAGCAGGATGTACCACTGGTGAGGCAGCGAAACCACATCATCACAAAGAAGATGGATTGTAAGGCGCGTCTTAGAGTTAAGAGAAGAGGACATAAATGGAATGTCACCATGTTTATTGAGGAACACAATCATCCATGCATTAAAAAATTCAGTTTGAAGAGGTACTTAAGGTCACATAGAGGTATTCCAAGATAGGAGAAGGAATTCATATTGCAACTAAAGATTAAGCCCGAGTTGCGTGAAAATCTACATCTACTGACAGGAAAAAATCAAGAGCTATCTGTTAACCTACATATGGTGTGTAAAAAAAGGACATATAAGTGTTAATTAAAAAATACATGCAAGATACCTACTTATGCAACCTGACATGGAGTTTTCATGTAATTTATGCAAAAACAATTTACAGAAAAAACATCTAGATGTCCTAGCAAAAATACATTGTACATATAATATATCTAAATAAAAAATACATCTAAATACAATAATAAATGCTAGCTCGGGTAAAAAGTGGCAAAATCATCTCAACCGGCACGGGAGAGCAGCAGAGCGAATCAAAACGTCTACATGCCATGGCAAAATCATTTCTCTCTCTCTCTCTATGGGAACTACATGTACTACATCTGCAAACTAGTAACATCTTGTGGAAAAATAATTAAGTACCCTTAAAAAAGCTATGTGTAGGAAAAACACTGTAACCATATGAACATGATGTATTTATTGTCCAAAAGTTACATCCTACAATTATACATTATACAGCAAAATACTCACTGTATAGTATGATAAAAAAATCAGATGTAAGAACATACATCCTGTGAGTCGAATATTACATATAATACAAATAATTTTATGGGTTTGCTATATCCAGAAGCATGCACATCCATGGTTTGTTAAATCGTATGATTACAAAAAAAAAAGTACACCCATTGCACATTTTAAGCATGAAAAATAAATCCATCTGAGATGTAAAAACATTCGTAAGCATGGTTTCTTCCCAAAAATTCAACACGAACTACACACTGTTTGAATAAAAAATTCAGAGAAGCCTAGTATGTATATCCACACAATAAATTGCATCATACATAGTGTGTTGGGATCACATGTATGCAATATTGAGCCAAAACTACAATGGTACTACTTAATCAAACCTACGGTCTATTCTGATTTCTAAAACAATGAAACTAAACCCATGGAAAATGAATTGCGGAAATACAACATGAGTTACATATAGAATTGGGAAAATAAATCATAAGTTACATCTAGAACAGGGGAAAATAAAGCATAAGTGTCATCATGTTGCATAAGTGACATCAAGACAATAGGATCGTCGGAATGAAGCAGCACCTGGAAGGACGCAGCCCGACGGCACAAACGGCGCCCCCACCTTGCACTGCCAGCACCACGTGAAGATGCTCCAGGCCCTCCTCCTCCCACTTGTCCAGCTCCTTCAAGATCATCTCGTGGCCGTTGTCATAGGATGAGAGGGACTAGGTCGCTCAACCACCAGATGCTCCACCGCCTCCGCCGTTGGCGCCAGCAGCATCAGCGGATCCCCCTCCCCGTCGACGCCACCGCCGCATCCGCTACCCCACCACCGCCATGGACGCCGCCTTTTCTTCGAGAGTCGGGAGCACGGGCGCCGTGCGATTCCCAACACCAACATCACCGCCACCATGGCCGTCGTCCTTCAACTCGGGAGCGTGGGGGCCGCCCGATTCCTCTTCACCGAAACCATCACCAACTCCATGGCCTCTTCACTTTCGCCTCGGAAGCCGCCGGCGCCGTTCTATTCATCCCCCTCCAGCCACCCTCCGTCACGGAAGCGTGCTCGTGAGATCCGCACCACCACCGCCTCCCGTTCCTCCTCCGCCGACCTTAAATCCTCTCGATGGGGGCGCGTCGGCGTGATTCATCTCTCGAGCTGGAATCCGCGGGGTGGGGGTGGGGATGGGGATGGGGACGAGGTGGACGAGAGGATAGCGATAAGCCAAGCCACGCCCTGGTCCACGTATCGCGGTTTGCCCAAATCGATAGACACGTGTGCATGGTCCCACTTCGTAGCCGTCTGCACCGCACGATCCTCATCCAACGCGCCACACATCGCTGTAGAAAGCAAATAGTGCGCAGGCACGATTTAGATTTTGTGATGGATCAATTGTGTAAAACTGAGGCTATCCAGTGTGTTCCTTAATGTGTAATTGCATTCTGCAATTGCACAATTGCACGTTTTGTGTGATCTCACATGTCAGTGCAACTGCACAATTTAGAAGTCGATTGTGATCTCACGAACTTGCACGCGACTATGTTGTAGTCTGTCCCAAATTTTGTTTGAGTCTTTTCTACCACAGATTGGGCCAATGTTGACAAAAATAATACCAAGAAACTAGGGATTTGGCATTGGCATAAACCAAAAAAAATGGTGACTATCGAAATAAGGACTTTTTTTAACAAGGTAAATTTTTTGCCTGAGCAGACATCAACGGCTAAGCCAACCGAAAAAAGGAAAAAACATAGCGAAATAAGGTTATATAAGGCGGTAATTTCAGCTAGCTTTTTGCTCCTGGAAGGATCCAGCCTCCGTCTTTGATGTATTGGAACAACACGGATGTCATAAAAAAATGGCTGTTTAAGATCTGTGCGTTCCTGTTTCAGTGTTCTCACATAAAAAAAAAGCCACTTAGAGCTCTCGCCCCGCGTCCCTCCTATAGGCGACACGGGGGAAATCCTAGATCGCACCGCCGGCGGCCTTCTCCGCGTCCCCTTCCCTCGCCGCCGCCGGGCAAAGCCCGGGTGGGGTCGGCGGTGGCGGGGTCTCTCTCCCCGGGCGGCGGCTCCCCTGCAGGCGACGGCAGCGCGCGGCCCCGTCTGGGTCTGGCGGTGTGGGGCTGCGGGATTCCGGCGGCAGGCAGCTCGACGGCGACGGCGGTGGGGGCTCAAGCCTCTGCTCGGTGGTGGTGCCCCAGCTGCGGCGGGCGGCAGCTCCGGGCTCGGATGGGCCGTGGGGCTGGGCCATGGCTGCAGGAGGCGTGGCGCAGCGACGACCTCCTGGCACCGTGGCGGTGCCGGTGACCGGCCAGGCGACGGCGGCGGGCTGGACCTCCACCATCCAGTTCGTCTGTTGATGGAGGTGGAACAGTGGTATGCGCTTCCCTTCACCGACAGCGAGGTTCGGCTCTCCTCTCCTTAGCGGTGCGGCCAAGGGTCACTACAAGAATCCCTCTACTCTGTGACGGATTTGTCGCCACGGTTATCAGGTCCGTGGCTGATCTCAACTATTTTTGACGCCCTCGGTATTTCTCGTCAAGGATCCATGGGCGGCCTGCCCGGCCCGGAAAAAGTCAGACGAAATGGCCTTAACCGTCATGGATCTCAAGGGGCCTTCCGTCACAAGCTATTTTGCGGGCTGAACAGGACGAACCCGCACACAAACCGTCACATGCCACAGGCCTTCGGCAGCCGACACACATGGACCCATCCACTGCGCACCCACATCTCGGTCCGACGCCTCGCTGTCAGACCTAGACCCACACTTTTCCCAAGCCAGTCCAATAGATGTTGCAGACTGACCCACATGTCAGGCCGACACAACCTCTGTGCCGCATGTGTAGTGGAACAGGACCAGTGGGAACCACCTGTCAGCAGGGAAACCAATATTTTGCGCACGTGCGCTTACACGTGTCAGCTGTGGGACCCGTGTCAGTAGTGGGACCCGTGCATTATTTTATACGTTATATATTTATATTTTGGAAATTTAATTTTATTTCTTACAGAAATAATAAAAATGTTTATTATTTCAGACGGGACTTCACATTTTTTAAGTCATATATAAATTTTGAAAAAATAATATAAATATTATTAATTAAACAAAAATGTACAAAAATAATTATGTTATCGTTTCTGGGACCCGCATGTCAGCTTTAGGGCCATCATATTCGCGCACGTGCGCAACAGAAGCGGAGATTGGGCCAGATCATTGGGCATAAGTGGGCTGGCGCCGCAAAATAAGCAGATTTGATCCAGATTCTGTACCTGCTTGTTAAGATAACAAGACTCGCGTGGGGTCACGTGAGTTTGGGCCCGATTCTTCGTGTGGTGAGAGAATGGGCTATATTCTTCGTGGGGTAGAGAGAAGTTAATGTAGTATAATGGGTTAACGAAGTAAAATTCCGCCAGATTACACGACGCAGAGCAGGTCATGTAGCCCATAGCTCTGCCTGTTAAGTTGGGCCTAAATCACTCACCAATCACGCTTCGCAACACTTATTTGTAACATCGTGGTCCAAAGATGATAGGATTCAGGATGGCTTTTGTTCGGCCATATTTTGAGAATAGCGCATAATATTTGGCCCAGTAGGACATAGGTCCGTCTGCCTTGTTAGGCCCCAACAAAACGCAAATAAGGCTTGGACACGCTTGTACTATGTAATCACCGTGGGCTGAAAGGTGACAGAAGTCAGGAGATATTTCGGGGGGCAGGTATAAGAGGTAGCACAGTATTTGATCAGAGAAGGTTTGGTCTAGTTTTTTATTTTTTAGATTGGCAGGTGAGTCGAGTCGTAGATTAGTGTTGTAAGCACTTTCCATCATCAGTCCCACATGATTAAAAAAGAATGTCGCTACTTTTATTTATTTTTTTACCTGAGAATTTCGCTAATCTTATTTTTGTGTTGATGTACCTTTTTCCATATATTGTTGTTATCTTCGGAAAAACTGTTGGTGTTCTTTTATTCAATCAGCTACAGTTTTGTAAGGGTTCAGATATGAATTTGGGGCTTGAAAACTGGCAAGGCAAGTTGCCTGTGGCTTTTCATTCAGATTATCCAATGAGGGTTGCACAATTTACAACACATGGTGAAAGCCACCCACAAAACAAACACAAGCTTCAGGTCTTCCTTTGGAAGGCGAACTAACTGATTGGGACTACTACTGCCTTACAGTAATATTTCATACTCTCTTTGCAGTTTGACAAACCTTCAGGTCTTCCTTTGGAAGGCGAACTAGCTGATTGGTATTAATAATGTTCAACAAGACCCTCCTCATCAGCGTTCCTAGCCCTGCTGTAGACTGGGGACAATCTAGCCTTGCCTTATCAGCGCTGCAGAACTTGATCAAGTACCTGTCAAAGTAGAAGTTTATTATTCTACGCATTAGACTAAAAACATGGGGCAATAAGAACGAAATTTAGACAGTTAATAATGTAGTAAACAAATATACTGCTGGTTGCGAGCAGTGCAAGCAATAAATTATCAGCTTCTGTCAATGAGCAAATGGAGCACACAAGCAAGCAGTGTATGCTGCATACCGGAGTATTTCAGTTTATTAAATCAATGAAGACCACTGCAGGTAGATAAAAGAGTATTGCTGCTCCTACTCAAATTTGACAAACATCAGTACTCCAGAAATTTGCGAACATGATCATGTACCTGTCAAAGTAGAAGTTTATTATTCTACGCATTAGATGAAAAACATGAGCCGATAGGAACGAAATTTAGACAGTTACTAATGTAGTAAACAAATATACTGCTGCTAGCGAGCAGTGCAAGCAAGAAATTGCTACTGCTGGTAGCAGTGCAAGCAAGCGATACTCAGCTACAATAAACTAGCAAATGGAGCAGACAAGTAAGCTGAGCTGCAAACCGGAGTGTTTCAGTTCATTAAATCAATGAACACAACTTCAAGAAGATAAAGGAGTGTTGCTACTCCTACCCGAATTTGACAAACATGAGTACTACAAAATTTTGCGAACTTGATGAGTACTCCAGGATTTACTAACCTGAGTACAGCAACCAGAGCTACTACTACTAGAATTTCAGGACAGAGCATTCAGCTTCAACAAGCTATCACATTCAGACGCAGATTCTGACTTATACAAACATGAGTAGCAATTCCATTATTCAACTAGCCAGAGGCAAACAAGCTGTAGAAGAAAGAGAGGAGATTGGAAAAACATACGGGACGCCCGGGGCCGTGGCACCGAGAGGACAAAGACGGCGTCTTCCCGCTGTTCCGAAGCGCCGTGTTTAAATTGCCGCTGCTCCGGTCCTCGATCCACGTGCACGTGCCGCCCTTCAGGTGCAGGTCGATGGCTCCAAAAGATGCATCACCAGCGCTGACCACATATCCATCGGCGCCGCCCACAGATCTACCGCCGCCACCCAAAGATCTATGGCCGGCGCAGAAAAATTGAAGCTTTGACCTCGATGAGCCGGCGAGTGGGAGATGGAGAGCACGTCGACAATGCGAGGAAGAGGGGGACGACAGTGGCACTGGCGAGAGGGAGAGGGAGAGGACGGAGGCGTTAGCCCCCGCACACTGCCATCCTCGGCCAAGCCGCAGGACGGACTCAAGTCCTAGAGCCGCCGGCGACGGGACAAAGAGAAGTGTTCGACGAAAGGAATGATTAAGCCAATGGCAATAGTGCGATTTGTGGTCCAATCTGAAATCATCGGGCGGGAACGGACTAGGTCATTTAACCTGGGCCATGAATTAAGCCCATTACCACTACCTGCGTTTGGTTGGGTGGCTATTTTTGGGTGGTTGCCCTGTGTTTGGTTCCATGTGTAGGGTTGTTGAGGGTAGCCACATTTTAAGCATATTCCTTCAAAAAGGTGGTTGAGTTTGTGGTGGTTGAAGCCAACCACCCGCGGGCAAGTTGATCCGGACACTTGCGAAATATTTTGCCCCGTGCTCACCTTACCCATTAAATAGAAATTTTACCCCTTTTACATATTTGAACAAACTTTCTCTTTTAAAATATATTAAGAAATTTTACCCCTTTTATATATTTGAACAAACCTTTCCCTTTTCATATATTTTTAAAATAAACATTTCTATTTTTATATATTAAGAATATTTGAACAACCTTTTTGCCTTTCAAACGTCTTCCTTCGATGTTTCCACGTGTCGTTATGAGGTCGTTGCACGTGTCATCCTAAGGAACGTCCTGGTGTTTCCGTCTGGTTGGTCCATGCGACGGGTGACGTCACGCTAGACGATAGGACATGACGTCACCCGACAAGGACTGACATGTCAGTACGTGTCTGACACATGTTCCCGACACGGAGACCACCAATCATGACGTTATTTTCCGTCATGGTCATTTGGGCCGGGCGGGCCTCAGGCTAGGTTTGTCCGTCACAGATCTAAGACGGTTCTTGAAAACCGTCTCGGAGTTTTATCTATGACGCACTTTTGACCACGGATGGCAATTCCGTCGTAGGTGAGCGTTTACGACGGATATTTGATTTTCAACCACGAACTCATTCTGTGGTAGAAGACCGGGATTCTTGTAGTGGGTGGCTCAAGTCTGCCCCTTTCCGGCGGATTTCGGGGCTGATGGATGTGCCGGTGCGAAAGCCCTGCTTGAAGCTGACGACGGTGACACGTATGGGCGTCGTCTCCTCCTTGGGGGCGTCGTCATGGCACTGCCCATGCTGCTCATGCTCGCCGGATCGGACTGTGGCGGCACCACGGTGTCGTGTCCTCCTTCGAGGCGTTGTCTAGGTTGCTCGAGGATACCCCGGAGTGGCAAGATGGAGTCCAGCTTGGCGGCCGCTGTGAGCATGGGCTCTCTGGGCGCAATGTACATCGTCAGCGGTGCTTCTCTATCGACATCTCCTCCAAGATGGTCCGGTCCTGCCGCTCACTCGCCAACTCTTAGGCGCTTAAGGGTGGGTGGTGCGTTGGTTGTGCCTTTCTAGAGGTAGAGGTGGTCCGAGGAGTCCTCCTTCGAGCGTGACGCGGTCCGAGAGTTCAATGTATCGCCTCTCCACCTTCGCGGCGGGAGACGGTGCAAGGATAGCTCTCCTTGTTTGGTTGTGGGTTGCTTTGTAAGCCGTTTAGCGTCGTGTTTGTATTGTGTTTGCCATCTTGACGTTGTTCTTCTATGAAATACAATGCACCTGCTAAGGTGTATTCTTAAAAGATCGGTGCGTTCCTTTCCTCCATATTTCCTAGGTGATTAGGATAAGCGCCGTCTTGAAATCTTTTCTTGAATCAGTTGCCGTTGCCACCATGGCATTAATCATAAACCGTTGGCCTACCTGCATCCAAGTTCTGCAGAACTGACGGACATTTTTTTGTCGATGAGCCTAGTAAGGGTAGTTTTGGGCATCCACGAAACAAGAACTTATTCGGATGTTCGCCGTCAAATTCAAATTATGTTGTTTTATGCATGTAGAAGACTGTGTGAGCTGATCACTGATCCATCTAGTATTTTAGAATCCTGCAAATCAAGAGACTTAGGCAAGCATTGCCGTGTAAAAACTATGCCATGTATGTTTTTTTTTCTATTAATGTGTTTTTTTTAATCCTGCAAATCAAGAGACTGTAAGAATTTATTATCGTTGAATTAAAGCAAATGGATGGTGAATTTATTTTATTTCTTTTAAAACTAGAAAACGATTATTAGACATTAATGTACTTACTAGTCTTCACGTGTTTCAAACACACGGCAATCTCCTAAACTTGGCACAATATATTGTTTTACATGCATGCATTATGCTCAACACACACCCGTCGTAGTTCACGTCAGACTGGTATCGCCCTGGTCGGACTAATTGCATCTGTAAATTAGACTCTCAACTGAAACATCTACGACTTATACTCTAGATTGAAAGGGGAAAACCAGTTACGAGGAGTCGGATCCGTGCAATGCTGCTTGGAGTAGGAGGCATCAGGAAACACATTAGATGTTGAATGAGCATGTCTGTACGCCACCATCATGGGCTCATGGCCCACCCGGAGGTGATAGTATGGACTCCACACTCAGTACTATCGCCGAGAGCTCTCGTCTCAGTCATAGTTGCACTTCTTCATAGTTGCTCTTTTATGGTAGCCTCAAATTAATAATAGCCATACATTTGTACTAACAAAGTGGTTGGCAAAGTCAGTAGGTCATGGAAACAAACAAGATGGGTCGTGTCCCATCAGCTTGGAAAAATTAGAAGTGATCTTGACGCCAGGGTGTGTTGTGCCAATGGAACATAGTACATTTATGTAGACAAGCTACTTTGGTGAAAGGGAAATCAAGTCTCTGGTACAATACCACCGAGAACTAATGGAAGAATAGCTAATGCATCACCAACCTTCCTTAGTCTTGAACTGGTTTGAGGATGACAACCCTTTATAACAGATGCACCGGCTCTGTTTGTGTTTCTTCTTGTAGCCTCCTAAGAGCATCTCTAACCGGGATGGGCAAAAATCATGTGTCTCCAACCATGTCCCCCAAAAACGTCCGGTCAATGACATGTAAATGTTGCAAACGATAGCAAAGAAACGACGAAGTGCGGAACGATCAAACCAATGGGGACACGAGATTTTAACGTGGAAAACCCCTCCAACAATGGAGGAGAAAAAACCACGGGCGCCAGCCAGCAATACTTCACTATATCGGGTGAGGTTACAAACGCCGTGGGTTTACAATGTATGGCTTACCCCAAAACGGCGGCTTACAAGAGGAATATATAATGGCATAAAACCCTAGGTCGGCTGCAGTCCAACCCGGAATCGATCCCACCGCGGCGGTACTACCGCTGGGATAGGCGGTAGTACCGCTGGGGTGGGCTGGTTCGGCTCTTCCCACCTCAGCGGTACCGTGCGGCGGTACCGCCAGCGGTACCAGTCGGTACCGGACAAGTGCGTCAGACGGCCATTCTGGCGGTAGCGGCGGCGGTAGCGGTGGCGGCAGCTCTCGAGCGGTAGTACCGCTTAACCCAGCGGTACTACCGCTGGAATTTGGAACACCATAAAACAACACTCCACCTTGAGACAAATTCCATCTTGTAGATCATGCAGCGAGCCTTGGAGATCATGCAGCGAGCCTTGGAGATGATGGTCCTGTTCATCCGCTCCGCTACACCATTCTGCTGAGGCGTGTATGGGATGGTGAGGTGCCTGACAATGCCTTCTTTCCTGCAATAATCATTAAAGGCATTCGAACAAAATTCGCCACCATTGTCAGTACGAAGTAATTTCACCTTCCTTTCTGTTTGCCTTTCAATCATAGCTTTCCACTCTTTAAAAGCAGCAAACGTAACATCCTTATTTTTCATGAAATAAGGCCAAACTCTTCTAGAGTAATCATCAATAATGGTAAGCATATAACGAGCACCACCATAAGAGGGCTTACGAGATGGCCCCCAAACATCAGCATGTACATAATCAAGTGTACCTTTGGTGGTGTGAACAGAAGCATTAAACTTAACTCTTGTGTGCTTACCGAAAATGCAGTGTTCACAGAACTGCATCTTACCCAAACTGCATCCTTGCAGCAAGTCTCTCTTGATCAATTCTGCCATACCAAGTTCACTCATATGTCCAAGACGCTTATGCCAAAGGTTAGTTTTACTAGCGTCATCATGAGAAACAGCAGCGACAGTACCAGATAACGTGCTACCTCTAAGAACATATAACTTAGCAGAATTCATATCACCAACCATAACTATGAGAGAACCTTTTGATACCTTTAGGAGTTTATTTCCTCCTTTGTACTTGTACCCGTCACAGTCAAGGGTACTGAGCGAGATCAAATTTCTTGCCATGGTTGGTATGTGTTTCACTCCCGTCAGCGTGCGTGTCATACCGTCATGTGTCTTGACCTGAACGAAACCAACGCCAACAATGTTGCATTGCTGGTCGTTCCCCACACGCACGAAATCTCCAGTCTGCACTAACTCATAAGAACTGAACCAATCTTTGTTACAGCAAATATGAAAAGAACATGCAGTATCCAGAATCCATTCATCCTGACGAGAAACACATGCAGCTAAAACAGCTAGTCATTCGCCATCAGAACTACAATCAACAACAGAAGCCTCACCGGTATCATTACCTTCATTATTTTTCGGTTGGTAAGTACCTTTTTTTTTCTCCTTGTTCTGCAATTTCCAACAATCATCAATGACATGATTAGATTTCTTACAATACATGCAGAACTTATCACGGCCTTTAGACTTTGAGCGACCTCTGTCACCCTGCTCTTGTCTCTGTTGTTGTTGTGGTAGTGGTTATCTCACTGCTCAGGCCTCCCTCGGACCTGCAAAGCATCGCCCTTGGAGGAAGACGACTCCTCTTTCTGTACCATACCTTTCATCTTTTCCCTGGCAAGCAGGGCCTCATATATTTCCGCGGTGGTTAGTTCATCACGGCTTAACAGTATGGTATCACGAAAATTTGCAAAGAAATTTGGCAGCGAGCATAGAAGTAAAAGTGCTAGATCTTCATCATCGTACTTTACCTCCATCAACAATTGGTCAGAAACGATCTCCTTAAAGATCGATAAGTGATTCATTACCGAACCACCTTCTTACAACTTGTGCGTGAACAACTTCATCTTCACATGCATCTTGCTGGTGAGATCTTTGGACATGAAGATCGACTCCAGCTTAGCCCACAGTGCCGCTGCGGTTTTCTCCTGGAGTACTTCTTGCAGAATATCATTAGATAGATGAAGTTGAATAAGCGATAAAGCCTTACGGTCTTTCCGCTTCTCATCGGCGGTCCATGCCGCCGCATCCTTGTCGCCGAATTTCTCCAGCGCCTCATCAAGATCATTGGACTGTGCGAGGATCGCACGCATCTTGACCTGCCACAGCGAAAATCTCGTCTTGTAGTCCAGCGCCGGTAGATCGAATTTCATCGATGCCATCCAAAACCCTAATCTGAAAACAGATCTGAAACAGGGCTCTGATACCACTTGTTGTAAACGATAGCAAAGAAACGACGAAGTGCGAAACGATCAAACCAATGGGGACACGAGATTTTAACGTGGAAAACCCCTCCAACAATGGAGGAGAAAAAACCACGGGCGCCAGCCAGCAATACTTCACTATATCGGGTGAGGTTACAAACGCCGTGGGTTTACAATGTATGGCTTACCCCAAAACAGCGGCTTACAAGAGGAATATATAATGGCATAAAACCCTAGGTCGGCTGCAGTCCAACCCGGAATCGATCCCACCGCGGCGGTACTACCGCTGGGATAGGCGGTAGTACCGCTGGGGTGGGCTGGTTCGACTCTTCCCACCTCAGCGGTACCGGCGGCGGTACCGCCAGCGGTACCAGTCGGTACCGGACAAGTGCGTCAGACGGCCATTCTGGCGGTAGCGGCGGCGATAGCGGTGGCGGCAGCTCTCCAGCGGTAGTACCGCTTAACCCAACGGTACTACCGCTGGAATTTGGGACACCATAAAACAACAGTAAATTGGTGTGATGGAGAGAAAGCCAAAAGAAAGAATAAGGTGGACCAGTAATATGGACTGCCTGGACATCCCAAGGTTGCACAATGTCTAGTGTAATTAAGCATTATCCACCCTCATAAAAGACAGCTGCCTCTGCACTTTGCTTCTTGTAGCCTCCTTTTCTAATTTCTATCATGGTAGTACGTAGTAGCAACCAAACAAACACCGCTGGAAACGAAAGTCTAGAGCTAGAGAGCAATGACAACTAGGATGGGTTGGAGCGGTACAATAGGTTGAGAATGCGAGGTATACAGAAATGTATCATCTCGAGAGGGGAATATCTAGTAGATACACCTGAAGGCTTAGGTTCAGAATCAAAACCTAGGTTTAGGGTACATACAAACAAAGCCAGAGAGCTGGAGTAATTTTACCTAACTGTTCTGTCCGTCGATGTCTTGTCCGCCCAGCATACGGGCGGGTGCGAGTAGAGGGGAGTGCCTCAGTGGCCTCTAGGGCGGGGCCGAGCTGCTGGGAGGCAGGAGAAACAGGGCGAGAGGAAGGCGAATCGGGCCAGACGGCAACTAGCTCTCAAGCTAATTGGTTGTACTAAAATATTAGTACAAGAATTCACCGTCCCTCTATATCTATTCACATGTTTTAGTGTGATTACACTTTTTTTCAAAATCTATTGTGATTTCATGAATTCACAGTCAACTATGTTCGAGGCAGTCCCAAATTTTGGGTATGTTTGCTTCCTTCGATATTTTTTTTGAAAGAAATGTGCATTGAAATTTTTGGAAAAGTTATTTTAAATTTTCAAAAATATCTGAAAACAATTCTGGATGTAGGCAATGATGAATTCTATCAACGTACAAAATTTCAACTCGAAATACATTTTACTTTATGTTGTGTAGAAATGACAAAAGTGAAAATGTTAAGTAGTGAACAATGTACAATTTTGAATCTCCAAATTTTTTTCAGATTTTTGTTTTTGTGTGGCTCAAAATACAAATTATTTCGAGTTGATATTTTCCATATTGGTAGAATACATCATTATCCCATTTCAAAAATAGTAATTCAACATTATCACTATCTAGAAAAAACTTCAGATTTTTTTGAAACTTAAAATGGAGTTTTTTTTTTTTTGAAAAATAGGCTACATGTAGCACGTGCTATACTTGGACTTTTCGTGGGAGATGGCATCATTCAAATTACGAGCACTTTGCTCCTCCCACAAATTCCACATGGTGTATGAGGTTATATCCAGTGGCAGACGCAGGAAAAAGTTGGAGGGTGGGCACACTCCAAAAAAAATTACACGACGATAGAACGTTTCCAATGAACAATATAAATAGAAAATTGACTCATGACATTATAGATCAATACATTGTGTGTGATCCCAATGCAAAATAGTTCAAACACATAAACAAAATCTGAAGAAATAGGCTTACGTCCCGCTATATTAATATAGCAACCACCCGATACAATTTTGAGAACACTGCTGGGGCAAAACAGCACATTCACGCCCAAAAGAAAAGAAAGAGAAAAAAGAGAAGAAAACAATGCCGACATTGGCGGATCAACGAAAACAAAAGTGATTCGCAACTGACCGCCGCCGCCGCCCGGGGCAAGCCCAGCGACGCACGCCGACAACGGCGGAGGGGAAGAGGTGGGGAGGGGGTCGCTGGGAGGTGGCCGGAGGCGCGGCTGGTCATCCGCGCGGGGGACGACCAGTCACGAGAGGAGAGTTGGGTGATAAACAAAATCTTACATGATGAACACTACTAGGAAAACCCTTATAGATAGGTTACATTCTGTGGCGCACCCTTAATGGCGCGCCACAGAAATATATTTCTGTGGCGCACCAGGCGTGGTGCGCCACAGAAAGTCACATTTCTGTGGCGCACATGCTGAGCCTGGTGCGCCACAGAAAGTCACATTTCTGTGGCGCACATGGCCAGATGCGCCACAGAAAGTTATCCGGGGGGCGGGTTAAAATTTGAAAAAAATAATTCTGTGGCGCACCTGTCACGTGCGCCACAGAAAGTTGACACCCTGTGGCGCACCTGCCAGGTGCGCCACAGAATTTTTTTTTCAAATCCCACCACACACACACACACACACCCCCGTGGATCGCCTTTTTTGTCTTGCAGGAAGTAAAAGAAAATGATAAAAATTTCAATAAATAGAATCTTTTGACATGTAGTTACGTATGAGTGTCTAGTAGGTATAGAAATTTTGAAATATGAATTTTGACCTTTTCTGCAACAAACAGGAAAAAAAACTTGTAACGGCCATAACTTTTGCATACGACGTCGAAATAATGCAAAAAATATGTCAAAAAAAACGTGAGAAAAATCCGAGTTCGATTCCACCCGGGTTTACCCGGTCAGGAATTCACAGATTCCTCAAATTCCAAAAGAAAAAATGTTATTTCAAACAGACGATTTTTCGCAGCAAAATCAAAAAAATTCAAAAAATTCAAAAATTGCAAAAAAGACACATAAATGTATAACAAAGAAGATTGTTGACTTTTCTTGACATTTTTTATTTTTTTTAGATTTTTAGATTTTTTTTTTGAATTTTTTGGATTTTTTGGATTTTTTGAAATTTTTTAAGTTTTTTGAATTTTTTTGGATCTTTTGAAACTTTTGAATCTCCTTTTGAAAGTTTAGAAGTTTTTAAAATTTAAAAACACACGTTTATAACATATACATAACATATATACATACAAGACTTAAGAGGATACATATGATATATATATCAATAAGAACTTGAGTAGCACAAGGGTAGGTGAAGTGGGTGGAACTTAGAAGTTAAGCGTGCTAGGGTTGGAGCAATTTGAGAATGGGTGATCTAGCGGGAAGGTTTCAGTTCAAAAAATTTAAAAAATCTGAAAATAATTCCAATAATTAAGATTTTTCATATTATTTCATATTTTGATTTTTCTGATTTTTCTGAAACTTTTTAATTTTTTTTGCAGTTTTTGAATTTTTTCAGAATTCTGTGGCGCACCAGGCAGGTGCGCCACAGAAATGTGGATTTCTGTGGCGCACCAAGCCAGGTGCGCCACAGAAAGTGGATTTCTGTGGCGCACGCCCATGGTGCGCCACAGAAAAAAAAAATTTAGTGGCGAGTATTCTGTGGCGCACCCAGCAATTCTGGGGTGCGCCACAGAATCCATTTTTGTTGCGCCACTGATAAGGCTTTTCCTACTAGTGGAAATATCAATTTGAGGAGTAAGTATAGACCAAATCATGATGTTTTTTGTGGCGCACGGGGTTCGAACCTGGAACCTGACCTGCATGCGAGCAGGGGAGACAGGAATTAACCAGTCGAGCTGCAAATACTTACATTCAATCTAGAGACAGTTTGCTATTCTTCTAGGAATACGCTAGCACAAAAAAGTCTACTGTACTAGTACCTACCGGCTTTGCTATTTTTTTTTTACAAACTAACACGGCCAATGCAAAGTCATAGTAGCTATGTTTTCCGCCGCTTCCCCATTCGACTGGAGCACACAGAGAGAGAGAGTCGGGGAAGGAAGATGCTCTCGGGTCGCTCCTCGCTCGCACGACGTGAACCTCTCTAGCGAGTAGCGACAGAAAAAGGCAAACAAGGCCCATTAGCGCTTCTGTTTCTGGACAAACTGGGCCATGAGATTGGGGGTATATGAAAATTTTCTTATATTTCTGGGTGGGCCGCGGCCCCACCGGCCCTCCCCCTGCATATGCCCATGGTTATATCGATGAGGATCGTGGTGAATTTTGTTGGCCCACTGTCGGTGCGGGCGAGCGGTCGAGAAAGTTGGACAAAGGGGACGACGTATTGCGGTTTGGCAGACTGAGGAACCAAATTTTCTTCTTAGGTACGGAGTAGTAGAGATAGAGAGTAGGTAGTAAAGATACATGGACCATTGAACTGACGCAAATTGACGGAATATGGAGCTCTGCTATCATTATAGTATGCAAAAAGTTTTATGACCAAAAAAGCATCTAAAATAGAAATACTTCACAAAGGCTACAGAGTAGAAAGATAGCACTAGGTTACTCTCTCGCGCAAATTAGGGATTATATGTCATTTGCAATCTTGAGGGCCATCTTCCAGGGGCTAGAGGTGGAGCTGTTTAAGATTCTAGCCTCTCACTCGTACACAAATTTCAGATGGTTTATGAGGCTATCATGGTGAGCATGACTTAAACTCTCCAAACTCATTATTTCCCATCAACATGGCAAACCAGTGTTGAGTGCAGAGGCCAGGGCGAGCAAGGAACAATAGATCAGAGCATAACAAAGTAGGCATAACATATGACTATGTGGAAACTCAATTAAGGTATGACGCGGATTTGAGGACGTGGACACAAAATTTATGTATGAATAGGGACGCGCTCATCAACCTTTGGTAGCCTAAGGATGACCCGCCCTTATAAAGGATGCGCTGTCTTTGTGGTCTTCTTCTCCTAGCCTCTTGAAGCCTTTGTGGTCTTCTTCTTCTAGCCTCTTGAATACGTTAGCTGGATAGTAGTAGCAGCCAAGCAACACGACCGGAGCTGAAGCTCTTGATCTAGATAGCGATGACAACTAGCGATGATAACTGGATAGTAGTAGCAGCCAAGCAACACGACCGGGACTGGGAGGCATACAGAAACACATCATTTAGATCTTACTACACCTATGTAAAAAAGCTCAAAACCACTGACTTCCGACAAGACAACGTACCGCGACATCGATTGTGACTGCAGAGGAACCAAGTTGTCCGTCTGCAAGGTGTACAGGGATTGGTATAGATCTGTCATACTTGAATGTAAGATCAATACTTTTAGACTCTTCAAGTGGTTGTGGCTTCGTTTTCAATCAAATTTCATTCACCTCTCATTGATCTGAAAAGGAAAAAGAGGGAGGTCGTCTTCTCAAAATTGGGGATTACCTCCGAACCCCCGAATCGCAGCTCACAGTGGCTGAGATGCAGATTCCTTATCGAGACCTAGGCTCAGGCACTAGGGGAAAGCCACACTACGCCGACGGCCGTACTGTACGCCGACGGCTAAATGTCGAGGCCGTTGGCGTATAGCGCGAGCTAGGGCAGCCGCCCACACAGCCGTCGGCGTACGAAGCGCCGTCGGCGTATCCAGGTAAGGCCGACGGCAGCCGTCGGCGTAAACCGTGCCGTCGGCGTACAAAAGGACGCCGTGACGGAACGTCCAGCGGCGTTGATACGCCGACGGCCGTACCGTCGGTGTACATGTGTACTTCAACGCCGACGGCGACCTAGGGTGCAATTGAAGGGGAAGAACGGAAATTCTTACGTTACTGCAGGCCACCGTACTGGTCGCCGGGCTCGTCACGTCGACGGGCACGAGCGGCTGCGGAGATGCTACTGAGCAACGCTGGATGAAGGTGCGTGTGGGGGGGCACACGCCATTGGGACCGAGCCGCTGGAGTAAGAGAGAGCGGGCGCGGTGGCGGCTGCACCGGACGGAGCGGGCCGGAAGCAAACACAGTGAGCCGCTCCTACGCGCATTGGGCGAGCCAGCCATGCTAGTTGCATTTTTGTAACACACGCTAGTTGCACATGCATGTGGGGTACAGTACGCTTGTTATCATCAGCCTAACAAGGATATAAACGAAAATGCATATCGGGTCATACGTTTAGATGCACCCAGTGATTAAAAGATAATTTGTGAAATGTTAAAATTTTAAAATAAAATTTCAAATATATTTCAAAACATTTTATGCTAGCATAAAAAGTTTTGCGAAGAAAAGACATTTTTTATGACCTGTGCAAAGAAGACAAATCCGGGCACTCCAAAATAACTTTGTACGATTTTTTTTTTCTTTTTTATACAAGTCACAAAAATGTGTTTTGTTTGCGAAACTTTTTGTGCTAACACAAAATGCCCTGATTTATATTCGATTTTTTGGAATTTTTTGATATTTTGAAAAGTTTTAATAAATGATTTACACAACAGGTGCATTTGCACCCGTGACTCGAAACACCGTGTACGGATAAAAAAGACTATTGAAACTACCAAGTAGAGAGAGATAACGTTAAACTAATGTCTCTCGAAACAGGTTTTCGTCTCATTTTATAAATAAAACCAAACGCCTGAACCTATACAACATGATGAGGGGAGCATCTTACAGAGCAAAACAAAGATAAACACCAAAAGGTACAATGAGAACCGAATCTTGCCACCGCACTAGGACTAGACCGAGTGACCGGAGCTCCACGACGACAAGCCAAAAGGGTAACGACACGCTGCGCTGCCGTCAACGAGACTGAGACGGTTAAGAGTTTTCAATGGGAGCTCTAGCGCATAGAAGGTACCCTAAACAAAGCTCCTAAGAGGGTTACAATGCCCGCAGGCACCGTTGCCGTCGAAACATTGAGCTTTCACCCAAAAAAACTTCGCACCCCACCTGATACCTCAAACCGCCCATTGTCCCCGTGCCAGGCCTCCCGAACGCGATCTGGGAGCTACCGCTACCAAAGCGCCATCAACACCAAGATCCCCCCGCCACCCGCTAATCGCCACCAAACGGCGAAAGAGAGAGGCCATCACCACCGCCATGTCGCTCATTGTGGCCACCTTCCGAGGCTACCACCATAACATCCACGAGCTCGGGACCAGGGTTTGATAGGCGAGTCACCACGAGACCGATGGGTCGGATGGGGTAAGCCGACACGCCAAACTCGCGTGATAGACAAAACTTCAGTAGGTAGGCGGCACCGTGGCACCCGTCGGTCGCACTCCCAGATCTAGGACCACAATCCCGTATCCGTCCTCCGGCCACGCCATAGTCAGTAGGAAGAGATCCGTCGTCCTCCACCGCGGTCGCTGACTAGTCGCATCACGTAGGGAGCATCCACCTAACTAGCCACACTGGCCGCGCTGCAGCGCCATGCGCGCCCCTGCCAATCACCTGCAAGTCCACACCAGCTATACCCCCGCCATCCCCACCAGGAGCCCACATCAAGCTGCCACCGGCCGGGCGACCACTAGTCTAAGGAGTCACCTGGGCAGGTCAACGAGCAGTCAGATCGGGCCTGGAAGGGCCGAGATATTGGCCCACAAACCCGTGCTGCCACGGAGGTACGGACCCTGCACCACCATCCTCACCACCACTGGAAAATCGCTCCTGACCACCGTCGACACCTCCATCCACTAGCCAGACCGTCGCCTAGCTAGCTCTGCCCCGCACAGACCTCCGCACGCGCGGGTAGGGGAAGGCCACCGCCGCCGACACCTCATGGGCTTTGCCCGACGACCGTCGGCGGCAGGTGCGGAGGGGGAGGAGCGAGGAAGGGAGTTGATGAAGAGCGTGGTGAAGTTGTCGCCCCTGCGTCGTCCGCGGGGTCGAGCGCAGGAGCACGACGCGTGAAGCGTTTTCTGTTAAACTAGTCTCGCGCGCCAATTAGGGACGACATGTCATTGCAATCATGAGGACCGCCTGAAAGGGGCGGGAGGTGGCATGGTTCAAGGTATGAGTATTTCGCTCCTTCCAACAATTTCAGATGGTGTATGACAGTATGAGGCTCGAAGTTTTAAATAGCGGGCGAAGCCATTTAGTGGCAACCTACGAAAATAGCTATAGCGCTGCTAAATCGCCGCTATAGCCCGCTATTTAAGGGTTTTGGTACCTTTAACGTGCTAATGCACTTAGCAGCATGAAGCAGAAAATGCTATAGCGCCGCTATAGGCTACAACAGTGAGGATCATGCTGAAGTTGTGTACATGCTCCAAACTCACCATCCCCTGCATCTCCCACCGGCTTGGAAAATCAGGGTTGAGTACAGAGGACGAGGTGAGCTGGGCATATTGGAGTAGAGCACACAAATGTAGCCAAAACCTTTGTGGAGAAACAGGAATGAATGCTTAGGTGCAACGCAGATTTAAGAACATGGTCCTGAAATTGAGGGATGTGTAGCTAATATACTCACCTACCTTGGCTAGTGTAAGCATTACCCACCATCATAAAGGACGCACTGCATGTGTAGTCTTCTTCTTCGTGTAGCCTCTTTTCCTATCATGTTAGTACTCGCAACCAAACTAAAACCTCTGGGGCGAAGCTCTAGAGCTAGAGAGCAATGACAACTAGGATTGGTTGGAGCGGTGGAATAAGTTGCGAATGTGAGGCATACAGAAACGTATCATCGCATGAATTGAAACTTGGAGTAGAAACACCTCCAAACCACGAATCCCTTTGGCTTTGTGCAGATTCGGAATCAAAACCTACCCTTAGGGTACATACAAGCGGAAGAAAAGAGTTGGGAAAATTTTTCCTCACTGACGTGTCCATCACTGTGCCGTCCGCAAGTCACAGGAGCGGGTGCTGTTAGAGGGGAGCATGGCGATCCCAGTTCGGGCCGAGCCGCTGTGAGGCAAGAGGGCCAGGGAAAGAAGAAGGGGGAGCGGGCGCGGCGGCTGGACGGAGCAGCTAGAAGCCAACACAGAGATGGCTTCTCATGTGTGTGCATGCGAAGCTAATTGACAATTTGGGATGACATGTCATTTGCAATCTTGAGGAAAAATTATCGAGGGGCGAGATGTGGAGCTGTTCAACATTTCTAGCCCTTCGCAATTTCGCTCCGTCCGCAAATTCCAGATCGTGTGGGAGGCTATCACGGTGGGGACGGTTGTGAACTTCAGTACAAGCTCCGAACTCACACTATCTCCCACCAGCATGGATAATCAGTGTTGAGTGCAGAGGCCGGATGAGCTAGGGACAATAGAGCAGAGCATAGTAAAAATAGTAAAGTAGGCAAAACCAACGTGGAAGGGCAATTTAAGTTGTGATGCACGTTCGAGCATGTGAACACAAAATTAATGGATGAATAGGTAATATGCTCACCAAACCTTTGCTAGCCTAAGGATGACCCACCCTTATAAAGGACGCAGTACCTTTTGTAGTGTTCTTCTCGTAGCCTCCTAACTACTCCCTCCGTTCTAAAAAGCGTGACTTCCATTTGTGGGCATGTGAACGTATCTATACATGTAACATGTCTAGATACGTCCGCATGTAGACAAATGAAAGTCATCCTTTTTGGAACAGAGGGAGTATGTTAGTTGGGTAGTACTAGCAGCTAACCAACATGAGCGGAGCCGTAACTACTGATCGAGAGAGCAGTGACAACTACGATGCGTAAGAGCGGGAGCAACACGCTGGAAGTGGGAGGCATACAGAAACGCGTCATCTAGAGATGACTTTATGGAGATAAGAAGACCTCAAAATCGTTGATTTTCGACACGTGAATGTAGTGTGACAACGAGGCGGACTGTGGAGGAACCAACATAAGATACCACGCAAGTTGGATCGGCCATGGAGATCGACTTTGGGTTTGGTCGGCTGCACTCCTGGGAACCACTTTCTGTACGTCTACAAGGAATCAGAGCATTGGCGTAGATCTGTTTACAACGTGAACCTGTACTGCACCTCCTCAACATGCTTGAGCCTAAGAAACTTTATAAATTTCGCAAGTGGCTGTGGTTTCCTTTTCAATGATATTCATTCGCTTCCCATTGATCTTACAAGAAAAAAGGGGAAAGGTCATCGTCTCAAAATTGGGGATCCATTTGGTACCTCTGAACCCCCTGAATCGCAGATTCGCAGCCCATTTTCATCTCATGGTGGTCGTTGATGCTGATTCCGAATTGAAATCAAGGCCTACGGTAACAAGTCAAGGGAAGAACGGAGAGTTTTACCTCACTACGGGCCACCGAATACGTCGCCGGACTCGCCGCCGTGTCTGTCGCCCGGCATGAGTGGGTGCGGAGATGTTCCTGTGCAACACCGGATGGAGGCGCACTGTGGAGGAGGAGGGGGCGCGGTCTCCGACTCGCCGTTGGGCCGAGCACGGCTGGACCGAGCGGCCGGATGCATACACAGAGAGTGCCGCTCGTCCTTGCATTGGGCGAGCCAGCCAGGCTAGTTGAAAAAATATCCCATTATTTGTGTGTAGTTGCACATGTTACAGTGCATTACTACACTTGTTTTCAAAATCGACTTTAATTTCACCTACTTGTTCAAATTCAATTGGGATATTTCACGAAGTTGTAGGCGACTATGTTCTTTGGAGATATTAACAAAAAAATGGGAAACTAGAGTGACAAGTTGGCATGTGGCATAAGTGCAAATTTTTGGGGTTTTTCCTCCTGTGGTCCGACCAGTGTTAAAATGAATAAGAAATACGGAAACGGAAACATAAAAAAAACGGAAGGTTGGAAGGAGATCTCCTTCCAACACCAATATGAAAACGGAGCGGAATCAGTTCACAATTCCACCTTCCAGCACTAGTTTTTTTATGTTTTTTGAGATCTCCTTCCAACACCAATATGAAAACGGAGCGGAATCTTTCCGACTTTTCCGCGGAAAAACGGAAACGGAATGGAAATACGGAAACGGAAATGGAATTTTGCAAAACAGAAACGGAAACTTTTATGCGGAAACGGAAACGGAAACGGAATAGCAGATTCCGGCGGAATGACCACGGAAACGGAACTTTCCGTTTCCGGTAATACGGAACTTTCCGTTTTTGCTATGCGGTGCTTTCCACATCCAGTAGGGCCAGTAATTCCAGTAGAAACATTTAGGCACATTACATGATATGAATAAAAAAATAAAAGGATCTGAAGCTACCTTGTTTAGGCCATATATACTCGCATATCATGTCCCTCTCGAGTCGTTACCAGTTCGACATTTCAGTGTAGCACTAGTGTTAAGGACGATAGTAGATGTTTCTTAATGTTGCCAAAGTTGATAGCATATACACACTATATTATATAATCATGATAACTCGTTATATTTTATTTCATCTTACAAAATTGACAATTTTGTTGGTTTGATTGAGTTTTCGTGCATTATTTAAGGGGTTGCTTTGTTCCGGCAAACATCCGCTTTCTGTTCCGTGTCCGCACCGTATTCGGTACATATCTGTTTCCGATAATTTTTGTTTCCGTATTTGTTTCTGGGGTTTCTGTATTCGTTTCCGCTTTTGCAAACAAATATGAAAACAAATGTGTCACCACTCAGTTCCGTCCGTATCCGCTCCGTTTTCATCCTAGTCAGCTCCATGATGGCGCTGACTATGTCGCCACCCTGGATCTCGGCACGGAGGCCTCCATCACGAGCTAGATGTCCTTCATGTTGACGCCGGACTCATCGACCACCTCGTCCTCCTGGGCCGCTGCCACGGACAGCTTGGTAACTTGAACTGCTCCACAACTTGGGCCTGCAGCTGATTGCTCAGGCCTTCGCCTCGATCGTGGCCTTCCCGGGAATGGTGTGGCTTAAAGTGGGCTCTTTAACATAGTAGGAGATTAAATACGTAAGTTGCAAATGTGGATGTAAATAAAGAAAAACAAATTGCAACACTAGCATATAGACTGATGCTACAGCCTACAGAGAGAAGAATGTAATGGAGTGATTACGAAGCTCACGTATTGCTCTTGTTCACCCTCCTATCTGTTCAGTTCTTCCACTAGCATTAGCTCTTAGTCCTAGGAATCACATACTCCCTCCGGTCCGATAAGACTGTCGTAGAGATTGCACTGTGGTAGTACAAAATACCTACACAAGGTACGACACATATTCCGGATCGGAGGTAGTAGCATATTTTTAGATATTCATGATTTTGAAAGAAAAAAATAGTTCATCTATGATATATTGCGATCCTTTGAAATGTCAAGTTTTAATATATACTCTATCACTCTTTAAACACTTTACCATTTCCGTTAGCTTGGCATCTCCCGTGAAGTGAAGTCAAGGATTACAGAAAGATCTTGTGTGCTCCTATGCAGGGTCCGACGGTTGACATCCTCAAATCGTTGTGCATGAGCATAGGTAGCTCAACTATATTGTTCCTTAATTAAATTCAAGCAAGAATGCAACAATATACGATAAATTATTCTTATGCTTCATAATCTGTTAATTTAAAATTCTAAACATGACTCTCCTCTTACTTTTTACTGTTAGGGTAAAGTACAAATACTTAGCTCATGGTGTAATGAAACATACTATTAATTCATACTAAATGTATTGACATGGTTCATCTGGTGAGCCCCACCAAGATTGCATTTGGCAAAGGAGAATTTGACATTCTACTTTAACCAACCATGAAGTTACATACGTGTATGTACACATTCGAATTGAACCAAGGAGAGAATCAACAAATTTGAACTTTTAAAGTGTGATTATAACCATGATATTAGAGATTTCATGTATCTCTAACAAAAGGATTCATAAGAGGTGTCATCCATATAAAATTGGGCAACGTAAATAGTATGACAGCACGACACTCAGCTATGACTATGCGTCACTGGTTTTATTTCACGAAGACGTTGTTGTTCATGAAACAACAAAATAATCAATAACATATATGTTCATCATAGCACTAACCATTCGTTATGTACATGAGCAAATCAACACTGTTAGCTGATTGCATGCCGGGCAATGGCACACACAAATGGTGCAGCTTTTCCCATCTAACATGACAAGAAGTCAATAACACGTTCAATAGTTCTGCTGCCGCATGTCCACATACTCTCCACTAGAAGTCAATAACACATTCTCTCACCTCACTATATCATCACTAGTTTTTATCAGCATGTAGACAAAAAATAGTAGAAAGACCTTATGTTGAGATTTTCAATTGTACTACACGATATGTTAGTTTTAGTTTGGCTTTATTGGATGTATAGATAATAGGCCCACCAAACTTTCCATGTGTAAACATGACCTACCCTTATAAAGAGGCATAGCCATTGTGCTATGTAGCCTCCAGCATATCTTACCGGACAATACTACCGCCAAAACGACCATGAACAGGGTTGGAGCTCCAAAGAGGATGAAAACAATGACAATTATGATGGGTTGGTACGTTGCAATGCATTGCGAGTGGGAGGCATATGGAAACACATCAACTGGAGAAGGCAACCTTAACGTAGAAACAGCTCTACGCCACTACTTTCCCAGGAGACTAGATGGTGGCAAATTGTTGATGTTAGTGGAGCAACCCTTTTCTGTAGATAAGGGTAAGGTTGCAGAACTTTGAGGTGGCTATTGACGACAGTGCCATAGGGTACAAATACAAAATGGATCAAAGCTCACACTAATACAAAAACATATAAACCTTGAAAATAAAAGAAAGGGAGAAGTTATCCCTGTACAAATTTGCTTAATTTCATTTTCAGCTCGCAAATACCTAGAGTCCACGCATGTTCGGAATCAAAACCTATGGTTTGCGGTACAACAAATTTGGGGAGTGGAGACTTTATAATTTACCTTGTTGCAACACACCGAATTGTTCAGTGAAACCGCTTTATCAGCCGCTAAGCTAAATAGGCAAGTTCTATGACGAATAGAGGCTGGTTGGGCTCGGCCAGGTGCAGAAATAGTGTTAGCATGAAAGCCGAGTAGGGTGGAGAAGGAGAGGGGACACATTGAATGGAGAGGTCACCGGTTCGCCATCGAGGTCGAGTCGCTTTAGACGAGACGAAAATAAAGATACTGAGAGACCGGGAGAGGGCATATAATGAAGTCCACGTCCGCTCCGCCGAGGCGGGCCTCTGCCTTCTTCACGCGGAAATTAAAGGGATTCTTGTGGGCAATTGGATTAAGTTGGGCTTGTTGGACTTGGGCTGAGTGGACCATAAACATTTGCATCTAGTACTTAGCCCAGTTAACCATTACGCACATGTCAATGCAAAGCATGAAAACCTATTCTAGCATGTTAATTAAGGGAACGACTATGTGTAAGGCGTCTTACATTTGGCAAAAGTGTAGACATTATGATAAAAACATGTCCGGCCAACAACATGCGTGCCCGCCATCATTTTTTTATCCGAACCGAGCCCTCATCAAGCAAATATGCATGCATGCACTAAATGACAGAATTGCTGACGTAATTAGCATTAAATACATAAATCAAAATTTCAAAATGTTTTTTAGCACAAACCGTTTATCCGATTTAAGATCCGTTTTCACCGTTGGACTAGTCACGACGAGATCTTTAAAACTAGATCCCATGTCGATATGTTTCGACGAAAAAAAAATTGTGACCAAAAGTTACCACCCCTAACATATAAATTACCAAGGCTTGAATACGTAAGTTACCCACCATATTAACGATTAGTATTCAGGTTGAAATAGAACCATTTTTTGTTGTTCTTTTAGATTTTTACGAGTTTTAAAGTTACCACATCACTTTGAGATGGTAAATTTATTGTGTACAAGTGTATAACTAACTAAAACAACCTAATTTCATGATAAATTTACAACCTAATTTCATGGTAACTATACGATTTTATGGTGGATAACTATAGCATGAATAAATGGACAACTCAATTAGTGAAGGGAAGGTAACTCTATATGTACTGGGTGGATATCATTAACACATGTGTAACTTTATCAGTACTAGGTGGGTAACTCCATCAGTACTGGGTGGGTAACGTTATCAGTACTAGGTTGGTAACTTTATCAGTACTAGGTGGTTAACTATTACCAATAGAGTCTTTTTTATGGTGTAATTGTCACTATGAAATCGAGAGTTATCATTCTAATACTTATGAGGTTGAACGGGTGTTTTAGTGTATAGTTATCAACTTATGCATGATACATTTACCATCCCAACGTGATATTCACTTATGAATAACTAGGTGTGGTAACTTTAAAAATCGGAAAAAATCGAAAAGAACAACAAAAATGGTTCTATTTCAACCCGAAAACTAATCGTTAATATGGTCGGTAACTTACATACTACAGCATGGGTAACTTATATGTTACGGGGTGGGTAACTTTTGGGTCCGAAAAAAACGTTGTCGGAATATGTCAATATGGGATCTAGTTTCGAAGATCTCGTCGCGATTAGCTCAGCAGTGAAAACGGATTCTAAATCGGATAAACGGTTTGGGGTACAAAACTTTTTGAATTTTCGGATTTTACATTAAATGTGGGATGACATTAGCTTTTTTGGCTTTTTTTGCATGCATGCATGCGGAGGAGGCAATTTCTCTAACTCGCCCGTACACATGAAAAGTCTGAACGATTCCGCACCGTACGATCGAAAATCAACATGCCACGTTCCGTCTCGCGTTAAGCTAACCATAAGGCGTCTTACGATTAGATTTTCCCGTTAATTAATGTATATGAACCACGCAAACAAGCAAAGCGGGTAGAAATATAACCAAAGAAGAAAGAAAGTTTACAATCATAAAATTGTTCTAACCAAGGATAAAATAGAATTTAGAAAGACATATTGTCTAAACTCACACAGTGACATGCATTTCAAAACAAAACGTTGAAGCCAAAGTCTGCACACGATACTTAGGTTCCAAACTAATTTCAAAATTAAGCTAATGAACAAGGCATGCCCTATTTCTACTGCATCAAGCACCAAAGGTAATTGCTTCTTTGTATGCTTGCAAACTAGCTGCAGCACGCTTAAAAGTCGTCCCAAATTTGTATCCATAAGACAAACAGTACCGTTTCTGATCGCAGCACTACAAATCCCTCAGGATGTGAACCACAAGCTGTACACGATTAGGACAGCTGACAAATAAGTGCTGACCGCAGAGGCAAACTCTTTGGAGAGAGGCTCCAAAGTCCAAACTCACCATCTCCCACCGGCTTAGCAAATCAGGTACTGAGCGCAGAGGATTGGTGAAATGGTGACGAAATAGGCCGTAGTCTCGCTATAATAATAGCAAACACCCGGTACAACCAACTTGCAATGCTGGGACGGCGGCAAACATACACCCAAAGAAAAGAAGAAGAAACAAAATGGAGACATAGGCGGATCGACTAAACGAGGTGACCCGCAACCGCTGCGCCCTCTCCAACAGAGTACCACCACGAAACGGCGGCAAACATACACCCAACAGGACACGGCAACAGATCACACCACTCCCCGTCAGATCCGGCCGGGCCCGCGGGCCCGTAAAGCCCCCCCGGGGGCACACCAGTTCTAATAGGGTCCGGCTGAGCCCGAACGGGCCCGTGAAGCTCGCCGCCACGCTGCAACAGGCCGGCCACCATCGCAGCCATCCCCTGCACCTTCTCCGTCACCTCCATCCGCGGAACGAGATTCAGATCAGGCCGGCCCGCCCAAACCCATATGGGGCCCGGCGGGCCCAGATCTGGGCCGCCAGGGCTGGCCGGCCAACTCTGCATCTCGTCGCCACCCGCTGCACCGCGCCGCCCCGCGTGCAGGCGTGCGTCACCGCCGCCACGCCACCCCCGACCATGGCCGGACCGCCGCCGCCCGAACTGCACCACCGCCATGAGGGGAGAGCCCCGTCTCCGCCCTACATGACGCGGGTAAAGACGAGCCGCTGCCGCCGGCGCCGCCCGGGGCTCGCCCGGCGGACCCTGCCGACGGCGGCGACGGGGAAGAAGGGAGGAGGTGAGGGTTGGGAAGGAGGCGCGAGGTCGTGCGCCGCCGCACGGGGGCGACGGGACGCGCAAGGAGGAAGGGACGGGGGAGGAGGGAGGGAGAGGGCGGCGCGGGCCGGCCGGCCGGCGGCGCTGGGCGGAGGAAGCTAGGGTTCGCTCGAGCGAGAGGAGCGAGCCTCTGTTTTTTCCCTCGATTGGTGAAATGGTGAGCTAGAAACAATGGACCAGAGTACACAAAAGTAGCCAGGACCTCTTTGGAGAGAGGGCAATTAAGGATCGTGTGCGACGGAGATTCAAGTACGTGGCCACATAATTAATAGATGACACGGTCGGCGTCGAAATACCATGGGCGAGTGAGAGAGCAGAGAGACAGCTATATATGTCGGGTTGGTATTGGGGTGCAGCGTGTTGTGAATGAGAGGCATAGAGGAACACATCTTCTGGAGGACAAGATCTTCTAGTACAATCGGCTCAAAGCTGCGGATTTTCAACAAAAGAGTGTAGAGCTACACTGAGGTCAGCAGGCAGAAGTACTCGGGGCTCTTTTGCCGTACTGAAGCGATGCTCTGGCATGGAGATCGGCGTTGCCAAGGAATTGGTGTACAAGGTGGGTCCAACGACTCCAGGAGGCTGGGAATTGCACAGCCGCTGATACTTGCGTGTAGAGGGTAAGATCAATCCTTCCAGTTCAAGCGAAAGGGGAGGAGGGTGTGTGGCGATGTTCCTGAGCAACGGTGGAGAAGGATGGGGGGCGTGGACGTCAAGCTCGCTGTAGTCGCCCTTGGGGAGGTCTGGGCAGTGGAACAGGGAGCGCGCGGCTGGAAGACAACACAGAGAGAGGCGCTCGTGTGTGCATTGTGCGACCCATACTAGACCTTTTTTTTGTGTAATAATCACGCAAGATCTAGTGCAAACAGAAAATTCAAAATCGATTGTGAATTTGTTATTTCACATACATGTTTCAAAGTCGATTGTGATTTCACAAATTTGCAGGCGACTGTCTTCTGGGCAGTCCCATAATTTTCTGATATTTGCTTCCAGCGATTTGAGAAACCGTCTGGAGCCGCCGCTCCAGTATCCGGGCACCACGCCGGACCAAACGTCCGTGAGAGCACCCCTCTCCGCGGAGCGGCGGGTCCTGCCTAAGTATGTGATTAACTAATATATACTTCTTATAAAATAAAACCCCACTAAGTGCAATTAATATATTTCTATCTCCACATGCAAGTTCTCCGCATCACTTGCAATTTTAGCCAATTAATTGTCCATGTCATCCCACTAAGATTCATTAATTATTTTTCTATCTCTTCATGCAAACATCCACATCATCTTTTTTTAGCCCATCTAATTGTCCACATCATTTTTTTATGTTCGAATAATAAGATCACACCATGTCGCTATGTAGTTACACAAGTAAATCATGTGCAAGTAGAACACCGGAATTAGATTCACATGTGAACTTTTTGCCAATTATTTTCAATGATGAAAATCATATAGATGTTATTCGTGCTCCTCTATATGTATTCATTCAAAAAGTTTATAGAAATATTACGCGGCAATGTGCATGCCATCTTCACGCAAGTCAACCACAACATTTGTTTCTTCAACCCGTTGATATAGTTTTATCTATATCAATCAGATACACCTCTAAATCATAATGATATTTAAATTATAAACCACACATACATTTGATGTTTAAATTTTTTAGCCTCTAAACTGCCATGATTAACTAGATCTTCCATATTTCATTAGTCAACTTCAAAATTCGTGTGTTATAATAAATTTCTTAAGAAATGCCCGCTGCAACGCGCGGGGTGTCGTTCTAGTTTATATACCAAGCCAGGGTGAGCTAGGCACAATAGAGCAGAGCATAATAAACTAGTAGACAAAACCCGAGTGGACAGGCAATTAAGGTTGTGATATAGATTCCAAGACGTTGACACAAAATTAATGGATGAGTAGGTAACGCGCTCACCAACCTTTGGTAGCCTAAGTATGACTCGCCCTTATAAACACTACAGGAAACCAAATCTTTGCAGACGTGTTGCCTTTGTAGTCTTCTTCTCGTAACCTCCTAACTACATTAGCTGAGTAGTGAGTAGTACCTAGCCGCCAACCAACACGATCGAAGCCGAAGCTTTTGAGTGAGAGAGCAGTGACAATTACGACGGGTTGGAGCGGCGCAATACGTTACGAGTGGGAGGCATACAGAAACACATCATTTGCAGGTTATATCAAGTCAGTAAAAAATGCTCAGACCCGTTGATTTCCGACAAGGGAACCTAGAGCACCATCTAAGGGGACTGCGGACGAGCCAACAGAAGATACCAACACGACCGGGAGGTAAAAAAAAGCTTTCGGGCGATTCTATTAAAAAGACTGAAAGCTTGGAGCCGGGCTGAGACGATGCTCGACCATGGAGATCGACTTTGGCTTTGACCGACTGCACTCCTGGACACCAGCTGCTGTCGATATGCAAGCAGTCAGGAGTTTGCAGCTCGACTATGGTGATTGTTTTTTTCACGTTCTCATTCTTAGCGTGAGATCAAACCCTTCAGACTCTCCAAGTGTTGTGCTTTCGTTTTGAATGAAAGTTTTATTCACCTCCTATTGATCTTAAAAGAAAACGGGGGAGGGAGTCTTCTCAAAATTTGGGATCCATTTTGTACCTCCCAACATCCTGAATCGCAGCCTATTTCCATCTCATTGGGACCATTGATGCAGATTCGGAATCGAAACCTAGGCTTACGGACTTATGGTACAAGTGCAGGCCACGGAGGACGCACGCAATTTGCACATGCTATGTTGCAAATTACACTTGTTTACAGAATCGACTGTGATTTCAAGTTAATGGTTTCAATATCAACTGGGATTTCTCATGAACTGGTAGGCGACATGTTTTAGGCATTGCGATCAAGCCGATGTTAACAAAAAAGAAACGGAAAACTAGAGTGACAAGTTGGCATGTGGCATAAGCCCAACTTTTTCAGGGATATTCCTCCTGTGGTCTACCCAATGTTAACAAAGACGAATCCTAAAAGAAAATAGGTGACAAGCCCAAATTTTGTCAGATACCAGAACATAATTAGGGTACGTTTGGGGCACCAGCCAAACAAAATGCCCTAAAACTCAAAAGATGTAACATGATACGGTCTCAAAACACATCGCAACATGCATCAGGAAACAAAATAGGCACAGCCGATTCAGATCAGATTCCCATAAATTGCAGTCTGAGGACCCTCAGAGGTCAAATGCCCAGGAATAATACATGTCGATAGTCTGAAGAGAGACACGAACAGAACCTCCAGTTCTGCGACTGCAACATTCAAGATGACATACCCAAAAAGAACGACTACCCACCCGCTATTATCAGGGTCAAAGGTCCACCTCCCAGTGCCTAGTTGGTCAGCTCCATGATGGCGCTGACTATGTCCCCATCGCAAGCCTTGAGCGCCTTCACGGCCCTGGATCTCGGCACGGAGGCCTGCGTCATCACAAGCTCGATGTCCTTCTTGTCGACGTCAGACTCGTCTTCCTCCTCGTCATCGTCCTGGGGCGCTGCCACGGATGGCTCGCCCTTCGAGGGGACGCTGCTCGCACCCGGCGCCTTGAACTGCGCCGCGGCTTGCGTCTGCAGCTGGTTGCTCAGGTCCTCGATCTTGGCCTCCCCGAAGATGACGTAGGTGTCTGAATGCGGGCTCTTGAACACATCTGGTTTGGAGATGACAAACATAACCTGCGATTGTGGGGCAGGAAAGTTAAGAAAATGCAACATCTCAACAACAACACTACCATATAATGATGCTACAGGGAAGAATGGCATGAAGTGATTAGGATGCTCACGGTCTTGCTCTTCTTGACAGTTACACGGCTCACACCAGTTATGGCATTCATGCCAAGTTTCTGCATGGCTTTCCTGCTCTTCTTCTCACTCCTGCTCTGCTTAGATTTCCCACTAGCATCACCTCCTAGTGTAGGAAAGCACAGAGGCATATTGTCAGAACTTCAAAGTATTGCATAAGACCAGAAATATACAACTAGACATAGTTCACTCCAAGCTCCAAGGATTTAAAATAGTTCACTGTTCTCAAGCAACATTGAATAGATTTACAACATTTTGCATACGACTAGACATTGGCACTTCATGGATTATTATTTGTAGTCATTAGAAAGAGAAAGTGTAACATTCTTACCACTTCACTGTTCTCAAGAAAGACTGAAGAAAAAATATAATCTTATATCGATTTTTGAATTCTGAACATGTTTTGCCTCTAAGGGTAAGATACAAACGATTATTTCATATAATGGAAAATTCCAGTATCAATTCATAATAAATGCATTGAAATGATTCACCTACCAAGATTACACTTGCAAAAGCAAGATTTTACATTCAGGATTTGCTCCTATCAAACTAAATGCTATGAATGAACATCCACTTATATGTCAATGCAGATGGACGATGATAAAAGGTGCTGCCTCAGTACAGAAGTGAAGATATTACATACAAATGGCAAGCAGTACTAAAGAATACTATAAATTATGTACATTAAGCAGCACTCGATATATCAGAAATAAGTGAGCACGAGACAGTTCCCAGAGATGATGAACAGAAGCTACAAAGGCATAGCTATGGTACGGAAAGAACAAAATATTGGGGACTACAAACTAGTCTGTGTCTATTCTTCAAATAAAATAACATGTCGAATGACTCGATATAGGTAAACAGTGTATGTATCAATTGCGCAACAGATCAGATAACAACTTCTTAATTACGAAATGCCTAACTTTAGCTCAATAAAACAGAAAAAGGTCAATTATTCAGCAGTGGTATAAGGAACGTTTAATTTAGAAAATGGGTACAGGAAATAACTCGAGGTATTTAAATTTACGTTCAAACATGTACCTCAACAAGAAATAGTTTGGTATTCTAACTAAAACGCAGCGACATGAAATGAACAGAAAGACCTAAAGAATTTCAACATACCCTCAACATCATCATCATCTTTTTCATCCTCATCATCATCATCGTCTTCATCATCATCATCCTCAAGGATGGGCTCATCTCCCTGAGTATGCATTAAAAAGATCATATTGCTTGACCGTCGTAACCAGTAGACAGCAAACATCAACATTTCAAAACAGGTCATATGCAGAATAAAAAACCTTAGCCATATGCACAAAAAACAGTCTAGCCACAGTATTATCTTCCCAGCATGAAGATGCAAGTCATGAGCGGCGTCAGGTTGACGAAAAGGTATACATTCCATCATTTTTGCAAAAACATTATATTCAAGCGGAACAAAAAATATACTGAAGCAAACCAATATTTTTATGTATTTGCATACCCACACTTGAAATCGTAGCTGCCACTGATGTGAACACATACTAAATAGCATCAGCAGAGTATAAAAGAAAATGAAATGACATTCCAAAGGAAAAAACAGAAGAGTTTGTACATAACAAGGAACTGCATTTCTGCTGAGAACAGAAAGCTATGCTCGCAAATTTATATTGTTGCTCCAGGAAATGTACCATGCAGCATATAACCTAATATGCATGTTCACAAAACATAAAAACATGGCATATGCAGCAGAAAAAACACAGGCCTGGTCATATGCAGAAGTGAGAAAACAGTAAACAGTCTAGCCACAGTATGATCTTCCCAGCATGAAATGTCAGTATGTACTAGGTAACATCAGCAGATTATAAAAGGAAATGAAACCCCAAAAGCAAAAGAAAAAGGAAGAGATTATAACAGGAAGCTATGCTCACACATTTACATTGTTGCTGCAGGAAATACGCCATACAGCACACACGCATATGCACAAGATACTTAGGTCCTAACTGACTTCCAAGGCTAACCAACATGTAAAGCCATATTGCCATTGCCACCGCACCAATCAGCAAAGGCCAATGCTTGCAAACTAGCATCAGCACACTCAAAACTCCTTCCAAACTTGAATCCATAAGACAAACATCACCATTTCAGTCTGCATAACTACAGATCAAGTGAATCACAAACCGTACAAAATTAGGACAACTGACAAACAAGCCGAGAACCACTGGGCCCGTAAAGATCAAACAACAGCATCAGCAATCGTTGTGCGTGGGAACTGAACCCCTAGCTGAACAAGCCTGCAAGGTCCCCGGCCGCACCCCCAAACTACCTCGCCCTCAGTTCCCACGGCGGAGCTCCATGGAGGCCAGGCCCGGGTCTCGCTCGCTTTCTCCATAAAAAAGCACCGATATTTTTAGCAAATACTCATCAGTAGATGCCCAGAAAGGTAGGTTTTTTCCATTCATAACAAAGGACAGATGCACAACGACGCAGTTCCCCAGCCAAGGGTGTTTGCAGCCTAGGCCGATAACGAGATCTGGTGGCTTACAGCCATGGCCTTGACCGAGACAGACACCGATCTAAAGGCGACGCGAGGAGAGGGGGCGGGGAATGGACGGTCACCTCGATCTTCTGCTCCTCGAGCTGCGCGCGGAGCAGCTGCTCCTGCAGCTCGGCGGCCGTCATGGTGGGTGGCGCGCGGGGGTAAAACCTTGGCGGATGGAGGGGGGAGGGTAAAACCCTAGAGGCGGAGGCGGAGAGCGGCGAGGCGAGAGTGCGACGGGAGGAGGAAGAGACTGCGGCGTTGGACTCTGTGGTGGTCGGTCTTGAAGGAGCGTCGACTGGGCCGATACCGGGCCGATTGGGCCAACCCTGGTTAGAATTCCAATCGGGCCCGTTTTCTTGGCCCATCTTCGGGTAATGATTGATCTCGTGAACAAGTGTGGTCAATGAAAAAAATTGTGTGTGTTTCTTTCTTTTGTCAGGAAGGGGGGGTCCTCTGTCCACGGATTATCATGGGATTGTGGGTAGGGACTCCCGCACGACCAGTCACCCCAGTGTGATCGTAATTACACATTGTGCCCCTCCTGTTGACTGTTTTTGGCTATGGGATGGGCAAGCCTCCTCACTAGGATGGAACGCCTTGGTTGCGCGAGCATCTTGTTCTGTCTTGTGGCGTTTGTTTTGAATGGCCTCCTAGAGAATGCTCTTTGTGTCCCCCTTATTGGACATTGGATCATCTATATAATCATCAGTAGCCCCTAAATTCTTCACAGTGTATGTTGTTTCTAAAGAAAAGAACGGTCTAACATAGTGTTTTCCTGGATTACAAATGTATTTTGATTTATCTCCAGTGTAGGACTCTGACCATAATTTTATATTGTCTTCCCCATATTAACCATTTAGGTGCTGGCTAACCCTGAAGAAGTCACATAATTGAATCTATGCATATTTTATGCCCACGGGTACCTGTGACAATGTATAGATTGCCTTCGATCTACACATGGTCACACATATTAATGGATACTACGTGTATATACTAATTTGATTTTGAGAAATGATTGTGCGCACCTAGGATGACTTTCATCGATCTATAGCAGTGCAAATAAGGCATGTACAATGGTAGAGAAGTCGCGCCTTGTCTTAGCCATCCACATCATTTAGAGAAATCAAAATTATAAGTCGTACAATGTATTATGTCTTATTGCCATCCCTAGCAATTAATGAGAATTAATTATATTTTAGTAAGAAATTGTATATCTAAGGAAAGACAAATGGTACAACGGTGAAATTAGCCTTATCTTATTTCGTAAGTGATCATCTCATAGATAAGCGAAGACAACCTCTCCTTTCTTCATTCTCTCCGCCAATTAGACAAATATACTACAGTAGTATGTGTCAACGCTAGCTAAGAGAAGGCTGAAAAGAGATCTTGGCTTTTCAACACGACAATGTAATGAATGAAACGATGACGAGCGACAATCTAAATCACAAGTGCTGGAGTACGTACGGAATAGTATCCCCATCGCACGGTGCTCATTATTGCATTGCACTAACTACTAATTAATCCCAACCTTAATCAGTCATCATCACAACAACAAAATTAAGAAGAGCTGACGACGTTTCAACAGCGGACACTGTACGTCAGCGATATCAATTGTTTTTCTAGGACTCCACTCAAACAAAACCCACGTAGCGTACGTACGTAGCTAGGTGTCCAGGACGAACACTACTGCAATGCAAACCAACTGTAACAGCTACGTCACGCTCTTATATGCTGATCGATATCCTGTTTGGCGTTTGCCTGCGGCTTAATAAATTTTAGCTCTTGTACTCCCTCCGTTCCAATTTAATTGACTTGCTATGCACCCACATGTGGATGTATCTAGACATGTTACATACCTAGATACATGCACATGTGATACATAGCAAGTCAATTAAATTGGAACGGAGAGAGTACGTGCGTGACTCTGGTCGATTGATCGTGAACGAGATGGGAGTAACCGCCGGCGCCAACATGTGGGCCCTCCTCGGTGACAACGACCCCGGCCACGACGCCGTCGATGACGACGACCGGAAGCACGAGAAAGCCCCTGAAGCCGACGCCGCCGAGGTGGTAGAGGAGGTGGCTGATAATTTTGCCGACGGTGGTGGCACCAAGCCGGCGAGTCGCGGCAAGAAGACCAAGAAGAAGAAAGGCGCCGGGGACACGAAAGCCAATGAGCCCGAGCCGCCGAGTAAAGAAGAAGAAGAAGAAGAAGAAAAGCAGATGAACGGAGCCAGCCGCTGCCGGGCGGTGGCCAGCCGGATATGAGGGCGGCCGTCGTGGGGCGCTCTTGGCTCTGTGGTGCCACCTCACGTCCGCGCCTCCGGACGACGCCTCGTCTGATGCCACAGGCCAAACGGAATTATACATGCATTCTATACACAAGGACAGGATTGCTTTCAATTTTTTAAAATTGTTTTTGCATGCAGTTTATGCATAGTACATTGACACATTCTACACCCTATGAGAGATTTACATCATTCACCTTTGTACTTCGGAAGAAATCAAAGCTATTCTGAATATTGATCGAGGATCATGCTTATCAATTTTTTATCATCTTTATTCCTTATTTTTTTCTGAATTTTGTGCAATAGTTGATAAATTAACCGTGGTAATAACTTGCTAAATTGATTTATGGTCTATAGTTTCTTGCTTGGATCGTTGTTTTGTGGATTTGTTCATTGTCTCAGTTGTGCTCTCTCGCGATTAGACGCCAATCAAAACCCTATTCTAAATAGCCAGGGTTTTTAGAGATACTTATAGTACGTAGTTATTTTTTCCGTAAAAACAATAGGAGTAATTATTCTCTAGAAGGGTCTCTAACTAAACATTGCATAAGCCGCACACTCTCATTTCCCCCATTCGTCTCTCTCTCCTCTAGCCCCTTTCCTTGAGAGCCCGCCTGCCGCCCCTGGCTCCTCCCTCCCCTCATCGTTGGCGTCGGTGGGGGTGAGGGGAGGAGACCGGCTCCTGTATATAGTAGCACCCCTAGTTTTTTTTAGGGTTTGGTCCCTCGGGGCGAACTGTGGTAGGATGATCCTTATTTTTTAAAAATTGGAAAAGTTCATGTTCAGGCCTCCAAAAGTTCTGAAAATATAACATACAAGTTCTGAATTTCTATCGAAATATTTTTTTCATATGTGCTTTGCACAAAAAAATTGTTTGAAGAAAGATGTAGTAGTTATTTGTTTGCCTTTTCAGATCCACGTTTTTTGTGTAGGCTAAAATAGAATGTATTATCTAGCAAAATTCTACAGATATGTAGATAACATGTGTGCAGCGTACGTATACACATAATTTTTCTTTAGACCTTTTAAAACTTCAAAAATACTATTTTCGAAAAATTTGAATTATTGAGAGCACTGGAACTCAAAGGCGCCTTCACTCCTACCTACGGATCACCAGAGCTGACGGGATTTGCTACGTGACGAGCGCACGAGCAGTCGCTCGGTCTCGCGTGCACGCGAGCGCGTGCGTGGGTCGCGTGGGTGGGTCCCACCCACGTGGGCTTTTTCTTCCTTTCTTCCTTTCTTTCTTCTTCCTCCTTTCCTTGCGCACTCCCGTGCCCAATTCTCCACTGATTCGGATGGGGCCAGGCCGAGCCGGAGCCACCCTAGCCGCGGCGGAGGCGAGGAAAAAACTTAACGGTGGGGGTGGGGTTCGCCGGCGACGAGATCGGTGGGGGGGGGGGGGGGGTAGAGGGATGGTCAGGGGTGGCGGCGGACCGGCGGAGGTGGTGATTTGAGTAGGGCGGGGCAGCGAGGCGGTCGCGGTAGCGCCGCCGGCCGCGGGTGGCGGGGCAGGCGGTTAGGCCGACGTCGACGGCAAGGGCGAGCTCCTCTTCCTCCTTCCCGTCGCTGTCGGAACGGCCACGTGGGCGCACGTGCGCTGGTCGGAGACCGCGCGTGCGCAAGCTGACAACGTCATCATAAATGAAACGATTGTGAGCCCAACACTAATACTGTAATTGCTTCGTCGTCATCATCATCAGTGCGGGAGTACCCATCGTTGCCAGTCCCTGATCCTTGCATTAACTAATCCGAACCTTAATCAGGCATCAGAACAACAAGATTTAACGAGAAGTTCAAACATCATCATAGGGCACAACAACCGAAGTACATACAGTACGGCACTGGTCGCGCGTGCGTACACGTGTGCGTGCAATAGTTGATGAATTAACTGTGATAACTTACTAAATTGGTTTATGGTCTATAGTTTGTTGTCTGGATCGTTGTTTTGTGGATTTGTTCATAGTCTCGCGGTTGTTCTCTCTCGCCTCAGAAGCCTATCAAAGCCATATTGTAAATAGCCAGGGTTTTTAGAGACACTTGTTCTTTTTTCCGTTAAAACAATTTTTTTTTGAAGCGGTCACCGGGGGGGAGAGAGTCCCCACCTGAATATTATTGCATCAAAAAGAGCTTACAAGACCAGGCTCCTGCCCACCCTTGCAGGTTGACATCGGTCAAGATACATAAGAGAGTTACAGAGTGAAAGATGGGTCTCGCCAACAAGAGGCGGCCACCTGATGTTGATCATCTCTAAAAAGAAAAGGAAAATGAAAGAAAAAAGGGAACGGCAAGAGCCACCTGACAAAACACTAAAAAAGGGAACGTCAAGAGCCACCTGACAAAACACTACTAAGCGCGAACACATCTCATGATCCCCCCCCCCCCCCCCCCCCCCGTGGTCTTGTGTCCCCTCTCCCGCAACAGTAGAGGCGATTTTGTGAAACCCCCGGTAGATCCACCTCGCCGCCGGCGAATCACTGGTTCCCCTACCTCCGCCGGCCGCTCCGGCGGTGGGAGGTTGGGGGAACCTCGAATCCCCGTGTGGGCATAGCGTAGGCTCTATTAGGGATCCTGCAGGCGGCGTCTTGAAGATGGAGGTGCGGTCGGATTGGTTTTTGTAGGTGGTGCTCGCCATCTTCGGCGGTGGAGCTCCACGGCGGAGCGCTTCCTTCGTCGCGCTCGCGGTCCTCGGGGGGCCTCCGTATGCGTCAATCTCCCCCCGGATCTCGACGCGGCGGATTTGTTTCAATAAGATGAAGGAGTTGGTGTTGGCGCAAGGCGTAGCTGTCGGCGGAGTAGGGTGGAGGCTCTCTGGAGTTGAGGTCCGACGACTTCCCGTCCGCAGGGAGGCTTCTTCCGATCCAGGGTTCGAGTGGAGAAGTAGCGGCGGCGCGCCATCGGCACGTCCTGCTCGTCGTCGGCGATGTTGGGTTGCAGAAGGACTTGGTTGTATGTTTATCTTTGTTGGGGTTCTTTCTGTAAAACTCTTGCTTTAATATCATCAGCTGTTTCACGCAAAAAAAACACTACTAAGTAGACAAAAACATGAATCCATCACCTAAGATAGCTAGCAGGAAAAAGATTCATCGCCATGAGAGGCACAAGTTGAGGGGTGCTGACTAAGGATCACAATACCAAGATTAAACAAAGAGCCTAGCGCGCCACACCGGCGTGCGTATCGAAACCCACGGCACAACTGAGGAGCTTCAACAATCAACGAGTGCCAAAGCCTAGCACCTAGCACGAACCTTGACTGGGAACTCCGCCACGGGAGATCGAGACGATTAGCAGGTTGGGGAGGCATCATTGCGTCGTCAATGAGTAAAGATGAGCCGAGACGACACCAAGAGCCTGAAGCTCCCGCAACAGAACAACAACCATGGCAGGGTCTTGAGCAAGCACAGCAAGGAGAAGCAGCACAAGGGCAGCGGCCATCGCCAAAAGACGGAGCCAAACATGTTTGAGCAGTAGCAAAAGTCAAGTGCCGCCGCACATGCTTTCACAGCAGACCGAGAAGAGGAACATGGCACCAAATGGCAGTACTGCGAGGTCAGATCGCAAGCCCCTGGAGCAGTCTGGGAGCAATTTGGGGTTCCATCGCGACTCCTTCAAGAAGGAAGAAACGACGCCTGCGGCGCCGTCGTCGCTGAGCTTTTGCCCGGAACCACCGCAGTCGTCGTACCGAAGCCAGGGGTGTTCGCACTGGAGTAGCTCTAGAAACCACGCCCCCGAAGAGGTTAGCGGCACCAGGAGAAGGCGTCGCCGTGGTCTGCCCACGCAAACAGCATGAGCACGGGTTTCCCCGAGAGCAGGCAACCAGTTCCCGAGCCTCACCTGAATAGTTTTGCCTCCGCCGCCAGGCTGCGGTGGAGCGCAGGAGGAGGGGAGGAGCAACGGGCACCATGGCGACCGGAGAAACTGCAGCGCGTTGAAGGCGTGGAGGCCCTGGTGGCCTAGGCGCGCGGGCAGCACCGCCGGGCTGCGTGCGAGCGCAGCAGCGGCCGACGAGGCGGCCGGCGAACTGCTGCGCGCCGAGGGCGTGGAGGCCCTGATGGCCTAGGCACGCGGGTGCCACAGAGAACCAGGGCCGCTTGCCGCGTCGGAGGAGGCCAGCTCGTCGCGGCCGTCGGACGGCGCAGAGGCCATGGAGGCCGGGCCTCGAGCTCACGGGACACCATGGCGCAGAGCAACGACCAGATCTTGAGCATCTTGTGGTGGGGATTTGGATTTTTTGGGGAGGGGAACGAACGGAGGAGACTCCCCGCTGCCGCCGTCCGCCGTGGGACGGTCTCCTCCGGCGGCAGCGGGGGGCAATGGGCGCGGCGGGGGCGGTTTCTGGCGGCGGGGGCGCGGGCGCCTCGGGGTCGCCTGGGAGCGACCCGGAGGCGGCTAGGGTTTTCCCAGTGGCCTCCGTTAAAACAATAGGAGTACTTATTTCTCTAACAGGGTGTCTAACTAAATGTTGCAGAATCTGCATGCTCTCATCCCCATCCTCTCTCTCTCTCTCTCTCCCTTTAGACTCTTTCCTTGAGACCCCGCCTGCTGCCCCTGGCTCCTCCCTCCCTTCTCGTCGGCGGATCCGCCTGGTGTCGGCGTCGATGGGGTGGAGGAGGCCGCCACCTGTATATAGTAGCACCCTAGGTTTTTCTAGGGTTTGGTCCCTCGAGGCGAATAGGAGTTGGGTTATTCTTCTTTTAATTTTTTTTTGAACCAAAAAATAAAACATACAGGTATATATACATGTCTAGTGTGTCGACCAAATCTATATCGAAATAGTGTTTTCGTATGTGCTCTGCACACAAAAAAAATGTTGGATGAAAGATGTAGTTTTTTTTTTTGCCTTTTTCAGATCCACGATTTTATGAGTTTTTTTTTTTTTTTTGAAAGGAGCTCGTGTACAAGATCAAGAACAGATCGAACACACACGCACGAACGCCAGCAAGATCCACTCCACAGACGGGAAACACGGATCCAACACACACACCACAAACCCTAGCAAACACCTCGACCAACCTTGTTGAAGAGCCGCAAGATCCATCTGCCGCAAGCAGCAGAATCTGAGCGATGAAAGGAAATCGGCGTCGAGCCGCCGCCAGCGCGCCGTCGCCGTCTCACGCCGAAGACAGGAACGAAGGCGCCCACCATCTTCCGCGAAGCCCACCGCGTCCACCGACGAAGAGCAGCATCCCACCAGCAAACTCCTGAAGATCTTGAGCAAAAGCACGGCCAAGCACCGAGGTGAAGGTCACCGAAGCCCCCAGACAAGAGAAGGCGCCGCCATCACGACCACCAACTCGGGGAAGAGCACGCCGATTTTATGAGTTTTGTGTAGGCTAAAATAGAGCATATTATCTACAAAAATTCTACAATATGTAGATAACATGTGTATGTATACACACGGTTTTTTTAGAATTTTGAAAACTTAAAAAATACTACAAGTATTATTGATTTGTGAAAATTATTTAGAACACTGGAACTCGGGAGACCTACCTACGGATCATCAGAGCTGAGTTATCAACTATGAAGCCGATCGACAAGGTCATCATAAATGAAACGATTGTGAGCCCAACACTAGATACTCAGTGCGGGTGTACCCATCATTGCATTAACGTGCTAATCCTATCGAACCTTAATCAGGCATCATCGCAACAAGAAGATTTAACGAGAGAAGTTGAAACATCATCGATCATAGGGCAACAACCGAAGTACAGTACGGCACTGGTGGCACACTCCGATCTTCTAGAGAGGCCGGCCGAGCGTGCGGCCGGTGAGGTGAGGTGAGCTCAGCTCAGCTCAGCGGCTGGTAGCTAGCCTAGCTAGGTTGGTTGCGGTGCATGGTCTCATTTCCTCTATCGATGGTGACCGTGGCAGTGGTGGCATGGCGTCTCCCCTCGTCAATCCCCGACAGCGAGTTCCCAACCGGACCGAGTGACCGCGAATGACTTGACCCCCTGCCTGCCCGCTGACGGAACGGGGCAGTGTCAGCGTGTAGTGCTGCCTGTAATTCCATCTCCCCCGCGCGCTTGTTCCAGGCTGAGCACATCGGCGTTCGCTCTCGGATGCGCGTCCTGTCATCGTGTGTGTGCCCCGACGGCCAGGCCGTGCACGGTGCGCCCGTCCCAATGGCAGTGGATCATGCTTACTGGCGTCGGGTCCAAGTCGTGGGCGTGTGGCCGGCCGGGCCCCTCCGCGAGCGAGCACGGGTCCAAGTCCGGCGCTCGCTCACCCATCCAGCTACACGTACGCCCACCAGCAGCACGACGGATCCCCTGTGGCCTGTGCCACCGCATCGGTGCCTCGTGCTTGATCGCTGTCCAGTATTCTTTGTTGGTCGATGGATAAGCACAGCTACCCCGAAAGCGGCGCCCCACGTAGGGCAACTTTTATTTGCCACAAATTACATATAAGGGCACCTCGAACGGGCTGGCGCAAACGGATACCAAAATGTGTTCGATATGATCTGTTTGGGGTTGGGTGCCCCCAACGAGCTGACGCAAACGGAGATAACAAAACAACAGAAATTACTTAAAATATTTAACATAGGTAGCAGGGCCCATGGGCCAGTGACACAAAATATACACTAAAAAAAACCTAGTGCTACTGGGTTTGGGGGAGCTGGCGCCGCCGCGGCCAGGGCCTCGCCGTGGCCTCCTACTCATCGTCATCCGAGAGGATGATGTACGGCGGCGCGGCGTAGAGGTGCGTCGGCGGCCCTGCAGACGGAGGCGTCTGCGGCGCCTCAGGGTCCTGCGGCCACGCGGGTGCGGGCGCCCACGCCTGGCCCGCCTCGCGCTGTGGCCACGGTGACCACGGCACCTGCCAACGCGTGCGCTCCAGCACGCCGCTTCCTCCTACTGGCGGGCCCGCTCTGCGGCCTCCTCCGCCGACTGCCAGAGCGCGACCGCGATATCTGGCCACTGGGCCAGCTCCTCCAGGTTGGAGGCGTCGATGTCGGCCTGGAGGGCGGCTTCGTCGTCGACGGGCGGCGCGGCCTCCTCGTCCCCCATCTTCACGACGTCGTCCTCGTCCTCCCTCCAGTCGAAGTCGGAGGAGGAGCCGTCGGCCTCCTCGTCCTCCACGGGCTGGTACCCCTCCGGCGCCTCGGCCGCGAAGGCCGACCGTCGGCGTGCGTCGTGCTCGACCTCGAACCAACGGTCCCACAACGGCTAGTTAATCGTGTACGCTGGGTCGTTGACGAGGTCGGCCGGGACGAAGCTGCGGCGGCGGAGGATCTCCTCCGTACGCGCCCTGCCGGCGGGAGGGATCCGCGGCACTGGAACACGGCGGCTGCTCAGATGCCAGCCGTCCGGCAGGTGCACGTCACCCCACGGAAGGGGCGCCGCGACCTCCCAATAGATCTGCTATGGTGTTGTAAGTTTAGGGTTTATCTAGAGGTTGCTATGGTGTTAGGCGTTATGCTAACGGGGATTTCGTCGCCGAGACAATCGATCTGTTGCTAGTGGCCGGTGGTGGTGTTCTTGTGTCCATGGTGCTCCTAAGGTGGGGCCGGATATGGGTCACGGTGGCTTCTCTTCTCCCCCTTCAAATAAAATCATTGGCGACTCAAATCTGAGGATTTTGGCTCGCTTCTCTTCTCGGCATGACCATCTCGGTGATGGATGTCGCGGGGAAGATGGCTTCAAAAATCTTAGGAGGCTACTTCACCCAGGAGCTCCTTTGTAGTGGACTCGCGATGGTTGGTGACGTCTTACATCTACTTGATTGTGGTCTATGCCATTTCTGTGGATCTTTGACTCCGACCGGATGAAGCACAACGATTCCCTCCCAAGTGGACCGTCCCCAACGACCAGGGGCGGAGCTGCTTGGGCTATCCCTGATGCACATGCATAAGGGTCCAAGATTTTTTTTTGCCTGGCTTACTACTTAAAAAGGCATTATGCATCAGGTTAGGCCACCAAGTGTGCATCGGGCAGTCCATTTTCCACAACCCACAAGCTCATTTGAACAGTACTATGTCACTATACTTGATCACTGTTTCAGAGGGCATCAAGGTTGTTGTTACTCCAGCTCCGCCCCTGCCAAGGACGACATCATTGGTTCGGGCCCGGAGTTCATGTCTTGCCGTAGTGGAGAAGGACCCGATCACATTTTCCAGTTCACTTTTAGGGTCCATGTTGTAAAATTATAGTTCTCAGGTGTAAATTTGTTTTGTTTCTGGACTCTTATGTAATTTGTAAGCCCACTAATGAAATACAATGCAATTTCTTGGTCCTTGGGGACCCATCCCTATTCATAAAAAGACCGCACATTTCAAGTACTAGATTTGGAAGAGTAATTTCGGATATAAAGTACATAATGTTTTCTTCAGTAGTCAGGTATGAATAAAGGCCATGTTTGCAAAAAAAAAGGTATGAATAAAGGCCACCGTTTGATCTCCTTCACCCACAGCTGCCCTTGATATCGAGGTCGGGAGCCAACACCTCAATAAAGCTTCCCTCGCACATCCTCCTTCACCATCTATTTTCATCCTAGGAACGGAGACACACGATGGCCTAATATATAGGTGTTGTGACTATTTCTATGCTAAATGACCTCCTCGCCCCTTCTCAAAACACTGTATTTTAGTGGATTGCCCAAGAGTGAAGATTCGTTATGTTCTTCAATTCAAAATCATATTTATAAATTTCTAAAAAACTGAAAAAAGTACATGTTCCAGAGATGCAACATTGACTACAATCAGACTTTCTTGAACCGTTAACTTTTCTTTTGAATTTTTTAAAATGAAGAGACCACTAAAACTCGGGAGTTAAAATGACTTTTCACCCAACAATCGGTACAATTATCTTCGGTTTTGCTACGGCCCAGTCGACCGAGAACTTGCTTAGTTCTCAGTCGGCTGATGTCATCGCCTTCCTCGCTCATCCACCGTTCATCAACGCACCAAGATTCGTGCTAACCCTAACCCTAGGGTCTTCTTCTTCCTCGAGGCGGCGGAGGCGAGGAGTGACTTAACTGGGGGGGTGCAGGGGTGCGGGGTCGCCGGAGAAGAAGGGGCGGGGCTTAGAGGGACGGCCGGGGCGGCGGCGGACCGGCGGAGGAGGAGATCGGGGCAGGGCGGGGCGGGGAGGCGTCGCGGCAGCGCGTCGGCCGCGGGCGGGGAGGTCGGCTGTTAGGCCGGCGGTGGCTGCGGGGGAGGGAACTCGCTGGAGTCGGAGAAGAAGGGCTGACGTGAGCCGACTGAGAACTAAGTTAGTTCTCAGTCCTCGAGACACCCAATTATCTTTGATATACAATATTCTTCGTGCCTTGGGCCCTACTTCCTCCTCTCCTTCCTCATCCTAACTTCTACTGTAATGAACAATCTCATGCTAAAACAAGTGTGAGCATAAAGAATATGTGCAGTGGACAATATTGTATTCCATATGCACATATAATATGCACCTGTGGCCATGTGCAAACGTGCTACTCCTACCGTGAAGTGTACCAACAGTCCAACAGTGTCATGCACACATAAGTCGACGCCCACACGCCACCTAACATGCATCCACCCTCTCACCACACGAGATCCTCCTATTCCCCCTCCTAGGCCTTTTGCCTCCTCCCCAAATTCAAAATCCACAAACCATCAACCCACAACAAAAACCCAGGTAGAAACAAAACAAAAACAAAACTAGACGACAAATCCTACGCTAGCACCTCATGAAACCACAAAATAAAAAGCACAAAAGGAAACGAGCAATTAGTCCGCACTAAATAACGCAGCGCAAAGCGCGAATCAATCCGATCCGGTCGCGCTTTTACCGGCTATAGTCACGCTCCACTACCATACCAAGCTGCAGCAGCTCATCACAGTAGCTTCTCAACCGCCGCTGCCTACCAGCAGCGCTTGCTCTCTCTTCTCCGATTCACCTCGCCCTAATCGCTGCGGTTTACCTCTCCCTTTCTCGCACCTTCCTCGCCCACCGCATCCCATCGCCTCCTCCTTAAGCAAGCCAGCGACCCAGCAGCGGCGGCTGCAGCGGACCTAGAATCTACCGTCACCCACCCACCCACCCACCGACCGACAGACCAGGCAAGCGGCAGAGACTGGCGGCAATGGCGGGGCGGCTCCTCCACTCCACGGCGAAGGCCGGCCGGGATGCGTGAGATCGCGCATGGGCAAGGAGACAGGGGACGGGCGCCAGCGGCCGCCCGACGGGGCCCACGGCGGAGGCGGCGGCGAGCGTTGTAACGGCGGGCGCTTCTGCGGGGGGAAAGGGGTGGTGCGGCTGCAATGCGTGGCGGCGCTCGTGCTGGGCGCGGCCGTGCTGCTCTCGGCGATCTTCTGGCTGCCCCCGCTCGCGGGCCGCGGGAGGGGGGCCGGGGACGAGCAGGCGCCGGATCTGTTACGAGGTGAGTAGTGGTGACTGGCGGCATTGCGAGATCTCGTCTTGGATTTCGGCTTAGGTTCCCCTGCTTCCGTGGCTGTCGGCTCGATTTCCTTGTTAGTCCGTATTTCTGGATCTGGGTGTACGGACCCAACCCCCGTAGCTTGCTTTGAGTGGAGTTTTGAACAAGCGGCGAGGAGAGTGGTCAAGGCGCTGTATGGTTCGGTTAGAGCATGGGCTTGATTTCATTCACCTAGTACTACTGATTTAGAGTATCGCCTGCTGCTGATTTAGTCACAATGATCCGCATGTGTCGGTGCTATTTCTGGAAAATTACTAGGTTGAGGAAAACGTCTACTGCCAAATTGCGGCTACCTCAGTATGGATTGCTTGCCGTCCCAAAACAGTGTCTAATTTGGTTAATTGTTAGTCATGTCTTGGTTTTGATTCTGTATGTGAGGCGAGGCTGATCTTGCCCTCATTGCTATTCGAGTTAGTTTTTATCATCCGGCTGTAGAATTATCGGTCCAAAGCTACGTGAGCTGCTAAAAGGGATGGAGTTGCTGTCACTTCATGTTTCATGTTGTTGCAACAGCTGGGACAAAGGGATTGAGCCGTAGTGGATTACTAGTCATGACTTGAGGTGTGATCTAATCCCAAACGATGCACGAATCCTTTCCAGAGGTCTAAAGAGAGAACTTACTAAAACATTGGTTTGTTTAGTCACATTGATCCGCATGTGCCGGTGCTATTCCTGGAAAATTAGCAGGTTCACAAAAAACGTCTACTGCCAATTTGTGGCAACTATATTACTAACCCGCAATATAGATTGCTTGTATTCCCAAAACAGTGTCTAGTTCAGTTAATCGTCAGTGATGTCTTGGTTTTGATTCTGTGTGTGTGAGGCGAGGATGATCTTGCCCTCATTGCTATTCGAGTTAGTTTCTTCATCCGGATTATCGGTCGAAAGCTAGGTGAACTGCTAAAAGGGATGGAATTGCTGTCACTTCATGTTTCATGTTGTTGCAACAGCTGGGACAAAGGGATTGAGCCGTAGTCGATTACTAGTCATGACTTGAGGTGTGATCTATTCCCAAACGATGCATGAATCCTTTCCAGAAGTCTGAAGAGAGAACTTACTAAAACGTTGGTTTGTTTAGTCACATTGATCCGCATGTGTCGGTGCTATTTCTGGAAAATTAGCAGGTTCACAAAAAACGTCTACTGCCAATTTGTGGCAACTATATTACTAACCCGCAATATAGATTGCTTGTATTCCTAAAACAGTGTCTAGTTCAGTTAATCGTCAGTGATGTCTTGGTTTTGATTCTGCGTGCTAGTCGAGGATGATCTTGCCCCCCGTTGCTATTTGAGTTAGCTTTTCATCCGGCTGTAGAACCATGGGTGGAAAGCTACGTGAGCCGATAAAGGGACGGAGTTGCTGTCAATTCCTGTTTTGTGTTGTTGTAACAGCTGTGATAAAGCCTTGAGCCGTAATAGATCACTGTCGACGTATTTTAGGTCTGATCTAATCCCCAACTATAAATGAATCCTTTCCTGAGGCTGAAGAGATAATTTACTAAAGTGGCAACTTTGGAGTGCTGTGGTTCTGGTTTGCCAATTTATTTTAAGCAATTGCGCCGATCACCATCCTTTGCTATATTGTATAAGAGTGTTAGATGTATTGATAACTCATGTGTCTAATGAAACCATGTTTTTTTTCAGATGATATAGTGGCAAGTTTTAGGCTGCAGAAGACGGTTCCCGAGCTTGAAGGAAATAAATCTAAGCTCGAATTGGACATATATGCGGAAATTGGCATCCCTAACTCCATTGTATGCCCTGTCGCCATCTCTTATTTCACTTCATGGTATGTGCTTTCCACATGCGTTGACTGATGCTTGAATACATATGCAGGTGGCTGTAGATTTGCTACATCCATTAGCTGGATCGAACTGGACAAATGTCGTCTTCAGCATTGTGCCTTATCCGAAGAACTTGACTATATCATCGACATATTTGAGCATTCTTAGGTCCTCTTTTATGTCCTTGGTTGTGCGGCAGTCAACGCTCCACTTGACTGAGTCCCTGTTTGGGAATTCATCGTCCTTTGAAGTGCTTCAGTTCCCTGGAGGAATAACAATAATTCCTGTGCAAAGTGCTTTTCTCCCTCAGAAACCCCATGCAACTTTTAATTTCTCTCTGAATTTCCCAATCTACAAAGTGCTAGACAGAACAGATGAGTTAAAGGATCAAATGAAGACAGCACTACTGCTCAATTCTAACGAGGTTAGTGCTACCTTCTCGCCTTGTTCTCTCTTTGCCCATCGCAATCATTGTTGAACATGCCTGAAGTATTTAGGTATTTGTTTATTTCTGTTAGATTTCAGGCATATTCGTTTTTATGTGGTAGAATCCACTTGTACAACTTTTAGACATGTGACATATTGCATTCTGTCTTTAATTTCTGGGATTATATAAGAATGCCTCCATTGGCGTCGTTTTTCCCATATTACTTTGTAGGGGCACGTGTGCAAATGTAGGTCGATGAGTAGGAGAGAGCATGTGTTTATAGGATTAGTAAGAATGCCTCCATTGGCGTTGTTTTTCTCATAGTACTTGACGGGCACGTGTGCAAATGTAGGTCGTTCAGTAGGAGAGAGAGCATGTGGTCTAGAACAATTGGTTTATCCGATAAATTATCATAGCATGCATCACATGGATTGGCAACGTTTATTATACTTAGTTTAGTGCAGTAGTGTGGTTCTGCAAAGAAAAAATAACAAGTATATAGTTGCCGACTTAACACAAGCTACCTCATTCTCTAATGTTCAAATGCATTTCTCCCATTCTCCTGTACTATTCTGTTAGCCATGACTGGAAATACGAACAGGACTGGGACTTCAATCCATATTAGAAATTTGCACTGTTGGTGTGTAATAGTGTTCATAGCCCTCCTCTTCTTCTTTAATTGAATTTTGATTATTGTGCATTGCAGAATCTTTTCATCAAATTGGGAAATCTGCAAGGTTCAACAATTCTTCCTCCAACTATTGTTGAGACCTACATTGTTCGTGTTGTTGGGAATCCCCAGCCATCTGTGCCAAGGATGAAGCAGTTAGCGCAAAAAATTACTCATTCAACTTCAGGGAACCTTGGTCTGAACCATACCGTGTTTGGCAAAGTAAAGCAGATAAGACTCTCCTCCTATCTTAGACATTCGTTACATAGCAGGGGCAGTTCTGATGGACCTAGTCCAGCTCCCATGCAACATCATGGTCATCACGGCCATCATCACCGTCATCATGGTCATGAAGACAACAGACATTTGGCTCCTCCTGCTGCTGCTCCTATAAATTTCCCTGTGCATACACCCAAATATGTTGCTCCACCTCCATCTGGGTGTCCATATGGTAAAAAGGCAAATAATAAGGTTCCTATAACGCCAGCTGCTGAGCCGGTGGCCAATGATCCTGCAGCTTCGCCGCTTCATCCAGTGTCGCCCTCTGTTCGTCATCCTCCGCGTGATCCCAGTATGCACAGTCGATCGCCTGTTCCATCCCCTCCTGTTCTTCCGCAATCACCTTTGCCCACTGTTTCTTTTGGTGATGCACATCCTCCAAGTGAGCGTCCAACAAGCACAAGTCCTTCTGCTGGAATGTCGCATATGGCCCCTGCACCGCATTCATGTGAGCTCTCTTTCCTTTTTATTTCCATAATTGGCGTTGATTGTTACTAAAAAAAATATTCACTTTAGAATGTCTGAAAGTGATTGAAACAAGTAAAATGTTGTCCAAAAAAAGTAGTTGCTATTCAACTGGTACATAGAGGAGGATTTTGACGATTCATCGGAGTTTTAGTTTTTCGAGTCCCTGTTACTGCTCCTGAGGATTAAAAGATAAATCCAGTTCATTTGGTTGGTAACTTGGCAATATTGATCTTAGGATCCATTTCAGTGTTTTCTTTCTGGAGATGTTTTATTGCAAATTTGTGTATGTTATAGTTCTGTCAGGTAAGTCTGAGTTGAACATGAGCTGAGTCAATTGAGATCAACATTGCTAGGTTGGCAAAGGTTAAGTTTAGTTGTTATAACATGACAGCATTAGGCCAATGATAACGGTCAAATTGAGCAATTCACTTCTGGATTATGGTAAGTTGAGTTGAACATGAGCTCAGTCAATTGAGATCAACATCACTAGGTTGGCAAGACCAAGTTTAGTTGTCATATGATGAAAGCATTAGGCAAAGATAACAGTCAAATCGAGGAATTTGCTTCTGGATATATAGTTGTCCGTCTGTTTCAGTCTCGTGTGCATGTCTAAACCTGTTTGGCCTCTACCGTGCCATTTATGGCATGTTTGTTACTAGTTATGAGTGGGTATTTTTGTTAGGTAATGTGACATAAGATGCCATTGTTCAGTCTAGGCTTGCAATATGTTTTCTGGACCTGCCGGTCAGTCTTTTGTTTTTTGCATTCTTTACCTCACGCAGCATTTTTATTTTACTGAAGAAATCTTTGCACCACTTTCACTAACTATCTTGTGACATTTGGCTATTGCAGCTAATGCCAGCCGGAGGCACTCCTGTCACTGGATCCTGGTACCCCTTATATGGTGTACCCTGCTGAGGAGCCTGCTATGACGAAGGAGAGAACACACGGCTAATTAAAAAGATGATTCGAAGTAGAGATTTTCCAAACAGAGGCCGAGGCTCAGCGGTTTTTTTTCTTACATCTGTTTTATTATAGCTGGCTTGGCGGGTGGTGAAGCGCACAACTCAGCGTCGTCCCCCTGCCCCAGGCCGGCGTTGCTGTTAGCCTATTATACTTGTTAGTGGGTTTGTAAATACGGATGGGTATAAGTGAAGTGAAGCAAGTAAAGGTGCTGCTAGCCGTGCTGGTCGTAGTGGTCAAAGCCACAGCGGTGGCAGGCCCCTTCTCTGGAGCACGCATGCTTGGCCGGGTTTTGCTTGCCGTATGCTGTTCAGAAGAGGATCTTCAAGTGTAAACACTTTTTACATGAGAAGGCATAGCATTTTCTCTCTCGCGTCTTCGGTGGTGCTTGTTCTTGTTTGAGCTGCTCGAGTCTATGCATCTGTTTATTTGGCGTTCCTACTTTCATGCTGCTGCCTGGGAAGTACCTGTAGATTGAAAGTTGAGAAAACTGTACTAGTGAATCGGTCGATGGTGCCACCACGTTTCGGCTGAAGGGTCGCCGTTAATCCATCGCCGCTGCCGCTGAAGGAGGCGAACCACCAGGCACCAGCGACGCCTTGCCTGTAGTACCATCGGCTGCTGTTTAGTTTAGCGGGCACTAAAAGTGGGCAGCAGTGCGGCCACATCAATGCAAGCATCACACAGCAGTTGGCCGCCAACCAAGCCAACGGCGTCCTGCTCAACTAAACAACACCGTCCTGTCGTGTCCATCCATACCATCGCCCCAACCACTTCTACGCCCTCCTTAACTACGCTGTTCCCGATCACCAACCAAGCTCAATCTTGCAGTGACGTTACAGATTGGGAGCCAAATCCAGATAGCGGCGCGAGCCAAGTTGTGGATCGACTTGCGTCGTCATCTATCATGCTAACTAGCTTGCCAGCATATTTTGCGCTAAAACAAATTCAAGTACAGAGTACTATTCTGATTATCAACAAAACACAAGGGTTATCTAGCTAGTAATTCACGCGCGCAAAGATTATGTGGCGTGTTTCAAGTAAGTAGGGCTGTCAGCTGGTCGGTAATGCTAGGGCCGCCCGCCTAGGAGGGGTCCCGATCGACGAATGCTAGGTTGTCAGTCTACGGACCCCTTACACATGAACGTGTAACCAGCGCCCGACACACTTGTTGACACTACTACTAGTATAGTGCACTCTCCTCTTCATTGTCCTACCGATCACCATGAGCAGCTTCTCCTACCAGAAGCTCAAGAAGCTCCCACCCCCATCCTCACCACCTCCCACCGCCGCCACCCAACACCCCGACGGCCAAGAAGACGCGCACTACGCCGTCGCCGCATCCCTCGACCACTACTACCGCCACGCGGCCGCAGCGATCGTCGCCAGCAGGAGGACGTCGTGGCGCCGTCGGCGTGCGTCATCGTCCTCGTTCGGCGCCGGCGGGCGGAGGCGACCGGCGCGCCGGCTGAGGATCTCGAGCCTGGCAAGGGCGCTGCGGCGGAAGGCGGTGGCGGTGGGTGGTAGGGTGCGGGCGAAGGTGGCCAAGGTGGTGGGCAGGCTCCGGGAGGGCGGGCCCTTGGTCGGGGAACTCTTCGCCGGCAACTACATGTTCCTGCAGGTCACGCCGTCCGCGCCCATGGACAGGGGCTCCTTCCTGCCCTACTACCTCGCCGTCAAGGGCAAGGGCGCCGGAGCCGGTGCTGCTGCTAACGTGATCCGTGCCTAGTTCTCTGTCTGGTGATCAAGAGTAGGTAGGTGGTTCGGCTGTGTAATCGCGATCGAATCACCCACACTGTCCAAATAATGTGCTAAGGAAATTTACCCCAATGTTCTTTGTGTAACGCATGCTGGAGTATTTGGGATGTTCTTTGTATTTATTTACTTTTCTTTTCACTAGTAGACGTGCACGTGCAACGCACGTATATTCAACCACAGCAAAAAACATTTTGTCTTTTATATTTTTTGTTTTGTGTTCCAACTCCCCTCTCTACTCTATATCAAGAATCCTGCTCGTAGTCCCATTCATGTGTGTTGTGTCCAACACCACTCATGGTTGCCAAAATTGATGGTGAGACATTTGCCAATTTCTTCCGAAGCACTACCAACGGCCGCCACAAAGTTTCCATGCCAATTTCATTCCAAGCACTACCAATGGCCGCACAAAGTTTCCATTTGAATCCCCTTCCGGCTCCACATTACCTACCAGAGTCCCCATTCCGACAGGACCTGATGAAAGCGGACACCACCGGTGGTCATCAGCTCATATTCTAAGATGTCGTCTAACCAAACTTCTGAATCAAATTCTCGAACAAAACCCAGAGTCCACGATTCAAACAAATCATTCCCAATTCTTGGTAATACTCGGAAAGCAAAAGCACAATTCAGCACTCTTCATGCATTATGCGACACAGAGGGCAATAAAAAAGTAATTAATTGCTTCACTCTAACCATATAATTGACATAACGGAGATCCATACAGTCCCATGTACTTGCAACAATATTCCCTAGGTCAAAATTGTTCTCTACATCATAGACCCATAACTTTTCAAATTCTAGCAGATATACTTACTTTCACAAGAAAATTGCAGGAAAATATCTATATTATTAATCAGGATTCTCTAAAAATATCTCAATGTAAAAACCCAATTTTGCAAGTTTTTCAGATTATTAAGTCCTATCTATCATCAGTAAGCCAGTTAAGCGCATGGATGAACACAAAATATTAGGTTGTTCTACATGAATCAACATGTCTGCAACAATATTCCTGCTAGACATCTTTACAATTAGGTCAGATGAAACCAGATCAGCAGCAATAGATTTCTTATTATGGACAACATTATACTGATGTAGAGAAGGAAAACACTGGGAATAGAAATCATCATATACCTTTAGTAACCTAGTGTCTCCCTGTTTTATTGTAGCCATTCTCAAGGGCTGCTTTTACAGTCGGGTCCTTCCCTGTAGCTTTCATGCTAACTACTAAGTAATTAACTTAGTATGCACGTGCAAGGCACGTCTTAAATATTGATCAACACAAATTTAAGATTGTACAATATAAAGAATAATTATTCCATGTACAACAAAAGTCTTAAACGTTGGCAATTCAAAATTCACACCTCACAAAAATAAATCATTTCAGAAATAAGTTTTGACACAAGTTCATTTTGACACGACACGCAAGATTGAGCACATGTATCAGATAAGCACTTTTCTTGTTCCCCTCATTTCATATAGCGCCTCTTCATTTGGCACCGGTAACAATTGCGGACGTGGGCGATAACCCTTCGCGCTACCCTTTTTTCCCGTAAATGTTGGCTCGATTTATTAAATCGCAACTTCAGAGTACAAAAGTCCTGGATACATCCTGGAATACAATGGTAGAACCGAGTAAGCATTGTGATCGCTCGATATAGACAACACACGAGCCATCTCATTAGCACTATAGCTTACATGAACAAAGTACACGGAAGAAAAGAAAAAAATGCCATCGAGTTTATATCAGCTACAATGGAGCCTGTTGTAGTTTATGCCAGCAGACAATGTTCACCCTTTCTTTCTTGTTTCATTAGTAGGATTAGTTAAATTTCAAATTGGCAGACACGGTCATAAATCTAGGCTAGTTTTCTAAGGAAATGTAAACGGTGTAGATGGATAAGCTATTAGTGGCTCTACTTATGAATGGAGCAACACTATCCATTTATTCTAGTTCAATGATACAAACAAGAAGGTATTTGAATAACCTTGCTTTCCTGCTAGAAGAAATAAAAACATAAAGGATTATCAATAGCTAGTTATCATCTACATATTTTTTCTGTAGATAAAGGCACTGGAGATGCCAGATGCCATCTCTGAAATTAAGACGTAAGATAGATATATAGCAACAAATGTGAGATAATGACGAAGAAATATGTATGATAATATACAAAGTATCTATGCATCACATGACAACAATCTTAAGGTAAAATGCATGGGAAAAATATATAGCATCCAAGTTAACAATTTCAGAGGAAGCATATAAACCTATGGAAAAACTTACACTCCAACCATCTCGGTTGAGTATAGCACTCCATCATTGGCATGACGATTCTGAATAAGATCATATCAAGTTGCCATAATTCACCCTTGAACTGATAATAGCCGTCAAGGAAAAGGTGTTAATTAAAACCTCAGAATACAGGAGTGCAAAGAATCGTCAGTGATCTTCTCAGGCAACATAACAAAGTCCCAAATATGAACTGAAGCTACTCCTGGAGCATCCCTCAACATCACTAAACACCATGAAGTTTTAACGGCGTACGTATCACAAGACATCCAAAACTGTTTGGCAAGATATCTGCGAGCACAAAGTTATTGGCATTTGAAATTCAGCTTAGAATAAATAGCTTCTTATGGGAGTACACTCTACATAAATAGAATATCGATAGTACTTTGAAAACAGATATTGTAGGATGGCCCCGACTGCCTTATTTCATATCGCAACACAAATTGGAAGAAGAACATATAGTAATGAATTAATAGACTGTAAATCAGGGGTGACTGACGTGTTCATACAACAACTATCTCCAAAACAAAATGAATAGCTAGTGTGCTGCCAGGACGAAATTACAGTGATATGTTCTAGCATATATCACCATGAGATGATTTTAATCTGGTTACGGTATGCAGGTAGCACAAAGCAACATCAATTTAACAAACCACACACCTTGACCTGGATCATGACGGACAATACCTCTGGCAGGACCTTGGGCTCCGAGATGACGCGAGTCGTGGATTCCCCTAGCCCCATGCCCCGACCATGATCCATGGCTGGCTGAGATGAGGAATCGAGAGGAGAAGAGATAGGGAGGGACGGAGAGATGCGCACCCGGTCGGTGGCGTCCTGGATGGACGGCCGTGGGTCCTGGCTCTTCTTTGGCACCGAAGATCTTCTTCATCGCCTCCTCCGCCAGGGGATCGAACTCCTGCTCGGATGGGCTGGCGGGTCGATTGGACTGGATTGACTGCGATTGGTGTTTCGGCGAGATCGAATTCGCTGGCGATCGGAGGTGGGATTTGGGGATCCGGGCCGAAAGGTCGAGCATCGATATCCGGCGGCGACGGGGATGGAGACGGCTGACCATGTGGGCCTCGATCTCACCGCCCGGTCGGCGTCCCCTGCGTCGCAGTAACCGAAGAAGGCGGTGACGTAGCTGCGGAGGCGCGGCGGGGTTCCGGCGGCAGCCATGCGGCAGACGAAGGAGAACGCCGTGGCAGGGTCCCGGCGCGTGGCGAACGCAAAAGAGTACATAAAGAATCTAGCCCCAATAAACAACTGAAGTGAAATTCATTACTATGCCTAACTCAGGGAAAGACAAAAATAACGATTCGGAGATGAGTGGCAATTTAGTAGTATTATGTGATTTGGTGGGAGGGTAAAACGAGAAAAATCGGACATTGTTGAATTGTCAAACATTGGGACGATCTGGGCTGTTTGATCGGATATTGAACGGTCCAGATTTAAAGTATCCCAACAAGTTTGCTCTTTTAATAGTAGTATAGATATAGACTAAAGAATCCGTGTAAATCCATCCCCATGTTGGCGAATTATGATTGTGAAAGGTTCATGTTGAGTGTAACCGTGTAGGAACCAACAGTTGAGTTGTAATGTACTTAGAGCATCTCCAGTCGGGGCGCCCAATCAGCCGTCCAAAGCTCTTTGGGGCGTGCCGGACAGGTTTTCGCTCCCACTCGCGCCGCCCAAACGCGTTTTGGGTCCGGCGCGGCCCAGTTTTGTGTCCGGCACGCCCAGCCCACGCCCTCAACTTGGGGAGGCTTCGGACGGCCCCGGACGGATCGAAACGCGACGCCACGTCTGCCTCCGATGCGCGGGCCACGCCTGTCAGTGAGACGCGACTTCAACCGGCGGTGGTCAAAGCCATCGTCAAAGACGCGTGCCATGTGGTGACGCCTCGTTTTCACTGCTGGCGAACGCCAGTGAGACGTCGCGTCCCACTGCTCGTCGGCGTGAATGCGGCGCGCCTTTTCGAGGCAGCGGCATTAATGCCACCGTCTCCGGCGGCCATAAAAGGCGTACGCCGGCCTCGTGCTCGCCACTCTCGCCACCGCTCTCTTCTCTTCCTTCTCTGCCCGCCACCGCGAACCGCACCGCCACCAAATAATGTGCTAAGGAAATTTACCCCAATGTTCTTTGTGTAACGCATGCTAGAGTATTTGGGATGTTCTTTGTATTTATTTACTTTTCTTTTCACTAAAGAATCTGTGTAAATCCATCCCCATGTTAGCGAATTACGATTGTGAGAGGTCGATGTTGAGTGTAACCTTGTAGGAACCAGCAGTTGAGTTGTTATGTACTGTATATGCGTTTACCAAGAGAAATAATATAGAGTAGTACATGGGTGTTCACAAGCAGGGGTCGCATGGACCTACTTGCACACAGTTTACTGGAGTACATCTGAGTACTGCATTTTGGTACTTGGTGGTAGTTGGTAGGCCGCTCCGATCGAAGCTCTGGCAGCCAGGATCTATTTATGAGCGATATGCAGTTATGCACGTACGCATCGACCTGCTGTTACCGAGTTTTACAGTGTGTAGTGCACCTCACTGACAACCAACCCAGAAACAGAGAGGGAGAGGGATGTACATGACTATTTTTTGTCAAATCTGGTCCTTTTATGAAACTAATGACGAATCTGGCCCCTCTGCGAAACTATTGTCAAATCTGGCCCCTGAGGTCGGCTCCAGATAGGATGGCGCCGACCTTGTACATGTCGGCTCCATCCTCGTTGGCGCCGACCCTTCGTTTTAATTTTTTTAAGTCCTTGCGAAAATTGTGGGACTTTCTAGATGGCGCCGAACTGAACAAGTTCGGCTCCATCCTCTTTGGCGCCGACCTGAAGAGGCCAGATTTGAAAATAGTTTTGAGAAAGGCCATATATGTGTTTAGTTACTCAAAAATGCCAGATTTGTCAAAAAATACTGTACATGAGCTCTCTCACGATTTTTTTTTAGATTTATAAAGCGGTCGTATCCGCCATCCGATTAGATAGAATATAATGTTATTTACAGAATTTTGGACTAGGAAAAAATCCCTTTACAGGTAAAGCAAAACTACAAGTCTCCCGGATCGTGCGTGCGGGCCCGCATCGCCACCTCTTTCCACACCAAACTGCCACCTTCATAGCCAAGCTCGCCCCATGGCGGGAGGTTCTTCTGTTTCTCTCCTTCCAGAACCACCACATCGAGCGGATGATGGCCCTGTTAGCCGACCTCCTAGATTTGGGTGGAATGCCCGCAAGTGCTCGCCAAGACAGCAGCCTTCCCCGATCGACGACGCGCTGACACCCCATCCTATCAATTGCGCGGTGCACTGGTTTGGAAGGGCATAACCGAAGCCCACCGACACAACCGGGACCTCCTTGCCACTTCGGCAAGGAAGAGAGCCCGGTCATCAGAAACAACATCTAGGCCACCACGAGCGGCATCTGCCGCTCCATCTTGGTCTCTGACTTCTTCTTCTTCTTGGGTTTCTTCATGGAGAGGACGAGGTCATCGATGGCAGCCACCGCCTGGTCCGAGATAGGTCCGTCGAGCAGGGACATGAAGTTCTGCCGCCGGCGCTCCGAGGGCAGGCCTCCTCAGGCAGCGAGCCGAGACGGCGCGCCACGGCCTCCTTGGCCAGCTGCTCGATGTTGGCGCCTTTCGGGTCCAGCTTGGCGAACCTCTCACTCCTCCGCACTGACGGCGCTTCCACCTCCATCTCGTGGACCAACGCCGTGGCCGGCGTGCCCAAAACGGAGGCCTCGAGCGGCGCCGATATCCGGGCGATGAAGCTCGACAAGGGGCACCTGAGTGTACCCACCTCCGATTCCTGCAGCCTAGAGCCAGATGGTGTGCCGAAGGACCCCTCGGATTGCTGCCCGTCCTCCATCCCTGCGGCATGCTCGCCCAGCTCGGCACCCATCTCCTCGTCGACCGGCAACACCATATGCTCGCACGACGCGTCGACTGGGGAGAACAGCACCATGGCGAGGCCCTCACCCGGAGAAGGCGACCCGCCGCGATCAGCTAGAAGTGGCGAGCACGGTGAGGCCGGACGCGACACCCGCGCCGAGGTCTCGCCAAGTAACTCCTGCCCTGCCGGAGAGAGCTGCTCCTGCAGCCCCTGCATAATTGCCTCGCCGAGGTCGTCGTCCTTTTCTTGCGAAAGCAGCATCATCTGGCCGCCGCGCTCGTTCTCCTCAGATAGAGCTCCATCCACGCCTCCCTTGTAGCACCGCTCACAGGCCAGCAACACCTCCTCCGCCTTGGTGTTGCACTCGTCCAGCTCCGGGCACGCCTTGAGCACCTCCGCGAATGAGCGAAAAGGGCTGACCGGCGACGAGCGATGTCGAGGAAGCCTCCTCCGCCTTGGTGTCGCACGATTTATTAAGAAGCTTGCGAATTAAGGAGCTTTATTGATTAGTCGACATGATTACAATCATTCGACAGAATGTTTTGCAGGAATGCTAGGTTATACTGTAGTTCACAGACATCTCCTCCTATCAAACTAGCTTGACTACTACAATCATGGGCTGCACACTTTGCTTCCCCGCTCAACAGAAACAATGCTAAATCTAGTAAAAGCTCCTCTGAATTCTCTAATTTCCTGACAAACTGCAGCAGTTTTCGATCGGTCATGACCTTCCCCACTGCACATAGTAACCACATCTTTTGAATTGTTATATGTATGCAGTGCTTCATCCAGTAACATTGTCGATCACCAGTAATCACGACCAGTTTTGCTAGCAATGTATAGTAATAGCTCGATCGATGGAAGACGATTAATCATGACTCGGGCTAATAATGTAGTATCCACATTGACGCTGGCAGGTGAGATACCCTTTCCGCGAGATCATCTCGTCTGCCAGTTGCACATTCTTTTTCAAGTGAACAAGACGAAAATGTTGTGGAGAGAACGAAGCCTCGGGGGCCCATCGCGGTGCCCACAGGCCCAGCTGCTGCCAACCATCCAGGGCCCACATTGTTCTCCTGTGGACCCGCCGACCCGGTAACTCTCCAAGACATGGAACTTTCGGCCCACCATGAAGCAAGACTATTTCACACAAAGGAAAATTGTACCTTCAATTTTCATAACTAGAAATACTTCACCAATTTCAAAATAGTCTTAACTCTTGGCCCTTCATGGCCCCCTATCTGAAGTTCTGAACTTTGGCTCACAAATCTAATAGTAATACCATTTCAATTTTAACCAGCTAAGTATTTAGACTGCTCAACAATCTTCCACCAAAAAGAATTTGCAAACAGAATCATACTATTTGCTTGCATGGATAAGCGAGTCTGAAGCCATTTGCTAGGAGATAAAAGTACCAATTGAATGAATCTGAATTTCTGATGTGTACAAGGGGGGTTCTAACGGTACAAATGCTACGGCTACGCTGAGATGAAATTACACAGGCAACGGTCTTTTCAAGAATGTGAACTGAACAAAGAAGATACATTGGGGCTCCGTGGTAGATTCTGTGGACGGACCAAGGGGAAACAATCAGTGTCACGGTCAGCTATCTGACAAATATGTACCAAGAACATGGACACGCGGTCATCACGAGACGATTCGTCAGTAAGGTTTACTGTGCTTGTTGTTGTCCCTCTTGAGTTGTACTTTGAGCTTCTTGCCGCCTAGCTGGAAACCGTTCATCATAGCTATGGCCGACTGCGCGGAGACAGGAGAGTCGTAGCTTACGAAACCTGCAATCAGATTGTGAACGGATTAACGGACTGACTGTGTGTGATACTGATACCTGGGAGAGTTTGCGGGTGAGAGACTGTACCGAAACATTTACTGGCGCCCGTCGCTTTGTCTACAAACACCTTGGCACTTAGTACTCTGCCGAACCTCTGGAAGGCTTCAGAAAGTTCTTGGTCTCCAAATTCCTGTGGGATGTGGTAGATAAATAGATTGGCTCCAGGAGGACCTGTACACATTGTAGTTAGTTTTATAATGAAACAGATTTGCAATAAAAGTTATGAAAATGGTAAATCAATAAAGGCATTACAAGAAGGATATCCATAATAAAATGGTTTGCGCAAGTACGATACGATACGGATTAGCGAAGTAGTTAGTAGAAGTAAACATGTGACACTTGACACGCAATCAGGGTTGTCAATCTGGCTTAAATATTCATGATGTATTATTGTAGGCATCTTTTAATAGCTTTATATAGTGTTGCTACCACATGTATGTATTGTTCATTTTTCAGAAATATTACAGGAAATGTTCATGGTGTGGAAATAAAATGCACATAGCATGTTGGCGGAGATTACATGTTAACTAACAGGATCAGCTACACTCGGAAAGAATATGGTATTTTCCCTTGCACAGTTACTAAATTCAGATATAAGCATCGGATGTTGCTGACCTTCTGTTTGTGTATGGCCACCACCATTGCTACCTGGACTAAATGGAGTAGAATTGACGTTTACACTTGGAACTTTAAGCGAATTGTGAGAATTCCCAAAAGGGCGATTGTTCATGAGACCACCAGGATAGGATCCAGTATATGGCATACCAGGCACAGCTGGATAAGGGCTTCCTAACTGCATTGCATTAAATGATCTAGGAACTGAATTAGGGGACAGTTCATGATTGACGCCTCGTATAGGGTTTCCTTGATTAACAGGCTGAGCCATATTCTGAAAGGCAGCTTGATTTTGCATAGGAGATAAAGGGTACTGCATAAGTCCGTATGTCCCTGGAGGCTGCACAGAAAATGGGGAATTATATTCCATATCCGATGAGTGCACGTAAAAAAGAGTATTTATTGGTTAAGGCATAAATTGCAATCTCTTGAAGCTCCACATATAACACTTGAGTATTTAAAGTACAAGTAGCATATTCAAGAGTGAATCTGATAAAATTTGGCAGTTCAGCTGAATAAATATTTTTTTTCCAATGCATATGATAAACACCACCCAAAGTACGAAACAATCAGAGTCACAACAGAGATAAGTTTTGAGGATGACTTTTGGTATCCAAAGAAGAAAATTCGGCAAATAACATAGTCTAGGTAAGAACTTTTCTCTAACAAGTTATAAAGAACACTGTCTTGAAACCAAACTAGGAACAGTACGCTTGAGGTATTAAATATCTAAAATTCCATGTGATATAATAGTGTATAGTGCAAACAAGGATAGCACAAATCACCTGATAACCAAATCCATTATACTGAGGCATATATCCCATCGGTAAAGCTCCAAATGCTGAAGAATGTGGCATTGGACCTCCATTCGGCATATTTGGTGGTTGCAGTTGAGCTTTCTGTGCTTTCCTGGCCTGCCTTTCCTTTTCCGTGTCAGCCCATTTGACAACCAACGGCACACTAGAACCCTACCAAATAGACACTTCCAAGGTATCAAAGAGTAGGCTAAAAGGGCAATAACAGGAAATATATTTAATTGACTATTGTATACAATAACAAATATAATGATAAAATGCATATCATTTAGGTTGCTGCACCGTCAGCAATGTACCATTTAGGTAAACAGGTTTAGACATATTTCCTTGCTCCCCTGTTTGTTTCCTTATGGACGAAAACAGTTTACAAGGTTACCAATTTGTAGTGTGTGCATGTCACCAACAGTTAGTTGCTAACGTCAGCGCCATATGTGGGATATACTAGCAAGATAACAATCAATATATCCTACAGATGTGCAAACACTTGTTTGCACGTCTTTACTTTCTTTTAGTCATTTAAGCCATGTTGTGGTTTGGCTGGGGAAATTCAGGACAAATGTGATGAATCTAGGTGAAGTCTGATCATACATGAACATGTAACAAAAGTATCAAACTATCTTAACTATTCAGGAAAAGTAACACATTGGACCAGATGTATGACTGGACAAAGGCTTTGCACTGTCAGCCAGGAAACAAATTATTAGATAATATAACAGGGATAATGCCAATCAATGGGAAATACACAATAGCGGGACAATTAAGTGAATGTTTTGTGTATAAACTGGGATAGAAGTATACAGTTCACTGAGAATCGTGACATCTATGCTATGTACAGTGTTAACCAGAGTAAATTTCAACAAGTAAACGGTGTCTTGCTATCATAACTCGTTTTGGACAAACCTCTATTTTGTGCTTCCCATTTACAGCCTCAATAGCTGCCACTGCTTGCTCCTTTGTTTCATATTTAAGGAAGGCGCAGCCAGCTGCAGTAACCAAAGTTATTTAACAATATTCAGAGTCAAGTGATGTTTCTAGTTCGATTGACAAGGAAAGCAACTTCTCCACAAGAACTTACCTTTACTTGTCTGCTGTGAACCCCTCAAAATTTGTAAGTCCTTAATATTTCCATATTTGGAAAACAAATCAGTCAATTCAGTATCTGATACATTTTTTGGAAGCATTCCAATGAAAAGCTTGTGCTCTGCAGGTCATGGCAAGTGTATACATGAGTGTACTATTCACATGCCAGTAGAAAATAGGGACCACAAGCAAAGACTCATGTACAAAAGGTAAAGACATCAGATATACATAAATAGCAACCATACCCAGCCTCTCCAACTCTCCATCAGCATATTTTACTTGCAAAGGACTTGACGCCTGCATTAAACAAAGAAAATTGTCATCAACGAGCCAAGTAAGTAGCAACAGGCCTGTAAAATCTGTAATTTTTTTCAGGAGTCCTGAAGAAAATGTATGTCAACTATATCCAAACAGGGTGTCATGACAGTAGCACTGTAGCAGTAACACTAAAACAAAATACTAGCCATGCACATGTGTCTAACTGGCTCCACAAGCAAGTGAGTGATTATCAATTAACTTAACCTGAGCATTCCAGTTTTTGTCCAACATTAGAATACGGGTCTTTTGTTGAAGTGTATATGGTGGATTGCCTAGCCCTTTCCATCAGTTGGACTTTTGGTTGCGACTTTTGGTTGCGTTGGCTAGTGCATTAAACATGACATCTTTAACTGCCAGGAGACATCACGGTATGATTTGTATCATGTCTGGTGAGCTTTTCGTTGTTAGTTACATAAATGATGTAACAGTATATTTCAATAATACCCATCTAAGTGGGTAACTAGATACTCAGTCTCTCTCTCACCTGGTCACTATGTGGTTGTTTCATGAAGACAACTCAAGAATGAAAGACTATCCACTCAAAATTTCAAGGTCTAGTGCAATCATGAAGATCTGTATGATTCTGAAAAAGGGAAGTTTGTCCCGCCACAGCCAATGTACATTAGCTGCAGTTCAAGCTAGCTGAACCAAAGCATGACATCGACCAAAAAATGAACTTTAGTTGCAACTCAAGCTACTTGAGAGCAAAGCATGCACTTTATGAGATTTCGCATTAGTCCAACAGAACCAACTGTTTCATCCACACAAACATTTTTTCTGCGTTCGAGCCAGGCCACAACTAGCCACACTTGGAGTTAGGTTTGGTGGGACCTCAGTTAGGTGTGCCACAAAACTGAAGCCACAATCAGTTTATGTTCCGTACAAAATGGCAACTTGGCAAGTGTAGTGGCTAAATTGCTGATTGAACTTTTGTTAGGTGTGTCTGATAGGGACAAGCCTTGTCCGACGTGTGGTTGGCAACCATAAGTCAAATTTTACCATGGACCCAAATTTGAGGCAGTTAAACACGAACACACCCACTATTTGCACCATCATATGGTAGGTCCACTAGTCTAGCTCTTGTCAAACGTTAACTTTAACCTTGTGTCCTTGTTGCTGTGACCCCTTGACAAGCCTACAACAGTTTGTGCGACCTCTTGACAAGCCTACACCAGTTCATGGGACCCATTGACAAGCTAAAAATGGTTATCCGCATTAAATCTCATGGAATCCACATGTGTTCAACATAAACAGTTCTAAATTATAGACTACGCACAAAGTAACTAAATCAAAATTTCCCAAGAGTGCCCATACAAAGATTTTATTGGTCACACCCAACATCTGAAGACTTATCTTAGCTTCCAGTGCGTCCCCGCCAATCAAATTGTGGAATGTTCATGAACCACTCATGATTTGCCACCCAGAGAGCTAAGGAATCCTACTCAGTTTGTAACAATGCCACCTAGGCAGATGGCATAAAAAGCACTCTAATAGGTTAGGGATGCTCACATACCCCCGGGAGCGTGTGCTTATTGTGGAACTCGTTTACGGCCTTGTCAGCCTCATCCCTTGAGGGGCATATCAGGAAACAGCATCCTGCATTTGGGTTAACACGATCCAAAGGTCAAATTAAGAGGAAGATGTACAAAAATACGAATCATCAGGCAACCGAAAAGCACTAGCAGGGGGAAATCTGGCGTGCAACGTGCGAATTAACTAACAGCTTAGGTAAAAAAAAACAAGTTTCTAATTCTTGGAAGCAAGGTTCAGCAGTCAGAGTAAATCTCCACAGGCATCGGAGCACTGGAAGCCTAGGATTATGTGGCGAGAATTTGCAATGCCAGTTCAAACTGAATACTAAAGCAAGCACATATCACTATTTTCCGACGCCAATTTGAACCAACTAGCTAGATATCTGAGCTTCCAATCCCTAAATTACCCAAAAGTCCACGCAGACGGAGCACATTTCCGCCTGCATTGGTTCTGACTGAGGTCAAGCCAAAAAGCCCACGCCCCACGGGAAATAGAAATAGTATATACGGACAAAACCTGAACTTTGGAAAATAGAGCGCTAAAAATCCAAAATTGCCAGCAGCATTGGAGCAAATCTGCTAGCCTAGCGCAAGCTCAGACGGACAGAACTCGAATTCGAGCTCAAACGCGCAGTACTCGGATAATTCTACACGAGATCTCCCTGGAGCGTGGGAAAAGAAACCCGAATCAGTTCAAATTCGCCGCTGCCCGGACCGCTCCAGCTCCTCCTCCGGCGGCGGCGGCGGCATTGCGCCCGAAAAACCGCCGCAAAACACGGAGGAAGGAGAACCCCGAAAAGGAAATCGCAGCTTAGTTCGAAAACTTTTGGCGCGAGGGGGAGCGCAGCTTGAAAAAAAACCCGATTTTTTTCCCCGGCGGTGGCATTGCCCCGAAACCGAGCCGGGAGACCAGATCCGGGCGCAGGGATCCGCACCTCGTGAGGCCTTGGTGGCCTTGTCCTTGATGACGGTGACCTCGTCGACGAGGGCCACCTCCTGGAACATGGCGGCCAGCTCCGCCTCCGTCATGTGCTTGGGCACCTGCCCGACGAACAGCTTCACGCTCTCCACCGCCTCCTGCTCCTCTCCCCCTCCCGCCCCTCCACCACCACCTCCCTCCGCCGGCGGCGGTGCCAGCTTCTCGCCGTCCTCCGCCATTGGCCGCTCGGGTTCCCGCCGGAGACAACCTCTTCGCCGGTGCGCTCGCTCGGGTGTCGGGTCGGCTGTCTCCGCCTGGCACTGGCGTCGCCGCTCCGCCGAAAATATTTGTTTTTTGGGGGCGTGGTGGAGGTGATGGAGGAGAGGAGTTGGAGTCGGGAGTTTTGCAATAAATAATTGGCAATGGATATGTATGCACGTAGACGGAGGGAGTTGTTGCAGTTGTGTCTGTGATGTTGATGAGAGCAGTTGATCTTTTGTGGGGAGGCGAGGGAGCTGTCCCTGTGATCTCCTTTTGTTGCCGCAACGGTTTTCTTGCAGCCTCTTTTCCAAATGAGATATATGCACGGTTAATCACTGAACTTGGCCGAGATGAGCACTTTGGTCACTAAACTTGCAAAATGTTGCCCGCGGGTCACTCAACTTGGCAGAGATGAGCAAACTGGTCACAAACCATTGACTGAGCAGTTGACCATTGACTCTGACCATTTTTTTTTTGCAAAAACACCCCCGTAGAATCACAAAATCACATTAATATCTCTCTACAGGGGTGTTTTTGCAAAAAAAAAATGATGTGGTTTTGTGATTTTGTGATTCTACAGGGGTGTTTTTGCAAAAAAAAATGGTCAGAGTCAATGGTCAACTGCTCAGTCAATGGTTTGTGACCAGTTTGCTCATCTCTGCCAAGTTGAGTGACCCGCGGGCAACATTTTGCAAGTTTAGTGACCAAAGTGCTCATCTCAGCCAAGTTCAGTGACTAACGTGCATATATCTCTTTCCAAATTTTGATTTTTCCCCTCCTTGTTTCTCTTATGCACTTGAACATAGAGAAACAACTTCTTTTCAAAAAAATATTATTTTTTCCTTGTTTCTCTTATGTAGTTGATCATAGAAAACAACTCCGGACGGACTGGATATTCGCATGAAGCGCTGCGTTGTGACCATCGCAGTGAAACTGACTTGCAAAATTGCCGAATCGGCCGTTTCTGTGGAGTCAAATTTCAGCGATGCAAAAGGCGAGGTCGGCGTGCGTGCGGGAGCATGCACGGGCGCGAGATGGGGGACGATGCCAAAATACTATGTCAGTTTCACGACAAAGCTAGTCTCATCTCCTTCTCTATCCGGCCACCTCCTGACATAGGCGCAAAAGAAAAATCCCCATTTTTCCATTCCACGCAGTCGATGGCCATGTAGATCTAGCCAGCAGCTGATGTCTTCTACTCCGGCACAGGAGAATCACCCTAATCTCTCGCAACAACTCGTCTCCTTTGTATTTGGCATGGGATCTACTGGGTCATCCCACCGATGGGACAGGCTCTTCTCCTTCTTATCCGACCCCAGCTCCTCTCACGCGTCTCCCATGAAGCAGGTACCAGCCTAGATGTCCCCAACTTTAGTGGATAACAAGTAGGATCGATTAACCATTACCCATGTTAGCTTGAATTTGTTCGAACGACCGGATGAATCTCACTCCAGAGGTGTGGAGGCGGTTGAGGCATCGGTTTGTTGGAGAAGTGATCAGGCTAAAAGAGTTATGGTTCTTAGAATCCTTCCCCCGACCGAACTGTTATGGGCTCCAAATATGTTGTCCAGAATGAGTTTAGAATTCCAGACCATCCAGAATTTTATGGACGATTTCGAACTGATTTCAAAGGCAAAAACCTTCTGTCATTAACCCGGAAGCATTCCAGATGCATGTAAAAAATTCCGACTATTCAAAATTGAGCCCAAAATTTCGGACCAATTCCAGACCTCAGCAGAAACCACTAAGTGGAGTTTTAAAGAATGCCATGTGATCATAGATGTATAGACAAGCTAGGTATAACAACATAAACACTAGATAACAAGTTTATATTGTTCTAGGCATGTACATTGGTCGAGAAACACGGAAAGAGCTATGATTTGAACTTGTAAAGATCATGAGACTCATGAATAACAAGTAAAGCATAAGAAGCAAATTTGCGGGAAATCTTCCCAAATGCGCAAATGTCATGGCACCACGAAGAAACATGTTTGGGTCGGTCAGACATTAGATTTTATGATGTAGCACACCCATATATGCATCATGAAGTATCTTCTTATGTCCGTGGCAAAGCTTCCTCCTTTCTTCATGAAGTATCTTTCGTACTCCTTAGAAAAGAAAGCTAGATCCACACCTAGCTCACTCGTTGATCTCATTTCTTGTTCTTCTTATTCTTGGACTCTTACACATCTTGGACTTGAACAATCTTTGCCTTCAAAGTAAGAGTAAACTTGTTCATAGCCTGTGTAATCTCCTCGGTTTTCTTGGTGGAGGTAATTATGTCATAATGTGCAACAGAATAACCAACAATTTGGTCCGGGGTCATTTGGCACAAAGGGGCCAGGAAATTGACATTGAAGGCCAACTCATGGTAGTGAAGGGAGATGACATGGATGAACTTTCTTTTGATGAACTCATCCTTCACTTCAAATCCATCCTTGAATTTCTCACAACTAATACCTCGAATCTTCTCCCTTAGAGCTATGATCCTAGCATAGGCATTTGTAAGCGACTCTCCATCTGGAACAAAAAACATAAGCATGTCATTCATGTAGGCTTCATATCTTTGCCTTTGGACCGTCGTGGTGCCCTCGAACAAGGTTGAAAGCTTTTCCCTAAGCTATTTGGCAGGCTCAATGTTGATAACTTGATCATAGATGATATCACACTTCAAGCATTGACGAATCTTGTCGACCACGGCGGAGTTGAGTTGAAAATTTATCTTCTAGAGAGGTCATGCCCCTTTCATCAACAAACTGAAAGTGCATGTGCCCTCATGTGTGGTTTTGGTAATTAATGACAATCTCTATGGACAAATGGTTGCATTGAGCTATCCTTGTAGGGCTTGTCCATTGGCAATGCTTGAACACCATGTGTTGGTATCAAGATTGAAAGAAGAAGATAAAGTGATGACCAAAGCAATATTTAAGTCATCATATATATTAAGAGAAGAAGATGAAGTGCAAGGTTGATCAAGTAAATGTGCAAATATGAAGTCAAGATTGATCAACACAATTAGAAGATTATGAAGTGCAAGTTCAATATGATCCATCCCAGAAGATATCATTTGATTGAAGCATGAAATGGATACATGAAGATGTAGCTTAGCGAGGCTCTCCCATAATGGAGTACGGGGGAGTATTTGGAGAAGTCTTTATCAAGCATGTGCTAGCAAGCACAATCAAGAAAGGTGTTCCAACTTGAGGAAGTCAAGATCGTCATCATCTAGCTCAAGTGGAATGCTCAAGGCAAAGGTATGATCTTGATAGGGTTTCTATTTTACCGGTCTCATGGTGTTAGTGGGGGACCGGGTTATAGGATATATGGCGTACTATCAAGAGGGGCTCTCAAGTGAGTAACGTGATCGCATCTTCGTGGAGAGCTCAAACCTTTGCATACTTGACATATCATTTTTCTTTGTTCTTATTTCACTTTTATCCATGTAAGAATTTAGAGATTGCGTTCATCTCCATACCAAGCCCTAGTTCATCAAAAACGGATTTCATATGCATATCTTGTTGCGTTTTTTATGTTGGAGGTTTTACCGGTTTGTCTTTTCTAAGAGAGGTCAAACTCTCTTCTTGTGGCTTCCTCCTCACATGATGGACTATGATGTTTCTCTACATAATCTTGAAGAGCTCTTCGTTGCGACTCCAACGAGCCCAAGATCATCGAAATCGGAGTCCGGATGAAAAAGTTATTGCAGTTTTCGTTTTGCTGTTTCTGTCAGTTTTCAGAAAACCGGATATTCCGGTCCTTCTGGAAATATCCGGTTGGAAATATCCGGTGACCATCAGAAGGTTTCAACAGTTGTGCGACTCTCTGGTTTGGGGCGGAAATTCCGGCCCAAACTTGAACGAGAATATCCGGTCCCCTGTTTTCCTGCAACGACTCTATTTCGTGGGGTCCTATAAAAGTCCTCCTTCTTCCCCAAAGAGACAAGCTCTTGAGCACGAAAAAGCCCCCATTGTTGACCTTCTTGAACTTGGATTTCTCTCTATTCCTCCATGATTCTTGCCTCCAATTAGAGGGAAAAGAGAGAGGAGATCTAGATCTAAATTTTTACCAATCCATCTCTCCTCTAAGTGAGGGAACCCTTTGATCTAGATCTTGGAGTTCCATTTGTTGAGTTCTTCTTTGTCCTTCCTCTCTTCTCCCCCCATAAGCATTAGTTGCTTTTGGTGGGATTTGAGAGTGAAGGATTTGAGCACTTGTGCTCTTGCCATTGCATTTGGTGCATCGGTTTGCTCTCTCCACGAGGATTCGTGGAAGTGAAAGTTGTGAGCTTGTTACTCTTAGGTCTTTGGACCCTAGACACCTTTGTGGTGGTTGTGACCTCTTGTGGTCATTCGGAGCCCCCAATTCAGTTGTGGGTGTGTGCCCCGGTTTGGTGTTGTAAAGGCTCCAGATTTCGCCTCGAAGGATTCCGATAGTGGAAGGTGAACCAAGCCTTGGTAAGGTTCATCAGAGAATAGGGTGAGGCCAGTTGTGGTGCTTGAGCTTTGAAAGCTCACACCCCTCCAACGAGACGTACTCCCATAAAAAGAGGAACTCGGGAATACATCATCGTCTCCGTGTGTCTCGGTTATTTCTATACCCGAGCTCTTTACTTATGCAATTTACATTGTGATAGCCTTCGTGCTTGAAGTCCATATATTGCTATCACCTTGTTGCTTGACTTGCTTAGCTTAATTTGTTGGTGCACATAGGTGAGCCTAATTTATTTAGATTGTTGGCTTGTTAACTTAAACACCTAGTTTTATTCCGCAAGCCTAAACCAGAAAAGTTTTAATTCACCTATTCACCCCCCTCTAGGCGACATCCTTGTCCTTTCACAAACAGCTTCAAATGCTCCACCACACCCCAAAGCTCGAGAGGTGAATGTCGTTTTGGTCAAGGGATTAGTTTTTGTCACATATTATATACATTTTTTCTCTCGGTATAAGTTACAACCACAAGCACAACTAGTTGGTTTCCTTATATTGTTGTAGTTAGATCATAATAATGGCTCATAACACATGTCTTTATCAATGGAGAATCGATAACATCAGACTCATATATGACAAAATTAGGTTGGATGACTAATTACTGTTAGAGATATGCCCAAAAGGCAATCATAGAGATGATGATATTTCAATATATCTAGGATTTATTATATGTTTCTTGGATAATATCTTTGTATTGATTGGCAAGTGCTTGACTTGTTCGTGAAACTCATTACTTGTACGGTTAGTCTAAACATTTCACTAGTCGGAGTTGATGTGAGGACACACATAAATATTAGACTAGCACATGTATTGGTTGATGACTATATTTCACAAGTCATAGACATGTCAAACTAACAATGTCAAGGCATGTTATGAACATGGGGTTTGACTGACCCACCTTGAGACAATGCAATAACATTCATAGTTCTCTTTACAGGATGTGTATATTTTGTCCTTGGACCTGTGATTGTCATATGTATTCGAGATGTGAATCGACCTAATTTGGATCTATCAAACACTACACTATAACTGGGCAGTTGTAAAAGTAGCTTTCGGATTTTGTCACGAATCATGTTGCGAGGCATGGTCAGTGAAGATGGGATTTGCCATTCTCTACATGAGAGAGATATCTCTCAGCCCCTCGAGTAATTAGATCCACAAATGCATGGTCGTGCTACATAAGGTTAAGAGCTAACCTAGGAAAGAGATTCCGAATCATAGGATCAGAAAGGGTGGTCAGCTTGGAGCTCGACAAAATATTGTGAGGCAAAGGGAATATCATGTACTTAACAATGTGATGGTTTGTCTGATACGATGTTTATATACGTTTGGGAGTTGACACATTTTATAGAAGCCGCTACCAACTATTGATCTAGTATGTATACTCGCATCATGTCTAAACGTGCATGAACCTATAGGGTCACACACTTAAGTTGTTGAAAGCCTAATTCTGATTTGATCCGAATTGAACTCCTAATGTGTTTCTAACGTAGCAACCTATTATGAGGAAGTCTATATAAAGGGGGATTGTTGGACGTTTGAGGGTTTGCTCTTTCCCCAACACCCTCCACCGCAGCCACTACTCTCCCACGGCCTAGCCATCCGTGCGGACCTAGTAGCCCGGCGTGCAACACTTTCACTCTGAACATGTGGACACCTTAGAGGTGATACATCTGCAGCGCTTGGACGAGCCACACGAGGGAGCTATTCGCGGGAGCAACTTGGATTGCGAAGATTGTAATACCCGTCAACAATTAGTGTGATCATTTAGGTGACCTTTGGGACATGAAATTATCATAGTATATGTCGAACTATTATGTTATGTTACGTTGCTGTCATTACTCTTATAATGTTGGTGAAATGCGTTAAACTGTTGCTGAAATACAGTTGCAGAAATGTTGCTAGAATGTTATCAAAATGTCGCTGAAGTTATGTTAAAATGCTCTTAGGCACCAACGATCGTCGTCATAAACGTGACAACAACGTCCCAACATATGGTGCATAAAACCGGAAACCATGGGAAAACCCTAAATTTGCTCAGTTATGCACAAAAACATTAGATGCCGAATGTGTGCGGTTTTAGTGGGTAAATAGATGTTGATGTTGGATGGCTTCATCACCTCTAAGGCCCCGTTTGGATTGACCGTAATTTAAGCAATACCGGTGGAGATTTTCACGGACATGTGGAGGTTTGCAAAAAAATACTACGCAAGGACACGAAATGTTACGGCTCCGTAAATGCTCCCGACATACCAAGCAGGGCCTAAAAGAGAAAAGAACCTAATTAACATTACAAGTTAGGCACTTGGTCTGCTACACAGTATATGTCTGAATGATTTGAGGCACTGCTACATAGTTACATAGCCAAAGCGCTCTCATCGCACGACGATGCCGTTCTCTCGGGCTTTCGGGTCTATAGGCGGCGGCTGTCATTCTCTCGGGCCGGGTCTCGGGCGTGACATATTCGATATGTGAATCGACCTAATTTGGATCTATCAAACACGACACTGTAACTGCGTAGTTGTAAAAGTAGGTTTCGGGTTTTGTCTCGAATCATGCTGCTGGCGAGGCATGGTCAGTGAAGATACGATTTGTGCTTCTCTGCATGAGAGATATATCTCTTAAGTTGTTGGAAGCCTAATTCGAATTTGATCCGAACTGGACTAGGAATGGACTCTTTCTAACGTAGCAACCTGTTATGGGGAAGTCTATATAAAGGGGTGTTGTTGGGCGTTTCAGGGTTGCCCTTTCCCCAACATCCTCCACCGCAACCACCACTCTCCCACACCCTAGCCATCCGTGCAGACCTAGCAGTCCGGCGTGCAACACTTCCACTATGAACATGTTGATACCTTATAGGCGATGCATCTGTTATCTATAGCGCTTGGACGAGCCGCATGAGGGAGCTGTTCGCGGGAGCAACTTGGATTGCGATGTAATACCCACCAAGAATTAGTGTGATCATTTAGGTGACCTTTGGGACATGAAATTATCATAGTATATGTCGAACTATTATGTTATGTTACGTTGTTTTCATTACTCTTATAATGCTGGTGAAATGCCGTTAAACTGTTGCTGAAATACAGTTGCAGAAAGGTTGCTAGAATGTTATCAAAATGTCGCTAAAGTTATGTTAAAATGCTCTTAGGCACCAACGATCGTCGTCATAAACGTGACAACAACGTCCCAACATATGGTGCATAAAACCGTAAACCATGGGAAAACCCTAAATTTGCTCAGTCATGCACAAAAACTTTATATGCCAAATGTGTGCGGCTTCACTGGGCAAAGAGATGTTGATGCTGGATGGCTTCATCACCTCTAAGGCCCCGCTTGGATTGACCGTAATTTAAGCAATACCGGTGGAGATTTTCACGGAATTGTGGAGGTCCTACAGAAAATACTACGCGAGGACACGAAATGTTACGGCTCCGTAAATGCTCCCGACATACCAAGCGGGACTAAAAGAGAAAAGAAACCTAATTAACATTACAAGTTAGGCACTTGGTCTGCTTTTAATAATGATACACAGTATATGTCTAAATGATTTGAGGCACTGCTACATAGTTACATAGCCAAAGCGCTCTCATCGCACGACGATGCCTCCCCTTTCATGATACAAACATCTTTAACAAAGTTAACCAGTCATAAACATTTCAGGCAGGTTCGAATAACCCAAATTAGCCACACCATCCATGACAATTAATCAATTTCCGTACTACCACATCGTAGGTACATCAATCTGTAATAATTCCTGAGACTATAAACATTCTATATGCTCCCTTCCTTTTTTGGGTAAACTGATCCAGGTAGCAGCTTCATATACTCTGCAAAGAAACTAAAATCAACCTGCAGACACAGGTGCCATGTATATATTCTCTCCTGCACTGCACAGAGCCAGCAGTTGTCTTTCCAGAAAGCAATTGTCTTTATCAGATGTGCTGTATCAATTATCATCATATAGGGTGTAATAAACCAATCTAGGCCAGAAGAGCTGGGGTGTGCAACTACTGCTGTACTAGTCTATTGCCCCTAGCTACCTATAGCCCGTAGTTTCGTACATGTCCATGTGCCGAACGTAACTGGAGAATGCGTACCAGTGACAACAAAACTTACCCAAAGAAGGACTGTGCAGTGTGCCCAAACCCCAAGCCGACAAAAGCTTTAGTGATTAGAGAGAGATCCTGGCAGCGGCAGCAAGTTGGAGTTTTGTAGAGAGAATGGCGATTAATTGCTGTCCAGAGTACCAGTGGCAGTATTTCTAGGCTGGCTTCCAGTGCGGCCACATGCTCCATGTCTGCCTGCGGCGGAACACAACCCCAAACCCGGCCGTGATGCACAACACAACGGATGGAACTGCCCCCCAGGTTAAGGCGTTAAGCCGAGTCAGTCAGTCTCACCTACTTGGAACCACCACCCAATCTGATCTGGCTGCCCCTCCAGTTATCACGCCTTACCCCGCAGCTTAAGCCAACACCCGGTATACACTAATATCCGTCCAATCTGTCGGCGTGTCTTCCGGCTACATGCTCTTGCTGCGATGCCGCTTCTTCTGTCAATCCAAACCTCGCCAGCCTTCGTTTTGATACTGCAAATTTCGGGCCATAGCGGTCGCGGTACCATCATTGCAGCATTTTGAACAGTTCGATCTTGCTTTTCCTTGGCTCTCGAGTGCGTTGCCGTACAGACAAACCTCTGCTCAGCATCTTCCAAAAGAATGTAATAACATCAGAAAAGGAACTAACCACAGGGACACCCATGATGCCTCCATGGCACAGCCCAGTGTCAAGCATCAAGCTTACCGGCATCACATGGTGGATCGGCTTCTGGGACCGGCGCTGCAGGGAGATCCTGCTAAAGGAGAAGTGCAGGCCCTGACACGGGCCACCTGGTGAACCTGGAAAACGGTGTCAAGCGCCGGAATGTCAGGTTCAGAATGGTCCCTGTAAGGTCATCAGCTGAAATTGCATTTATCATGCAATGTTGGCTACTCCCAAGATTGCCTCTATGCATGCACGAGCCATATTCCCTGAAATTAAGATATACTGATGCAAATTCTGAATTTGAACATGAGAACAGCCAGGAAATATATGTCGATTTGATACTAAGAATTTCAAGGCACAGCAACTGTCACGGTACCATCATTGCAGCATTTTGTACAGTTTGATCTTGCTTTTCTTTGGCTCTTGAGCGCGTCGCCGTACAGACAAACCTCCGCTCAGCATCTTCTAAGAGAATGTAATAACGCCAGAAAAGAACTGTAGCTCCTCACCAAATGCCCCTGCTTTGGGGCCCGGACGCCCGATCGTGGATAGAATAGGGGAAGAAAGGACAACCTGACATGGGATTTCTCATAGGATAAAACAGCATTAACCACAGGGGACACCCATGACGACTCCATGGCACAGCCCAGTGTCAACCATCAAGCTTACCGGCATCGCATGATGGATCGGCTTCTGGGACCAACACTGCAGGGAGATGACGCCCAAGGAGAAGTGCAGGCTCTGCAATGGGTCACCTGATGAGCCTGGACAACGGTGTCAAGCGCCGGAATGTAAGGTCCAGAATGGTCCTTGTAAGGTCATCAGCTGAAATTGCACTATTATGCAATGTTGGCTTCCCCGCAAAATCGCCTTTATGCATGATGGATATCAATTCATACGTGCACGAGCCATATTCCCTGAAATTGAGATAAACAGATGCAAAGTCTGAATTCGAACATGAAAATAGCCAGGACATATAAGATCAGCAAATGGCATCGATGGTAAAAACTGGTATTGAATCAGTGACATGATAGTGTTCGCCACACATCTATTGAGTATTGAGTAATATAAACGGGGCATAGAAGGATCCAAGAAAATTATATGACATATTAGCAATTGAGCTGTTTTAGACACTTCGGTTTGACTGTTCTTTCCACACGCATAAGCTTGTTTTGCTCAAATGAGCAACAGAATAATATGATATATGACTGCTTGCCCTCCCCATTTATTCTTATTTAATTTAACATCGCTCAAAGAAGAAAAACTTTGGTGTACAAAATCTGATGTTGCCATATCACCTGTTACATACTTGCATAATTAGTTCAAGATCAAATAATTGAGAAACTGCAAAAGAGTTTTTAAGACTTCCCAAACTGAACCAAAAAAGGCATACCAGATGTCACGCAAATATGTTCAATCATTTCGTTCCTATTCAAGGAAACTATGTAAACAGAAAGAGTGGAGCCAACGATCAGATACCTCTTACCTGTGTGCCTCGCCATGGTTCTTTTGCCACCCATTATGCAACAAAGCTGTGACCACGGGGCTTCATCATCCCTTTATCTTGCAAAGTGTCTCTAACCTGGACTGCACCACCCCACATGTCTTGATATGCATACAGGTTAGAAATAGTCACATAGTAACCACTATTTTCAGGCTCCAGGCAAAGCAAATGCTGGGCAATGGACTCGCCCATCTTGAGATCAGACGTGTTACTGCAAGCACTTAACAGTGCACCCCAAACTCCATGTGCTTCCTTGGATGGCAAACTCTCCACAAATTTATGTGCTTCCTGCAGCCGACCAGCACGTCCAAGCATGTCTACGACGCATACATGATGTTCAGGCGTTGGAGTAATCCCAAATTTGTCTGACATAAGGTGGTAATACTTCCATCCTTCATCAGTAAGCCCAGAGTGACTGCAAGCTGACAAAAGAGCAATAAAAGTACTTCTGGTGGCTTTCATTCCAGACTGATTCATCTTATGGAAAAGCTCTATCGACTGCAACCCATGACCATGAAATCCTAAAGCTGATATCATGGAGTTCCAGCAAGCAATCGATTTTTCAGCAGAGGATTCAAATACTCCGACAGCAAAGTCGAGTCTTCCACACTTACTGTACATATCAACTAGAGATGCTGAAACGAAAACATTATTCTGAAGATCAGACTTGACCACATGCCCATGTATGCTCTTTCCATGTCTAAGATCCCCAATTTGAGTGCAAGCGCAGATAATACCGACTGTAGACATTTCATTAGGCACAAAATCTTCCATCTCCTGATAGAACTGTAACGCTCTCCAACCTTCGTTATTCTGTGCAAAACCAGAGATCATACAATTCCAGGAGCACAAATTTCTATCTCCGATACTATAGAAGATTAACTCGGCACTTTCAGTATCTGCGAACCGGAAATACATGGTTAACAGGGCATTCTTCACCCTCAAATTGCATGCAAGCAAGTGCTTCAGTGACATGCAGTGGATGGACTTCCCTAGGGACTGCAGTTTAAGAGTTCCACATGCTGATAAAACACTAACTAGGGTAATGCTGTCAGGATTTACTGGCAAAGATGAATGCATGAACTGAAAGGCCTCCAACGCATCTCCGTGTAGTCCATTCTGTACACAACCTACTATGGCTGTATTCCATGAAATAATATCTGATACCAACATTATACTGTCCAACAGGGAGAAGGCAGCCAATGAGTCCCTGCAGCATATGTACATGTGCATCAAAGCATTAACAACTGAAACTGCACTCCCAAATCCATACTTCAGGATAAAAGAGTGAACTGCTTTGCCAAAGCTTAGGTCTTCGGAACAAGAGCATGAAGGTATAACTGCTAGTGTAGTGTTCAAAGTGCATCTTAAACCTTCAGAAAGCAGCTCTTTGAACATAGCTTGAGCTTCTATTCCCAGCGAGTCATCTCTTGAGTAACCAGAAAGCATTGTGTTCCATGAAATCACGTCTCTTATTGGCATTGTCCTGAACAAAAGGTTGGCAGTAGATGGCTGATCACATTTCATATACAAACCAAGTAAGCTGTTTCCTATAGAAGAATCCTCATAGAGGAGTCCTTTTCTGACAATGTATCCATGGATTTCTTTCCCTCCGCAGAGTAGTCCTTGATCAGAAAAGCCTGAAATTACAGTCACCAAAGTGGCAAGGTCTGGCTGGTACTCTGATATCATTTCTCGGAACACAACTAGGGCTTCGCTGACCTTTTCATTCTCCACAAATCCCTTGATCATAGCATTCCATGACACCAAATTTCGGTTAAAATTTCTAAAGAAGACCTTCTCTGCATCCTTGGGAAATCCAAGCTCGGAATAAAATGTTATGAGGGAATTCGCTACGGAGCACTGTGGCGGACCCAGGGCAAACTGGAAGCCCGGGCAAACAGTAAAATTAAGGGCATAAAATGATTTTTTTTAGTAAATTCACTGTACAAATACAGTACAAATACACTGCCCGGCCGGCCGGAAGCCCGGGCGAGCGCCGGGGAGCAGGGACGCTAGGTCCGCCGCTGACGGAGCAAGATGCAGTTGCCTCATAACCAAGCTTGATCACACAGCCATGGACAGACACCCCAAACGAGAAAAGATCCTCTGCACGAGAAGACGCCGAAAGGGCAGAAGACAGGGTCACCTCATCTGCCTGAATTGCCAGACGCATCATTTCTCTGAAGTACCAAGCTGAAACGACATGAAGTCCATTGAACGTGCTACCACCTACCATAGAATTCCACGAGGTGGTGTCCCAATACGGCATCCTCCAAAACACAGCCTCCGAAGAGCAGAAATTTCCACACTTCGCGTACATGTCGACGAGAGCATTACAAAAGTTCAGGTCAGTGTCGAGACGTCTCTTCACGGCAACGGCATGGAGCGCCATCCCAAGGTTCAGGTCTCCGGCGCGCGAGGCACCTGACAGCATGACGACCAAGGTCGTCGAATCGAACACCCTGAGCGCAGCCGTCATTCGCCGGAAAAGGACCACGGCGTCGTCGAGACGGCAGCTCCGCGTCAGAGAACCGACCGCGGCGTTCCACAGGATCAAGTCCGGGTCCGCGGCCTCGTCGAACAGCGCCAGGGCGGCGCGCGCGTCGGCGCCCCTACGGGCGTAGGCCGGCGCGCCTACGGGCGTAGGCCACGAGGAGGGAGGTGCGCATGGGCGGGTCCAGCACCGCACCGGACTTGAGGGACGCACAGTGGAGGGCCGCGACGGCGTCCGCGTCGAGGGGCGCCCCGTCCCTGAGCGCGCGCACGATGGAGCTGGCCCGTATTCCGCGGGGCGTTCCGTCGAGCAGGTGGCGAGCGTCTTGGACCGCGCGCGCATGGTGGAGGAAGGCGAGGAGGAGGTGCTGGCTGGGAGGCGTGGGGGTTTGGATGAGGAGGTTGGTTGCGGCATGTAGGCCGGGGTTCACGGCGGCGAGCAGCCTGGGAGCACGGCGTAGCATCCACCGGCGGTGTGGGCGTGTGGCTCTCAACGGGTTACAAACTTACAATGTGCAGAAGGTCTCGAAACTGTGGAGTCTCGATGCCCTTGGAGTATTTTTTTGACAATTATATGGTCTCTTTTTAAAAATATTTTTAAATCTGGCCTCTTGAGGGCAGTGCCAGATAGGACGGAGCCGAACTTATTCAGTTCGGCGCCATGCAGAAAGTCTCACAATTTCCCTAAAAACTTCAAAAAATTAAAACGGGGACGACGCCAACGAGGATGGAGCCGACATGTACAAGGTCGGCGCCATCTTCTATGGAGCCGACCTCAGGGGCCAGATTTGAGAATAAGTTCGCAGAGGGGACAGATTCATCATTATTTTCGTAAAAGGACCGGATTTGACAAAAAAATACGCCCTTGGATGGCTCAAAGGTGTGGTTTTTTTTTTTCCAGAATGGCCCAGAGACGTTTTGACTCCCGGGTGCAAATTCTACTGTTATTTGTTTCAAAATTTTGAAAAGTGAAAACTTTAAAAAAAACTGAAAAAATTGGGCACAAACATATACAATTTTTGAACATTCGTGCAATGCAAAAAATGACAAAATATGTGCTTTGAAAAAAAAATGTGATTTTGTCTTCTTTACAAGGACCATAGAAAATGTCATTTCCTTCCAAAATTTTGCACGAATGTTCAAAAAAATTATATGTTTGTGTCCAAATTTTTTCAAAGTGTTTTCATGTTTTTTTTTAATTTTGAAAAACATAACAGTAGCATATGTATGTAGGAGCCAAAGTGAATTTTGGCAAAATAAGCAGCTTTTATTTTAAAAACAACCATGAACGAAGCTACATGTAGCAGAAGCGACTTCGTACCGTCTAGCACAGACCTGTATCCACCGTCCACCAATCCAAACCTTTCAGCAACCGGGTCTTGATGTGTTCTTGGACGCCTTCCATTTCAAGCATCAAGCAACATTGTACGTATCCAACTTCTCTTTGTTGGGACCACTTTGCTGTTCCTTGCAATATCTGATGTATTTCCTTATACCTCCTATTCCAAGCAACATCATGATTTTGTGAGGATCCAACTCATTGTAACTATGATTTTCACCTTATTTTATCCATAGTTTAGTCCATATATGCAAACATGTCCGACAAAAGCTATTTGTGAAATGAGAGCTACCGTGAGTAGAGCGTGTTGCAAGCATAATACAACATGCAAAGCATATATATTGAGATAGTGTAGAAGTCCGGAATGTGCTTTAGAAATGGGAAGAGGATGTGCCTACATTGGATATCCATCCACCACACATAATCGTATCATTTCCCAGTATTAAAAGAAAGAAATCAAATCTCACCATCAATGTGTTTTACTTCAATGGCAACGAAACATTATGGTCTATTTGGTTCATATATTTCCAAGATAACGAAGGAAAAACGTCAAATGGCTTCAAACTTCCGCAGCACACATGTTGCTTTTGTGGCTGAGGTTTTCAGCACGAAGGAGAGGCAGGTTTGGCATCGACTAGGTGGGATCTGAGGTGTTTAGCTGCTGTCCTTTGAAGGAAGAAGTTGTACTGCGTGTGGCAGCTGAAATCTTCAGTAGGCGAAAGCGGTTGGGCGCCGATGGTTTTCTGAGGATAGAAGAATAGAGTTTAAAGAAGAAAGGACCGGAGAAGTAAAGAGTTGGGATGCTGGTGCCGTTTAGGTTCTGTTCTGGCTAGGTTTTTTACATTTGGTGTTGTAATAAGTGGAAGCCGCTGGAGTTTGGTGTTTGTGGTAGTGTGTTGCCGGACGGTGGTTGAGGATAGTTCTAGTAGAGATGTTGTTCCTGCATCGCAGGGGAGGTTGTGTGCCCCTGGGCGTGTTGTTGTTTGACGTGCTGGGGTAAAACTTTGTATTATCAGTTTTTCGATTATATTGAAAAATTGGGGGCTGGGCCCCTCCTTTCAAAAAAAAAAAAAAAATTCCAAGATAACATGGATACAAAAATACACAGGATTAGAATGTTGGTTCCATTTTAATCCAATTATTGATTTTTGCATGGCATGCCAAGATTAAAAAGGGGCAAGTGTTAATAACAAATAACTGGAAAAATAAAACAAGAGCATCCTCTTAACAAAAGAGAGAAATATATTTTTGCGCGTAAGAATTACCATTCTCTTGACCACCACACAATAACTACGATGATTCCTATTGATTATAATGAAATATTACAAAAAATATATTTATTTGCAATATTTTAAAATGTAGCATTCTGCTTGTTTATTTATTAACCCATCTAAATGCACAAAGCATAACCAGCGAGCAAATGATAGGATTGTAGGACATCCAGGTGACACTAACAGATTCTTTTACTTGCAGAAGATAATGTAATTCAGATTTTGAGGCATGAACCATATGAAACTCATGATGTTTAATAAGATGTCATGGCTTCGAGTAGTCGGCTTATGTTGTTTGAAATGGGAATTGCCCCGGCCTCTGGATCCAAGCGATACATGTGGTCTTTTATTACCTTATTAAGAATTCAGCTTTACAGAATAACACATCTCATGGATCACATAAGCTAGTTTAATGAGGAAGGGTTATTGTCTCCTCGGGCGCCTCTTCTTGGTACCAAGCAGAATCGAGTAAAATACATAACACGATCAACGTCTGCAGTGTCCTTCAAGGACATCCGGCCCGTTATCGAAAACGAGGGGATTCTCAGATGTCTAATGGACATGAACACCTGAAATGTAAAATCTGACAGCCAAAATAGATCATGGGCCCGAAGAGTTCCTAAAGTTCCCAGTTGTAATGTCCTCAACACATAATCCAGTTTCTCATTTTAAAGCAAGTACAAAAAATATATCATGTAGCTTAGCTGAATCGTGCATGGCTCGTACGTGTTTGGTTAGTAGCCTATATAAGCAAGATCTATGAAGATGAGTTGTGCATAGTGCACGGCAGTTTGCATGAAGCGACGTTTGTTTTCCAAATCAACTCCTCCGATGTCAAACGTTTTGCTGCAGTTTCACACTACCAACATGTCGAGCTAGCAAATTAACAAGCAGCAGCAGTTGAGCAACTAGAGGACGCTGGCGGGCCCATCGAGGACAGATTTACACAAAAGGTCTGAAGCACTACGTCGGATACCTCTCGTTCCGGTAACTCGTCCAGCTCCTTGTGGCGTTGATTGCATCTCACTTTTCTAGCTCACCTTTGTGCTGCTTTTGTGAGAGCTGAAGATACACTGCTTGATTTACCAGTCCGATATGTGTTTAACTACTACATTCAGATGGAGGCCGTGTCCTTGATATAAAGAGAATTTATACCTACACAAAAGGCAGTCATGATCGCAATCACATCAAGGAAAGATTAATGAGATATACTGGATATCAATCGACACCAAGGAAATATTCAGGATTGCATTTTCTAGCACCAGGCGTTACGAAGGTTCATCACCCATCTGATTTCAGTTGAAATATTCAATGGTGCAAAATGAATAGTAAACTACTTAGCCCTTGGTTGTTCATTTGGCGCTACAGATAGTTTGGATGAGCGCGGGACTTGTACATGTCAAGTACTAGCTTGTTTGGACTAAATTCCCCTCCAGGTAACGGTGGGAGTCGGGTCCCTTGTCGCTCGTACCTCTAGGAGTAGCTATAGCGTATCATGTGGTCAAAGAGAGATCATTAAGAGCATACTAGGAGTAGGAAGTGGAATTAATACAATGAATTCAGAAGCATCAAACCTCTCTTTCTTGGAAAATCAAAATGGTAACATCCTGTCCTTCCCCACACATTGTACCAAGGTTTTCAGTATCGGGATATTAGGTAGCATCTTTTTTATTGTCAGTAGCAATTAGATTGTACAATTATATCGTAGTATCGGGATAGTTCAGTTTTGGATTATAGGACGCCCATTCGACCCTAACAAATCCTTTTACTTGCTGAAAACAATGTAATACAGATTTCAATGCATAAACCTTATGAAAGTGGCGATTCTTAATAAGGTGTAATGACTTCAGGTAGTCAGGTTATCTTGTTTAAGTCCATCCTAGTCTAAAGACAGAAGCCAATGCCAGCCCAATGATGCGAAGACTATTGCCAACAGTTAGCAGTCTATTCGCCAGTAGACACGTTGGGGTCGCAATCGTACAAATGTAGTTTCAGAAGGCAGTGCCAGGGTCTCCTCGAGCACCTCCAAGCGGAACCGAGTGAAGATAATCCAGTTTCTCATTTTGCAACATATTATGCAGCCCTGCTGAATGGAAGTTCGTTATTGGTCAATAGTCGTTGTGATCAAGATCACGAGCTGCCCAAAGAAGCTTCCTTAAAGCGACGTGTGTTTGCCTAATCAACTCCTACGATGCCAAATTTATCTCTCATGTTCCAGACTAGGTACCTTCTAGTGCTGGAAAAGCAAGTTCTGTTAAATGTACCTCACGGTAAGGCTTGCGCATGGAGGCCATTAGTATTCTAGCTGAGCATGCAAACACATTTCCGTCCCGATACAATACAGCAGAATCCACTTTGGCAGCCCTTATGTTTTCAGATACCTCTCACTCCGATCAGGCTTCCAGCTCGCTGTGGTGTTCATTGTACCTCTCTTTTCTAAGTGACCACTCCATTTGTGTTGTTTTTGTGAGAGCTGAACCCTGAATATAAGCACAAGCTAGCTACAATGCTTGACTTACCTGTCCGATATGTGTTTAGCTACTACATTGGGATGAAGAGCGTGTCCTTCATATAAGGGCTTTTATAACTACGAAAGCTAGTCATGATTGCAGTCACACAAAAGAAAATACTGATGCGAGATATTGGATATCAATGGGCACCAACCCAATATTCGAGATTACATTTTCTAGCACCAGGCCTTACGAAGGTTTATCGACCATCTGCTTTCAGTCCACGTATTCAATTTTGAAAATGAATAATAAATTACTTAACACTTGGTTGTTCATCTGCTGCTACAAATAGTCTGGATGAGTAGGGGGCTTGTACACGTCAAGTACAATAGCTTGTCTCGAATACACTCCCCTCCAGGTATACGATGGCATAGTCGTGAGAGCCAAGTCCTTTCCCACATATTGTATTGACGTTTTTAGTATCGGGTTATTGGGTAGTATCTTTTTCTTGTCAGTACTATCAGATCCTAGAATCGTATTGGTGTTTCCAATGGATGATTATTTATAAAATTATATGGTTGTATGTGTTTACAAGCTTATAACAAAAACTTTATGCATTCGTCTTGATCCGTTGGCCCCTAAATTGTTTAGTGTTCAGCAAAACGCTTTTATCAAAAATAGAAACATTACAGATGGTATTATGACTTTGCATGAAATTATACATCATACGCATGTGAAAAAACAGGTGGGGGTTATTATTAAACTGGATTTCGAGAAGGCCTATGATGAGGTCAATTGGGATTTTTTTGCTTAACTGCTTTCGCAAAAGGGGTTTTTCTGATACTTTTTGTAGCTGGATCGGTAAAATTCTTCACAATGGGACCATTTCGGTTAAGATTAATGATGAGTTGGGTACTTATTTTCAAAGTGCCAAAGGGGTTAGGCAGGGTGACTGATACGTCTCAGACGTATCTATAATTTCTGATGTTCCATGTTGATATTATACCAATTGTTATATGTTTTATATACACTTCATAGCATTTTTATGCATTTTCTGGGACTAACCTATTAACAAGATGACACAGTGCCAGTTCCTGTTTTCTGCTGTTTTTGTATTCCAGAAAATCTAGTCTGGAAATATTCTCGGAATTGGACGAAACTTGGACAAAACCTCCTATTTTTCCAACACGAAGACGGAGTCCAGAGGAGAGACGGAGGAGGGCCACGTGGCACCCACACCATGGGGCCGCGCGGGCCCCCCTGCCGCGCCGTGGGGTGGTGTGGGGCCCTCGTGGCTCCGCAGCCGCCGCTCTTTCGCCTATTTATTCTTCCCGACGCGAAAACCCTAAAGACCCGAGCCATTATCCACGAAAAGTTCCAGACACGCCGCCGCCGCCGCCGTCAACCCTACCTCGGGAGGGTTCAGAAGCTCTTCCCGGCACCCTGCCGGAGAGGGGAATCATCACCGGATGGCTCTACATCACCATGCCTGCCTCCGGAGTGATGTGTGAGTAGTTCATCCTTGGACTACGGGTGCATGGCAGTAGCTAGATGGTTGTCTCTCCACTTTATGCTATCATGTTTAGATCTTGTGATACGGGCATCGTCGGCATTATATTGGTCCGTTGACACGCTAGGACATATGTAATAGTAATATAAGTCTAAGGTGTTGTTAATTAGGGCCTGCGTGCCAAACATGGCCGAACCCAACCATGGGTCGGTTTGTATCAGTTTGAGTCCAATTAGGTTTAGGTATCTGAGTCGAACCAGTTTAGGTTTCAGCGGCTCCTACCCCTTTGGCCTTTATAACCAGAGGGGGTGCCTCAATATTAGGGGAGTTGAAAAGTTATGTAGAACATTGTGTTCAAGGTCGCCTCCGTCCCAAGGGACCGGCGTGTAGACGGCGTCTCGGGCGTTTGTCGGTTATCTTTGAAATAAAGGCATGAGTGTTCTTGAATTGTCAAGAGTTATCGTGCGTGCGTGAAGGTTCTTGGATCTGCCAAGGGTGTTCGTGCTTGGCTTGAGGCGTGGTGTTCATCATCATGTTGCTCGCCTAAATCTATCCAGATTCTTCAGGTTGCGTGGATTGCCACGTGGTTGGGAGAATAGTTATCCGGTGGTTCTTGCGGTGAAAGATCGGGCAAAATTCAAGGGATCTTCGGAGTGATCCGTATCATGTGGTATCAGAGCGCCAGGTTGATCACCGCAAGGGGTTCGTCCAGTTGAAGATCGATCTACAGGTTTGTTACAGATTGGCAGATTTGTTTTTGCTGGAATTGTTTGAAGGAAGAGCGACGAGTTGGCATGGTTTTGCATCTCGGCGTGTTGAGGAGAAAAGTCGTCGGGTTGGCGTGGAAACAAAGCGAAGGGAACGATCAGAATCAGCGATTCGATCAGGATGTACGCAACGAGAACTCCTAGCTGTGCTCGTTTTGTTACGATCGCTATGCTATCTGGTGTTTCCGGCCGCACGACGGAAAAACAAAAAAAAAAAAAGGAAAGAAAGGAAAGAGCTGGGATCGGATCGGATCGGATCAGAGGAAGGAAAGGAAAATAGAGGAGGAGCTTGATTCGGATCGGTAAAGGAAAGGAAAGAGCAGACTAATTGGTCACGTACGTGACAATTCCTATTTCCGGATCCAAGCAGTATTGGTGTGGCGGTACAAAAAAAAAAAAGAGCACTGGTTTGGAAGTTGCATCCGCGGCGTACTCAGCTTATTTGGATCCGTGGTGTACAGGAATTTGTCCTGCTGCGTTTCGGGTGATTTGCGTGGTGCGTTTACACGTTGTAATTCGACAAATTGTGTGTCTCAATCAGGTTGGTGGTGCCAAACGTGGAGGGCGCCAAGAACAAGTCTAGCTAGCCGAGAGGGAGGATGTGGTGTGGCAGGCCGGCGAAGACTTGAGGATGAAAAAGGATCGTGGCGATATGCAGATTTGACGCCACAAGCGTTGGAGAAGACCTTCCGGCGTTGAGGACAACGCCTTTCTAAGAAGGGGAGGATGATACGGGCATCGTCGGCATTATATTGGTCCGTTGACACGCTAGGACATATGTAATAGTAATATAAGTCTAAGGTGTTGTTAATTAGGGCCTGCGTGCCAAACATGGCCGAACCCAACCATGGGTCGGTTTGTATCAGTTTGAGTCCAATTAGGTTTAGGTATCTGAGTCGAACCAGTTTAGGTTTCAGCGGCTCCTACCCCTTTGGCCTTTATAACCAGAGGGGGTGCCTCAATATTAGGGGAGTTGAAAAGTTATGTAGAACATTGTGTTCAAGGTCGCCTCCGTCCCAAGGGACCGGTGTGTAGACGGCGTCTCGGGCGTTCGTCGGTTATCTTTGAAATAAAGGCATGAGTGTTCTTGAATTGTCAAGAGTTATCGTGCGTGCGTGAAGGTTCTTGGATCTGCCAAGGGTGTTCGTGCTTGGCTTGAGGCGTGGTGTTCATCATCATGTTGCTCGCCTAAATCTATCCAGATTCTTCAGGTTGCGTGGATTGCCACGTGGTTGGGAGAATAGTTATCCGGTGGTTCTTGCGGTGAAAGATCGGGCAAAATTCAAGGGATCTTCGGAGTGATCCGTATCATCTTGTGAGCTGCCTATCATGATCAAGATCATATTATTGTAATGCTACATGTTGTGTTTGCTGGGATCCGATAAATATTGAATACTATGTCAAGTTGATTATCAATCTATCTTATATGTTATTTATGATCTGCATGCTTTCCGTTACTAGTAGATGCTTTGGCCAAGTAGATGCTTGTAACTCCAAGAGTGAGTATTTATGCTAGATAGTGGGTTCATGCCTCTGGTAATCTGGGAGAGTGACAATAACTTCTAAGATTGTGGATGTGCTGTTGCCACTAGGGATAAAATAACCGATGCTTAGCTTAAGGGTACGCCGTTAGGTCTAATGCATTTGTTTACTTACGCACATTACTTAATGCAATTATCCGTTGCTTGCAACTTAATACCAACGGGGAACTCGGTATGACAACCTGGCGGTGGATTATTAGTCATAGACGCTGTTGGATAACGGTCTATGTATTTTGTCGTAATGCCCACATGAATATCATAGTAATCATCATGTCATATATATGCATTGTCATGCGCTCAATATTTTGTCAATTGCCCAGCTGTAATTTGTTCACCCAGCATGTTAGTTATCTTTTATGGAGAGACACCACTAGTGAACTGTGGACCCCGGTCCATTCTTTTACACTGATAATACAACCAACTGCAAACACTGTTCCTTTTCATTCTCTGCAATTTACTACTGTTTTCCACACCATACGTTTAATCCTTTGTTTTCAGCAAGCCGGTGAGATTGACAACCTCACTGTTTCGTTGGGGCAAAGTAGTTTGATTGTGTTGTGTGCAGATTCCACGTTGGTGATCGAGTAACGGCGCCACCAACAACCTTCAGAAGTGATTTCTTGCTCCTACTGGTCGATTAAACCTTGGTTTCATACTGAGGGAAACTGCTGCTACACTGCTTCATACCTTCCTCTTGGGTCTCCCAACGAACGTGTGATCCACGCAATCAAGCTCTTTTTCTGGCGCCGTTGCCGGGGAGCAAGAGGATTTCTGCAAGGGGAGTTTCACGCTTCCAATCTCTTTACTTTGTTATTGTCTTGCTTAGTTTATTTTTATTTAGTCTTGTTTGCTTTATTTATCAAAAACACAAAAAAATTAGTTACTTGCATCTAGTTTATTTTCTGTTTAGTTTCTGTTATTTCATCATGCTTCTCCCTAAGTATACTTTAAAAGACATATCTGTGGGTAGTGGGTCTATCATTGGAAGAGATAACATTGAGGAATTCTTGGGTCACGTTAGTAGGCTTAAAGATTTTGAAGATAGATCCTTGGTAGAACTTGCTCCAAATTATGAAATTGCTACAGCTTCTCTAGTTCACATGTTGGAAGCTAGGTTTGTCAATCTGAATCCTATAATGCAGCATATGTTCCTTAAACTTCATGATATGGAAGATGGTGAAAAGAAAGATTTTGTTCTAGAAACCTTGCTTAAAGAATTTGGTGATGTTGCTAGAGAAGCTAGAAAAGTTTTTATTCGATATAAGATGCTTGGCTATTATATTGATGTTGCTAATACACTTGAGAAACTGGAAAAAGAGAGGCTTAAATACACTAAAGAAACTAATTATGAGGGGGAAGTTAAGATACCAATACCTTTTAAGTTTGTAGGCATGCATGAGGCACTAGAAAAGAATTTTGATTGGATTGTTCCTGAAAATTTATTTGATGAGGATAGTGTGCCTAAAAGTAATGAAAGAGGAGTTTCTGAAACTTATATAGATAAGATACAATGCATTGTTGAGAAAACTTCCAACCTTTCTGTTGATGCTTCATCACTTGGAAACACTTGATTTTACTTTCTGCGCCTAGCTGAAAGGCGTTAAAGAAAAGCGCTTATGGAGACAACCCATTATTTTATTTCTGCAATTTTTCTTTTTTTTGAGTCAAGGAGTTGTTTACTTCTGTAACAATTCCTTTGTATCTTTATTTTATCGCATTGTTGTGCCAAGTATTGCCTCTAATAGGAAGATGATGCTAGATTTGGATTTCTGCGCAGGAACAGATTTCTGCTGTTCACCGTTTTAATTCTGTAAAATCACAGAAAAATTATTTAAATCTGCAAATTTTTGTGCGTGATCCTCAGATATGTACGCATCTTTCGTTAGTTTAAAGTTTTTCGATCTGAGCAACGTAAGTGCCTCGAAAAAATTCGTCTTTGCGGACTGTTCTGTTTAGACAGATTCTGTCTTTTATTTTTCGCATTCTCTCTTTTACTAGTGTTGAGTGGAATTCTTTTTTAGGGTGAAGAGCTTCACATAACATCAGTGGCAGTAGCTAATGTTAAAAGTAACGGTCATGTTTGTGTCCTTATAGAACATGTGAGTTTTTGATTGTGCACTAACCCTCTAATGAGAATTACTTTGAGTTTGGTGTGGCGGAAGTTTTCAAGGGTCAAGAGAGAAGGATGATATAATGTGATCAAGAAGAGTGAAGAGCTTAAGCTTGGGGATGCTCCCATGGATCACCCCAGCATATTTCAAGAAGACTCAAGCGTCTAAGCTTGGGGATGCCCAAGGCATCCCCTTCTTCATCAGCAACTTATCAGGTCATCTCTAGTGAAACTATATTTTAATTCTTTCACATCATATGTGCTTTACTTGGAGCGTCTGTGTGCTTTTATTTTCAGTATTTTATTTTTCTTATGGTCAACTTGATTGGACCCAGCATTCTTGATTGGGAGAGAGACACGCTCCGCTTTTTCATATGAATACTCCTATTCTTCACTTATACTTGTTGAGTATTCTTATCTAGCTATTGCTATGCTTTTAGCTCCTGTTTTTCATGCATCTCTTATTCAGAGCTGTTAGTTCTTTTAAAGAAAGTACTCTCTTGCTTCACTTATAATTGTTTGGAGAGTTTATGTTGAAATAAATTGATTGGTGTTTGGTTGGAACAGAAAATGTTGCATGTGGTAGATGGTATAATGGAAAAAGCTTACATATTCTTGTAGATCATGTATTGGATAATTTGATACTTGTCAATTGTTTTGAGTTATCAAGTAGTTCATGTTTAAGCTTTTGTATCATGTAGTTAAAACCTATTAATGAAGAACTACCGTAAAGCTCGTTGAAATTTGGTTTGCATGATTGGTATCTCTAAGGTCTAGATATTTTCTAGTAAAAGGGTTTGGTTAACAAGGAAGACAGTGTAGAGTCTTATAATGCTTGCAATATGTTTTCATATAAGTCTTGCTGTGTCGGTTGATATCCTGTGTTTGCTTCAAATAACCTTGCTAGCCTAAACTCTGTACTGAGAGGGAATGCTTCTCGTGCATCCAAAACCTTGAGCCAAAATCCATGCCATCTGTGTCCACCATAACTACCTATATGTGGTATTTCCTTGCCATTCCAAGTAAATTTTTCATGTGCTACCTTTAAACTATTCAAAAATTATTACTCCTATTTTGTGTCAATGTTTACCAAGCTCATGAGGACGGGGTGGATGTCTTTATGTCAACTGTCAAACAGACTTTACCACCGGACTAGCGGCATATACATCCGCTTATCCATTAATTTTGCAAAAAGAGCTGGCAAATGGGGTGCCCAGTCCCAATTAATTACAACTTTAACCGCTTAATTCTCTTCACATTTTTGCCCTGATTTATCAGTCAAGCAATGACAAACAGTGAAATATCTGCATGTGTAAACAAAAGAGAAAGAGGGATGATCTGCCTTGCTGGTAGAAATAACGTCCTTCATGGGAGCCGCTCTTAAAAGTCTGGTTGGCAGGGGTCATATTGTACTTTCCATTTTCTGATTCGTTGACAATTAACAAACACCTCTCAAAACTTATTTTTACTCTCTATATGATTTCAAAAACTTAAAAAGCTCTAGCACATGATTTAATCCCTGCTTCCCTCTGCGAAGGGCCTTTCTTTTACTTTTATGTTGAGTCAGTTTTCCTACTTCTTTCTATCTTAGAAGCAAACACTAGTGTCAACTTTGGTGCAACAATTTTTATATGCTGTATATTGCACTTATTATATGCTTTGTGTTGACAAATATCCATGAGATATATATGTTGAAAGTTGAAAGCAATTGCTGAAACTTAAATCTTCCTTTGTGTTGGTTAAATACCTTTTACTTAGAATCTATTGCTTTATGAGTTAACTCTTATGCAAAACTCTTGATGCTTGTCTCGAAAGTACTATTCATGAAAAGTTTTTGCTTATATGATTCAGTTGTTTGCTCATTATCTACTTGCTAGCAAACTATAGACCATTGACCTGGATCACTTCATTCATAACATGTGCTTTACAATATATTTGATCAAGATTATGATTGTAGCATGTCACCTCAGAAATTATTTTGTTTTTATCGTTTTACCTACTCGAGGACGAGTAGAACTAAGCTTGGGGATGCTTGATACGTCTCAAACGTATCTATAATTTCTGATGTTCCATGTTGATATTATACCAATTGTTACATGTTTTATATACACTTCATAGCATTTTCTGGGACTAACCTATTAACAAGATGCCACAGTGCCAGTTCCTGTTTTCTGCTGTTTTTGTATTCCAGAAAAGCTAGTCTGGAAATATTCTCGGAATTGGACGAAACTTGGACAGAACCTCCTATTTTTCCAACACGAAGACGGAGTCCAGAGGAGAGACGGAGGAGCCACGTGGCACCCACACCATGGGGCCGCGCGGGCCCCCCTGCCGCGCCGTGGGGTGGTGTGGGGCCCTCGTGGCTCCGCAGCCGCCGCCCTTTCGCCTATTTATTCTTCCCGACGCGAAAACCCTAAAGACCCGAGCCATTATCCACGAAAAGTTCCAGAGACGCCGCCGCCGCCGTCAACCCTAGCTCGGGAGGGTTCAGAAGCTCTTCCCGGCACCCTGCCGGAGAGGGGAATCATCACCGGAGGGCTCTACATCACCATGCCTGCCTCCGGAGTGATGCGTGAGTAGTTCATCCTTGGACTACGGGTCCATGGCAGTAGCTAGATGGTTGTCTCTCCACTTTATGCTATCATGTTTAGATCTTGTGAGCTGCCTATCATGATCAAGATCATCTTATTGTAATGCTACATGTTGTGTTTGCTGGGATCCGATGAATATTGAATACTATGTCAAGTTGATTATCAATCTATCTTATATGTTATTTATGATCTTGCATGCTTTTCGTTACTAGTAGATGCTTTGGCCAAGTAGATGCTTGTAACTCCAAGAGTGAGTATTTATGCTAGATAGTGGGTTCATGCCTCCGGTAATTGATAACCCCCAAGAGCAAGGGATCACTGTAGCACCTCTCAATGTGGAAGTAAGGTATCGATCCGCAGGAGCAAGAAGGAAAAGTTATCTATTCCCTACAACTAAAGTGTCACAAGTTTTAGTTGATTATGCACTAAACAAGTTTAGAGAACAAGATGGTTGGTTTGATGGATGTAAAAGTGTCCCAATCCTCTTCTTTGCAAGAGGACAAGACAAAGGTAGTAGCAAGTGAAAGCTCTCAAAGAGAGAAAGCCCAATCCTCTATGTAGCAAGAGGACAAGCTCAAGTGTGTGTTTCTTATAGGAACAATGGACATGGTTCATGGGTTCACTTAATCCTCTCTCTCTCATCTACGGTGATCATCATGTTATAGATAAAGTACACACAATTGTCATGTTTTAATGGTAGCTTTTTATGACGGCTATATGTCCTAAAACACATAGTTGAAAGAAATACTCATTTGTGTTGCTAGGTCACCCCTCGTAAGGCTAGCGTGGTTTCTCTCACTCCCACATCATACTCTTTCTTTTTACCCCCAGATAAAGGACGTTGGGCGGTACTGTGTCACTCAATACCTATGCCGTGTCACATCGGCCATCCCGTACCCACATACATCATACTTCAAAGTATGACAAATCACAAAAGCTCCAACACAACGGTAAATGCATAACAAATCATCTCACACCACAATATTCACCACAAAGGTATTACATAGATGACCGTAATCATGTTCAGCAGCTCATACGGTACTAATTAGTGAAGCTCAAGAGAGAGGAGAGATACAAAAGTTACCACCACAAACCCTAGTCCAGGGGTGGACTACTCCCCCTTCATCATGGTGATGATGGTGAAGAAGTTCTTGCTGTAGATGTTGATGATGAACACGCCGGAGGGGGGTGGAGCCCTCCGGAGGTGATTCCGGCGGCGTTTCCCCCCTCCGATCTTCTCCGGCGGCAGCCTTCTGACTCTCTGTTTCGTGGTTCTGTGTTTCTCCGCCGCCTCCTTTCGCGAAACGCCAGGGGACCTTTTTTATAGGCGTTTTTAGGTCAAGACGGAGTCGGTGGACGAAAGATCGACGGCCACGGAGCTCCGAGGGGAAAAGAGCTGGGCCCACGCGGCCAGGTATTTTAGGCCGCGTGGGACCCTCCCATTTCCAGCCTGTTGGGCTTCTGGTCTTCAATTTAAGCCCATTGCGTTCGTCTCGAAAATTCTGAACCGTGCTCTTTGGCCTTGCCCTTTTTGGAGTCCCGAAGCTCCCGGAAAGTCTGAAACACTAAAAAAGACGTTTTCTGGAAAAACAGGGTTAATTCCAAATAAATGGGAAAACTATGAAATATTCCCAAAATCATTATAAAACATTGATATAACCCTTATATGATGCAAATATGATTGGAATATAAGCAATTAAAGTGCAAAGTTCATGTATGCATTTTACATGCATCAACATCCCCAAGCTTAATCCATGCTCGTCCTCGAGTATGAAGATGATAAAACTAACATGGACTTTGCAATTTAATACTTAACAATGAATATCAAAGATGATTACTATTGCTACATATAGTCAAATGATTCATTCTTCAAAGGAGTAGCAATATGCAAATAGTTTATGAAGTGATATCAAGTATTCAAGACAAGGATGTTCATTGATAGTTCACAAAGTGTAACATAGAGCAAGTAATATGGACACATTATTTTGCATACATGGTCATAGAGTGAGATGAAAATCTGAATATGATAGGTGACACTTTGGAAAGATGTATAGTGAGTAGAGGTAAAGCATGCATAAGTTTCATCCAACTTCCAAACTCTTCTACTTAAGTTAATGATTGCAATAAGGTATTCATTGGTGTCAAGCTCTCATTGCCCCTATCATAGCATCTTGAATGATTAAGTTAAAGTGAAAGCAAATATGAGTAGTGTGCTTGATAAAGAATGGGTTGAATGTCTCATGCCCCTTGAATACAAGTACTTACACCATGTGTTACTCAACTTGGGAAACAAAGCAAGTTCAATTAAATATCATTGTAAGCATAATAGTATCATCAAGAGCGTCAACTGGGGTACCTCTTGTCCCAAGATATGGAACAAGCCCATATCAAAATGACAAGACAAACAAACAAAATGAACAATCTCAACACCCTTTTTATTTACCATTTGGAATAGTTTTTTATTGCAAGGTGTATCACAGAAGGTTCACCATAGTATGTAAGTAAATTTCCACCATGAATGATGCATGGCTTAGATTAGCGGCCCAGGCGTCTCTCTAACCATTTACACAAACTCATTTAAACTCACTCTATTTCCACATTTATTTCAACATGATAAGCATCCATAGACAAAAGCACATGATATCAACTAAATGAGATGAAGAGCGTGTTGAAAGCTTGCCATGTGACAGCACATATGGGCTAACTTCCAACCCAAAACATTCATCAAGCCACAAACATCATAATCTTAATCACAATGGGTCAAGTTTTATTATGCAAATAAAAGAACATTGTGCATCAAGTTCGTGAGAGCTATATAACCAATTTTTTCCATTGCAATCAATAACATAAACATTTTCATTCAGAGGTAAGATAACACAAACAACATGTTAAACATACTCGGAATAGCATAAAGCCAATAGGTAGATATGGTGGACTCACTGGAATAACTTTGGTTGAAGGTGTTGGAAACAAGTTTTTGCTTGTTGGAGTTTTTGGGCTAGCAAAAGGGAGAAAGTTGACCATCTAGATGCATGCATGAGTGTCCATAGAACTAACTAATCCATGTTAAACCAAGTAAAATAACAATCAGCACCAAAACATGAATAAGTGATAGCTCTACAAAAAGAATTTGCAAACTATTACTCATAAACAAGCTCATGAATCATGCAACTATATGTATCATTAAAAATCAAGTCAAACATCCCTTTTCCCAATCTTATAAAAGCATCCAACATATTTCAACCCATATTTCCAGTAGCTCTCTCATATATAATGATAGTGTGGTGGTCTCTCAAGACTCAAACAAAAACAAAAAAAGACGCTCCAAGTTTATGCGATAAAGTGTTTCGATCGAAAAACAGAAGTTGGACGTGTGCAAACCGAGAGTGTGTAGGTCCAGCGGGGTTGTCTTCACATCCCCAAGCTTATGGTCTTCACCATCCTTGGATAGCTCTTGGTGCATCTCCTCCAATCCCTGTGAAAAAACTTCAAAACACCGTTTCTCCCATCTCTTTTCTGTGGGGTGCATTAATAGTGATAAACAAATAGGTTCCTTGCTGCATATAATCCTTGAACAAAAATTCATATGAATGTCCAGAAAGTGTATAATGTTGTATGCCTACTCATAAACTCAATTGGATCAAAAAGATTCAACTTAAAAGCTCAAAGCATGCATCAAACAAAATGGGACAGAATCTGTCCAGAAAAACAGCAGCAGCAAAACGTATTTTTCTACCCTACCAAACTTTCTCGAAAAATTCCGAAAAATTCATGCATACAGAGGATGAAAAGTTGCAACTACAGTTCAAATATGAGCTCATTCGGAGTTACAGAATAAGAATTAAAAATCATACCGTGCACTGATTCGTGCAGGAATAAAATCTCCGAACGCTATAAGCAACTTTTCAAGACCAAAATGGGTAAAACTTGGCACTTTATTAAAACTCCAGAACTAAACTAGACACAAAGTCTCTTGTTACAGCAAGAGGACACAAAGAAAATCACACAAAAATAACCGGGTTGCCTCCCGCAAAGCGCTTTCTTTATAGCCATATAGCTAGGCTTGATAGTTTTAATGATGCTCCCATAGGAATAAGAGTTGAATATAAAAGAGCATCAAGAAGCAAATATCAAACACATTTAAGTCTAACCCACTTCCTATGCATTGGGATCTTGTAAGAAAATAAATCAATAAAGCACAAAGTGACTAGCATAGGAAGGCAAAGCAAGTGCAACTTCAAAATTTTCAACAAAAAGAGAGAAGACTTAATATTTTTGAGATATATGAAATCATGTCTCCCTCTCTCATAAAAACTTTCAGTAGCATCATTGATAAACCAACAATATAGCTCACATGACATTCTTATCATGATCCATATGCATAAAAGTATCATTACTCTCCACATAAGCATAAACAGTTTCATTAGGAATAGTGGGAGTAAAACATTCATAATAATCATTGTAATCATCATATATAGGAGGCATATCATAATCAAAAACTTTATACTCAATAGTGGGTGGACTGAAAATATCATATTCATCATCATAAATGGGAGACATAGTATCATCAAACAAGTCAAAGAACCTCCCCAAGCTTAGATGATTGCAAGATATAAAAGGAACCTCCCCAAGCTTAGTCTAGTGCACACAAGAATAGAAACTTAAGCGCTACGCTCCCCGGCAACGGCGCCAGAAAAGTACTTGATAACCCCCAAGAGCAAGGGATCACTGTAGCACCTCTCAATGTGGAAGTAAGGTATCGATCCGCAGGAGCAAGAAGGAAAAGTTATCTATTCCCTACAACTAAAGTGTCACAAGTTTTAGTTGATTATGCACTAAACAAGTTTAGAGAACAAGATGGTTGGTTTGATGGATGTAAAAGTGTCCCAATCCTCTTCTTTGCAAGAGGACAAGACAAAGGTAGTAGCAAGTGAAAGCTCTCAAAGAGAGAAAGCCCAATCCTCTATGTAGCAAGAGGACAAGCTCAAGTGTGTGTTTCTTATAGGAACAATGGACATGGTTCATGGGTTCACTTAATCCTCTCTCTCTCTCATCTACGGTGATCATCATGTTATAGATAAAGTACACACAATTGTCATGTTTTAATGGTAGCTTTTTATGACGGCTATATGTCCTAAAACACATAGTTGAAAGAAATACTCATTTGTGTTGCTAGGTCACCCCTCGTAAGGCTAGCGTGGTTTCTCTCACTCCCACATCATACTCTTTCTTTTTACCCCCAGATAAAGGACGTTGGGCGGTACTGTGTCACTCAATACCTATGCCGTGTCACATCGGCCATCCCGTACCCACATACATCATACTTCAAAGTATGACAAATCACAAAAGCTCCAACACAACGGTAAATGCATAACAAATCATCTCACACCACAATATTCACCACAAAGGTATTACATAGATGACCGTAATCATGTTCAGCAGCTCATACGGTACTAATTAGTGAAGCTCAAGAGAGAGGAGAGATACAAAAGTTACCACCACAAACCCTAGTCCAGGGGTGGACTACTCCCCCTTCATCATGGTGATGATGGTGAAGAAGTTCTTGCTGTAGATGTTGATGATGAACACGCCGGAGGGGGGTGGAGCCCTCCGGAGGTGATTCCGGCGGCGTTTCCCCCCTCCGATCTTCTCCGGCGGCAGCCTTCTGACTCTCTGTTTCGTGTTCTGTGTTTCTCCGCCGCCTCCTTTCGCGAAACGCCAGGGGACCTTTTTTATAGGCGTTTTTAGGTCAAGACGGAGTCGGTGGACGAAAGATCGACGGCCACGGAGCTCCGAGGGGGAAAAGAGCTGGGCCCACGCGGCCAGGTATTTAGGCCGCGTGGGACCCTCCCATTTCCAGCCTGTTGGGCTTCTGGTCTTCAATTTAAGCCCATTGCGTTCGTCTCGAAAATTCTGAACCGTGCTCTTTGGCCTTGCCCTTTTTGGAGTCCCGAAGCTCCCGGAAAGTCTGAAACACTAAAAAAGACGTTTTCTGGAAAAACAGGGTTAATTCCAAATAAATGGGAAAACTATGAAATATTCCCAAAATCATTATAAAACATTGATATAACCCTTATATGATGCAAATATGATTGGAATATAAGCAATTAAAGTGCAAAGTTCATGTATGCATTTTACATGCATCAGTAATCTGGGAGAGTGACAATAACTTCTAAGATTGTGGATGTGTTGTTGCCACTAGGGATAAAATAACCGATTCTTAGCTTAAGGGTACGCCGTTAGGTCTAATGCATTTGTTTACTTTACGCACATTATTTAATGCAATTATCCGTTGCTTGCAACTTAATACCAACGGGGAACTCGGTATGACAACCTGGCGGTGGATTATTAGTCATAGACGCTGTTGGATAACGGTCTATGTATTTTGTCGTAATGCCCGCATGAATATCATAGTAATCATCATGCCATATATATGCATTGTCATGCGCTCAATATTTTGTCAATTGCCCAGCTGTAATTTGTTCACCCAGCATGTTAGTTATCTTTTATGGAGAGACACCACTAGTGAACTGTGGACCCTGGTCCATTCTTTTACACTGATAATACAACCAACTGCAAACACTGTTCCTTTTCATTCTCTGCAATTTACTACTGTTTTCCACACCATATGTTTAATCCTTTGTTTTCAGCAAGCCGGTGAGATTGACAATCTCACTGTTTCGTTGGGGCAAAGTAGTTTGATTGTGTTATGTGCAGATTCCACGTTGGTGATCGAGTAACGGCGCCACCAACAACCTTCAGAAGTGATTTCTTGCTCCTACTGGTCGATTAAACCTTGGTTTCATACTGAGGGAAACTGCTGCTACACTGCTTCATACCTTCCTCTTGGGGTCTCCCAGCAAACGTGTGATCCACGCAATCAGTGACCCGCTTTCCCCTATGTTGTTTAACATGGCTGGGAAGTTCTTACAAAAATGATTTTGGAAGCTCAGAATAATGATTTTGAGGGTTTAGCTCCTGATTTGATTGATAAAGGAATTGCAGTTTTACAATATGCTGATGATGCTGATGATACGGTCTTATGTATCTCTAATGATCTGGATAAAACTATCAAATTAAAGTTGCTGCTATATGTTTTTGAACTTATTATGTCTGGGCTCAAAATCAATTTCATGAAAAGTGAGGTTTTTACTATTGGAGCTGATAATGAGATTACTGCCTTCTATGAGGATATGTTTAACTGCCAAGTTGGAACTTTCCCTTTGAAGTATTTGGGTGTTCCTGTCACCTTTTCTAATCTTAAGAACATTGACTGGATTTTGTAGACGCAAAGTTCCTAAAAAAGCTAGCTGCATGGATTTGTGCAAATGCTTCCTCTGGTGGGAGACTTACCCTTTTGAAAGCATGTTTGGCTGGGATTCTTTCTTATTATATGTCTATGTTTCTGTTGAACAAAACCCTTATTGCAAAACTAACGAAACATATGAGGAAATTCTTTTGGCAAGGGGTGACTGGAAAAAGGAAATATCATCTTGTTAAATGGAAAAAGATTTGTAGGTCCAAAAAGAAGGGCAGATTAGGAGTCCCTGATCTGCGTAAACAAAACCTTAGTCTGCTAGCTAAATGGTGGTGGAAACTTGAAACGAAAGAGGGACTCTGGCAGCAAATTGTTAAAGCCAAGTACCTTAGAAATAAAACTATTACCACGGTTAAAGCAAAATTCTCTGTTTCTCCTTGTTGGAAAATGATTATGAAAGTAAGAGATATTTATCTTGCTGGTAGGGGGATAAAAGTTAAAGATGGCTCGTTGGTGCGGTTCTGGAAAGATCCCTGGCTTGATACTGTTCCTTAATGCATTCGTTTCCTCAACTGTTTGATATCTGCCAACTTCCTGAAATCACTTTTAAGGAGGGATGTGAGAAGAATTTTATGATTCCTTTTAGAAGAAGACTTTATGCGGGTTTGGAAGAAAACTGGAATTTTATTGTGGAAAAAGCTAAAGGCATACATCTGGTAAATGAAAAAGATGTGGTTGTTTGAAACAAAACCCCTAAGAAACAATTTACTACAAAATCTTGCTATGAATTGCTGGAAAGTTCAACTTTCGGACCGAACTATAAATGGATTTGGAAAGCTAAATTGCCTTTGAAAATTCAGATTTTTATGTGGCAGGTTATGCAAAATGCTATTCTTACTCGTGATAATATGAAAAAGAGGAAATGGTAGGGTAATACTAGCTGCTCTTTCTGCAAGAAAGCGGAATCAAAAAATCATCTGTTCTTCGATTGATGTTCAGCTAAAGTTGTATGGGGTTGCATTGGTAGTGTTTTGAAGACCAATTATGTTCCCTCTTCTATTTAGCAAAGTATTGCTTGGTTCCACTCCTTTTGGCTGCTGTCTGTTGGCTGTTGGCTGCTGTCTGTTGGTCCATTTGGACGACCAAAAACAGAATCACCTTTGCAAATTATAAGATGAACTCTCCTATAAGGATGGTGTTCACGGTCTGTTCTTTCCTAAAACATTGGGCAGGTCTTTACAAGATGGAGGACAAGGAGGCTATCTGTGCTGGCGCGGAGCAATTAATCAAGAAAGCTAAGGAGATGGTGGCTAGCAGTTCTTCTGCATCCGTGTCTCTTGCTCAGGGAATGCTGCGGCTGACATATAAGTGATGACTCGAGATCAAGAAGGATGCTGGACGTTGAAGAGTGTCTAGACTTCGGAGTGCTTCTTTTAGTTGTTTGTTAGTCTGTTGGTGTGGAGGTTGTTTTAGTCTGTTGTTGGGTTGTACTGTTAGCTTGTTTGGGGTCTGTTTATCTACTTTTGTTGTTGGTGTGTGAACTTGGTGGCAGCAGGTTTTCGCCCCACAGGTTGTTCGAGATCGAACATTCTCAGTGGGTTTCCTTCTGCTGCCCTAGCTCGCTGTCCCCTTTTCGGTCCTTTTTTTCTTCTTTTATTTGGTTAGTCAAAAAACAATGTATTTCCGTTATGTTAAATAATGGGAAGAGGGGGGGGGGGGGGGGGGTAGCCCGGTTGGAAAATATGATAGAACCATTGCCCAGTTGATTTTCGCACATATACATAAAATAGGCAGCAACTTGTTTTGCAACAAGCAAGGAAAAAAGTAAATGCAGCAAAATCAACGTTGTTTCTTGTACCGTTTGTCAACGATGTGTGTCCACTATCCACCAATCCAAACCTTTCCATCAGTCGGATCAAGGAAGCAGTTGATGTCTTCTTTGATGCCTTTAATTTGAAGCATCAAGCAACATTGCACGTATCAAACTTCTCATCATTAGGACCATGGCTTGCAGTTCATCAACATCTGATGTATTTCCTGATATCTCCTATTCCAAGCAGCATCATGACGTTGCGAGAACCAACTCATCTTAAATCATGTAAAAAAACTCATCGTAACTAGGATTTTCACCTTTTATTTATTTAGAGTTTAGTCATATAGAGCTACTTGTAGGATGAGAGCTAGCCTGAGTAAAGAGTGTTGTGAGCATAATACATGCATGTAAAGCATATATATTGAGACGATGTAGGACTCCAGAGTGTACTTTAAACATGGGAAGGCTGGTGCCTACATTGGACATCCAACGACCACACACAATCGTACCGTTTCTAGTCAAGGAAATCAAATCTCACCATCAATGTTCTTTACTTCAATAGCAACAGAACATTATGGTCTATTTCCAAGAACACATGGATACAAAAATACGCAGGATCAGAATGTTGGTTCCATTTAAATCCATATTTAGTCCCAAATGCAATGCTTGATTTTCGCACGGCATGCTGAGATTAAGAAAGGGGCAAGTGTTAACTACAAATAACTGGAAAATTAAACAAGTGCAACTTCTTGACAAATGTGAGAAATATATTTTTGTACGTAAGAAATACCATGCTCCGGAGCACTTCAAACTATCTACCATACAATAACTACGAGGATTCCTGTTTATTATAATGAAACATTACAACAAAACAAATTTATTTGCAACATTTTTAATGTAGCACTCTGCTTGTTTGTTCAAAAACCCAGTAAAAATGCACAAAGCCTGACCAGAGAGCAAATGATAGGATTGCAGGACATTCATGTTATACTAACACATTCTAAGTGGCGGAGGCAGAATTGAGTCACGCCCGGGCTAAATGTGTCCAAGGAGTGGCAATTAGTGGTAAACATTGGCAAAAACGCTACAGTATCAAACAGTGTTACAAAGGATTTCATTCTCATATCCAAGGCCATGGCCAGGGTGGCCTGGGGCCTGGCTCCGCTCTGCTTCTACATGCAGCAGATAATGTAATTCAGATTTTAAGGCATGAACCGTATGAAAATCCTGATTCTTAATAAGGTGTCACTGCATCGGGTAGTCTGCTTATCATGTTTAAGGCCATCCTTGTCTACGAACAGTAGCCAACGCCGGTCCAATGATGCATAAATTATTGCCAAAAGTATTTTCATGAGGCAGGTCTATCGTCTCCTTTGTGCGGGCGTCTCTTCTTGGTGACCAAGCAGAATGGAGTCAAGCATATAACACTTCAATGCCTGATAGCTCCCAAAGTTGCCGGTTGTAATGTCGTCAATACGTAATCCAGTTTCTCATTTTAAAGCAACTACACAAATATGTCATGTAGCTTAGCTGAATCGTGCATGGCTCGTAGCCTATATTAGCAAGATGGGCAGCCGTGCATGGAAGTTTGCATGAAGCGACGTTTGTTTGCCAAATCAACTCCTCCGATGTCAAAGGTTTTACTGCAGCTTCAGACTACCTGAACGAGCTAGCAAATAAATATATGTTAGCTGAACTGGACGTTTACACTGGCCCATCGTGGCCATTACTATTCAAGCTTGGCATGCAAACACATTTTTGATCTGACGCACTACATCAGATACCAGTGTTGCAGCCCCTATGTTTTCAGATACCTCTCACTCCGATCACGCGTCTAGCTCCTTGTGGCGTTCATCGTATCTCTCTTTTACAATTCACCACTCCATTGGTGCTGCTTTTGTGATAGCTGAAGATAGGCACGAGCTACACTGCTTGATGCACCCGTCCGATGTGTGTTTAGCTACTACTCCCTCTATTCATGTCTAGATATATCCACATGTACACAAATGAAAGTCATCTAATTTGGAACGGAGGGAGTACATTGGGATGGAGAGAGTGTGTCCTTCATATAAAGGGCTTTTGTACCTACACAAAAGCCAGTCATGATTGCAATCACATCAAGGAAATTGATGAGATATACTGGATATCAATCGGCACCAATCAAATATTCGGGATTGCATTTTCTAGCACAAGGCGTTATGAAGGTTCATCACCGTCTGCTTTAAACTAATTAGCCATTGGTTGTTCATTTGGTGCTACAGATAGTCTAGATGAGTGGGGGACTTTTTTCTTAGAGCAGCCGACAAGAGAACTGCCTTTCCATATAGAAGAGAAGAAAAACCGCGACATATTTACAGAGAGGGCATGTTTTAGTTTAAGGTGGAACATGAATTAATTCAATAAATTCAGAAGCATCAAGCATCTCTTTTTCGAAAAAATCGAAACACATCGAAATGGTACCAGCCTGTCCTTTCCCACACATTGTACCAATGTTTTTAGTATATAATATCACGATATTAGGTAGCATCGTTTTCTTGTCAGTGGTATCATACAGTATTGTAGTATCATGACAATAGGAGGTTGGAGTTTTGAGAGTGGAGACATAATTATTTATCTATTAGAAAAATAACAAAATTACATTTAAATTTAATTATTAATTTAAATTTTGAGCACATTCTATGTCCATCATATAGGCTGGCCATGCAAATGTTGCATTTATATAATTAATATATGTCAACATCCAATGCATGACATGAGCTAACCAATTGCGACCCCATAAAACAAAACATCAGGCCAGGTACAAAGCTGAAGTGCACTAGGCTGCATATTATTCATAAATAAATAAAAAATGTATACATATTCTAGAAAAACAATGAATTTTGTGTGCTGTCAAGTCAAGTACTTGAACACTGCAGATGCTTGAGCATTGATCATTTAAAATTAATTCAGTTGTCCGTGCAGTTCAGCCCAAGCTACAAGGTTAATAGTCCATCCAGTCTATAATGTTGAGTACATTTTTCCCCTACACCAGTGTGTACTACAGTAACATCGCTTTGCTCAAAGAGTAATAATTTTCTGAAGTAACAACAGCAACATATATGTAGCAGTAGTTCAGTTCACAAGGATAATCAAGATTTATCAGCGAGCCATCCAGAAGCCATCATCTTCTCTTGGGCGACAGAAGCTCCGAAGATGCCCTCATCGTCTCAATTTTCCTGGGAAAGACTGAGAGAATTTAGAGGTCAGGTCAAAGCTTGGAGAGCAAACTGTAAAGTTTTGAAAACGGTTAGGGTTAATAAAGCTACTGCTACCGGATGCATACACGGTACACCATTACCCTTACAGACAACACAAGAAAATTACCAAACTTACTCCCGGAAGTTAAATTCTTGACAAAAATAGGAGATTGGAGTTTTGAGAGTGGAGATATAATTATTTATCTATTAGAAAAATAACAAAAATACATTTAGACTTAATTACTGATTTAAATTTTGAGCACATTCTATGTCCCATCATATAGGCCGACCATGTAAATGTTGCATTTATATAATGAATATATGCCGACATCCAATGCATGACATGAGCTAACCAATTGCGAACCCATAAAACAAAAGATCAGGCAAGGGACGAAGCTGTTTTAAGTGAACTAGGCTGCATATTATTCATAAATAAATAAATAAGTAATGTATACATATTCCAGAAATACAATGGATTTTGTGTGCTGTCGAGTCGAGTACTTGAACACTGCAGAGGCTTGAGCATCGATTATTAATTAATTCAGTTGTCCGTGCAGTCCAGCTCAAGCTACAAGGTTAGTAGTCCATCCAGTCTACAAGGTCGAGTACATTCTTTTCTCCTACACCAGTGTGTACTACAGTAACATTGCGTTGCTCAAAGAGTAATAATTTGCTGCAGTAAAAACAGCAACAAACATGTAGCAATAGTTAAGTTCACAAGGATAATCAAGATTTATCAGCGAGCCACCCAGAAGCCGTCATCTTGCACATGAAGGATAAACAAGGTTAATAAGCTATTTACAGTTGGGACAGAACCATAGCTATTTCATATAGGTACAGAAAGCATAGGGAGAAATGTGTGTTGAGACCTTTGAGTAAAGTAAGGATAACCTATGAAACCAATCTGGAGACTATGAATAAACCAAAATAGTTGCAATGATCACTATAACCTTACACTACTCTCTCACCAAACATGTGAACATCTTCATCCCACTACAGGGACAGTGCATTCTACTATTATGTGCACTGTTGCCCAAAAAAATATGAAACAAATAATGAAGTAATGCCTAACTTGTTGGCACTGTCTTCTTGGTCACTAAAGCTGTACCAGTATCTTACACTGTTGTCTTTGTTCAGTAGCTGCCTAGCTTCAGTCTCTTAAAAATCTGAATCCTGACAAGTTTTGCAGTCTCTGTGGAAGAGCCGGTCATCCACTGGAAGATTATGAGAGACCTGGAAGTTTAGGGGACAACCTTCTATACCCTCGAAGATTATGAGAAACACGGAGGTTTAGGTGATAGCCTCCGAGACGTGATACTACTGCAGGTCCAGTTTGATTTGTATTCTACATACCACTGCATTAGCTTCCCTTATTTCCTCATGTATGTTTGTACTGACTGTAGTTGGTTGGGATTTATGGCTGAAAGATTTTATTTCAATAAATTTTATTGCCATACCTACCTTTTGTATTCCTCCACATTTTGTTCTCCCATCACAAGCATGGGTGAGCAGTACTCAGTTAGATACTGGTCCTGGAGTATGTACATAAACTGCTCCAAATTTGTAACTTGAGTTATATTTTTTACCGTGGGGAGCCCCCTACGGTGTATTTTTATAAATAAAAAGATCCAAAACAGGGCAGAGAGTTATAATAACTACATTGGTGAGAAGGGGGAGGGCATCAGAATATACAGGGAGTGCTACCACACAAGAGAGAGCTAAAAGATGTTTTTCAGAAAACACATGAGAAAAAACAAGAGCGGAGAGCAGTCACAAGCTGAGCAACCAGTCTCGTAGCACCCCTCTATGGGCTGCTTTCGCTCGGTGAGAAAGAAGCTCCAAATCCTTTTTAAAGATAGCTTTCCAGCTCTGAATGGAGGGCCGCTTGCCTTCAAAAATCTTCTGATTGCGGATCTTCCAAATCCCCCACAAAGCACATGCAGCGATCTCTATAAATTTAGGCCCCTGGAAGTGAGTTTAGCTCTCTCAAACATAGTTGAGATACTGTCGCCCGATGTCCATGCTATATCGAGCATTCTCCAGACTTTTTGCGCAAAGCAGCAATTAAAGAAGAGATGCTCTTAGGTCGATCTCTCGCAGGACATACAGTACAGCACAGTTCACTCCAAAATCGAGCTGCCAATATCTTCTCGCCATCATCTCTGGTATTAAGACGGTCAACCAAAAAAAGGCACACAAAGACCTTCTGTTTGTGCAAAAGCTTGCTCTTCCATATCTTTCCAAACAGAGGCGATATAACCAGACCAGCAAACATGAGCTTATAAAAGCTCTTCGAAGAGTACACTCCATTGTTAAAAACACATGCCCAACTATCAGGATGAGATCTTTTTTCACTCTCAGATTTCATTTGTTGAATAATCATGTGAATGTGTTCCAATTCATCTAGTGCCTGGACAGATATAGGAGTCGCCAGATGTTGTGCATAATCTTCTATGACTTCACATTCAAGCATGAGTTTTTGAGAGATGTCAGAATCCACGGCAAAGGAGAACACCCGTGGAAACTGAAGTGCCATGAGATCACTTGACCACCTATCCTTCCAGAACAAAACCGCCTCCCGCGAACCAGGTTTGCAAGACGATATACCACGAAAAGTATTGAACAGTTTGCACACGTCCCTCCACCAGAAGGATCCGACAGCTGGAGCAGCATGGGGTACAACCGAGTGGTAATATGACTGCCATACCATGTAACTTGAGTTATAATTACAGTTAGAAGGCATAGAGCTAATCTCTTATGTGGTCCCTTGACCAATCGTAGCCATTGACTCATATATGCTTATTATGTCCCAAATTGTACATAGTGTTGCTGGTCTTGCTGCAGAACTATTGATAATGAGAAGCCAGAGTTCTTTTTCAAGCAAGGTGTTGTTGTATTTAACAGGAAAATTGGCATTATTAGGTTTTAGGGTTTTGGGAGAACGATCGTACCTCGTTGGAGGTGATCGGGTGCGTGTTATATAGATAGGAAAAGCCCCTATCGTGGCTGTACAGAGTTGTATCGTACACGGTGGTGTACTACACCATACGTATACAATAACGATATTATGTCATACAAGATATTCAACACCCTCCCTTAATCTAAACTCTTACACAGATTTAGATTACGCTTAAACTCATTTAACTGTTTAACAGGAAGAATTTTAGTGAACCCATCAGCAACTTGATCTTTTGTAGATATGAACTTGATCTCCAAGTTTTTGCTTGCAACCCTCTCTCGAACAAAATGATAGTCAATCTCAATGTGCTTCGTCCTTGCGTGAAAAACAGGATTTGCAGATAAATAGGTAGCACCTAAGTTATCACACCACAAACATGGCTTGTCCTTTAGCTGAATGCCGAGCTCATGAAGTAATGCTTCAACCCATATTAATTCAGCAGTAGCATTAGCAACCGCTTTGTATTCAGCTTCAGTACTTGAACGAGAGACTGTGGCTTGTTTACGTGAACTCCAGGAAACAAGGTTTGGGCCAATGAAGATAGCAAAACCTCCAGTTGACCGTCTGTCATCTAGACACCCAGCCCAATCTGCATCTGAAAAGGCACTCAAAAGAGTGTGAGAAGAGCGCATAAATGTAAGACCAAGTTGCAAGGTATCTTTGACATATCTAAGTATCCTTTTTGCTGCTGTCCAGTGTGTTGTTGTTGGTGCATGAAGAAAGTGACAAACTTTGTTAACAGAGAATGACAGATCCGGTCGTGTAAGAGTCAAGTATTGAAGAGCACCAACAATGCTTCTGTACTGTGTACTGTCCTCAGGACCAAGAGGTGTTCCAACATGAAGAGACAAGGGCTCGGTTGTGGATAAAGGTGTGGGAGCCGGCTTACAATTCAGCATACCAACTCGGGCTAACAAATCCATGGCATATTTTTCTTGTGTTAACATCAAACCATCTTTCATTTTCTTGACCTCAATACCCAAGAAGAAATGTAAATCACCAAGATCTTTGATAGCAAAGTGTTTATTGAGTTCTTGAAGAAGAATGGATGTGGCATCATTTGAAGAGCTTGCAACTATAATGTCATCAACATAAATCAAGACAAATATAGTGATACCTGACTTTTGATAAAGAAACAAGGAAGTATCAGCCTTTGAAGGTGTAAAACCGAGATCATTCAGCTTTGAACTAAGCCGAGAATACCATGCCCTTGGAGCCTGTTTCAAACCATATAAAGCTTTATCAAGTTTGCAAACAGAATGAGGAGCATTAGTATCTTCAAAACCTGGGGGCTGTTTCATATAGACCTCCTCTTCCAGAACACCGTGTAAAAACGTGTTCTTGACATCTAGCTGCCGTAAATTCCATCTTCTAGAGACTGCAATAGCTAAAACTATTCGAATGGTTGCGGCCTTAACAACAGGACTAAAAGTGTCCTCATAATCAATGCCATATCTTTGTTTAAAACCTTTTGCAACCAATCGTGCCTTATACCTGTCAATTGTGCCATCTGCATTTCTCTTGATACGGTATACCCATTTGCAGTCAATTAAATTTTTGTTTGCACTTGGTGGAACAAGGTGCCAAGTCTTGTTCTGAAGTAATGCATCATGTTCTTCCTCCATTGCCTTTTTCCACTTGGGATCATCCAATGCCTCAGATAATGAGCAAGGTTCTCCTGTAGATGTTAGTAGACCATATCTAACAGAGTTTGCTCTTTTATAAATTTGAGCTGTTCTTCCATATGTAATTGTTCCATCCGTATACATTTTAGGCTGTTTAATACCTTTTTGTAGACGTGTTTTTCTTGGCGCAGTAATTTCAGCAGCAGTAGACTGAGCTGCACCGTGATCCGGCACAGAGAATCCGCTGCCTGCGCACTGAGCTGCACCGTGATCCGGCACAGAGGATCCGCTGCCTGCGCTGTCATCATTGCGTGGCGACGGGTGGTCGTGATCCTCACCACTGCCCACGCGCGAAGAAGGAGATGGTGACCGCTCGGGGGTCCCATGCCCGTGCTGCTGCCGCGAGGATCCGGTCCCGGTCCCGTGCTGCTGCGAAGCACCAGGAGAGGAACACGACGACCGCTCGGGGGTCCCGTGCTGTGACGCGATAGGCGAGTCAGGAGGCGACACAGTGGCCCTGTCGCTATCGGCAGGAGTAGCAGCGCTGGGATCCGTGTGCGGAGCAGCTTCGGGATCCTCGTCTGCATGATCTGATACTGATTCAACATCAACATCGAATACTGAACTTGTTTTGTCTTCTTCTGAACTTGAATCAGCTCCGTTTTCTTCACTGTTTTGAGGCGTTTCTTCATCAATTTCAACCAAATTTTCTTCTGTAGCTTCCCTCTCCTGTCCAGCATTAGTGACAGGTACAAAAGGTAAAGGCATATAATCATCGGCGTGTGCATCCCCATGACTAGATGATGTTGGAAGTAGAAGTATTTCTTGACGTAAACGTTTGCCGGCATTGGGATTTAGAGAGGCAAATGGAAACACATTTTCATCAAAAACTACATCTCTAGATATATAAACTCGTCCTGTTGACACATCTAAGCATTTTACTCCTTTATGGCGAGGGCTATACCCCAGAAAAACACAACGTGTAGAGCGGAAAGCGAGTTTACGTTTATTATATGGACGGAGATTGGGCCAACAGGCACAACCAAAAACTCGAAGAGACTCATAATTGGGAGATGTGTGTAGGAGGCGTTCAACAGGAGTGTCCATGTTTATGACTTTACTAGGAAGCAAGTTAATGAGAAAAGTGGCAGTAAGGAAAGCTTCATCCCAAAACTTAAGAGGCATGGAGGCATTAGCAAGCAACGCAAGACCCACCTCAACAATGTGCGCATGAGGGCATGAGACATGGTGTGTGATGCCAATTTTTTGAAAGAAACCATGAAGTTTTTCATATTCACCACCCCAATCAGTTTGCATGGTTATAATTTTTCTAGCAAACTTTCGCTCAACTAATTGTTGAAAATTTAGAAAAACTTGATAAACATCAGAACGTTTCTTAAGAAGATAAATCCAAGTAAACTTGCTAAAATCATCAATGAAGCTTACATAATAAGTGTGCTTGCCAACAGAGGCGGGAGCAGGACCCCATACATCAGAGAACACTTGTTCCAAAGGAACAGTGGAAACACTAGTGGAGACAGGATATGGCAATTGATGGCTTTTTGCTAACTGACAAGAATCACATATGTAAGGATTTATTTCTGGAGTATGAGATAACTTATGTTTCCTAAGAACTTGATGCACCACAAAAGATGAAGGATGCCCTAAACGACGATGCCATGTAGACGATGAAGGCTTTATTGTGACGAAAGCATGCTTGGACGCCGACCCCGTAGAGAAAGGCACTAAGGGGTAGAGCCCACCATGACAAGGACCCTTAAACAGAATTCTCCTTGTTGCCTGATCCTTAATCAAAAAGAAGAATGGGTGAAATTCTAGAAAAACATCGTTGTCAAGAGTAAGCTTATGGACAGATAATAGATTTTTAGATGCACTAGGAACATGAAGAATGTTGTTGAGCTTTCAAGATGCATGGGGTGTACACAACGTTGAATGACCTATATGACTTATCACCATACCTTTTCCGTCGGCGGTGTGGACGCGCTCACGTCCATCATACTTCTCCCGTGTGGTAAGCTTGTGCAGCTCACCGGTGATATGATCTGTAGCTCCAGAGTCCGGGTACCAGTTGGTGTCCACACCATAGGACGCCATGTGCGCAGCCTTGTCGTCTTGGTCACCGTCACTGTCCGAGCCATCGTTCTTGTATCGCCACCAACAATCAGCTGCGGGGTGGCCGTGTATCTTGCAAATCTGACACCTCACATCAACAAAGGGGGTGGGGGCACGGTCAGGTCGTCGTGGACCACGGCGACCACCTCCACCGCCACCACGGTAGCGATCATTGCCACGTTTGTCATCATCACGACGGCCGATGTTGTCACGGCGATGGTCCTGCCACCCTCCATCACGGCGGTCACCACGAGAGTCATGCCACCCTCCATCGCGGCGGTCACCGCGAGAGACACTGCGGTAGCCGCGATAACCGCGCTCACCGCGGTCACCATGGTCATAGCTGCGCACACGATCATCATTGCGAGGAGGACGAGTGTCACGTCCCCGCTGAGCAGCATTCGCCGAGGATGTGAAGACACCATCGGTGGGTTCATCTTGCAGTGAATTGCGCATATCATATGAGGAGAGTTGACCAAAGAAATCGTCAAGTGTTGTACCAGGGTTCCCGTTGATGGTGGTGACGAGGGAGTTGTAGGAGGCATCGAGGCCGTGAAGGAGATATCCAATCAGCTCATCATCTTCAAGGGGCTTCCCGGCTGCAGCAAGCTCGGAAGCAAAGCCCTTCATCATGGTGAAGTATTGATCTGCCGTGCGATTCAGCTTCTTGGTGTCATTGAGAGCAGACCGAAGGTGCTGCACCTTCGATCGAGAAGCCGTGGAAAACATCTTGTTGATAGATGTCCAAACCTCGGCAGTAGACTCCATCCCTAGGACGTGAGAGAGGATGTCCGGAGAGAGAGAGTTCAGCAGGAACCGAAGAACCTGTTGGTCACGAGCGATCCAGCTCAGATATGCAGGGTTTGTCACGACCGACTTCTTCTTCTCGCTGTCTTCAACCTCGATCATCTTGGAAGGTGCACGATCGGAGCCATCAAGAAGGCCCATGACGTTTGCTCCGCGAAAGGCAGGGAGCACGAGAGCTTTCCATAGGAGAAAATTTCCCCGGGTGCTGTGTTGTGTCGGCGGTGTGCCCAGATCAGCGGCCAGAGAGGAACTCGATGAAGAAGAGCTCATGGCGGCGACGAGGGATCTTGTTTGTAGGCGGCGGCGGCGGCGGCTGAATCAGCGGCGGCGGCGGCGGTTTTTGTTTTGTTTTGTTTTGGAGTTTGTTTTGTGTGGCGGCTGCGGTGGCTAGAGGGCGACGGCAGCAGCAGGTCGTGGTCGTAGTTTCGTAGGGCGGCGGCGGCAGCTAAACTGCGGCGGCGGCGGTGTGTAGCGGCGGCGGCGGCTGAATCAGCAGCGGCGGCGGCGGTTTTCGGCAGCCGAGTCTCGGAAGAGAGGCTCTGATACCATATTAGGTTTTAGGGTTTTGGGAGGACGATCGTACCTCGTTGGAGGTGATCGGGTGCGTGTTATATAGATAGGAAAAGCCCCTATCGTGGCTGTACAGAGTTGTATCGTACACGGTGGTGTACTACACCATACGTATACAATAACGATATTATGTCATACAAGATATTCAACAGGCATATGTAAAAAAGTTCATCAACTATACATGGCAATAACTTGTTGTGTAAAGCCACAATATCTACTTCCTAAACCCACAGATTATGTAAGTTATGGTTGACAATTGTAATTGTCATATTCTTTGTTAGGTCTATGAACACAAATTCTGATACGTGTCAAACTTGTTCATTACCTGCCAAACATATCAGGATCTTCATCTCACTACATGCACATTTAAGTCTACTATTATGTACACTGTAGGCCAAAAATATCCTACAAATATTGAACCATACCTGGCTGTTCTGTGAAGCTACAGAAGAAAACAAAAGCTCTATGGGATCTTTATGCAGCCATGCATTCCAGATAAAAAGAACTGTAGTTTACATGTTATACTCTTGAGCATCATTGCTTGCCAAAAAGAACTCTTCAACAACACTGCTTGCTAAAATGAACTGCAGTAACATCAGCACTTGGCATGTAGCACTAATTAAATTCATGAAATTAATTAAGGCATATCAGCAAGGCAGCATAACCATCCTCATATCATATCTTGGTATCAGAAACCACTAGTTCTACATTCGCAAAAAAGAGAAACCACTAGTTCTAGACATGCCATCGTCAAGATGAATCTAGATATTAGATCAAAGCTAAGAGAGAAGACCTATTTTTTATTTTTTATGACTAAGCTACTATGTGCGATGAACTTTCAAGCAAACCAAATAACGGAGCACATGGCTGTGGTGCTGCTGCAATAGACTGGAGGTTCAATACAAGATAATCTGTTCACCCACTTACAGATGGCAAGAACACGGGGAAGTTATCAAGCGCTTAGCCGCTTACTGACAAGAGCCAACAAAGGTATCAGAGAACAAGCACCATTTCACCAAACCCGCTGCTAAACAATGACACAATTCATCATACGATCTGACGCCTCCAAGTTGGTCATCTTTCTTGTTGATGAGAGTGGCCGCCTGCCCTTAGGCAAATTTTAAATATGTGTTGTCAATGTGCCGCATCAGGTCGCTCTCTCTGCAAACATAAATTTCCAATGTGATCCCAAAACGAGATGACATGATAAATTACCAATTAAATAGGCAAGTATAACTAAACTAGGTGTAACATTCAGGTATTGCATAGCGCTGAAAGTTTTCACGAGCACATACACATATAAGATCAAACATAACTTTTTATGTGATCATCATTAATCTGATTCGACATCTAATATTATGCTTGTTCTGCTAACTGATATTACTATTTAAGAGTTGCTCCCAAATCACAATCGAGAGAACATATAGGTACCTGGTTGTAGAAACTCATGTATGGAATCAAAGTAAGAAATATCTCTCTCTTACATATCCTCTTCCACTCTAGTGACTTGAGACTAATCTCATAGACGTCAAGGTTGGTGGACACGAAAATGATATCCCTGCCTTCCACAGATCCCATCAGTCTAACTCTAACTGTTTGGTTGAGATTTTGAATGGGAAGAAGGTTGTTGAGATCCATGACTCTACGCTGAGTCCATGTTGGGACTCCATCGGACCCCATCTGTGTTGACCACAGGTAGATGGTTAACCTATCCAAGTGTGCAAACCCCAGACCACCATCCTCCATCGCTATGAGGAAATCACCGACTGTGTCAGTCTCCAGCGGCGGCGCATCAATCAATGTTAGGCAATGAGAGCCCAAGTCATACTTGAGAACAAATGTTTCATCATCATCATCATCATCATCATCATCATCATCATCATCATCATCAGTTAAGCAAGAAATAGAGTGCGTCTTGGATAGAGACAGGAGGGTTGTCGACGATGTATGCATCATTTGCCGCGAGAACAAGAGCGAAGCACGGTTTGCTCCACTCACCACCGACCTCTGGCGAGGACACATGGGCGTACGCCAGTGGCGGACGCAGGTAAAAATTGGAGGGTGGACACATTCCAAAAAAAAGTTGGCAAATGACAACATAAACAACGAATTGATTCATCACATATTTCTCAAATTTGCGTGATTCCAATGCAAAATAGTTCAAGCACATACATAAAGTCTTACATGATAAAATTTAGCATAAATAGAAAATTACATCACTAGGATTTTTTTGTAACTCTACGTTCTCGCATTGCCATGAAAGTTTCAACTATATCACCTTCACTTACTTTTAAGAACACTTCTCGCTCAATAAATATCACTAAGCAATGGTTCAAGAGCTCATCACCCATGCTATTTCTCAACTTATTCTTCACTAAACTCATGGCAGAAAATACTCTTTCAACACTCGCCGTTGCCACCGGTAAGATCAATATCAATTTGAGAAGTAAGTAGACCAAATCATAAACGAGATGCTTTTTCATTTCAACAAGCATAGTAGAGAGCTCACCAAGATGATTCACACATTTGAACCTATCATCTTTTCTCATATCACCAATAAAGGTTTCAAGTTGGAACTAAAGTCTTATCAACTCCACACTTGATATGTCATTGGGATAGAATTGGGCAAGTCGCATTACCTTTTGTGCATCATAAGAAGCAAATGAATTCAAAGCCGACATGCAAATAAGCAACTCCATATTAACCTCATCAAACCGATTGTCAAGCTCTTGAATAATTTGATCAAGGACACCAAGAAATACTTCTCTTCTATAACGATCATCATTTGTTTGTATTTCATAATACCGATGTGATCTTCCATGAGCCACATATTGATCATCCGGTGAATGAACTTCAATGCCATGTTTGTTGCAAAACAATGTCACCATGTGGAAGGAAGTGTGAATCATATGACCTTGCGGACGGTTGTTGGGGAGATGGTGGATTTGGTATTGTCTCTTCCATTTCAATCTCACTCTCAATCTCAGAATATGATTGGATCGGAGGTTCCGAATCAATACACGCCAATAAAAGCCCATTATCTTCAATGTGTATATCATCCACCACCATCTTCTTTGCTTCATGTTTTTGAAAAAGAGACGCAATAGTGCTTTTCCTCTTCATGATGAATTCTACAATTAGAAGAGAATTGAATAAACAACACATACAATCAATTGGTAATTGGTTGGAGACAAATATTTACACAATACATAGCAAATTGTGCTTCAGTTCAGTTCGATTGGGGCAAATCTAGTAGCAAAATTGCAAAATTCACCACAAATAAGGCATCAACAAAAACAGAGGCAGGCAATGTCTTATACCGAGTGAAGCTCGGGCGTCCGACGTCGCCAGTCGGTGGCCGGCGGTAGACTGGCAGCCGCGGCGGCTGGCCTTGTCGAGCGGGCGGCGGCCAACAACGGGGGAGCCCAGAGCTCGAGAGGCGAGAGCGGGGGCGGCGGGGCAGCTCAGAGCGGGGCGTCGGCCGGCGGCGGATGGGGGCGACGGCCGGTGGTGGGGGAGCAAGGAGCAGGGACACAGAAGCTAGGTCTTCGCCATGGCGTCTCACGAAACAGAGCAGGACGCAAGGCTCAAGGCTGCGTGTGTTGACTCCAGTAGCCTGTTCATCTCGTTCATCAGTCTCAAAGGAAAAAAACAAGGAGAAGAAGCCCAATATAGGCCCAGAACTACTTCATATATGGGGGGGCTGATTTTTTGTCGAAAATTCTGGGTGGGCCGCGGCCCACCTTGCCCACCCCTGCGTCCGCCAATGGCGTACGCAACAGAAGCATTGTCGCCATTTTCCAGGCCAAGGAAGACCACCGAGCTGGGGCCCTCGTGGCACGCGCGGTGGCTGCAGTCAGCTACGCTGCAGACCACCGTGGCCACAAAGCTGTCGTAGTGTTCGGGCGCAGGAATCTCCCTCTGGCGGCGGCCCGTCATGGGGTCCCAAGCTACGAGCAGGAAGGGCGGCATTGTCTTGCTGCAAAGAACACGGCCATGGCGGCAATCCCTAACATCAAAGTCCTTGCGCCAGTCCTCGACGGAAGGAACGAATTTTGCGGTGGGGAGGAAGGGCGGGATTGAGTCGGACCAGCTGAAATGGAAGAAGCCCAGCACGGGGGGAGCGCCGTGGAAGTCGTGGTAGCGACCGCGGAAGGCAGGGCCGTGAGGAGGCCGAGCCAGAGCTTGCTGGCGAGGGATGCGCGCACGAGCCACGCGGGCTCGGCCGGCGGGAGGCGGAGGAAGATCTCCTCGATAAGCTCGCCCGGCAGCGTCGACGCCGTGCCTCCGGCTGCGGCATGGTCTGTGGAGGCAGCGAGGATTTGCGGTGGGGAATTTTTTGAGGTGCTCTGACGGTTCGGTGTTTGTGGTGTGACCGACAGGTGGGGCCGGAGAGACAGTACGATTGGGCTGAGCACGCACGACGAGAAGCACATCAGCTCTGTACTGATTACTGAACCTGGAACGATTATATTGCGTCTCAATCTCCTTTGCCGGGCCTGTCGCTTACATTACATTCAGCTGGCTTATATAGGATTTACTGCTGTATGATTGTCATCTAAATGCATCCGATTTGTTCGTTGTGGAAAAAATGGAACCTGCGTTTTGCATTCCTCTAAATTATTTTCTTTCAGCACAATCATGGTGAGCAACTACTCCGTTAGATACTGGTATTGGAGTGTGCACATACACAGCTGCAAACCTGTACCCTGAGATGTATATTTATTTTATTTTATTACGATTAAAAAGCCTAGAGCTGATTGGTCACTTGTCCAGGTTTTTTCTAAGAAACTATGTTAATTAGGCGCATAATAATTTCCTCGCCCATTGAATATGCTTGTTGTGTCACCAATTGTCCATGGTGTCGTCCTCTTGTTGCAGAACTATGTTTAATGGTAAGACAGAGATCTTCCGTGTGTATTTAACAAGATAAGATGCAAGAAAATTAATCATCTATACCTCACAATAACTCGATTTATAAAGTCTGAATATCTACTTCTAAATTAGCACAAGTTCTGGTTGACAGTTTTTGTGAGGTCTATGAGTAGCACTACTTCTGATACGTGTCAAGCATGTTCATTACCTGTCAAGTCTTTTCCTTGGAGATGCGGTGAATGCTGGGAAATTAGCCTTTGAAAGGACTGTCCATGACGATGGTGGTTAATTGATGGTGTCTTTTGTTTCTTTTGGTTGGGCAAAGCCTACTGTAACTGACTCTGTAACCGGTTTCTGGTTCCTCTCTTGTTATAGAAAATCGACAGTGCTCCTGCCAATATATTTTAAAAAAATATTTTCCTCGGTAATCATGTTTGCTTCAGAATTATTAGCTGCATTTGCTGCCTCTTGGAACATTTTGATTTTTTACATACGGGTCTGCTTGACCAGCTCGACAACAGTACGTAGATAAGGAAAAAAACGCTGTCGTTCAGTCATTTTCCGAGAAACAGCAGAGGAGACGTGAGCTACACCTACCAAGGCTTAAAGCCAAACAACTGAGAATTTACATGTGTCCGTCAGTTTGATCATGTCTTGGGAGTTAGTTTCATTTTAAAGTGCAAGGTCAGAGGCATTTTTCACTAATAATCGTTAGGCCATGATTAAGCTAATTAACATGTGCTGTACATCCTTAAGGACCAACAAAGTGCGAACGGACAATTCTATTGTGGAGAGTTCCAGTTGCATGCACTGCACATTTTTGCGAAAAAATTGAAAAACAAACAAACCATAATTTGGAGCATTGTAACAAAGAACTTGGCTGACTCTGGTACCAGACGCGCGGTGGGCCACATCATAACTTATAGTGGGTCCCACCGGTCACAAACATGTAAAACTGCAATTACCGATGAATCGGTGTTTTTTCCTAGTGTTACTCTGGACTAGACCTGGGCACAAGGAGGGTCTCCCGTGGACCTGAAAAATACATGTCGTTCAAAATTGATGTCCAACCCCGAATAAAATTTTAAAAATTAGGGCCCAAGCCTAGTCCATAGTGACAAAAATTTGAACTTTTGGCCGGGCTATGTTGAGCCACTTTATAAACAGCCGATTTTCAGACTCGGGCCCAATCAATTGGTCCGACCTGGCCCAAGATTTGTGGTCCGGGCACGCCTATGCATAGGTCTAGGACCGACGATTTTCTGATCGTATCACTTTTTGGTGAAATGAGGTGTTTTATTTCATATTCTTTTTGCATTTATTTTGACAAGATTCTTGTTTTACATTAATGATTCTTGCTCGTCGTGGGTGCTAGACATTCTACATTGATCGTCGTGGGTGCTAGACACTCTACATTGTCCAATGTGTCAAGAGTAACTCCTACGGTAGGATGTAGGGGCGCTTGTCCACGACATTTGCTGCAAACTCAAATTGCAGGTTTAGGAGAACCAACCCGCGGTTGGATGGTTAGAAGAGTGGTTATATCCCCAGTACACACCAGAGTTTAAATCCAATGGTTTGATGCCGATGTTTCTCATTTAGGCGAAATATTTTTCAGTGGGAGGCGACGTTCCCGTCGACTGCAAGGCGTCCGTGGATGAATCTATGGGTGAAAACTATTCAGTAAAAAAAAGCTAGCTCGTAACATCACTCTAGGATCTAATAACACTGGAAGAAGCATACAACACTGCTCAAAGAAAGCTAAATACGACGGCGAGGTGACGTTGCTCGAGAGTGGGTGAAGACGCCAGGGTAGCTGCTCGCGGTAGATAGATACGAGACAGCCACCGTTACTTCTAGCAAGTGGGACAAAATGTGGCCACCACCATCGCTGCTGATAGGAGGGACAAGACTTAGCCACCAATGTTGATGATCGTGCGGGGGATCGCAAGATGATCCGTCACATTCATGAAGAGCAGATTGGCGGCCAGCAGCGAGCCGCCGTCGTTTTGATGGTGCGTGCCAGGATGCAAACTTTGGTGCTGCTAGGAGCTTCTTTTAGCGGGTAAGCGGGCCTTGCAGAATAGCAGAACATGCGCATGAAGTCCGCTTATTTTGTACTTCTTCAATATGAAACCGTTCAAGCATTTTAAGCGGTGCGGACGACACGGACTCGCGGTCATCCGGTTCGCCAGCATCACTGCAGAAGATCCTCGTGCCACTACATCGTATTGTAGCAGTAAATGCCTTGTGTTTCCTGATGCCTCTCACTCTCATCATGCATCCAACTCCTCATGGTGTTCATCCCAATTCTCAAGTCCCGACTCCATTCATGTTTCTCTTATGGGTACTACCAAGGTAAAAAGCCTGAAGATAGGCAGGAGCTACAATGCGAGATGTAACAATCCGAATGTCTACACAAACTGAGTTGGGTGTGGATTTTTTTTATATAAGGCCAGAGCCTTTATTCAATGGCTAGCCATGGACACCAAATCAATAACACATTTAAAATACCAAAAGATATCAAGGCTCAACAATAATGTGCTTTCAATTCAAGCATTCAATGTTGCTTCATCTACATAAAGCATATACTAACACATATGTATTTAATGAGTCATATCATATAAACAAATAAATAATCGAATAAATTACTTAGTTGTGGATTATTCATTTGATACTACATATTATATTATTGATAAACAATGGCTTGTACATGCCAATTACAACCGCTTGTCTAGAACAATTAAACTCCTAGCTAGGTACATGCGTGACATAGTGAGCGAGGGCATTTATTCCAGCATTTACAATTTGTATAGTACGAAGCATGATACCATGCCTAGCTATAATATCTCATCATATGTGTAGTGAACATAAACATGGTGTGTGTCATGTAATGGTGCAACCAGGTTGCATAAAAAATGTCGGTCACCATGTAGCACACCTCACACAACGTTGTATACACCAAGACAAGGAGCGTAAACAACTGTGATATAAACCAACCCCTACATGTTTGAATGCAGTGTGATTTTCAGTGTGCTATATATGAACTAATTTGATATAAACTTGCATCTTCAATTGTATTTCAAAACTGTAAAAGCACTAAAAACATAAGTGTGAACTCATTCACACTACTCTCACTATCATGCATCTTAGAATACAATTTTTTGACATAGAAATAAACTTTCCAACTCACATTAGTGGCTCTTGACCAGTTAAGTAGAGTTATCTTAGATGTAAATGAAAATTGTTCATTGTTTCTTTGTGTTTCCAACAGTATGAAATAATTAGGAATTGCTAACTTGGATTCCCATGCAAGTAAGGTAAATATATAAGTTGCTCGTTCCACAAAAAGTACAAAAGATAACATCAAAGACGATTCTAATCCACATAATTTCATGTTTACAGGCTATCCCACACATCTATGCCCGGGACTCAAACTGAAATCTCTCTACCAATGAGATGACAGCTCAACACAATTTGTCTCTAGGTAATTGTTGATTGTTGATGTGTTCTTGATACCTCTCATTTCAAAAAGCATTGCACAATAGAACTTATTATATAGTTTTCATCCTCCCCCTCTTAATTTTGAGCCACGATATGGGTGCAACTAGCGTGATTAGAGTTATGAATATTCGATGGCTTTCCTAAGAACTCGTTTCAAAAAGCATTGCACGATAGAACTTATTGTATAGTTTTCATCCTCCTCTTAATTTTGAGCCGTAGTATGGGTGCAACAAGCATGATTAGAGTTATGAATATTCGATGGCTTTGCCAAGAAGACTAGTGGCATATGTTTTGACTATGCAAAGCTAGAGCAATATAAATGCATCCATTTACGAATGGTCGTGCTTAAACTGTGAAGGCTGGTGGGTGCATTAGCTTTCCATTAATCTCGAAGTAGGATCATATCGTCTAGCTAATAAGAATACAATATACTAACTCAAGCCTCAACCACGTGCTTCATTTTAAGGTTTATGTGTCTAGTAGAAACATAAATTTCATTTCTTGAATGATATGAGTGAGTCGAGACAAATGAGGAATAAACTACTGAGTGTTTTTTCTTTCATGGATCAAACGAGATTTTCTAGATTTGATCACCTCATGTAGCTTAATTATGCCACAAGCCCACAAGTTGATGAATTTTAGAATAGACCATTATACGAGGTATGTAGTAGTATATTCAAGTAGTTTTTAACTAGAAAAAAATACCGCGCGCGTTGCAGCAGGAATCTTAATAAGTTATAGTATAAAAGAAATGATATTTGATGCATTCCAAAAAAAAAAACTCGGGAATATGGATGATTTTATTGGACACAATGGTCGAAAAACTAAATTTAATTAATATGAAATGTTTGTGTATTTAACAGTTAAAATTGATAATGTACAAAAATTTATGGCTCATTTTTTTATAATGTGAATATCTTCAATAAATATGGGATGACATGGATAAGTGAATGTCTCAAATAGTGGATGATGTGGTGATGACATGGATAAATGAATGACCCAAATAGTGCATGATGTGGACACCTTGCATGTAGAGATAGAATAATTTAATGCATGTTAGTGTGGTTTTATCTTATAAAAAGTATAGATAGTTAGGTATGTGACTGTCCCCGATCCAATGAGTATCCTCCTTTGTGTGCTCACGCATTGTTTCATATTTTTTTTTCCTTTTGACTGGACTACATGAAATCGTGTGGATTTCGCCCAAACCCATTAACCTCACCATGTCACTACATGCTCTTTGTGTAGTGCTTTACTCCGTGGGGAGCTTCACCTTTCTCATTCTATGATTTTGGGTCACATGATTGGTACTTTGAGCGGCAATGTTAGTGATAGGAACGAGGGATGCGTTTCTTGGGCCCTCCTATTCCAAACAACTTGCACATATGAAACTACTTCTAATCCCTATTGCTTTCGATTTCGAAATAAGTGTTGGGAAAGAGAGATAGTATAAATTTAGGTCTTAGGTAGTAGACTTTACAACCGAGTGCCTCCTTTATAAACGATGAAATGCTAAGAAAATATTAAGGTTGGTGGGCCCATGAGGTATCCACCAACCCCAAATTAAAGCAAGATCATCTACATCCATGTCTTTAATCAGGTGAGAATGTTGATGATCTCTAGTTAATGTTCTCATCACCTGGTTTAAGCGGATAACGGAGAACACCTGAATGGCATATGTGAGGCAAGAGAAATGTGGCACTACTTTATGTTTGGTGAATGCACCCCCGGCGATAAATTTCCGAGCAAATATATTGTTGAAATGTGTCGCTTCCTTTCACCCATTTCTCTAATCTTTTTTCCTTGATGGCCGCCAGAGAGAAAGGGTGACGATCACTACTCACTAGAGTGCTCTACCATGAGAGGATAAAGTGAAGGGGACCGGAGAACCTGCCTACCTGTGGTAGGATGGTTAGGAGAGTGGTTATACTCGCAGCTCTCCAGAGTTCAAACTCCAGTTTTGACACTGGTGTTTCTCATTTAGACAGAATATTGTTCAGTGGGAGGTGACGTTCCCGTCGACAGCGAGACGCCTGTGGTGACTTCGTCAATCTCAAGACTTGACCCGTCGGCTCAGTCTATCAGAGGTGTTCATATGGGTAGGGTGTGTGTGCGTGCGTTCATAGGGGTGAGTGTATGCACATGTATGTTTCTATGTGAGCGTCGTCTACATTTGTACTGTGTTTCGCAAAAACAAAGTGAAAGGTACCGGATAAAGTGAAAACCGGAAGAAAAGTAATATGGAGGGTAGAAACAAATTTGGGTGAAAATGCACTAAGCATGATGCGAAGAAAGATTTGGTGCCGATTAGGACCTCAAGCCTCTCTCCATCTTACTACTAGCTAGGCCTCACACGCTCTGATATCATTACTAACGTCAGGCAGGCACACAAGCACGTGACTGGCCCATCTAGTCTAGCTCCTTAAGCCACACCGACTTTTGTTCCAACTACACGACGAGACGACCAACGCACGCGAATCTTCTCGTGACGATGATAAACACATATATGCTCCGCCCGTAGGCCATATATACCTAGCTCAAAGTTTATTCAGCATCAGACTGCAACGGATGAAGGATGACGCACCACATGTTAAATAACCTGTTTTTACCCATGGACAGCGCCTGGTAAAGTGATAATGTTACACCTAGAGTAGTAGAGTGGATGTGGGTGGTCAGTTAACTCTCTCCCCTAAGGCCCCGCTTGGTATAGCGTTTTTTAGGCAATACCGCCGTGAAATTCAGAGATCGTAACTGCACCCAGTATTCGCGCTTGGTTCGCAGTTTTCCCGTCGCTCCGTATTTCGCGGCCCTCGTTTCCTTGCATGGCGCGTGTGTAAATATTACGGACCGGTTGAGGTCCGATTAAAATCCAGCTGGTTTGGTGGGAAAAAGGAAACTGGCCCGTAAATCTTCACGTGACGGAAAACTAAACAGCATTCCAAGCGGGCCCTAATTAGATGGCACGTAAACGAATTAACACACGGTAGAACTGACGAAAATCGAAGATAAACCGACTGACGCCACTATATTTTCCTGAGCATGTGTGTGAATTCGAGCACCTGAACTGATTTGGAATCTCGCGGGTAAAGTCGGACTTGATTAGCTTGACACTACGTTTAACTACCAAGTTCAACGCCTGTGCTTAGAGTCTAGTTTTCTAAAGTTGTTTCCTTTGCTGGCTAGTGGCTCAATAGCCTGTACACTGAACTTTTGCTTCCCCTCTTTAATGAATAGGCAGAACACCTGCCAACTTTATCTTCAAAAAAAAAAAACTATCAAGTTCAAACTGTTGGCAGGGGAGGTGAGAAGCTGCAGATCAGTGCAAAAGGAGAGTTGCACGTGAAGATCTAGCTAGCTATAGCCTATAGGTTGGTTGCATGGCAAGACCCACGGATCCCATCTTGATCATAATCGAACCTGGCGGGTGTCCTTTTTCCCATCATTAGATTCCAAATGCAAGCTAGCGGCCATGGTTGCTAATTAACACTTGAAGTAGTAAAACGGTACGAACCATGCGCAAAGCAGAGCAGTAATAATAATCTAGTGATGCGTGACCAGCTCAACAGCATATATAGTGCTGATTATGAAGAGATTCGTCGGTTAGTTTCCTGAGACAGCGGTAAATGCTGTTGGTAGAACGATGTATTTTTTTTCTTCAGAAAACACGTGAGAGCTTCTGTTATCATGGCTTAAACTATGAGATCAGCCTGCAGTTTGAACATACCTTGAAAGTTAATTCATTTGCACAGCGGCAAGTCCAGAGGGCTTTAAGCCAACAATCATGAGGCGATGACGAAGCTTAACTGCTGGCTGCACATTCTAAAGGACCAAGAAAGTGAGAGTAGAAAATTCAGTTGTGGAGTTGCAGTTGAATGTAGTGCCAGGCCCTGTGTAGTGCAGGTTTTTTGTGATTAAGGTGTTCCCTTTTGAGGCTGTTAGAACTTTTATATTCAGAAAGCCACTGGTGGGAGGAAATTGGTATGCCTTTTCAGGCTACGTGTCTATGAGAGGAGACTGAAAATTTGAAAGCGACCTAGTATCATTTGGAGCGTCGTCAGGTAGCAAGGTCCTTCAATCAATTATCTTAATTTTCCGCACTATAATTTAATCACCATAATTTACATTCTTTTCTTCACATCCATGAATCGTACCGTAATTTACCTGCCTTCTTATATTTTATTGTCACCACCAACGCAAAACCAACGAAAAGGCACCCTGTGGACATCGCACGCATGCAGCCACTGCGGGTGGGTCCGTGGAGACACGGATGCGACCTGCTGGTGAAGAATAAATTATCACCTATAGCAATACACATGCAATTTTCTAGTAACATTTTTGGCAGGTAATTCATGCCCAGAAAAATCGCATGGCCTAGAAATGAAATTCAGGAAATGGGACGAAAAATAGACTTTTTAGGGTCTTGAATTTCAATAAACTCAAGTTTATGTTTGTAAACTAAATCAGCAAGAGATTGTTCGTGGCCTAATGTTCAATATAGCTCCTATCATAAGTGAGATGTTTGCTTTTCCTATTCTTAACAGGGGCGCAGGGAGTATCATGGATGCTAGATTCAGGATCAGGTATACCGATCCGACTTTGGGCAGAAGGTGCTAAAATCACTTATACTTTTCGATATGATACTACTACTTGGCTCAAATGATGCGTCCCATATTTTTCCAGATGCCCCTCACTCCCATCGTGTGTCCAAATGGTCGTCGTATTCATTGTATCTCTCTTCTCTCCCAAGTCCCAACTATACTCGTGTTGCTTTTGGGGGTGCTACTCTGGTGATCGGGTCAAAAGAGCCGGAAGATATGCATTTAGCTACAAGCCTACACTCGGAGAGCAGAGTGTGTCCTTTATATAAGGGCATCTATTCAAAGGCCATCCATACTTACAGTTACACACGAGGAAGTGTGAGAAGCTTATAATACGAAAGGAAGGTAAAGTGATAGAGTCCACTAAATTCTATTAAATGTTACGTGTGTGTATTTTCGAGCACCTGAACTGATTTACAAATCACGCGGATAAAATCGGACCTGAATACGAGATTAGCTTGGCACTATAGAATTGCTGCACTAGCCATTTAAACCAAAAGTCCGAACTGATGGAAAGAGACTAGTCATTATATTTATATTCAACACCCCCCTCACGTCTAGGCTATTTTAGTCCTTAGCGTGGGTTCGGTGCAGGCCGCAGAATATTTTTTCTTTTGTTTTAATACTGCACGAGTAGGTCTTAAACTTGAAACCTCTTGGCTCTGATACCATATAGAATTGTTGTACTAGCCATTTAAACCAAAAGTCCGTACTGATGGAAAGAGACTAGACATTATATTTATATTCAACAGGCACTACATTTAATTACCAGGGAGGTGCAGATAAGTAGAGGCAAAGCATCATGCATGGTAAAGCCCACGGATCCCATGCATCTTGATCACGTTCGAACTTGGCGCGCGCGCTCGGTGTCTTTTCCCGTCATTAGATTCCAAATGCAAGCGGCCATAGCTGCTAATTAAGACGTGAACTTACTGGCTGTCAGTGTGGTAAAACAGCACAAAATGTGCACAAAGCATAGCAGTAATAATAATTTAGCAGATGCGTGACCAGCTCAACAGCCTAGTGAAGAAGAGATTCGTCAGTTGATTTCTTCAGACAACGGTCAATGCTGTTGGTAGATCGATGCAATTTTTCTTCAGAAAACACGTGAGCTTCTGCTATCATGGCTTATTAAACTATGAGAGGCTGCGGTCTGAACATACCTTGAAAGTTAAGTCCTTTGCAAAGTGGCAAGGCCAGAGGGTTTAGCCAACAATCATGAGGCGATGATGAAGCTAAACTGCGCTGGCTGCACATTCTGAAGGACCAAGAAAGTGAGAGTAGAAATTTTTGTTGTGGAGTTGCAGTTGCATGTAGTGCCTTTTCGATTTTTCTTGTGACTTATGGTGTTTTCTTTTGGATTGTTTAGACCTTTTTATTTTCACAAATTGATATGCCTTTTCAGGTTATGAGTTTATGAGAACTCTTCCGTGAACTAGTGGTAGCCGTGCATATTCGCATAAGGGACAGTTTCGGGTTCGAGTCCTCACTTCTAACTTAATGACAAAGCCAGGGTGGAGTCCCCCCCCCCCTCCGGTCTTGTTATTTTAGTTTATGAGAACATCAGGAATAAAGCAACCTAGTAACATGTACTCATGCTATCAATAATTTTTTTGAGATGGAATGACCTGGCAATGATCTAATCAGAGAGAAATAATAGCTAGGGACAACCAAAGCTTATCACAAATAGCATGATTACCCTGCAGCTGCAAGCACCGAACTGCATTTGTCATTAATATTCTAGCTGAAGAATCGACAGGAAAATAAGCTAGGGTAGGAAACAATCATATACTTATTTCTTTCTTATGTTTTGAATTTTAAGACATACCAAGAAATGGTAGTGCAATTATCAGCTAATAATTTATGCAGCCATGTTAGATGAATAGCGCGAATAATCCCTTACAGCAAAGACACAAAACAAAAAAAAACTATCGAATGTTGCACATCTGAACATTATATATGTCCGTCTACTGCGCCGGTGGGATGCTGGGGTGGCCGCCGTTGCGTAGCCGCGGCAGCGTGTGTTAAGAGACGAGCGCCGCTGGCCAGAGGCGCATCCAAGATTTGAGCATGAGGCCAAACAAAAAAGTATCCGTAATTTGAACCCACCCTCCCCCCCCCCCCCCCCCCCCCCCCCTCCCGAGCCCCGTAAGCAACTATACCACTCAAAAATATAGTTTATAAAAATATAAGTATGTAAACTATGCCCCCTCCCCGCAAACCCGGCATATTGCAACGCCGAAAGGTTGTAGATCACTTAAGGCTTCATGCCAGTCACGAGTCCATGCATGCCGACCGGTGGGAGCCCATGACCACGAGACCAGGGCAATCGACGTTGGCATGCCCAATGTTTGTTGGACGGTAATTATATAAGTAGACGTTTTCTATTTAAATTGTGGAATCATATGTAACACATATCATGATTTAGTTATTTAATGAAGTGGTTAGTGCATTTTACAAAATAACCGCAATTTTTTGGTGCGTCATACCCATTTATAAAATCCTGGATCTGGATCTGCCGCTGATCACATCTTACACGTCGTTGCTAGTCAATTGAAATATTTATTTATTGGTATTGTCTTTTCTTTATGCATAAAAATGAATAATGGATAAACTGGACTTTCAGTTAGTGTCTCAGCCTAATAAACTCTATTGTGGCGCGAAACAAGGATGTAATTTCTAATGGTCTAGAAATCAGTACGTATAATCTTAAGTCAATTAGTCTGTAGTTTTATTGAATTTAATACACATATGACATACCTAGGCAACAGTTCATACTGAAAACCTGGCAACCAAGTTATTGTAATATTATAAGTAAGTTACAATAATCTGATGAGCACCGACAATATTTTTGTCAAAACATGGCAACATGAGATCTAGTTGCGAAGAACTTGTTGTGACTAAACTAATTATGAAAACTGATTGTCAATCAAATTGGCAGTTCGAGAGACAAAAGTTTTTAATTTAAACATTGATGGAAATCTAAATTAATGATGTAATTTCTTCTATCACACAGGGTAGACAAATTTTCCGATGTCGCCGGGTAGCAGGGTCCTTCATTCAATTATCTTATTTTTTTTCCACACTACCACTAAATCACATAATTTACATTCTTTTTTCACATGGCATGAATCACACGTAATTTACTTGCCTTCTTATATTGAAAAACACATTGCGGAGGTAGAACACATTTAGATGGGTCAGCAGAGGCGCGGGTGCGACTCGTCGGTGAAGATTACATTATCACCCATAGCAAAACACATACAATTTTCTATTTGCATTTTGGCAGATAATTCACTACTAGAAAAGTCGCATGTTCTAGAAATGAAATTCAGGAAATGGGACAAAAATTACACTTTTTAGTTTGTTGAATTACAATAAACTCAAGTTTGTATTTGGAAATTAAATTGCCAAGAGCTTGTTTGTGGACATATTTACTTGTGCCCTAATGTTACATATAGCTCCTATAATGGGAGAAATGTCTGTTTTTCCTATTATTAACCAGTGCTCACGGAGTGACATGAATGTCAGATTCGGGATCAGGTATACGGAACAGACTTCCGGCAGCAAGTCCTTAAGCCACTCCTTGTTTCATGTTGCTACTACACCCCACAACCATTTGTCACCTATGTTTCCAGATGCTTCTCAATCCATCGTGTGTCCAACTGCTCGTCGACTATACTCGTGTTGCTTTTTGTGGGTGCTACTCTGGTCAAAAGAGCCGGAAGATACAGCAGTCCGATCGATATGTATTTAGCTACGCTTGGAGAGCGCAAGTGTCTTTTATATCCAAAGGCCATCCTTACGGTTACGCACAAGGAGAGAGAGGTGAGAAGATAAAGCGAGGGAGTTCACTAAATTCTATTGAATGTACTCGCGTACGTGTGTGTCAATTCGAGCACCAACTGATTTAAAAAATCTCGCGGATCATTTAATTACCAAGTTAACTGCAGGGGAGGTTCAAATGGACGCTGCACGTGAAGAGCTAGGTTGATAGCAAGGCACATGCTCATGCATCATGCCTGGTAAGACCCACGCACTATTAGAAAAAGGACCTTTCGTCCGGAGCCCAAAAGTCATTAGTCCCGGTTCAGGCAAAAACCGGAACCAATGCCAGACATTGGTCCCGGTTCGAGCTGTCAGGGCCCGTGAGATTAGTCCCGGTTCATGCCACGAACCGGGACTAATACCCCTCTCCTGCCTATAATATTTTTTCCATTTTTCATTTAATATGAAATAATTCATATCTTTAAATCCGTAAATCGAAATTGAACAAATAAAATATCTAAATCGATTACAAAAATGAGAGGAATCCAAATATGACATCCATATCATCATTTTCACCATGCATATTACTTTTTACAACATATTTTTGGTACTTGCTTAATAAAAAAGTCATTTTTGGTACTTAAAAAATGGAAAATGATATTTATAAAAATAATTTGGAAATTGTTTTTGCCAAAAATGTTTGCCATACCAAGACACACATATGTATCAAATATGGACACATTATCACAAACTATGGCACGGGGATGGTCATAACTTGGTCATTTGAAGCGAAACCTATACATGTCTATAGATGATAGACCTTTTTGTGAAGTTTTTTTGAAATGTTTGTCAAAACTCAAGTTTATCATTTTTGCTAGCAACTAGTACATATAAAAGGACTCCATGCCAAAGGATTTCACTTTTTGAGTATTTTCTCCCTAGTAAGTTGGTGGACTTATAGCTGAAAACTCTCACTTTGGGCGAAACGGAGGGAATCTTAGCAAGAGTTGGGTGGATCTTGGTTTTGGATGTTCCTATGTCCTAACCTAACACAACCAAGAAAAAAAGTCCACTGGCCTACCCCCTTTTGACTCCGTTCAAAGGGGTACATGGGAATTTTGACTGTTTTCCAGCGGGTCTAGGGTTTCGCCGAAGCGGGGCTTCAGAGCGTCTGAAACACACCAAAATCTAGGTGGTTCAATACCATATATATACAAGTGTGTTGGGTGTTGTACATGTCCAAGATCCTACTCCGGTGTGTGTCCGGCTTCACCGGCTTCACTTTCTCTCTAGTAAGTTGGTAGACTTATAGCTGAAAACTCCCACTTCGGGCAAAACGGAGGGAACCTTTGCAAGAGTTGGGTGGATCTTGGTTTTGGATGTTTCTATGTCCTAACCTAACACAACCAATAAAAAAGCCCACTGGCCTACCCCCTTTTGACTCCGTTCAAAGGGGTACATGTGAATTTTGACTTTTTTCCAGCGGGTCTAGGGTTTCGCCGAAGCGGGGCTTCAGAGCGTCTGAAACCAACCAAAACCTAGGTGGTTCCATACTATATGTATACAAGTGTGTTGGGTGTTGTACATGTCCAAGATCCTACTCCGGTGTGTGACCGGCTTCACCGGCTTCACTTTCTCTCTAGTAAGTTGGTGGACTTATAGCTGAAAACTCTCACTTTGGGCGAAACGGAGGGAATCTTTGCAAGAGTTGGGTGGATCTTGGTTTTGGATGTTGCTATGTCCTAACCTAACACAACCAAGAAAAAAAGTCCACTGGCCTACCCCCTTTTGACTCCGTTCAAAGGGGTACATGGGAATTTTGACTTTTTTCCAGCGGGTCTAGGGTTTCGCCGAAGCGGGGCTTCGGAGCGTCTGAAACCCATAAAAATCTAGGTGGTTAAATACCATATATATAAAAGTGTGTTGGGTGTTGTACATGTCCAAGATCCTACTCCGGTGTGTGACCGGCTTCACCGGCTTCACTTTCTCTCTAGTAGGTTGGTGGACTTATAGCTGAAAACTCCCACTTCGGGCAAAACGGAGGGAACCTTTGCAAGAGTTGGGTGGATCTTGGTTTTGGATGTTCCTATGTCCTAACCTAACACAACCAAGAAAAAAAGTCCACTGGCCTACCCCTTTTGACTCCGTTCAAAGGGGTACATGGGAATTTTGACTTTTTTTCAACGGGTCTAGGGTTTCGCCGAAGCGGGGCTTCAGAGCGTCTGAAACCCACCAAAACCAAGGTGGTTCCATACCATATGTATACAAGTGTGTTGGGTGTTATACATGTCCAAGATCCTACTCCAGTGTGTGACCGGCTTCACCGGCTTCACTTTCTCTCTAATAAGTTGGTGGACTTATAGGTGAAAACTCCCACTTCGGGCGAAACGGAGGGAACCTTTGCAAGAGTTGGGTGGATCTTGATATGGATGGCATATTTGAATTCCTCTCATATTTCTAATCGACTTAGATATTTTATTTGTCAAATTTCGATTTACGGATATAAAGATATGAATTATTCCATATTAAATGTAAAAAGAAAAAATAAAGTAAAATATATTTTATTGTTATTTATTCAAAATATACTATTACATAATCATTGTTACTTATTCAAACAAATTTTTAAATTTAAACAATGAAAAAGTGTAACATCGTAACCGAGCGGTTAATATGATTGATAGGATACTAATATCAGTAAGTTCTAACTTCTCATTTGGAAGCTAATTTGAAAAGAACTCAAAAGTTAACCGTGCTTGGGCTGAAACAATCTGAGGATGGGTGACCGAATGGGAAGTTTGACCAGGGTAAGTACTTTGACCTATGACTAAGTGTGTAATTAGAGATTAAGTATGTGGCTAAGTGGAAAATTTCAAAATAGAATTAAAAAAGTTAAAAAAAGATTAAAAAACATTTAAAAAAGTTGAAAAAATTTAAAAAAAATTCAAAAAATTAAAAATTGTTGAAAAAAATGTCCCATTACGAACCGGGACTAAAGCTCCTCGCCCACGTGGAACCCCATTAGTCCCGGTTCGTGACCGAACCGGGACTAGCATTAGTCCCGATTGGCTAGTCCCGGTTCGGGAACCGGGACTAATGGCTCAAACCAACCGGGACTATATGGGGGTTTTCTACTAGCGACGGATCCCATGCATCTTGATCGTGCCTTTTTCCCGTCATTAGATTCCAAATGCAAGCTAGCGGCCATGGCTGCTTACTAACACGTGAACTTACCGGCTGTCAGTGTAGTAAAACCACTACAAAATATGCGCAAAGTAGATCAGTAATAATAATTTAGCTGATGCGTGACCAGCTCAACATCATAGTGAAGAAGAGGTTCGTCAGTTCATTTTTTCAGACAACGGCCAATGCTGTTGGTAGATCGATGCACTCTTTCTTCAGAGGACACGTGAGATTCTGTTGTCATGGCTTAAACTATGAGAGCTTATAGTCTGAGCATGCCTTTTTTTAGAAAGAAGGCAAAAACTTTGCCTTTTTATATTGATATAGTAGGAGCAAAGACAAGCTAATTTCTTTCTAAAAAAGGTACAAAAGGCCCCATGAAGGCGGCCCGAGAACTAGACACGCCGACTACTCGCAAATTTCTGCCAATTTCTTGGCCCCAGCTAGGATCCAGTTCTTGCTCTCACTTTTGATGTGTTGAAAAAGTGTAGAAGGCATGGTGAAGGTGTTGTTGAAAACCCTCGCATTTCTCTCCTTCCAGATCTCCCAGGTGATGAGGATGATCGCCGTCTTCAGGCCTCCCCGGGAGGGCGACGGGATGGCGGCCAGGTCTTTCCAGTAGTCGAAGATTGTGTCCTTTTGTGACCCCAAGGCATTGCATGAGCATTGGGCACTTGAGCCAAGTGGAGACGTCGGCCCAGATCCTCTTCGAGTAGCGACATTCGAACAAAAGGTGTCGACCCGTCTCCGGTTGACTCTTGCACAGCTGGCAGACAGGCTGGTGAGGCCACCCCCTAATGGCGAGGCGATCGGAAGTCCAAAGCCGATTCTGAACGGCAAGCCAGGCGAAGAAGGAGCACTTAGGGGGAGCCCAGGTGTTCCAGACGTCGGCCATGAAAGGGCGAGAGGTAGCCCCCAAAAACTGAGCCTTGTAGGCGGATTTGGCCGAGTAAACCCCCGTAGAGGAAATGGTCCATGTGATGGTGTCGTCGATATCAGGGGAGAGGGTCGTCGTCTGTGTGAGTTCCCAAAGTTGCACAAACTGGGAGATGTGTTGGACCGTGAAGTTGGCGACGTTAAGATCGGCGATCCATTTGAAGTCCGTAAGGGCGTCATGGACGCATTTATTTTTGCGCTTGGAGGCTTCGAAGAGGTCAGGAGCGATGACTTTTGGGGGAAGCCCGTCCAGCCAAGATGATCCCCAGAAGGAAGCTTTTAGTCTGTTTCCCACAGTCACCTTGGTGGCCGCGTTGAAGAGGTTTCTATCAGTGTCATCATTCGGAGTCTCCGTTCCCACCCAGGGCTTATCAGGGGAAGCCCACTCATGCCACAACCATCGCAATTGGAGGGCCCGTGAGAACTTTTCCACGTTAAGAATTCCGAGACCACCAAGAACCTTGGGGCGACACACTCTGTCCCAGCTGACCTTGCATTTACCACCACTGACGGTTTCACTGCAGTTCCATAGCATACCTCGCCTAATCTTGTCAAAAGCCCTGAGCATAGCTTTGTCGGCCTTGATTGCGGTAAGGAGGAAAATTGGCATCGATGAAAGCACAGATTTTACAATAGCCGCAGCCTGCACGGTTGACGAACTTTCCTTAGTCTGAGCATGCCTTGAAAGTTAATTCCTTTGCAAAGTGGCAAGGCCAGAGACTGAGCTACTAAGGAACAAGGGGGGATTCGCTTTACGCTAACAATCATGGGGCGACGATGAAGGTAAACTGTGCTGGCTGTACTGCACATTATGAAGTACCAAGAAAGTGAGAGTACAAAACTCTGTTGTGGAGTTGCAGTTGGATGTAGTGCAGCTTTTTGGTGAATTATGGTGTTCCTTTCGGGTCTTTCCGAACCTTTTATTTTTACAAAGCCATCCCCTGATATTTCTCTTTTTTTTGCGTAGCCCAAACTAGAAAGTATTTTTTTTACAAAAGTTATGGTGTACGTAAATAATGTGTATATGTTGATGTATACTTTATTTCTGTTTTTTCTATCCCTAGAAATTTTATTTTCTATTTTTTAAGAAATTGTCTCCAGTGAGCTCGGGTGCCACTACCCCTTTCGAGCCTAAGAGTATCTCTAGCAGAAACTTCAAAACACGAAACCTCAAAACAGTTTTAAGGTTCGCGAAACTCGTGTTTTTTGTGACAAAAGGTGTCGCGACAGAACAGAAACCGTATAGCCAAACTGTAAAACAGAATATTCTCTAAATATTCTTTTATTTTTTTTCCCCGCATCTTCTTCTTCCTCTCGCCCGTGTGAATCGATCGATCCACGAGCTAGCTAGCTAGCTCCCGTCGCTGCTCGATCGTTCTAGGAGCTAGCTAGCGTTGAGCTAGCTACCTACGACATGGATCGATCCAGGAGCTAGCTAGCTAGCTAGCTCACGTCGCCGGTCGATCGATTCAGGAGCGAGCTAGCCAGCGTCGCTGTGTCCATATCCATGCCTGGCTAGGCGGACCTGGCCCTATGCGTGCGTTTTCGGCGGCCGGCCGACCTCACGCGCTCTTGCAAGCTCCTCCGTCGGTCGACCTCCGTGTCCTGTTTCCGGCGAGTTCCGTGTGCGCGAGCTAGCTAGGTAAGCAATTGATGGATCCATGAAAGGAGCTGAGCATGCCCCTGTGCTGTCCGTCTTCGCGGGTGCCTCCTAGACGCCGCCGCCGGTCCTAGCGGCCGCCGCCCGCGCGCCGACGGTGAACTCCGGACAGTGACGTGCGGCCGCAAGATTGGGAATGCACGGTGAGGATTTCATCTCGCAAGCATTGACCAGTTTCCAGGCACCCTTGAAGGAATCCTCATATTGCCTCAAAATCTGCATGTTTCCAGGTAGTGACTACGATTTCACGGGCGCCCTTAAAAGTTTTGAGGTTTTGACCAGTTTTACGGGCTCTATTCGGGACGTTTTTTCGACAAAAACTGTAAATTTACAGGTTTGACCACTTTTGAGGACTCTGCTAGAGATGCTCTAAGAATAGGAAAAACAAGCATCTCTCTTACGATAGGATCTATATGTGGGGCTCGTGACCGCCATGTTGTTGGGGGCACTGAATGTGACTCACGGACAGCTTTGGGCGTGCAGGAGAGTTGGCCACTGGGCTGGTTGGTCGGTGGGGGCGTGGGGCTGCTTGCCATCGTGAAGAAGAGAATTTTTACTTTTTTTTTTTCTGGGTTACAGGTTCTTAGTCATCTCTTGTTAATTTAGCCCTCCTGTTGATTCATGTTCAGATGTGCTACATTATATAGCTTTTTTTGTTTTGTGTTTTTTCTGTGTGGGTATTATTTGGCTCATTCTTGTAATAAGACTGAATGGATTATTAGCTGATGATTGCACTGTCATTTTTGGGATATCTTAAAATTCAAAACGAAAGAAAGAAGTGCATGATTGTTTTCCTGCTCGAGCTTAATCTACTGTCGATTCTTGAGCAAGAAGAACACCAGTGCAGTTCAGTGCTTGCAGCTGCAGGGTAATCGTTCTGTTTGTGATAAGCTTTGGGTACCCCTGGCTACCATTTCTCTCAAATCATTGGCAGGCCATTCCAACTTAACAACATTATTGGTAGTAGGACTACATGATAATAGGTTGCTTTCCGACTTTCACTCTTCTCGTAGACTCATAACCTTAAAAGGCATACCAACTTCCTCCTCACCAGTGAGGTCACGGACTATGATGAATGCCAGATTTAGGATCAGGTATACCGATCAGACTTCGGGCAGCAACCGCTAAAACCACTCCTATCTTTTTGTATCCCACTACTGCATGGCACGACAATGTGTCTCCTATGTTTCCAGATGTCTCTCACTCCCATCGTGTGTCCAACTGCTCGTCATGTTCAGTGTATCTCTCTTCTCGATCTCCCAAGTCTCGACTATACTCGTGTTTGCTTTTTTGGGTGCTACTCTGGTCGGAAGAGCCGGAAGATACACCACAGTCCGATCGATATGCATTTAGCTACAAGCCTACACTCGGAGAGCAGAGTGTGTTCATTATTTAAGGGCTTCTATACAGAGGCCATCCATACTTACAGTTACACATAAGGAAGTGTGAGAAGCTTTTAAATACGAAAGGAAGATAAAGTGATAGAGTCCACTAAATTCTATTGAATGTTACGTGTGTGTAATTTCGAGCACCTGAACTGATTTACAAATCACGCATAAAATCGGACCTGAATACGTGATTAGCTTGGCACTACATTTAATTATAAGGGAGGTGCAGATAAGTAGCAAGGCAAAGCATCATGCATGGTAAACCCCACGGATCCCATGCACCTTTTGATCATGTTCAACCTTGGCGCGCGCGCTCGGGTGTCTTTTCCCGTCATTAGATTCCAAATGCAAGCTAGCGGCCGTGGCTGCTATAACTCGTGATTTTACCGGCTGTCAGTGTGGTAAGACAGCATAAAATGTGCACAAAGCATAGCCGTAATAATAATTTAGCTGATGCGTGACCAGCTCAACAGCATAGTGAAGAAGAGATTCGTCAGATGATTTTTTCAGACAACGGACAATGCTGTTGGTAGATCGATGCAAATTTTCTTCAGAAAACAGATGAGTTTCTGATGCCATGGCTTAAACTACGAGGTCTTACAGTCAGAACATGCCTTGAAAGTTAATTCCTTTGCAACGTGGCAAGGCCAGAGGCTTTACGCCAACAATCATGAGGCGATGATGAAGCTAAACTGCCATGCATGCACCTTCTTAAGGACCAAGAAAGTGTAGAAAATTCTGTTGTGGAGTTGCAGTTGCATGTTGTGCCTTTTGAAAATTTTCTTGTGACTTATGGTGTTCTCTTTTGGATTGTTTAGACCTTTTTATTTTCACAAAGCCACTGGTGGAGAGGAAATTGATATGCCTTTTCAGGTTATGAGTTTATGCGAACATCAGGAATAAAGCAACCTAATAACATGTACTCATGCTATCAATAATGTTTTGAGATTAAAAAAATTAATGTTTTGAGATTGAATGGCCTGCCAATGATCTAATCAGAGACAAATAATAGCTAGGGGCAAACCAAAAGCTTATCACAAATAACATGATTACCCTGCAGCTGCAAGCACCGAGTTGCATTTATAATTGATCTTCTAGTTGAAGAATCAACAGTAAACTAAGTTAGAGTAGGAAACAATCATACACTTCTTTCTTTTTTATATATGTTTTTGAATTTAAGACATCCCAAGAAATGGCAGTGCAATCATCAACTAATAATGTATGCAGTCATATTACAAGAATATCCCAAATAATCCCCACACGGCAAAACACAGACGAAAAGAAAGCTACCGAATGTTGCACATCTCAACACCATGTCCGGCTATATACCCAGTGGGACGCTCGGGTGGCTGCCGTTGCTCGGTTGTGGCAGCGTCTGCAACATCGACGCCGCGGTCAGGGGTGGATGCAAGATTTGAACATGAGAAAAAAACGACCGCAGTCATGCCCATAATATTTGTAATCCATTTTACCGCCGACCCCTGTAATTAAGCAACTGTACCACTAGAAAAAAACTACCGGCCTAGATATAGTTTATAAAAATATAAAAATTATAATCAAACCCACATATTCCAAATTTGAAACTTTATAGCAGCCAATGGATGTGTCACATGTAAGATGTCGTCGCTAGCCAATAGAAATATTTATTTATTTGTATTGTCTATCTTTTTGTTCTTGATGCATGAAAAATGAATAATGAATAAATTAGACATTCAACTAATTTGTAATTTATAATGGTCTAGCAAGAAATTTACAATGGTCTAGCAAGAATTCTCGTAAGCAGTTTGTATAATCTAAAGTCAATAAGTAAGTTTTTTGCGAAAAGGTGAACTGGTCTATTGATTATCAACAACGGTATCAACAATCCCAAAGTAATAAAGATTACAAATAAGTCTTCGGACCACCTACCGACGAGGCGACGACTACACGCACTATAGTATGCCGAAGGCGCGTCACCGTCCTCACCCTTCCCTGACCGGAGGCTCGTAAAGCTTGTCATAGTAGAGAATGTTTTAATAGACAGATGGGAAATCATCGTGCTAAGGCCCAAAAAAACCAACGTACCACTGTCAATGATGACAACCGTAAATCAAAACAATCATACCTACAACCACACTGAAGAAGACAAAAAATGACCGGATCCTAGGACATCCGCCGGACACACAGCTTCACGCGCCATCCGCCGATGCTAGGCGAACCGCAAGCGCGAGGATATGATGAGAAAGACTTTATTCTAACTTTAAAATTGGGAATTAAATCAACAAGAACTTGTTTGTGGCCATGTTTAACTGTGCCCTAATGTTCCATTGTTCCATATAGCTCCTATCATAAGAGATATGTTTTGCATTTTCTATTCCTAACAAGGGTCCAGGGACTATCATGAATGCCAAATTGATTTAGGATCAGGTATACTGATTAGACTTCGGGCAGCAACTGCTAAAACCACTCCTATATTTCCGTAAGCGACTACTACACGACCCAACAATGTGTCAACTATGTCTCCAGATGCCTCTCGCTCCCATCGTGTGTCCAACTGCTCGCCGTGTTCATTATATATCTCTCTTCTCTCCCAAGCCTCGACTATTCAAAAGAGCCGGAAGATACAACAATCCGATCGATTTGTATTTAGCTAAACTCGGAGAGCGCGTGTCTTTTATATAAAGACATCTATACAAAGGCCATCCATACTTACAGTTACACACACAAGGAGAGGTGAAAAGATAATGCGATAGAGAGTCCACTAAATTCTATTGAATGTTCTCGCGTACGTACAGGGGCGGAGCCAGGATTCAGACATAGGGGGGGCGAGGTTCAAAGGAGTGTATTTTTTTTTCTTTTTCTGGCAAGCTACTCGCCATTTTTTTTCCCTTATAAACTTGCGGTACTTGTCGAGTCGGCAATAAGTGACAACTCACAAAATCAGAGCCTTAGCCAGCATAACTAGGACTCATAAATATAACTTTATTATCCAATTTCTATGCTAGTATAGATGAGATTGTTAGATTTTCGGCTAGCACTTCTACCTGGCTTGAACGGAAACTGTTGATGATCTTGGCTAGCAATTTTACTAGGCTTAATAGTATTGCATACATGCTCAAAGAAAATTGATGAATTATGTGGGTAAAAATACCAGGCGTACCTCTAAATTGAGTGTTTGATCAGGTATAGCTCAATAGGCGTCATGTATGATTGATGGTGAGGCGCGCCGCCAAGGTCGGCTTGATCAACAGTTGAACACACGTGTTGGCACGACGGGATTGCCGGAGAGTTTACTAGCGATAGCTCTTCGCATGGTATGCGAGTGCGAGCTGTCGCAGGCGCAACCATGGCAGATCGATCTGATATTAGGGATAGGATACAATCGCTCGGCCGCCGCAAACAAAACAGAAGTTAGGGTGAAAACAATCGAGCTGCAAGAGGATGGCCTAAACTGGGCTGGGCCTTAGTGCGTACACATGCACAGGTGGGAGCGCATGGGCTTTGCATACTAATCAAGTCATTTTCCGCCTCAATTAGCACCCCTAATTAGCACGTATGCATTACCCTTCATACTATTACGTACACCAGATCATTAGGGGGGGCCGAACCTTGGGGGGGGTCTAGCCCCTGCTAGCACCCCCCTGTCTCCGCCCCTGCGTACGTATAAATTCGAGCACCGGCCTGCATGGATTTACAAATCTCGTGGATAAAATCGGACGTGATTAGCTTTGCACTACATTAATTACCAAGTTAACTGTAGGGTAGGTGCAGATCATTGCAAATGGACGCTGCCCGTGAAGAGCTAGGTTGGTAGCAAGGCACATGCATCATGCATGGTAAGACCACCTTGATCATGTTCGAACCTGGCGCGCGCGGGTGTCTTTTCCCCGTCATTAGATTCCAAATGCAAGCTAGCGGCCATGGCTGCTAACCACGTGAACCTACCGTCTCTGTCAGTGTAGTAAAAAGGTACAAATTATGGGCAAAGCAGATCAGTAATAATAACGTATTGATCACTTAGTGACCAGCTCAACAACGTAGTGCTAATTATGAAGAAGAGATTATGTTGTCATAGCTTAAACTATGAGAGCCTGCTATTTGAACATGCCTTGAAAGCTAATTCCTTTGCAAAGTGGCAAGGTCAGAGGCTTTACGCTAACAATCATGAGGAGATGATGAAGCTAAACTGCGCTGGCTGCACATTCTAAAGGACCAAGAAAGTGAGAGTGTAGAAAACTCTGTTATGGAGTTGCAGTTACATGTAGTGCAGCTTTTAGGTGAACTATGGTACTCTCTTTTGGGTCGTTGAGACCTTTTTTTTTGAAAGGGGGGCAAAAGATTTGGTATGCCTTTTCAGGTTATGAGTCTATGAGAAGAGACTGAAAGTCGGAAAGCAACCTAGTATCATGTAGTCCTACTACCAATAATGTTGTTAAGTTGGAATGGCCTGCCAATGATTTGAGAGAAATGGTAGCCAGGGGTACCCAAAGCTTATCACAAACAGAGCGATTACCCTGCAGCTGCAAGCACTGAACTGCACTCGTGGTCTTTTTGCTCAAGAATCAACAGTAAATTAAGCTCGAGCAGGAAAACAATCATACACTTCTTTCTTTCGTTTTGAATTTTAAGATATCCCAAAAATGACAGTGCAATCATCAGCTAATAATCCATTCAGTCTTATTACAAGAATGACCCAAATAATCTACACAGAACAAAAACACAAAAGAAAAGAAAGCTATAGAATGTAGCACACCTGAACATGAATCAACAGAAGGACTAAATTTACAAGGGATGACTAAGAACTTGTAGGCCAGAAAAATTACTGTAGTAACAACTTCTCTTCTTCACAAGGACAAGAGCCCCACAGACCGACCGACCCAGTGGCCAACTCTCCCTGCACGCCCAAAGCGTGACGGATTGCTGCTGTCCGTGAGTCACATTCACTGCGCCAACCACATGGCGGCCACGAGCCCCACGGCCGAGAGCGCCGCCCACGGCGCGCGCGGGGGCGCCGGCATGGGCGCAGCGGGGGACTGGGCCGCGACGGTGGCCGGCGCGGCGGAGCCGAAGGGCGCGAAGGCGGAGTCGGGCTCGAGCGCGTCCGGGTTGGGCGGGCTCGGGCTGGACGGGATGGTGGACGCCGCGTCGGACGGCGCCAGCGCGTCGTCACCGGGGCCCGGGACGGGAGCAGCGGCATTATGTCCGGCGACAGCGCGGGCGGGACGCTCGGCTGGCCGCCGTGGCGTGGGCGCGGCAGAGGGTGTGACGAAGACGGCGAGGGTGACGGCGCCGCGGAGATGGCCGACGCCCGGAGCGCGCCCGCGGCCGCGGCCGGCGCGCACGCGCACGCCGCGCAGAGGAGGAGGAGGGCGGCCAGGAGGAGGTGCCGACGGCCGCGCGCGCCGGTCGTTGCCATTGTCATTGTGCGTGTGCGCGATGGATAGCGCGGGCAGAGAGTGCAAGAGGATGTGTGTGAGTGCGACTGATGGGTGGGAATGGCAAGAACTGAGAGGGAGACGGAGGAGCGTTTGGTTTGGTCGGTTCTGGATTTAGCGTTTGGTCGGGGTGGGCACACAGAACATGTTATTCGTCGGCACGCCACGACGGCGATGCCCTCCGATCCATAAACCTCCGACACACTTTTTCTTTAACCTCAAGGTGAAAACCAAGATTACGGCACCAGTTCATAAAAAAATAATTACGGCACCAGACACACAACGTTGAAAACATCGTACGAAGCTGCGCAGTGAGATTAGCAAGAGAAAAAGTTGTTAACCTTTGCACCGATTAAAAGCGCCGCCAAACCATGTACGTATATCACCGCGATCAAAAGAGAGAAATTTTGCGGTGAGCCCAATAGTGATACTGATAGGGCGCCGAGTAGTGAATGAACAAAGTCACAAAATGCTTGTGACAAGGGGCTCGAAGCCTCGAACGCTACTACTCCCTCCGTTCCAAATTATTTGACATGTATTTGTCTAGTAACGAATGTATCTAGACACTAAACAAGTATACATACATCCGTATTTGGATAAACACAAGTCAATTAATTTGGAACGGAGGGAGTAGGTTCTACACTCGGCGTTCACATCGCCATTCCAAGCGTCGGGCGAGAGAAGGTGGGTGTGCACACCCAAGTCGACTATGGCTTCGTTCTTGAGGGAATATAGTTGGGGCGCCATAGCGTCCCTCCATCCCTCACATGGATGCATCACCGCCAACCCTTAACTTCTCGAGTGCTAGCAACAACGAAGCAGCTCATTGATCCCAGATTCCTCACAATCCTACCATCATTCCACATACCCAACTTCTCACGATTGAGATTTCTGAGAGCTTTAACGAATAGGAGATACAATAAGCTAAGCAGACTACAACCATGCGGAGCAAATATATCAACCGAAGGCAAGATGGAGTCTTCTTAAGCCTGGGAAGACTGGTGGTTGCATTGCATTACCTATCCATCCATCACACATTAAGATCATATCTTTGTGATGTTTTGCAAAAAAGAAATGCAAGGATTCACGTGCTTCAGTTAAACAATCTAGCTATCTATGTATGGTGGAAGAAAATAGATCTATATTTTATAAATGACACGTGATGCATGTTGTAGTCAAATGACTGAGTGTATGTTACCGTTGTGTTGTAATCGGGAGTTCTCTCCCAAAATCAAGCTCTGCAATTAACCCTCTATTCTCACTAATCGGAAGGCATAATGATAGCCTAAAAAAATGACTGGGTGGATGTTACCGCTTTGACTTCCGTAGTGTATAACATATATATTTAAGAAGGGTCAAGTTCTAATTACAAGTAATTAAAAAAGTAAGAGAAGATCAACTTCAAGACAATTATGTTGTTAGACCTCAAGTGTTGCCCAAACACAACAGGTCGATCAAGGTTGAGTTAGACCGTTCCTCCCGCGGCTAAGAAGAAGGCGGCGATATAGGCTCCAACCCTAGTAGTGTCGCCATCTCCCCGTCTCCGACTGTGAATAGACGGGTCCCAGTCTCCTCTGCTTGCCACTATGGTGGCGGGAGGGGGTAGAGACCTCGGACCTATGCTCGGCGTTGTAGTTAAGTCCCTAAAGTTAGAGTTTGGTCAACCGCCGGCAATGTTATGCTGGCTCTGTCGGCGTTGTGCGGGACAAGAATAAGGTATATTTGCCTCCTCATCCACCCAGTCGGCAATATTGCGTCGTTGGCATTGAGGAGGGCGGGGAATCATCTGGTTGCTACTCACATGGAGTGGTGGATCTTGGTCAGTCTAAGAGTGTTACAAGGTTGTTGTCAATAGATTCAGATCAATTCAAGCGTTTAATTGTGACGACTTCGCCTCTGGTGCGTTGGTCTTTAGGGGTGCAGAATACTTACCGGCTATCATTAACAACGTCATGTCATCTCTGATAGGAGAGCGGCGACAACGGCACGTCAGCAGCGGTAGTGGTCGTTAGGTAGTCCAAGGATTTTGATTTAATTTTTATTATGTTTGAGGGTGTTCTATACTTCTTGTAAACTATGATAGATCTGGATTCTCATTCCTTCTAGCCTTACTTTACTAAACTGAATTACGTGAGAAAAAAAAGTTTAGAAAAAGGGTAGACAATATACATTAATAAATACTTTCAGGCTCCTTTAGGTAGTATTAGGCGTGAGTTAATTTTAATGGTAAACATTAATTACGATAAACAATGTCGTGATGGGTTTGAAACTCGAGATCTCTTGTTTTCACTCTGGCGATTCTCGATAGGGAAAAGGCGAGAAATCGTGTGATTTTGCAGAGGACATTAGTCACAGAGCACCAGAGCAGCCTTCAACACTCCAATGAAACTATTCGTTAACCTCAAGGCGAAAACCAAGATTGACGCACACAGTTGAAAATAAGCATCCTTTGAAGCTGCTTACCAAATAACGTCAGCTAGCCCTCACTTACTCTTGTTCCAACGTTCACTTTGATTGCACAACGGATAATCGTGCAAAAAGATTACGCAAACCGTAAGAATAATTCACGCGAGAAGACTAGCAGGAGATAGTCATCAATGACAAGAACACGGACAATAGTTTTACAGTTAAAATACGTGAACTATACCAGAGTGCCCCGCCCCGAACATCGCCTTTCAGGTGTGCGTACAGGGTCTAGGCCAATTGGCCAAGAGGATAGAGCTGTGCTCGCCTGCTCGGGCAAGTCCATGAGCCCATGACGACGCCTGCGACGAGCCACACATCTTCATCAACCACCAGACCAGGTCGTCTTCGGTGAAATCAATAGTGAAGTAGCTTATTGTTCCCTCGTGCCTCCCAATCCAAGCATCATTGCACGTATCCAAGTTCTCGCGCCTGGAATTTCTCTCTACATATCCAGAGTCTCATCTATGGACGCAAGTGCAAACTATTCTGAGAAGAGCTGCAACGAGGAGGAGGTATATAACTATATATAATAAGGTAGCACACTACAAGCATGTGGAGCAAATTGGCAATACACATTGTACATAGACAAGGGAAAGCTCGTGGTTGCATTGACTACCCATTCATCACGCATTAAAATCTTAGCTTTTCCTGTTTTGCATGAAAAACTCGAGCCTCACCACCCATGTGCTTCATTTCAACGGTGTAGCTCTCTACGTCTGGGCCGAAGTAAAAGACCTACACTATGAATGACACATGACCAAGGAAAAAAAGTACTCCCTTTTACCAAAACTAGGTAAGTGTCCGTGCGTTACAACGGGTATTAATATTTTAATGGTTCTACACTAACCATGTCAAACGTGTAAGTATAGGACGTTGAAGGCGGGGACGTTTAGGGCCTCTACGGTTCCATTCCACCGGCCCAATGTAGTTGAATGCATGTGCATTGCCACGCTCTCTCAAAAAAAAAAACTTTTACTGTCGCACATATAAACATAATGCATGTGGAAAATCCGATGATGTATAATATTTTGCGAACGAATACATTTTTCTAGTCAACATTTCAACACATCACCATCCAATCGAGTGGAAGAAGGGCTCTCTCTCCCTCCCTCCCTTTCCCCTCTCTATCCTACAAATCCGGGCTCATTTCGAGCCTTCTGTCTAAAAATCGGAGATGACGATGGCGGATGGCCTGATTGGGCCACAGGCCACGTGCTCTAGTGTGTTGACCCGTGGTTATCCCGTGGGCAAGGAGACGGGCCTGGAGCCTTCGTGTGAGTCGTCTCCACTCGGGGCCGGGTGAACGTGTCGGTGGCGCGACGGAGAGCGGCGAGCAGGCGGCCGGTGTGCAGGAAATGCGGCACCGGTCGAAGACGCCGTGACGGCGGCGGAAGCGGTGGCTTGGGGCATGCGGTGCCGGGGTAGACGGCGTGGATGTGGCGGATGTGATTCTACCGCGGCCGTACGCCGCTTTAGGTATTCGTATGAATCTCTTCCACCTTCTTGTTCCGGCTGGTACTCTAAAGTTTAAGCCCCATGTAGTCGTGCTAATAGGATCCTCTATTCTTATACGCTCTAATAGGATTTTATTCTTTGGTTCTTTGATTTTTAATAAGTTGAACAAGGCAGAACTACTTTCCTTTAACAACGATCAATACCAAACCCTCGTGCGGGGTGGTTACAAGACTGTTTTTTTTTTGTTCGTACACTTACTAAAGTACATTGCAAATGAAAATGAATATAAAATTCTAATGATTGAACAAGAATATCTTAAAATCTTCATGGAGTAAATCTTGGTTAATGAGAGATAATTAGTTGGCTTCTTGCTTTGTATGCATACAACGTCGAATTATGACTTTTATCAAAATGTTTTATCTAAAAAAAACTTTTATCAAAATGCATTTCACAAGAAGTTGAGTCTTAATATTTTCTAATACTATGTGGCTGTCTTTTTCTTTAAGCAAGGACCATAGAACAATTGTTCTACGGTATAGTTTTCATATATTTACAAGTACAAAAGAAGACCAAACAAGTCTAACCAACACCAGTTTTCTCTTAACATAGAAACAAGTAGAGAAAGACCACTAATCAAGGAAGAGCTGAGTCAACCAGGTTCTTCAAATCCAATGCAAATATTGATTTGATTCGGTAGCCCAGAATAAAGAGGTATTTTTTAAAATATTTTTTTCCAAGAAGTGGTGCTCGGTTTCACATTATTAAAAATCTTGTCATTTATTTGCATCCAAATATTCCAGGTTCCATGATCACTATATTCATGACAATGTTGGTGGGGAGAGCAGCCAGGGAACATTCATAAAAAAATGAGATACCCCTTTTCTTTTTTTTTAGCCTGTAATTTTTTTTGAACCTGTTTTCCTTGTTAGGCATTATAGATTCGTAGTTGTCAACAGAGAAAGGACAGTAAAAAAAGAGATGCAGAACAATTTCTTCGGAGTTGGAGTTGCAGAGGACACAGTTATACCTTGGAAGAAGAAAAGATTTTCTAGACAACATATTTCTTGTGTTAAGCCTATCATAGAGAAGCAGCGAGAAGAAAATTTCCTTGACACATCTGTCTTTTTATACACGTGAATTTTCATGTGCATTATGTTTACATGTATAAGCGGGGAATATACTTAATCACCGTGGCAACGCAAGGACACTCTGCTAGTAAAGATAATTGCCGGAACGAAATTGTATCAACTGAAAATAGCATGATAAGTGTAAAGCGCTGGTTAATTGAAAATGACATAGCATGAACACTAGCATATGTCTTGCAGAAAGTTGTCAATTTGTAGGCAGATAGATATGTTGACCTACAAAGTCTTTGAATTCTTTTTTTATGGATCTACGTTAAGTGATTTCCTTCAAAGCTACCAAGCATTACCTATTTTTCATTTTAAATATAAGGAGAAATAGACTTAAATTAGACTTTAGATGTCATCAGTTTTCTCTCTTTGTTCTAAACGTATAAACCTCGATTATAGCGATGGCCCGCAGAAACGCGCTGAACGGCCATTACCGTGAGATTTTGTGGCAAAACAAAAAAGTTGGTTTTTGCTGTGTTGCGGTCGACTGAAATTCTTTTCGTTGTCAGTCGTTTTTCTGTCCGTCGGATGCGTGCGGAGATCCGCGCGGATGAAAGTGAAGCTGGCGCTGCGTGTCTGCGTCGCTGCCCGTTTTATTGGGTCGGGTGCTGATTGGTTGGCGGGTTTGGAGGCCCATTCCCTTTTTTTTTGTGGTGCGGCGTGTGACTGAATTTTTCTCTGTCTGAACTCTGAAGGGGGCGGTGGAGCAGAGGATTTTGCTTCCTTTTTCTCTTCGCCGTCCCTTGCTGCCGCCGTGATGGCGGAGATTCGTGGAGGATGGAGGCGTCGCCGGCGGCCTTATAGGTACTGCGTGTTGCCAGCTCTTTTTGCTTTTGTCTATTTCTTCCTCCGCGTAGCTTGCGTCTCATGTTCGTAGTCGCCGGAGGCGGATGAGGTGCGGCGGTGCGGTGGATTTAGCTGCCGTCGACAGCGGTGTCTTTGTTTTAACTTGCGCAGCTCGCTGTCGCGGCGGCGTCGATTAGTTTTTTGTCCGGTGTGTCCCATGTTCGAAGCTGCCTGAGGCGTATGAAATGCGGCGTCGTGGTGGATCTAGATGCCGTCGTCCGGTCGCCCTCGCGTCGATTAGACCTGTCCGCATGTTATGGTTTTTGGGGGATCTCCTTATTTCGTGTCTGAATTAGGCTAAAGTTCGTTGATGTGTGTTCGGTAGGGGGTTTGTTCGCTGGATCTAGCGGCTGGTGTTCAGGTGTTGATCTACGACCAGAATCTATTCTATTTGTTGGAGGCGAGCATGACCTTTTTATGTAGTTTTTTATGTTCTTATGCAAACAAGCTCCATTTCTACAGGAAGAACGAAGCCGATCTGAGTTGGTTACTGATTTTTATGCAGAGGTTTCGTTTTGCAGCTATAGTAGTTTTCCCATCTTCTTGATGAAGTTCATGCAGACTATGTGTGTAGTCTGACTTTTTGTCTCTGATGTTCTTTTCGCAGGGTTGATATGATACTGTCGCAGCCAAGGTGCAACAAAGTTTTGTGATTTCTCGAGAGGAGTTGCTTTTGTCTGGAGCGCTGCATGCCCATGGGGGAAGTTGACCTTTTTTGTTTTTTTTGCCTTTGGTTGTCATTTTTAGTCAAGAAACAGAAGTTGGTGTGTGAATGTTCAGTTTGCCTGGGAATTTTTGTAGCTTTTGTTACGGGTCGATAGAAATCTTTGTTGGAAATGCATTTTGTCGTTTTGAATGTGTGTTCCAAAACTAAGAAGAAGTGTATACACTTAATGAATAGTGCTTCCTATAACTTCTCTTATATTTTTGATTGTTTTCTGTAGGTACTAGTGTCTGACGTTTTTTCCAAAATTAAAGCGGGTAGAGTGTTCTGTTTGTAAAATGTATTTTTTCACATGAATTATTCATGTTCTTGTCTGAAGTAAAGCTTTATAATTTTTGAAAGTAGTTTCAGCCTTTTATCCGTATTTTTTTAAATGATCAGAGTTACAACAAGTTTTGTGAAAGCAGCATTTTGTCGTTTTTTGAATTATTCCTCTTATAATCGTAAATTCAGTTTTTGTAATTTAAAATCAATGCTTCCTCCCACCTGTTTTGGAATGATCACAACTACAAGCAGTACTTTAAATAACATACAACCAATATATTTTACATTGTCTTTTTCCCAGCACTATATTTGTAGCTATCTCTTTCATCTTTCCTTGTCTATTTTTGGGGTCTTCATCTTTGTAGTCCTGGCTGCTCTCCTGGACCTTGCACAGTGTGTGTTCGTTGTTGTCATGTTGAATCGCCTTGTTCCTTTTTTGATTCTTCTTTGTTGACGGTGGTCTCTTTGCTTGTGTCTTGGTGTTTGGGGGTGCTGCCGAGCCATTTATTGTGTTATTTGTATCTGGTCAACGATTTTAATTGGGTCAGAATTTATATTTTTTCAAATATGTATTCTCCTTTGTAATTAGCAGTTTATATTTTTTGCAAAATATTTATCACTCACCTGGTTCATCCTTCTTTCTTGTAGTGGTACTCTTCTTTTGCCAAGTCAACCTGGACCACATAGCTCCTGGGCCTGTGCTCTTTGATGGGATAATTGGGGGCTTGAAATACCAGGTACAGCTGCCCTGGCTTCTCTTCCTTAACACGGAGTCTTGTGACATAAGTTAGGATTCTCTGAAATCTCATGAATATAGATAGGTTATACAAATCATGGGCTTGTATCGCTATGTAGTACTTAGTTAGGAGCTTCCCAGGGGGCACTTTCTTGTGTACTGCATTGTGGTCACTCTCATTCTCTCTAGCATGAATTATGTCCATGGTTATCTAATATTCACGTAGGAAGCTTTGTCATGCTTAATTGTGCACCGACACCTTTTTTGAATAGTGAGTTTGTTCCTTCACTCCTTGATGTTGTTTGCAAAAATGGGGACACATCCTTCTTGAAGTAAACTGGCACCCATCTCTTTCTGCTGTTTCACATTGTTTATAAAAATTCGATGTGTCCCACATTATAGTCTGCTACCATTTGCTGCCATAGTGTCGCAAATTCTTGCTTTTTTAGTGACTTATCAACTATGTCTTGGAACTCTTCAAATAGCCCCTCATTTACTTGGAATGTCATGTCTACCTTTTGCTCTTCTCTCTCTCTCTCTCTCTCTCTCTCTCTCCTTTATTTCTCTCTCTATCTCTTTCTGGTTGTCTCTCTCTATCATGATTCTAGTTATTTTTCTCTCTCTATCATTTTCTTGTTGTCTCTCTCTCTATCATGATTCTAGGTTTATTTCTCTCTCTATCTCTTTCTGGTTGTCTCTCTCTCTATTTTGATTCTAGTTATTTTTCTCTCTCTATCATTTTCTTGTTGTCTCTCGCTCTATCATGATTCAGTGTCTCAGTCATGATTTATTGTCTCAGTTTAGTTTCAGTGATTCAGTGATTCAGTGTCTCAGTCTTGTTTTCAGTGATTCAGTGTTTGTTATAGTGTTTCAGTCATGATTTATTGTCTCAGTTTAGTTTCAGTGATTCACTGTCTCAGTCTTGTTTTCAGTGATTCAGTGTTTGTTATAGTGTTTCAGTCATGTTTTCTGTGTCTTAGTTTTGTTTATCTGTTTCAGTGATTCAGTATTGATTTAGTATTTGCTCAGTTCTCTCTATCTCTCTCTTTTATTTTGGCTGTCTCTCTATCTCTCTCTCTATAAATCTTTTTTTGTCAAAGAAGAGCAGGAGAATAGTATCTCTCTCTCTCTCTCTTCGTCTCTCTTTTTCTTCTCTCTATCTTTCTCTTTCTCTTTCTCTTTCTTTCTCTCTCTCTCTATGTATGTTTTGTGAGATTTAGCTTAGTATTCTCTCTCTCTATATATATTATATCTCTCTGTATATATCTCAATCTCTCTCTATATGTTTTTGCGATTTAGTGGAGCATTCTACTTCTCTCTCTCTCTCTCTCTCTCTCTCTCTCTAAATCTCTATTTCTCTCCCTCTGTATTTAGTATCTCTCTCTCTTATAAAATTTCTCTTACTTTCTCACTCTCTGTTTAGTAGCATGTTGGTTGAGTCGTGATTTGCTAGGAAGTTTATTCATGTCTCATCTCATTTTGCTTGATATGCTCCCTTCTCCACGTGGTTATGCATCCTACCAACGGAAATAAAATAAAATGAGATAACTTTTTAGAGCGATTATTGTCTGTTTTTTTTACAGGAAATAGATTGCTTTTTTGGATTTTTAATGTGTTCCCATGATGTTTTTACAGCGGATCCCGAAGGAGATTTCATCTGCTCTCAACATATCAGAGACTGGAAAAGGCAAAGCTAATCTAATTTATGGATATGATGGGAACAACTACGAAGCTTCATACTACACCTGCAAAGATAAGAGGATTTGTTTCAGGGATGGGTGGCTGCAGTTTGCATCTGAGCACAAGTTAGGTGCTGGCTCTGTTGTGCTCATTCTATTCGACAAAGACAATGCAGATCGTCTTTGTGTCTCTTTCGATCGTCTCTAGATCCCAGCCTATGGAGTTCTATGGCAGCCCTTATGCAAGAGAACCATTTTATATGTCTTGGTTTGCTCTTTCGTTTAGTCTAGTTTCATGGTGCGTGCTACTGTTTTGTTTATCTGTCCTAATGCTTTTTGAACCTTCCTAGTGCAAGGCAAAGCATTTATATGCCGTGTTTGTGTTTCTACTTTTGTGAACTCAGCTATGTTATGAAATTCTACAAGTTATGTGGTCGAATCAATATTTTCTATAAGTTTGTCCTACCTTTTCATTGGCTCCATTACTTTCTTCTGCTTCAGCTTTTTCCAATCAGAGAGGTTTTCTTTCTTTTTTTGTGGGATTTGTGTTTGCACCAAGTTTTTGTGGCAATAATGGTATGGGTTCTGAAACTATACCTGTGTGAGGGAGGATTGCTGGCTTTGGAGTGGGGGACCCTTTTTCTTCTCCATTGTTTCAGATTGGGAGTCGAATCTCAGCTGCCTCTGTAATTTTTGAAGATGGTTGTAACATCAGATGGTGGATTTGTGGGGAATTCTGCCTTCATGATCAATTCTATCAGGTTTATTTCAGAGAACAAACCTGGATCGATGAAGAGGGAAGACTGCGCAGGTCAGCTCCGTTGCATGGTGGTTTGTCGACACTCTCCATTTTCTCTCAGTTTTGTTAGGTATTTTCTCTCTTACATGTCCGAAATGGGAGGAGCTCTAGATCTTCTTTTTCTGATGTTCTTTGGGTCTGGGGGGCGGTCGCGTCGGGCCGATTTCTTTGAGGAAGAAGCGTTCGTCCCTTTTTATTTTCTGTTATCGGGCCTTTGTTGTGTGTACTTTGTTAGTTGGGCTGGCGGTGGTAGGCAGGATGTTGTTGGGTTCGGGCCCAAGAACCGAGCGCGGACCCGTTAAGGTGGAGCTGTCGTGGCCCTGGAAGAAGAAATTTCGTTCGACTGTTTTTTTACGCGCGCTGTGTAGCGAGGTTTAGGTGGTCGACGTGTCGACGTTTGGTTGGTCAAAAATTCGAGTGACGACGAAAATAATTTCAGTCGACTGACAAATAGACACTCCCAAAAAGTTTCTCTGTTTTTATCCAATTTACCGCTGCGCACCAGCATTTTCCCTGCAGTTCAAAAAAGAAAAAACAATTTCCCCTAACCATGAACGGGGCGAAGAAGGGCGGCGGTGGCGGCACTGAGCCAGGGGGATCGCGGTGGCCGTTGTGCCGGACTTGTGGGCTGGGGCTTGTTATCCAGCGGCGCGCGGATTGAGCCGCAGCGGCCTGGGGGATGTGGTGCTGGAGCAGAGGGCGGGGAGGCGGTGGATGTGAAGCTACGGCCGCGGCATGGGCATGCGGTGCCGGAGCAGATGGTGAGGAGGTGGTGGGTGTGAAGATACGGCAGCCGCCGCACGCCGCCTGAGGTTGGTCGCCTGAACTTGCTGAGTTTAGTTTTGCTGAACCAAATTAGAACCTTAATTTTACCGGCGCTATGTCCATCACATCTCAAACCAATCGGATCACCACAGGGCATTTTCCATCTGACCCTACTTTTAGATCGCAACCTTAATCCTTCTCCTACCGACCACTAGAGGAGTCGGCTCTGGTATTTCTATTTTAAGCCGCCGCCGGCGGCTGGTACTTGTTAGAACTAATTTCCCATTAGAGGGAACATTAACATAAGCTGATTGCAAGTAGAACACCTAATTGGATCATATCAGAGGGATTTGGGGATGCACTTACAGGTAAATTGAGTAGACACGACTCCCTGCTTGGTGCAGGCATGAATTGACGTTGAAGTAGTCGAGGTAGAGGTGGCAGATCCGTCGTGGTCGAGGGAGAGGCCCATGGACGTCGGCAGCACTCCTCTCCTGGTGGCTGCGGATGGAGACGGTCTTCCAGCCCCTTAGCACAACTTTAGTATCGGGTAGTTGGGTGGATATGCACACTTCTGTTAGTTTCTAACATGCCATCCTATTCTTTTTATATCAAGTGCTGGGCTGGGGACCGGGTCCAAAGCTGTTGGTTTTGGAGGCCTCCGATCAAGGCTTCCACGTCAAAAGGGTATGGGTCAAAACCCCATGGTTTCTCTCGGGTTGTTACCTGAGATCATATTCCAACATTCTCCCCCTTGATCGTAAGGTTAACAAACATTATAAACCCACTCGTAATAGAAATAACATACCAAAATAAGGTGTCACAGTGACCTATCAAATGGCACCGGACCTCAGTACTTATAGTACATCATTCTATCTTGAAATGGATTACTTAACACTTTATGGGAGTTGGATTATTCAACGGTCCTAATTCCCAGAATCAAAAGGCTTTCCAGCAACCCATGCCGGCAACATAATCTTAAAATTGGGTGGTAAGCCTTCAGTGACAGATCCATAAACATACAAAACTTATTTATATTCTTTACATCATAAGCTTGATTCTGGATTATATCTTTCACAACACTAAACATATTGTCAATGGTTTTGGCAACATAATTTGACTTGTCGTTACTCGCATAGAAAACTGTGTGTTCGTATTGCAGTAGGTGGTTTCAAAAATGTTGTCTACCACCATAATTTCGGAAATAAAACTTCTTGACATACAACCTGCCCTTTAGCCTCTTAACATGTAACATTATAAATTGCATCATTAATGATGCCATTAGAGTCATTCTGGAGCTTTTCCACGATATAGCTCCATATGCGAGGGTGTGGATGTAACATAACGTGGAAACTTTAATTTCCACACATCTCTCAGAAACAATGTCTGAATAACCCACGATAACGAGGTTACCAGATTTCTTATTAGTGAGCATGTAAACTTTATTGCCTTGCATATTTGCAAGACTTTTGGCGGCCTTTCGAGTGGACCACTTCTGGACTTTCTTGTATATTTGCCAATTATCCCGATCAAAAATAGGGCGCGTTCAGACTTGAATAGTTATATTGCTTCTGACAGCCGAAGCATAAGGAACCCACATTATCTGATCAGCTCATAATGGTTCCTTGGACACTAAAATGTCCACCTTTATTGCCCTTAACTTTATTAGCAGGTGCGAGAGAGTACTAGTGCATAATATTTTCTTTCGTACTCTATCAACGTATGTCGTCATAATAGAACTTATACTCCTTTTGGACCTATATCTTGGCGAGACTCAATACAAGCAAAGTATGAGACATCACCAAGATCATTGATGTCATAAATAGAAGATAGAAATTTCCTAGCTAACCAAAAATATTCCATCTTCACAAGGTAGTAAACTTACTCCCCTCGTCTTATGGTATGAGTGTCACAACGCTCGTCTTATTTCATATTTGAATTCCTTTAGGCAACATACCTTATGTTAACTTCAACTATATGACAAAACTTTACGGTTAAGTCATACATACATTCTTAACTTAGTCAACACAAGAGCATGTTATAATAATAACACAAGCGTCATAACAACTCACTGAGAAAACTCTATTGAGTTCCATATATCATTAGAGTTCATTATCACACAAGTCACCAAGATGATCATTAACACACATTATCAATCACAAGGAAATTGTTGAGTCTCAACACTAAGTGTTGCATTATGTATTTCTTCTCAACTTACCTGATGCATATGAACAAAGATCTAATGGAGTTATCCTTAAGATTCATGTTCATATGCTCCAGGTTCCCTGATGATCACTTTATTTAGAAGATGGAAAAATATATCCAAAATCTAGATAACAATCACTTCAGTTCAAAACCACAACACCGTTGGGCAGAAGATGGAAAAGAACATCATGAGCTGCGACACATGATCATAAAACGACGTTGGTAAAAAATATAACCATGAGCCACATGATACTGACAAACTTGCCACTTGAGTGAAGTGTGTGGCAAATGATTATAAACGACGTTGGTCAGAAATATAACCATGAGCCACATCGACATTAGACTAGCAAGCTTGTCAGTTTAACATTCACGTGTGCTTCATAATACTCATAAGGGAGTAAGTACACATTAACATTCTAAAAAGGAGTCAGGACATTCATGTGATTTTGCATTCACTATAACCGTTCATTCTCCAAAATAAGACTTCTCGTTGGTTCCATCCTACTTGGAAAATTAATACATTCATCTTTTCTCATATTTAATGAGACATTCCATTCTCCTCCTCGAAATGTGGTAAACATGACCACAATTTCGACGAGATCTCATTATTCACTTACATCTTAAGAGTGCCATGGCACATATATTGTTACAAACAACCAATTTATCGAGAACATAAATATTCTCACCACATGGTAAGACAACATCAAAAGGTTGCATTACAAGGAACAAAAGGTTCATATGAATAAACAAAATGTCTTGTAATGCTTTATTCTTTATTGTCCTCACAGCAAAACCCTTTAAAGCCCATTGTAAATGGGTAATACATCCTTAAAATATTCCTCAATAGAGGCCAAATACTCTTTGGCATATGAACTCTGTTTCGTGGTTCATTGTTGAAACAAGGACAACATCTTTATGAGCATCAATAAGAAACATCAAACTTGAATTGATCTAAACCAAAACAAGTTAATCGTTTTCTAATCCATATCACCGTTGGGTTGAAAACGAAAAAGAGCACTATTCATACAAAAATGGGACATGACAATAATCAACGTTGGTCAGAATACTGTCATGTACCATAAAACTTATGCTCATAAATGAAAACTCAAATCAAAACTTCTCGTTTTGACTATAAAAACTTAAATCATATAATGATCAGCAAATTTGTTTGCTAAATTAATTGCCATCACTAACATAAAACACCAATATATATGATGCAATCCAATATGTTACTAGACACATGGATTCATAATTTATCACTGATCATTTTCCATCAAAACTTTGACACCATAATTTCAATAACTTCAATAAACATGTCAAAGCTTATCATTAAAACTTTCAATGACATGATAGCGAAAGTATGATTCATTTTGAACATTCACATCATGACATTCTACGGAGTAAACAATAGATTGACATCCTCAGTGGAAATAACATTATAAACATTCTTCAAATAAAATTTGGACATTACATCACGGTCTCGCTAAATAATAAACCTTAAATAGTCAATACATGACAACTTATGAGCATGACATCACATTAAGATTCTCTAAACGTCCTTGTCCTTGTTCAGGGAATCGTCATGCTGAGCCTCCATCACCTTCTGTCATTGCATGTCAAAAGACATAAATGCATCTGACATAATATTTTAGCATTATGGCTCATCACTTTTAGGCTGCATAGTGCGCTGCGGAAAAACGAACCACACAGCCATAAACAAATTCTTTAAGGTAGCCTCAGCCCTTTAGAGATGATCACATCATTAATAAACGCCATAATAATGGCATCAACATAAAACTTCATTCTTAAAAAAGAAATCTCCGAACAAAATATCCAGAAACTTTAGAGAGATACTCATAATTGTGCTCAAACTAAACATCATCTCATAACATTCATAATTCAGCATTAAAGTGCTATAAAAAGAAATGGCATCAACATTAATCTTATAGCACTATATTCCCCTTAAAAAAATCAGGCATTTCCCGATGTAAACAGTGCATACAACTTTATTTGAAAACTTTAAAGTCAATAAAATGCACTGGAAACTAGAAAAGCATGAATATTTCATCTTACAAATGGGCATATCATTCTCATAATAAATATCAATTCTCAACATTTATCGATATTTAAAATGATACTCAACATTAAACCATATTTCAGACAATTATTTCTGTTTAAATCAGTGCATAATCTTAAAACTTTAAACATATTGCATAAAAGCAAATAAAAACCTTAAAATTGCACTGAAATAAAAACAGAAACTAAACTGAACAATTTCGGCCCAGATACACCCATGGTCAGCCCGTGAAAAATTAGCCCAGTAGAACTAATTTTAGAAAGGATTGAGTATAGTTTTCACCCTGAAATGTAGCACATTGGATAGAAATCCCCCTGAACAATAAATCGGTCTACTTCCAACCCTCAAATATACAAAACCGTATAAATCACCCCCTGCGAGTGGTTTTTAGTGAATTTGGGCGGTTTTGAGGAGAATTTGAGCGGTTTTGCTTATTCCAACTGTTGACTGACGTGGCGGTGACGTGGCGCGCCGTTAACGCCGTTACTGGCTGGTGGGCCCCACCTGTAAGCGTCCTCATGCCCGAATATTCCCTGTCCGAACAAATTCCTCACTCGCTCTCCTCTCCTTCTTGTCCGGATGGTCGGCTACACCCTGGTCGGCCCACCGGAGGCACAAAAGGCTCGTGTCCTCCGGCGACCCCTGCCTCGACTTCTTCTTCCACGTGGTCCCCGGCACGCCGACGGCCTCCGTCGCCTCGCTCCTCGCCGCCGCCTGGGCCGCCGACCCGGTCACCGCGCTCCGCTTGGTCGCCAACCTCCGCAGCATGCGGGGATCCGGCAAGTCCGACCGCGAGGGCTTCTACGCCGCCGCGCTTTGGCTCCACGCCCGCCACCCGGCCACGCTCGCGCGCAACGCCGCCTTCGGGTACCTCAAGGACCTCCCCGAGCTGCTCCATCGGATCGTGCACGGGGCAGGTCCACGAGGAAACCCGGCAAGAAGGCACGCCTCCGCGCCGAGGGCGGCAGCTTCGTCCGCCGCGGTGGCCGCCGCCGGTTCTACGGCTCAAGCGGCCGAAAGCCGTGCCACGAGGACCGCCCCCACGCGTCGGCACGTCGGAGGAGCGCGCCGCGGCCAGCCTGGAGCGTGACAGGCAGCTCAAGGCCGTGGCCGCCGCATCGCGCCAGAGCAAGAGGGCCGACGCCGCGGCGAGGGCGCTGGAGCTCTACAGCCGTGACTCCACGTACCAGTCCCTGCACGACCGAATGGCTGATCTGTTGGCCCAACTCCTGGCGGAGGACATGCGCAAGCTCACCGACGGCAAGGTTCGAGAGTTCTCTCTAGCTGCCAAGTGGTGCCCGTCGCTGGACTCGTCCTACGACCGCTCCACCCTCCTCTGTGAGGCCATCGCGCGCCGCCTCTTCCCCAGGGGCTCGTCGCCCGAGCTCGCCGACGACATCCCCGACGCGCACTACGCGTACCGCGCACGCGAGCGCCTCCGCAGGATCGCCACACTAGTAGGAAAAGGGTTATCGGTAGGTTGACATTCTGTGGCGCACCCTTAATTGGTGCGCCACAGAAATATTTCTGTGGCGCATGGAGGTGGTGCGCCACAAAATATTAGGCCTTTCTGTGGCGCATGTGGTGGCCATGCGCCACAGAAAGTTGGTTTTCTGTGGCGCATTGACACCCATGCGCCACAGAAAGTCAGACTTCTGTGGCGCATGTGTACCCATGCGCCACAGATATCCTATGGGTCCCACGTGCAATCATTGGAGCTAGGTCCATCTGGGCAATTTCTGTGGCGCAGCATGGCTGGTGCGCCACAGAAACCAAATTCTGTGGCGCACCCGTAGCCATGCGCCACAGAATGTTATGTTTCTGTGGCGCACCAGAAACCATGCGCCACAGAAAGTGAACATTCTGTGGCGCACGGTGGGTGGTGCGCCACAGAATGTCGGCCAGATCCACAAAAAGGTGGCAACACCCACTTTCCCCATGTGACCTTCTTCATTCTCCCCCCCATGCATCTAGCTCGAGCTCCTCCTCTCTCCCATGGCATTTTGACCATCCTATTATCCATTATTTGTTGTTAAACCTAATTTGTTTGACATATAATTGGTGAGGGCTTGGGGAGAGCCTCCATATATATTCTCCTCCTCTTTTTTGTCCACTATTTTCTCTCCATCACCACACACTCTCTCTCATCGATCACGGTCACGTCTCGGCAACGGATCTAGATCTACTAGGTGAGTATTGTTGGATGAATATGTGTGTACATGAAGCTTGTGTGTGTTGTGCATGTTGTTGCCTTTTGTTGTTGTGTTGCGCCGGCGTGGTGCATGGATGTTTGCCGAAATGTTGATTCATTTCCATTTCGGTAAATTTTTGCACCACATATGTCCTACTTCTAGGGGAAGTCATGCCGAATTTTTTCGTCGAACATTTCGACTTAATAACACATACTCTATATGTATACCGCGTAGGCGACCATGGTCATGAAGATGAGCTCCAGTCGAATCAACAACTACAAGGAAGAAGCGAAGGCGGAAATGATTCGGTGCAACAAGCGCCACATACGATGTCCGTGTAGAAGTTGCAAATTTGTGAGATGGATCGACCCTGATTCCGGACACTTGGAGGAACACCTGCTCAGGCGCGGTTTCATGGAAGGCTTCAATGAAGCGCCGACAGCAAATGTTGCGCCGACAACAAATGTTGCGCCTGAAGACGAGGGCGGGCAAGATGATCGTGACGAAGGAGATGCCGACGGACATGGTCATGATGAAGGAGTAGATGGTGGTGGAGAAGACGCGAACACGCCGCAGAGCTCGCTAATGTCGGCCTTGATGGAGTCTCATGTTCAAGAACTGCTCCTCAAGGAGGCGAGGACCGTTAGAGAGAAAGCCAAGCTGGCGCAAATGGAGATAGACGGGAAGACTCCGTTGTATCCAGGGTGCCGGCCACAGGATACGCGCTTGCAAGTAACGCTTGATGCTCTGGAGATGAAGTCGGGAAACAAATGGACCGACGTGAGCTTCAACAAGAACATGAAATTCTTCCACGAGCGTCTTCCCGAGGGGAACACATTGCCAACTAGTATCGAGGAGGCCAAGAAAGTCGTGTGCCCTCTTGACCTACCGCACGTTAAATACCACGCCTGCATCAATGATTGCGCAATTTATCGGGGCGAGTACGAGGACAGAACCACATGTCCGGTGTGCGGCCAAGGACGATACAAGAGCCATGGGAAGAAAGGTCCTCACAAAGTGGTATGGTACTTTCCTATCACTCCCCGTCTGCAGCGGTACTTCGTGGACCCTAAGGAAGCAAAGCTCATGCAATGGCACGCGGAAAGGGAGAAGCCTGAAGAAGATCCGGAGAAGGGCAGGATCCTTACACACCCTTCAGACGCTGGCCAGTGGCAAGAGTTGGACGCCGTCGGAAATTTCGGAGGCGACGCAAGGAACGTCAGGCTCGGTATGAGCACCGATGGACTCAATCCGTTCGGCAACCAGAGTAGCACGCATAGCACTGGCCCGTGTTTGTATGGCCTTACAACCTTCCCCCGTGGTTGTGCACGAAGCAAAGGTATATTCACATGAGTCTTCTCATTCAGGGGCCGAAACAAGCAGGTGTCCACATACATACGTATCTCGCGCTGTTGGAAGAGGAGTTAGCCACGTTGTGGGCGACCCCAGCCCGTACGTGGGATGCCTACACTGGAGATTATTTCCCAATGAGAGCCGCGCTGCTCACGACGGTGCAGGACTATCCTGGTTGCTCATATGTATCGGCCCAGGTAGGCCACGGATTCTGCGCATGTGTCAGGTGCATGGATAAGACCCCGCATCTCCAGCTACCAAGGAATCCCGGGTCTTCGAAAACCGTGTACCCAGGGGCTCGAAGGTGGCTTCGCATGGATCACCCGTGGAGGAAACGCGGTGACCTGTTTAATGGTAAGGACGAGCCCGAAGGACCCCCGATCCCGAGGAGCGGCACAGAAATCGACGAGCTGTTGAATAATTGGGAGGAGTGCCCTGCGCCGGGAAAGAAACGACCGAAGGTAGATCCGCTGCTGGGTGTATGGAAAGCGAGGGCTGTTTTCCACAACTTGCCCTACTGGAAGTTCCTCAAGACGCCACATAGCCTCGATATGATGCACATTACGAAGAATGTCACCGAGAGTCTGCTTGGCACTCTTTCCAACATGCCGGAAAAGACCAAGGATGGGACGAAAGCAAGATACGATCTGAAATGGCTTGGTGTCAGGAAAGATCTTCAGGCCCCCGATAGCGATGACGATGATGATGATGATCAGACGGAAGGGACTCAAGGTCGCGGCAAAAGGGTAAAGAAGAACACTGTGGTGCTTCCCGCTACGTGCTTCACTATGAGTCCGGAGGAGCTCGAGCAATTCTACAGGTGTCTTCTAGGAGTCAAATTTCCGAATGGTTACGCGGGACAGATAAGCAGATATCTGGACGGAAAGAAGAAGAGGTTTAGCGGGATGAAGTCTCACGACTGTCACGTGTTGTTGACGCAGATACTTCCCGTTGCGATTCGAGGGATAATGGACGAGCACGTCCGTGATACGCTGCTTGCCCTTTGCAACTTTGTCGACGTCATCAACAGGAAGTCGATCGGGGTGAAGCAGCTCGACAGGCTACAGAAGAGATCGAGCTGGTACTATGCGAGCTCGAGATTTACTTCCCGCCAGCATTCTTTGATATATGCGTGCATCTCCTTCTCCATGTCGTTGATGACATCAGGCAGCTAGGGCCAACGTTCATGCACTACATGATGCCGTTCGAAAGGATGAACGGTGTCATGAAAGGATACGTTCGCAACAGGGCCCGTCCAGACGCAAGCATGACCAAGGGCTTTCTAACCTACGAGTGCATCTCCTTCTGCCAGAATTATCTAAGCAACGAGAACCAGGATGCAGGTCTGCCCACGAGGAAACACTTCGACAGGCTCAATGGATATGGTCACCGAGAGGGCGCCAGCTCAATCTTTGTCAGCATGCAGGGTCGAAAGGACGACTACGACAGGGCTCACCGGGTCGCGCTACAACACTTACAGTTGATCGAAACTTGGGTGGAACAGCACAAATGCTTACTCGAGCAACATTACATCAAACTGGGCCGGCCGAGGAAGAAGGGAGACGTAACCAGAGAGCACAACGCCAGCTTCACGCGTTGGTTCAAGCAAAAGCAAATGGAGCTAGCAAAGAGGAAACCGCCATCTACGGAAGATGAAAACTCATATTCTCCTTATCACGGGGTCCCTCGCATAACGTAAAGACCTATCAGGCGTACGACATCAACGGCTACAGATTCTACACCGAGGAAAAGGACAAGATGTCGGAATATCAAAACTCAGGAGTAACTATGCTATCATACGGCGATGAGGAGGCTACTGTCAAGGAAAGATACTTCGGAAGGATTGAGGACATATGGGAGCTCAACTACTGTGGAGAGGTGGTGCCAATGTTCCGTGTAAGATGGGCCAAGGACGTCGTCAAAGAAGGCCGGTATTTCACCACCATGGTAATACCCGATGCCAAATCGAAGAACGCCTCCGCGAAAAATGAGCCATGGGTACTCGCTAGCCAAGTTGAGCAATGCTTCTTCATTACCGACCCGTCAAAGCCTAGCCGTGTTGTCGTGAGGAGGGGCAAGAGGAGCATCATCGGAATGGAAGGAGGCGCCACCGAGCAAGACTTGGACAACGAGCCAAAGATCGAGGAGGAATTCGACAAGTTCTTCGACATGCCTACTACTAGTACACAAAGAAGGAAGACCTCCCTACCTACCAAAGGTTGTCCGTTCACGCGAAGAAATCTCAAGGTCACCGGCCTAAAGTTTTCAACCGCGAAGAAGGGAAAGAAGAGAAACTAGCTCGCGGAACCGAGACGAAGAAGAGACTTTTTTGGTGTATTTAATTTGTATGTGTGTGTGTGAGAGACAATGGATGAATTTATATGTATGATCATGAATATGTATGAGACATTGTATGTGAGACAATGCAAGACCATATATATGTATTCAATGAATTGAATATGTACCAAAGACATTGTGTGTATTTTTTGAACCAAAAATATTTTAAAGAAAAAAATTAAAAAAGTGAGGCAGCCAGGATTCGAACCTGGCTGCACAGGTTAATTCAAGTGGTTGGAACCAACCACTGGGATGTGTTGTGTGTTTGTGCAATGAAACAGCAGCAGAATTTTTAAGTTCCAGGCCAACTTATTCTGTGGCGCACCACTCCAAAAGATGCGCCATAGAATCATGATAATTCTGTGGCGCATACCTCCCACGGTGCGCCACAGAAATACGCTGCGCCCACTTACATGTGGGCCCGCCCCTCCCTGCCCCAGTTCTAGGCCAACTTATTCTGTGGCGCATCCCTTTGGCGATGCGCCACAGAATCCTGAGAATTCTGTGGCGCATCCCACCGACGGTGCGCCACAGAATTGGTTTCCTCCCACTTACATGTGGCCCCGCCGCCGCGCCTACCTCTTCGTTCCAAATTTCCCCAAGTCACAAACCGCGCCATCGACGTCCACCACGCGCCCATGCTCTTCGCCGTCGACGTCCACCACGCGCCCGTGCTCCGACGCAACCCACCACGCGCCCGAGCACCTCGCCGACGCTCGTGCTCCCGTGCCCTTGCCGACGCCCGTGCCCTCGTCGTTCTCCCGTGCCCTTGCCGACGCCCGTGCCCTTGCCGTGCGCCCGTGCCCTCGCCGACGCCGACGCCGACACTGGCGCCGCCCTCCACGACGCCGACACCGGCTGCACCTCCACGACGTCGCCACCCTCTCCCTCCCCTTCCTTGCGCCAGGTGCTTCCCCTTCACCCTTCCTCCCTCCCCTTCCGAAATCCTGCCTACAAGGTGTTTGTAGAAAATACAAACCGAAACTGCTATGTTGTTGTTGCTTACATACCTCACATGTGTGTTTGTTGCTGGATTATTTTTGCATTCTCCCTGTAAGAACCTTGGTACTGAGGCCACGTGCTGTTCCATGTTGTAAATTTCTTGAGTTTGTTGTAAGGGGTGACTGAGTCTGTTCTTTCTGTAAGATAAAAACCAATCTGGCAGTCGTGTGTTTGTTGGGATTTGTTGTAAAATGTGCCAGGTTCCATCTTTGAGTGTTTATCTATCTGATTTCACACTATATAGGAAGAGGAAAAGAGGTACTCCGTAGTAGAAAAAAAGCATGCATGCATGCAGGAGGCAAGTGCAAACATAGTCACATGATCAAAACGTACGGTGAAAGATACACCATGGTTTGTTTGTTGGGCCACATGGTTAATAAGTACTCATCTAGGCAAGTGCTTGCAGATGTGTGGTGTGGTGGGGTGGTGCACGATGATGGTGCCTCCTGCTGCATGCATGTGATGTGTGGTGTTAACATGCGGGTAACAGGGTACATGTCATTACACGCTTTGTAATTACACGTTGGTGATCAAGACAGAAGCTTCAATCAACAAATAGCTTACATGTCATTACACGCTTTGTGCCACTACACACTATACTCCTATGGTTGACACACTGGTACAAATACAATGTACCTATATACTCCTTGTATCATGATCATTTTAGTGTTTAGATACTAGTTGTTGTAGTGTTTTGCTAGTTGTTTTGCTCCTATATACTTGTTCACAAGTTTTGACATGTTTATGTACTATGCAGTTTGAAGAGGAGACATCGATGCTGCTGTTCTGGAGCTCGTCGACAAGTGGTGAGAAATTATGGATATGTGTCCACGACCATCGTGTCGTACGTGGTTGTTTGTGCTCCGACCATCGTGTCGTGGAGATGCCGGCCGGAATCTCCGGCGGGAAATGTGTTGTTTGTGATGCTGTTGCCGGCCAGCTATGCCGGCCATTATTTGTGAAATGCTTGTGCAGGTACCCCGTGAGGCCCTTGAGATTGCCGGAACGTCGATTAACTTCCGTTCCGGCAAATTCGGGTACTCCATATGTCCTATTTTTAGCAAAGGTCATGCCAAAAAATTTCGTGAAATTTAGCATGACTTTGCTAAAAATAGGACATATGGGGTATTGCGGCTAATGCATGGGCCGGGGTATCTTAGTACTAAATTAAGTGATGCTTTTGTTATATTTGTTGTACTAACATTTTGCCTCTTTTTAATGTAGTGCAAACATGTCCTCCGAGGCCGGCCCTTCTGAGAAGCACATGAGCGTCGAAGAACAAGCTAGACAAAAGAACATATCGTTCTGGGAATTGAACCCGCAGATGGAGGATGCGGAGGCCGCCGAACTGGCTCGTGACGGCGATGGTGACTTTCAGTTAGAGTCTGCCGAAGCCACCACCACCGATGGAGAACCCACCAGCACGGATGTCGGGGGTGGCGACCACACGGATGGCGGTGGTGGTAGTAACCCGCCTGCTAAGAGGCCTGCTAAGAGGCTTAAGAAGCCGAGGAAGGACCGGACACCGCAAGCGGTCGGCAACATCACAGACACGTTCACTAAGGTCTCCTTAAGTGGCCAACCACTGGAGCCTAGGGACATCGCAAAAGGGTACGGCATGCAACTAGGGTGCATCCTCCGGGAAACGCATCGATCAACACGTATGACCTCAGGAATCCGGAGAATGAGGCTTTGCGCAATGACCTCCTCAAGAAGCTTCACAACGATATATTTTCCCGGCTGATGGAAACAAAAAGGTGGACAACTTCGCCATCACGAAGATGAACACCGCCTTGACAAGCTGGAGAGGCCGGGTGAAGGCGAAGATTCTTGAAAAGGGTCTTAGCTGGGAGGAGATCAGTGCCAAAGAGCCGTACCTCGAGAAAGACGAGTTCGATATATTCAAGGCATCCTTGTCATCTCCGGAGGCTGAAAAATGGACCGAGTGGGGGAAGAACATGCGGGCACTGAACTTAGGTAACCACCATTTGGGAAGCGGCGGTTACGCAGGAAAAAAGCCCGTTTGGGACAAGGAGGATGCCGAGGTTGCGAGACTTGGGAAAGAGAACCCGTGGCATAAATTCACGGACGAGCAAGTTAGGAACTTTGTTCGGTCCCGCTACTATCTGAAGCCGGGGACGGGGGAATTCGTTACCGACTATGAAGATGTGTTGGAATTCGAGAAAAAGCTGGTAAGAACTTAATTACCGCGGATATCTCAAAGTCCATTTGCGTTGATTTCTACATGGGTTCACGTTTATTTCCTTTGTCCGCAGGCGGCTGAGTTGGAGATTGAGGCTGAGGCCGGCCCGTCGTCCCAGGAGCCTCCGGCCGGCCCGTGGGACACGACTTTCAACCGGGTGATGAACGTTTACAAGGGGAGGGACAAGTCAAAGCCGCCGACGTCAGCTGGCCGTGTGACCGGCTTTGGTACGGCGATGAAGTTCACCGAGTACTACAGCACGGACACCGAGAAGAAAAAGGAGAGGAGGAAGCCGGCTAAAGATAGAGCCGAGGTTCTCGAGCTAAGGAAGAAGCTGGACGCACTAGAGGCCGAGAAGGTGGACTCCAGCGTGGTGGACAAGCTAGTGGCCGAGAAGGTGGAAGAGAAGCTCCGGGCTTTGTTACCCGATGCATTGGTGCAGGGGATAACTGCTTGGCATGCGGGAGGTCAACAGGGGCCGATACACGTGCCCAGCTTCGCCGGCAGCACCTCCAGCAATAACGTGTCGCCGGTCCTGCCGACCCCACCGGTGCCCCCTGCCGTGGAGCAACATACACCAACGCCGGAGAATAATGATAATGCACACGAGCGGCCGGAGATTGATAGGCCGGCCGCCGGCACCGGCGCCCTTGTCTCGACATTAGCCGAGCTCAACGCCGTCACCAAGGTAACTAATTAGTATGTGTGTGTGAGGCAATGGAAACATATATATGTATGATCATGAATATGTATGATACATTGTGTGTGAGACTATATATGCCTTATCTCATGGTGCCCGCTATGTGTTGACTCCCAGGACATGCCTTGCATACTCCTGCATAGGGTGGGTACCGACGGCGAGTTGAAGGAAGTCGCAAGGGCCTCGACCGTACAACCTTTGACCCGCGATATCCACAACGTCCGAATGAGCGAGCTCGTGATGAAAGTAAATGTGAAGGAGGTACTGCCTGAGTTCTGTGACATCGACCCCCCTAAGCAACCTCAGGGAGCCGAGAAACACATGAAGCTTGGCGAATGCGGGCAGTGGATGCTGGAATGGCCGAAGACCCAAATTCGTCTTGGGGATGTTCTTCAAGGGGCCAGGCGCACCGGCGGCGCCACCTCGAGGCCCCGAGCCCCGATCGTTCGGCCCCCGCCGAGGCGGACAAAAAAAGATGCTGCGGATGAACCGGCGCCACAAGCAGCCGTCACCACCACCCAGACGGAACCGCCGGTCGCCGCCACCGCCGGCCGGAAGCTACCGCCGGTCGCCCCACCGCCGGCCGGAAGCTACCGCCGCCGGTCATCGCCGCCACCAACCGCCACAAACAGTTGTTGGGAACGTCTTCCCCGCAACCGTCCAAGGTTAGTTCTGACTTTCCGAATTCCCCGACTTTCCGACTTTCCCGACTAACGGATGTGCTATTGTTTATGTTTTAGGACAAAGCCGTTGCACCTCAACTTGGTGGCAACGACGACAATGTTGAGGAGGATGATGATAATGATGTAAACGTCGATGACTACATCAACACTGGCGCCGCCGCGGATGATATGTTCATGCCTCTTATGGATGAAGAACCCTTCCGCGACCACCACATTCAACCTGCTCGTCCCACTTCATGCACACAGCGCCTGGCCTTCACCGACACGCCTCCGGATGCCGGCGATCATCAAGCTCAACCGGGTAACATTTTCAGCCCTACCACACTGAAAGAAACAGTTAAAGCGGGGTTCACTGCACCCCCACAATCCCCAGAGAAGAAGAAAAAGAAGAGTCATCAAAGGAAGAGAAAAGCATACTCTGCGAGCCAGCAAGATCCTAAGATCCGGGGTCCTGAAGACACGAATCCACAAGGCTACTCCAGAGTTCATGAAGCTGGTAAATCTATCTTGTCCGGGGACATGCTCCGCCTTGCAGAAGGACCCATGATTACTTTGCAGAATATATCTTGTATCTAGAGGAGACCCTTCTTAAAGAGAAGAACCCAGGTTACCCGGCGTTCTCGGTCAAGGTGCCAAAAGAGTTGGTGGACTTCGTCCAGGAAGACCCCGCAGATGTGTTCTTCATAGCGTACGAGGACATCTTCAACCTGTATCACTCCAAACGGCTGGACTATAACATGGTCCGCCTATATGCTCTCGATGCGGCGATGAAGATCAGGAGAGATGATACCCCGTACATCGCGATAGTGGATCCCTACTACATGCGCGACAGCCATCTGGTGGAAGGATCAACAACACGGGAAACGGCCAAGGAGTACCTCGTTAGGGTCTTCCTGGCCAACAAGGAGAAGACCGCCCTTCTTCTGCCTTACTTTTTCGAGTAAGTACACATCTGCTCGCCACCGTCCTATCTTATGCTTCTTGTACATTTCTTCCATCGCTGATCCTTTGTCCAACATTCTGCTTCAATTGTGTTGAGCAGGGACAAGTACTGCGCACTCATCCACGTATCCCCGAGGTGGTCCGTTGCCACTTATTTGGACTCGGGGAATAAATCCCAGCCGAGATCATACAACAGAATAAAGGGTGTTCTCGATGACGCTCTCGAGGCCTATGCCAAAAAGGGCGGCCCCTTCCATAAGAAGTCGGAATTTTTCACGGAGGACGACAACACACACAAGTTCTTGCATGGGACCGGATTCCATTGCGTCAAGCAACTGGATGGCAGTGTGATGGAGGCCTACTATGCCCTCCGTCACCTTAAAACGATTGTCCGGGATTGCGAGAAAACGAAGATTGCATCTAATCTCGCAGAATACACCAAAATGGCGGAAGGTCTCACCGATGCTGATTATAGACAAGACTTCCATCGCATCCGGCTGCAGTTAACAAATATCATCCTCGACGATGTCATGCACGCCTCAGGGTCCTTCCACTTCCGCTTCGGTACGTAGGATGTATTATAAAAGATAGCCTTGCTAAGCATTACTAGCTAGTGTGTACTTTTTTGTAGAAGTGCATGTGTAGGGTTATATATTATATATATGCTATGCTATGAAACCCAAATAGGATAGCCATATGATTTCCAACCATGACAACATTGATTGATCGTCTTGCCTCTATACTTAGATGAACAAATTATACTCTATGTATATCACTAACCAATATATATCCCAATCCATCTTCAGCGTTGTCTCAGAGGAAATGGAAGAACGACTAGCGGCGCAGAATGACACCAGGGAGTGGAGGACGAAAGGGGGCATTCTACCGTTCCCGGCGCCGCTCAAGAAGAGGAAGCCATGATTATGCATGCATGCTCCCGCGCTCTTGCTCACCATCATCGCCGATGTGTACTACATTTGATCCTAGTTAGGCGGTGAACACTTTATTTGTAATGTGTAGTGTGAAATGATGAACTTTTGTTTCTATCATAACTAATATATTGTGTAAATTAACATTCGGCACTTTTGTGACTATGTGTATGTATCTCGGGCACACTAAGTAATATGTGTGATGAAATAGTGATTAATGTGTGTCTGTTTATATACCTGTCAAATATATCTGTATTTCTGGATAAATCCTGTATATACCTGTATTTATACAGCAAAATGAAAAAAATACCTGTAATACTGTTTCATATTTCTGTGGCGCACGCTTTTATTTTTTTGTGGCGCACCACTTTCTGTGGCGCACCAGGCGTGGGTGCGCCACAGAATTCCTTTGCTATGTGGCCTACCGAGCTATTTCTGTGGCGCACGGCCTGGGTGCGCCACAGAAAGTTGGTTTCTGTGGCGCATGCCCATGGTGCGCCACAGAAAACAAATTTTAGTGGCGACGATTCTGTGGCGCACCCAGCAATTCTGGGGGTGCGCCACAGAATCTCAATTTGGTGCGCCACTGATAACCCTTTTCCTACTAGTGCCATCGTGCCGCTCCGCCGTGCGCTCAAGCTCCCCGAGGTCTTCATCTCGGCGCGCGCCTGGGAGTCCGTCGTTTACACGCGCGTGGCGTCCGTGGCCATGAAAAACTACAAGGATCTCTTCCTCCAGCACGACGCCGAGCGATTCAACGCTTACCTCGCCGATGTCAAGTCTGGCAAGAAGCGGATCGCTGTAGGCGCGCTGCTCCCGCACCAGATCATCGAGTCCCTCGGCGACGACGAGGAGGACGGCCGCGTGGCCGGTCTGCAGTGGCAGCGCATGGTCGACGACATGCGCGCCCTCGGCAAGCTCACCAACTACTTTGGCGCCATTGTCGAACTTGCAAAATAGAGACCACAAATCGAAGGAATAAGATGACCAGGGTGTCGCTCGACGGTGGTGTCGCGTCGGAGGAGGTGGGGAAAAGAACAGAGCAGAAGGACTCCGTCGCGCGACACGCAGTAACTACCAACTCAATGACAGGTGGGACCCACTACCAGGTAACGGCCGTTATCTCCCCAAACGGACAGCCGACGCCACGTCAGCGCACAAAACCACCCATATTGTCCAAAACCAGGTTGGGGGGCGATTTATACGGTTTTGTACATTTGAGCGTTGGAAGTAGACCAATTTATTGTCCAGGGGGATTTCTATCCAATGTGCTACATTTCAGGTGAAAACTATGCCTAATCCTTTTAGAAAAAATTTCCTGGGCCTTTTTTAACGTGGACTGGAGCCCGTGACCGAAAACAGCCCGAAGCCCACCCCATGTCTACCGCGTTCTACGCCGTCAGATCGAAATGGACGATCGTGATTCACTGCAGTCTGAACAAAACACCCAGCCGGTCAAAACCCTAACCATTTTCTTCTCCTGCTCCCTAATTTCCCGGTCGTGGAGACAAGAGGCGACACCGGAGGTGACCCTCTGCTCCAACGACGACCATGCCGACACGGTGGCGACGCTCGCCGGAGAAGCGCGCCTGGACTTGGTCCCGCACGCTCCTCCGTCGAACGAGGCTGCCGGTGTCGTGTTCCAAGCAGAAATGGCGGGGCGGTGTTCGTGCGGCACGGCGGCGACCGGCGCACTCTTCTGGTGATGAAGACGGCGGGCGCAGAAGCACACCGCCGGCGGCATCCATTCCGCGCCTTGCGGCGCGTCTACCCGCGCGACCTCTCCGTCGGGAGGGAACGGCGGCGCGGCGTCCTCGCCCTCGCCCTCGCGCAGTAGTGGGTGCTGCGCGGGCCCCGGAGGGAAAGCGACGGCGCGGCGGCGTACTGAGGTGAGTATCTTCATCCACATGAGTGAATTTGTGTGTAATTTTGCATTCTAAGGTTCGTCACCATTTGGGGATTTCCGGCTAGGGTTAGGGTTTCTGCCAAAATTGGGGATTTTCCTTTTCTGGTTCGAAAAACGTGTAATTCCCCTCCTTCTCACATGCTTGCCGTGGCAAAATTCACGTGATTAGTAGCTACTCAAACTTAGTTAAAACCATGATTGGGTAAACTCTAACAGTGAACAATTAAGTCCTAAACCGAAACTGCTAAAGTTTCTGCATATATGAATGAACTTAGTTAGCACTTGCCGGTACCACGACTAAAATTTGTGCCTTCTCAAGATAGAAACACACCTTCAGATACTTGGAAATACAGGGAACTCATCCTCCAGGGTAAGATTCCTCCGCACTAGGCCAAGACCATTTGCCCCGGACCTGTTGGACGAAATAATTAACTCTCTGACTACCAGTGGATAGAATGAACCGAGAGGCGAACAACGAGAAACTAGATAGCAGGCCATAGAAGTGTTGGGGGATGTGACATAGTTGACATTTTGTTAAGAAAACTGATGGGAGTCCCGAGCTAACAGACAAGATCCAACGTCTTAAAGGCATTCACATGCATGGCAGATTTGCAGACCTTGGCTTGCATGTGAATTGTCTCAGTTAGTGCAAATAACAAATTCATCTGGACGAGATCTGAGATCCGTCGAGGCTCGGTTAGTACAATGTTTTCTGAAATACTGCCGAGGCTGCTTGTTCAAAGACAGAGTTGCATGCTAATAAAAAAGCAACTATATGCTGTAAAACTAGTGTTTCTTAAGCTATCCTTTTACTGCAACAGTAAAATCACAAGAAGATATATGTTAAGTTGGATTCGAGAGCTTGGATCGACTTCTAGGTGACACTGTGAACATGTACATATATATAGCTATACCCATTACCACTGTCAGATAGGTGCTGGCAATGTAAATAGAAAAAAAGATGGTGCACCTAGATCCATCGATCGGCAAGTTGGATATAAGGTCGCATCTGTCACCGACGGAAGGGAAGGGTGAACCTCTGGAGGCCGGCAAGGTACTGATTTCCAAGAGTTGACATTGTAGATGTTACTGCCAATGAGCAGAGGCGAATACTAGAGCAAATCTCAGCCAAAAAATAATACTGCAAGCTCTCTACCTCTCGGCTCCACCGTTGCAAATACATCCATATTCGTGCTGGCAACTATGTCACATCCCCCGTTGTAAATACATCCATATTTGCAGGGAGACACAAGGCTGCTCCAAGGATTACGAGTCGATGAGTCGCAACTTGTCGCTTGGGTACCGACAAGTAGACAAGTCGCGCGACTTATCTAGACTTGTCGCAACTTGTCGCGACTAGTCGAGGTTTTTGGTTGGAACACAAGTACCGACAAGTAGACAAGTCGCACGACTTATCTAGACTTGTCGAGCGACACTTAATCCTTGGGCTGCTCTCTACCTGAAAAAGAATTTGCAGTGAGCAAAACTTGACCCTTCATATACGCAGGGAGACACAAGGCTGCTCTCTACCTCTCGGCTCCACCGTTGCAAATACATCCATATTCGTGCTGACATCCGAATCTATTTAAATATCATTTTTTGCCGCAGCTATTTAAATACAGCGAGTAATGGTTTAGCTGGCATCGTGAGCCGCGTGATGATGTAGTATATAATGTTATCGTTTTATGCCAGTCAAATAGATGCTGTCATTGTAATAGGAAAGGATAAAGATGCATCTGTCGACAACTGGTGAGCTGGAATATAAAATATTTTTTAGTTCATTTGTTAGGTGGTATCCCTCATCGATGCAAATAATGTAGCGTGTGAACCGGTGGAGGCTCCATATAAAAATGGTGGATGATGCTAGCTGGTTCCAAGAGTTGACTTTGTGTTACAAAGAAAGAAGAAGACTCGAGCGAGTCTAAATAAAAATGAAAGATAATAGTTGGAAGCAAAGCCATGATTATCCGGTACAAAGTATCAGTCAGACTTTACGAGTTAGGTTCTGTTATGTTAAATGACACAAGCTTTCTTATTCGTTTCAAAAAGAGAAAATACCTTGTGGCTTGTGGTAAAATACCTACATAAGAATCGTCCACAAAGATGCAAAGTAAAAATTGATCACCACATTTGTTAGCTTCATGAGAGCACGAAGACCTATAAATAATGGTTAAGACTTGGATCCGCCATTGCTGCAACTGGGATGCAGTTTTTGTTAACACACCTGACGTAAAACTGATAGTTCATGACATGATATTCTTAAGTAACAGAGTGATTTCTGCAATATTAATGGAAGGAAGGTGAACCCGGTGGAGGCTGCTTGTTCATTGAAATAGACGAAGACTCGAACAATGGACCAGATCCAACACCTTAAAGGAACATGGGCTGCACATCACATGGCTGTGCAGATTGTTCCTGCCATTGCAAATATAGAGTTTTGACCTCGCATGCATGCTCTACCAAGTTTAGTGACCATTAATAACGTGTGTGATCGATGTGCACATACACTCCAAGTTGTTGTACGTGCGGTGCAATTAACTCTGTATTACAGTGACATGTTGTAGATGTGTTTTTCTCTTAACTTGTATTGTTACTTGCACAAAAGAAAAAATCACACAAAGATAATGAGTTAAATTCTAGAGAGATTTCACCTTTATCTAGTTACGTAGCAACATGATGTTGATGTATGTAGATTGCTATACCCCATTCCTATCAGATAGGTGCTGGCAATGTAATAGAAAAAGATGATGTGTAGACCCATCAGCAAGTTGGAGCCGTTGTTTAGTACATGTGTCAAGTTCGATGTTGCATCTCTAACAGGTGGAGGCCGGCTCCGAAGAGTTGATATTATGCTATGTTATCACAACAGAAGAAGACTTGAACGAGTCTTACTGAAATTTTAAGAACCTCATTATTATCCCTATGAAGACAGGTATTATGTGTGTATTTTTGTACGTTGAACAAAATGTATCAATATATGTTAATTAGTTTAGCTATTAGCTTGCCATGTCTGGTTAAGACTTGGATCAGTTTATACTGCAACTGGGATGCAGTTTTTTATCGACATATCTTACAATTTAATTGGTAATTTCATCACTTTAAATTTTTAGCTGGCAGAGTGAGTCTCGTGATGAAAGTAAAGTGAACCCGGTGGAGGCTCCTTGTTCAAAAATAAATCTACGGAAACACATGAAGACTCAAGCGGAGTGGACTAGATCCAACGTCTTAAAGGAACATGTGTTTCACATACCACTTGGCTGGCAAATTGGGAAGCCACCGTCCCTGCATGTGAAATACCGCGATTAGAGGGAATAAGAAATTTGGTTGCACGAGACAGACTGTCTGCATAGTGTTCTAACATTGTAACTTCCATTCTTCCGCACCATGTCATCCAGTGTTAACACATAGCAACGACATGTTGCAGACGTGATAGTTTCGTTAGTTGTCTTTTTACTAGAACAAAAAGGGTAGATAAAGAACTGAGATCGATTCAAGATTTTAGCTGGCACAGTGAGTCGCACGATGATGATGTATATATATACTCATTCTTGTCAGATTGGAGCTGGCAATGTACGTAGATCCAGCGGCAGGCTGGAGTAGTTATTTAGAAGAGGTTGTAAGGTCACATGACTCACGGGTGGAGGCCAGCTAGCTGCTAGACGGTTCCCACAAAACAAGTAGACTGAAGAAACAAAAATAATACTAGCAAGCAACACTTTGACCCTTTATATGAAATCCCGTCTGCCGGAGACAAGGCGTTCCCCTCCCCCCTCTACAGTACCAAAGAGAGGCGACAAGGGAGGCAGAAAAGTTTCCTCTTTCTCTCACCGGAGCGGGAGCGGATCTTCGCCGTCTCTCGTCGCTGCGGCGGCGAGGGGTGGTGGAGGTCTTGCTCCTGGTCTCCTGGTGTGTAGATAGTAGGGTAGGTTTCTCTGGCGTCGGTGGTGGTGCTGGTGCCGGATTTGAATAAGGTTGCTGGGGTTCGTTTTCCACCTCGGCGTTGCTCTTCGGGGCAAAGCCGGCGAACCCTAGTTGGTGTGCTCCCTGGTGTTGTCGTCGAGGCGGAGGCGGCGACTTCGCTGTGGAGCTTTTGTTCCCCGGCCTCATCCCCGCTTCGGCGACGTTGTCTCCTCCGTCACCGAGAGGCCTGTGGGAGTTGGCTCGGGAGTTCATCTAGGACGGGTGGTCTGGAGCTTGGAGGGTGGCATGAGGCGAGCGGATCGGAGCTTCTTTTTCGACTTCATCAAGAGGTGGCTTCGCATCTGGGATCCATGGAGCTCGAGGCGCGTCCCCGGCCGATGCGCCACAACCGCCATGACGTCGCTTCTCGAAGTGACCCTCTACTTCGGTTCTTAAAGCTGCTACGCGATGAGGCTTCAACGGATCTTCAGGAGGTCGTCCTCCTTCGGCCGGCGCTCGGGCGACGGCGGGCGACATCGACGGCGAGTTTGGATTGCAGGAATATCCACCTCAAGGGCTTTTTTGGATTTTTTCTAGTTTACGAGGTCCTTTCTGCAAATGTTCCTGTACACCTGTCCTTTCTAGGCGTACCTACGTGTATTTCTTCTGGTTGTATCCTTACTTTTAAATATACGTAGATATTATATCAAAAAAAAAAAGGGAGTCACAAAGGCGATCTCTACCTCTCAGCTCCACTGTCGTAACACACATCAATATTCTTGTGCTTGCACAAGTTCCAAGCCATGGCGGAGATTGCGGGGCTGATCGCGAGTGCCGTGGGGAATCATGTCGCTAGCAAGCTTGGCGAGCTCATGAAAGATGAGGTCGTTTTGCTGTGGGGGTTCGAGGAAGAAGTGGATGGTATGAGGGAGAAAATGGAAGATCTGGAGGCTTTGATGCAAGATGCTGATGACAGAATGCGCCGAGGAGAAAGAAATGGAAAAGCTGTTGGACGGTGGCTCGTGAAGTTCAAGTCTGTCGCATACGACGTCGAGGACGTATTGGACGAGCTGGACGCCAACGAGCTCATCAACAGGACCAAATCAAAGGTATCCCATCTAAAGTAGTTTCTTTTTTGAAGATGAACGGCAGTTGTTCTGCCAAATCAATTAAGAAGATAGAATAAGTCTGTTACATGCTAGGGAGGAGCTAGCCGTAAAAATGGAAAAGAAGGAAAGGAACAGAAAACAACTAAAAAGGACTACTCCCAAAATTCAGGCTCGTCGCCTGTCTCCAGCTGATGGTCATCACGCGACAGCTCTTGCAGGTAGGTTCCCAGCAGAAGAAGATCGTCTTTGATCCAGTCGACGATGATCGATTCCGACGTTACGTTCTGTTGAAAAACCTTACGACATCGTTCCTTCCAGATATGCCATGTCCCATAAATCGCGACTAGCAGCTCGTCCTTCGTCAGCTTTTCAGTCATGAAAATCCACCAGTCCGCCGGCGCAAGGAATTGATTTCTTTGGATTTGCAGAAATTGACAGCCCGTCCATTGCGCCAAAAGGTGCCAAATGGTGCAAGAGAAAGGACAGGAGAGTATCAAGTGAGAGGCAGTTTCACTTTCTTGATCACATAGGGAACAGTGGATGCCATGGTCAATTCCGCGGACTTGAAGCTGATCATCAGTTAAAATTCTTTGCCGAAGCCATAACCACATGAAAAATTTGCATTTTGGTTGAACCTTTGCCTTCCACAGCTTGGAGTAGTTGATGGTAGGATAAGACCCAATAAATTGGATGCCGTAAGCCGAGCTGGAGCTGTATCGGCCAGAGGCCATCCTCAACATCCACCAGATTCACTCCCTGCAATCTAATCCAAAGACCAGTGAATTCTCAAAGCTGAGTCTCCGTTGAAATTCTTTGGAACCCTGTCATCCATTTGTTATTAGCCATAGCCTGCTCAACTGAGAGGTTCTTGAATCGAGATAGCTTGAAGAGGCTTGGAGCAATGTCAACCGGAGCAGTCCCTTCCAACCACTTCGAGGTCCAAAACTTGGCAATGTCCCCCCTCCCAATGGATATTGCAGTACAAGCATCAAACAGGGCTGAGTCCACTTTGTCGCATGGAACCTTTGAACCAATCCATGGTCTCTTCCTGTCTGTCCATTCATACCACATCCAACGCAAGCGCAAAGCCCTACTAAACATGTTTAGGTCCAGAATTCCGAGGCCCCCCAAAGATTTTGGTTTGCACACATTCTTCCAATTGACCAAGCATATACCTTCTAAAGTAGTTTCTCCGACATTGCTTTCATGTTTTGTTCATAGATTACTATAACTCATGCTACAAGTACACGATGATTTTGTGCCTTTTCATTTGTATGTATATCTCTGCATTGGCAACTATAGTGTCTTATATGTACATATATTTTTATCTCCTTTTCAAAATAAAAACTTACCTTAAATATTGTTGATTCAGAAGAATATTACAAAATCATGGAGTTACAAGTGAAACTGTTTATATGATTTTTCTTATGGAACTTAATATGAAGAGAAATGGCAAATGACGTTGGCTCCAATTCGTTTTACAGGTCAAGCTATTCTTTTCTAGAAACAATCAACTCCTCCAACGGTGGACGATTGCGCACAATATGAAGAACGTCAGGGAGAAAGTAGACGAAATACACAAGGAGGGCCAGGCACTAAATCTTGTGAGTCATGAGGCAAGGACAGAAGGGAGCAGAAACATGGAAACTTTTGCAGCTAGCAGCAACGAAGGCATGAAAACTGGAATGGTGGGGAGGGACACCGAGATGGAGAAAATAATCAGCCTGCTACTGCAAACCGAAGCTAATGAGGATATCTCTGTCATTCCAGTTATTGGGCTTGGTGGTATTGGGAAGTCAACTTTGGTAGAATCAGTTTTGGCAGATCAGAGAGTCAATATCTTCGACGTCCAAGTCTGGGTTCATGTGTCTGAGCAGTTTAATTTGCACAAAATTGGGAGTGCCATCTTGAAAAGCATAAATAGCAGTATTAACCTTGACCATTGTACTAAGCAGTTTTTACATGATTATCTGAAAAAAGAACTCTCTACTACAAGATACTTGATCGTTCTGGATGATCTCTGGGAAGAAGATGGAGAAAACCTGGAAGAACTGAAGCGGATGTTACAATATGGTTGCAAGGGTAGCAGGATTGTAGTAACTACGCGCAACAAAAGCGTAGTGCAAACACTGAGCACCGGGTTTCTTGCAAAAGAACGGAAGATATGCCCTGTGAGCGAGCGTGACCAAATCCATTTGGATGTGTTATCACCTAGTGACTGCTGGGAAGTGATGAAGCAAAGGGCACTTGGACCTGCTGATGACCAAAGTAGCTTGCCAGAAATTGGAAGGGAAATTGCGGAGAAGTGTGGGGGGCTACCACTTGTGGCAAATGTACTCGGGCAAGTAATGTTCGAGCTAAGGACCGTCAAGGCATGGGAAGATATAAGAGACATCAAAGTTGACTTGGGTTTGAGAGAAGTACACCAAAAGAAGGCATTAGAGCGTCTCATGCTGAGTTATTACTATATGAAGATGGAATTCAAAATGTGTTTCACATATTTAGCGGCCTTTCCCAAGGGCTTTGTGATGGACGACCATCGCCTAATCCAGCAATGGTTTGCTCTTGGATACATCCATGGAGAGGATGATGGTGAAAGGTGTATCAACTATCTTCTAGGGATGTCCTTTCTTCATATCTCAAGGTCATCCTCGGTGAGTATTGAACTCTTCCTCAATCATATGCAATAGTTGTACAAGTTCCATGTCTAGGAACCCTTTTGGATGGCTTATACCCTCTTTCAGTTCAAGGCTTTTCCTTGCCTTCCAATATTTAATATCTTTACTTTAATAGATGTAAATACAAATTTAATAGCTGCATTAAAATCTTAATATCTCTTAGTACTAATTTTTACTTTATAATTTTTTAAATATTTTAACTTTGTTAAAGATGTATTTGAAATTTGAATCTACAGAACCGAAGGAGCATTTAGCTAGTATATTCCACCTACTAAATGTATGAAATAGGTAGACAGAAAATACAAAGAAATAAATTATGTATATCATATTGATTGGATTAGAGATGTCTATTGATTGGAGTGCAAATGAAGTTATACATGAGATAATTTATGTGCTTGCAGTATCAATAAATATAATAGAAATATGCTACTACCTCACGTGGGCTAAACCCCCCATTGATCTAGCATCATTTCATGCTTGGAGATGTTCACAAATTTATCACCTTTAATGTATCCCACTCATTGAACACCTAAATATAACCATTTCTACAGTGTCTCCGTGTGTTAAATGCGTATAGCACTCAGACTATCCTTTAATTGTTAACTCATTTTACAATGTAAATAGTGTAGAGATATAAAGCATGAACTCAAAACGAATAGGGAGGCGGCATTGGGGGGAGTGGGGGGGTATAAAACTCAAACTCACAAAATTATATATTACCATTGGAACTTTTATTGTAACACACACAATAACATGTTGACAAACATCTATAATGATTAGTCACTCTATAACCATTTGTTCAAAAGATTCTAGTACATTTTATCTTACAACACTATTTGATAGTATTTCTTGTGCAGGCTAATCGAAGTGCAGTGCACCCCAAATTTCCTCGGGGACTCACCATGCATGATTTGGTGCATGATCTTGCATTAATAATTGCTGCCGATGAGTTCCTTGTTCTTGATGCTAATTCTACCGAACCAAGTTGCTGGAACAGAGCTCGGTACTGCCGACATGCACAACTAATAAACTACCATAATCAACCCAATGTTTTCAAATATCTGCCAGCCATGGCTAGATCCCTCCATTGTAGGGATTCAGGGAAACTGCAACTTCCAAGAATGGCATTTTCTCGATCCAGGTACATGCGTGTGTTGGACTTAAGTGGACGTTCAGTCGGAAGGCAATTTACTCCAAGCAACTTAGACCTTGGGGGAAGTTCAGTTGAAGAGCAAACCACCTCAAACTACATAGTGCTGCCATCGTCCATTCATCAATCAAAGCTACTTAGGTACCTTGATGCCACATCCTTGCCAATTACATCCCTTTCAAAGTCTTTCCACACACTGAAATACATGCAGACTTTAATTCTTTCCAAATGTTCACTTGAAACATTACCTGACAATATTTGTAGCCTCAACCAGCTTTGCTATTTGGACCTATCTGGTAATATGAGCCTTATTGAGCTCCCCGTGTCACTGGGGAAACTCTCTAAACTATCTTTCCTCAATTTATCGGGGTGCTTCATCCTCCAACAGTTGCCTGAGTCCATCTACGAGCTAGAATGTTTACGACACCTAAACATGTCTGAGTGTCGTGCCATTAAAAATCTCCCTCATAAATTTGGCGCCCTTTTCAAACTCATATTCCTGAACTTGTCAGGCTGTTCCGTGCTAACCAAACTACCTCACTCTTTTAGACTTGAGTCTTTGGAGCATCTGGACCTATCAAGTTGCCACGAGTTAGAAAACCTGCCACAAGATCTTGGTAGTCTTCAGAATCTTGTGTTCTTAAATCTCTCTGATTGCTACAAGGTTTTAGTGCTCCCAGAATCATTTTGTCATCTTATTCGCCTGAAATACCTAGATCTTTCAGATTGCCATAACCTGAGTGAACTCCCTCGTTGTTTTGGTAACCTTTCTGAGCTTGACTGTTTAAACCTAACAAGTTGTTCCAAGCTGCAAAACCTGCCCGAGTCATTTTGCAAGTTGTTTAAGCTGAGGCTTCTCAATTTGTCATATTGTATCATGCTTGAAGAGCTCCCATCCTCCTTAGGTGGCCTTAATCTTGAATCATTGGACATCTCTTCTACACATTTCAATGATTTACCAGATACTCTTCGTGACATAACCACACTCACTCAATTTGAGGCCACGTTAGCACAAAAAACAGTGTATGAAAAGGTTACTGACATTAAGAAGCATCTAAATTTGCCAATGATGATAGTACATTATGTGCATCAGATAGAAAACAAAGGATGTAGCAATATTGTGGGGCTTGCGGAATTGAACTGTCGTAAACTGCAAGTCTTACAACTTCAGAATGTCATCCATCCGGAAGATGGTGAGAGAGCCAAGATGCGTGATAAGTCAGATCTTCGGATGCTATATCTTAGTTGGGGACTCGAAGCAGAGGAGGGAAAATCTCTGCTGGAGAGGCTCATACCTCCTCGCACTCTTGAACATTTTTATCTGGATGAGTATATGAGCAAGGATTTCCCTTACTGGATGTCCGAAATCTCCACCCACCTTCCTTCTCTCACCTTCCTCAAACTTTCCAGTTTAGGAACATGTGAAAATCTTCCACCATTTGGGCAACTGCCAAATTTAAGATTTCTATCAATGGAGAATATTCCTAACATCACAAAAATTGGCAAGGAATTCTATGGAGAAGGTGGAACTTGTAGGAAATTAAGATCAATACAGTTGCTTTCATTGAAGAATTTGGTGGAATTGTGGACAACACAGTCAGGTGAAGATAATGAGGAGTCATTGATCCCTAATTTGCATCGTTTGGAAATAAAGGACTGCCCCAAGTTGAAGTTCGTGCCATATCCCCCGAGGTGTATGTTTTGGCACTTGAATAACAGCAGCATGGTTTTGCCAAAAGAAGGATTTGGGAAGGTTTTCTCTTCCGTTCGTCCTTTTCGGATGGTAGTAGATAACTACAATTTTACTCCACACAAGTGGGACAGGCTTCAACACTTCTCGACCCTTCAGATATTTGAAGTTTATAGATGCAATGGGTTGAGGGCATTTCCAGAGGCCATGAGATGCTTAACCTCTCTTACAAGACTAGTTTTGATTTCGTTGAAGGACCTAGAGATACTGCCTGAATGGTTGGGAAACCTGACTTCTCTAGAACACATTTGCATCGAAGATTGTCCCATGGTGACATCTTTGCCTCAAAGCATGAAGTATCTTACCGCTCTCAGAGAACTATGGCTGACAGAGTGCACAGGACTAGATACATTGCCAGAATTGCTGGGTCGGCTGATTTCCCTACAAGTATTTAACATCGGCGATTGTCCCAGCCTGACATATTTGCCTGAAAGCATGAAGAACCTTACTGCTCTGAGAGAACTACAGTTGGCTGGGTGCAAAGTCCTAGATGTACTTCCAGAAGGGTTGGGACAGCTCAATTCTCTACAAGATTTACGCATCCTTGATTGCCCCAATCTGACTTCTTTGCCTGAAAGCATGAAGAAGCTGACGGCTCTCAGAAAACTCACTCTGCAGGCGTGCAAAGGCATAGATGTATTGCCAGAATGGCTGGGAGAGCTCATTTCCCTACAAGAATTTAATATCGAGAACTATCCCAACCTGACTTCCTTGCCTGAAAGCATAGGGAACCTTACTTCTCTCAGAGAACTAAAGTTGGTAGGGTGCAAAGGCCTAGATGTACTTCCAGAAGGGTTGGGACAGCTCACTTCCCTACAAGATTTAAGCATTTGGGATTGTCCCAATCTGACTTCTTTGCCTGAAAGCATGAAGAAGCTGACCGCTCTCAGAGTATTTTCGGTGGTGGATTGCAACATCTTATTGTCAGATTGGCTGGGAGAACTCACTTCCCTTCAAGAATTCAACATCGTTCGTTGTCCCAACCTGACATATTTGCCACAGAGCATACAGAACCTTAGCGCCTTGAAGGTACTCTTCATCTGGGACTGTCCTAGTCTGGTTGAGAGGTGCCAAGGGGAGGATGCCCACCTGATTTCTCACATCCAGGAAGTCACATTAGACTGATGAACAGAAGAACAAGAGGTATGCATGTTCCTATGTTATGCTCTGCCACCTTAGTTCAGTTATGCTTTACAGCTAGTCATTTTAAATTTGTTCTTTTTCCTCCACAATGGCAGTGTCTAATTGATTCAGAAGGGGAACTGAAGAAAAGCACTAGAATGAAAATGTTTATTTCTGAAATGTCTGTTATGCAGGGGTTGATTTTTGAAAACGGAGGAATAAACTGCAGCGGGTTTAGTTGTATTGTTTTACTGGTGTGAGTCGGAGCCTCTCCCATTGGCAAATGCAGCTGCTGCCTTCTGATCCTCCAGCGGCAAATGTGAGATTTTTGTTAATTAATTATTCCATGCAACTTATAGGGAAAGTTACTTTGGGGGAGCACATCTCTGTTACACCAGGTTTGGATGTATTGACAAAAGGTTTGTATGCATTAACAATGTATCATCAGGTTCTTGCTGGTGATTATTGGAGCCAAAAAATGTATCAGTCTGATGTAGTATTTCAATTAATCCTTCGAGAAGACTGAGTTATGCAAGCCTATGTGTATGTGTACCGTTTGGATTACAGGCAAGTGATACTCTCCTTTGGCTTTAGTACCCATGTTTGCATATTTTGTAAGCTATTCATGTGTCCTCATCAAGTGGTGAAATATGATTGGCCAATCTTTGTTAACTAAATAGATAATTTGCATTAAATCTGAATGTTATCCTTGGGTTTTCAGTTTCAAAAATTGACACGGATGATTCCTCTCACAGGACGATCTCCTTGCCAGCGCAGTCGAGGCCTTTTTTTGATGAACGAATTTCATCATGGGAAGAGAGATTTCGAGCAAAACATCAGGTTTGTTGCAGGATTGAACTGCTAAATGTACTGCATATACAGTGAACCTTTTTTGGCGTGCATATATGATGAACTTAACACTCATCCGTACTACAATTTGTGCAGAAATGTCCAGCCATCTACAACACTGTATGGTTTATTTCTTTTCTCTGTACTTGTGGCTTCATTCAATATATATAAAGTTGGGGCTCTCTCGTGTTGGACAAGATCTTCCAAAGTTGTTTACCGAAGTCCTATGCTTCAGCACCAACCAGTGTCTGGCAGTGATTGGGCAGGGCAGCGTCAAGATCCACCCGGCAAGCTTTCAGATCACCAGTAAACAGTAAGTCTCATTACTGAATTATTGTAGAGTCAATCATTATTTATGTTTATTTACAACACCAAGTGCACAGGGAGTTCAGTCTTAGAATGACCACTGTGTCTTCTTCGTTCTATTTTCGTGTGCGGAAGTAATTAGCCACTTACTCGCTTTTAGTTGATTGATAACCTAACATTTGTTGTTGTGCACAGATATTCGTTGATGCCACCACCAATGTCACTGAACATATGTTGAAACCTGTTGTCAGAAGATGTGCGTTTGTTCAACATGTTAACAGCCTAAAGGTTTTGTACCCAGATTTCCCTAGCGTACGGGCATTTATCTCTAATTCTTTATATTTATCCAAAAGTTTAGCAATTTTGCTCCTGTGCATTCAGGTACTGTGCAGAGTAGACGTATGAGGCACAGTGACTAGAAAACAGAATCTAAAGAGGCTCTTCAAAGTTCAAACAAGACAGGTTGAGGTGTTGTCTCTCCTCCATTGGAAATCCTAATCGAGGAGACTGTTGTACACGCTTAGGTATGTGCAAGGGAGTCATGTGTCTTCGACCCTGTTTGGTTGGGCTTTTGCTATGGCTTTCTCGGCTTATAAGCTGTAAGAGCATCTCCAGTAGATGACCTATTTTAGGGCTTGTGCCCAAAAAACAGAGTTTTACATCACCGAAGCCCAAAAACGTGCTCAGAAGATGATGTATATGAATTTGGTGATGTAAAATTTTACATCATGCCCAAAAAAAAGTGGCTGCCGTGCCCCATATATACATCACCGGTTGGGCTGCCGCATACATCACGGTTGGGCTGCCGCATATCCAAACGGCAGCCGCGCGCAACCCAACCGCCAGCTGAAAAAACCATTTTCCCCTCCGGCTCGCCGCCCCGCCGCTGATTCTGCCCGTCTCCGGCCAAATCCCCCGCCGCCGCACATGCAAAGGCCAGATCCACCGCGCCGTCGCCGATTCCCACCGTCCCCGCCGCCGATTTCATCTCTACAGCCGCCGCAAGATGCCGCCGCATGCTGCGCAGCACCGGCTTTCGCGGGGTGCGCCTGCGATCCTCCGGCCGATACGCGGCCGAGATATCCAGCGGCGGCCACTGCGTGTGGCTCGGCACCTTTGACACGCCGGAGTTGGCCGCGCGCGCGTACGACGCCGCCGCGTGGAGGTTTGCTCGGCCAAAGTCCTAGCTCAACTTCCCCGACACGAGCCGACAGGAGGCGGAGTGGCTCGCTCCGGAGGTTCGGGTTGTGACCGCAGAAGAGGCGCGGCAGCACCACTGCGCCATGCGGCTGCTCGCCGTCCGTGAAGCCGACGAGCTCGCCATGGCGAAGTTGCAGGAGGAACATCCCGAGTATGTGCAGGCCGAGCTAGAATTTTATTGGGCGAGGGATGCGGCGAAGAAAAGACCGACGAGGCCGGCCGATTCGTCCTCCTCGTTTGACTGGACTGATAGCGACGAGTAGTGTGCTAGGTGAAAATGTAGTATGTGTAGTGCCGAATGTCGTTTAAATTTGCATGTTTTTTGTTCAAATATGTAGTTCCAAAACTTGAAATATGCAATCGTTGTAGTATTCGTGCCCTATTTTACATCATCCGCTGGAGCAAAACTAATTTTCATGCCCTAAAATACATCATCCATCGGAGCAATTCTGATTTTCGTGCCCTAAACATCAAAAAGTGGTGCCCTAAAACCAAAAAGAGGTGCCCTAAAATAGATCATCTAGTAGGCTTCGAATCTCTTGCTACCAAATGGCTCTGTAATACTAGATACATGCATTTGAACATAGTTACATCTGCTGTTTTGTGGAGCATCTGGAACAATAGAAATAATATAGTGTTTAATCGTTGGACCTGAATCAATTTGAAGAGGTGTGGCGGCTAACACTGTCTTACCTGAAGCTCTGGATGACCCACAAAAAAATCTGGCAGAAGGAAAAGTGGAGCAGTTCGCAAGCCTGCTGCTCGCAAAGCTCAGAGCGCCGCTGGCAATCGACCCCGGCTGAGATGTGTTGATTTCAGCTGGATCAATACCTGGGCGTCCACTACCACATCATCGTACGGTGGGAGGGCAACAATGGAGTACCTGAGGAAGCACCCAGAAGAGAGCAATGCCATCCATGTGGTGATATGACGTGCTGTCCCTGCGAATTGGCCTACCAAGAAGAAGGAAAAGATTGGAGAAATGAAGCTGAAGCTGGGGAAGTTTGGGTTAGCCAAGTAGGTTTAAGGAGTAGTAATGGTGTTTGGATGCTTTTGCAGTCGGTGTCTGTAATGCGAGGTTTTGAGAGTGCTGGCCGTAGTTTCCTATTTTGGTGAGAACTGCTCGCTTTAAGAGCAGCCTCCTTTTAATTTCTGCATTCCATGTATGTATGACTCCTATGGTTTCGTTTTGATAATGGAATCGGGATACCCTCCCTGAAAAGGATTCTAACAGCCAACGCGCTTAGCGCGAAAGTCACCCGAAAACCAGCGCCCCACGCGAAGCACGCGGGGAGGTGCTTTTCGGCTTTGGCTACTAGCCTTTCCTTCTTTGTCCCTGAAGTTGCTGCAATTTTACCCACCTCCTGTCACCCAACGACCGAATGGTGGTTCCCAATCGCCAACTCCTCACGACTCTCTCCTTTGCGACTGGATTAAGTTTGGGCGCCGCTACCGCCGCCGCCGCCCTGGTCAAGAGCGAGCTCCTGCCGGCCGCTCCCGTCCCCACCGCCGCCCCCGTCCCCGCCTCCTACCAGCTTCCTCCGACCCCTCTCCCTGGACAGCAGGAGCTCAAGCTCGAGCACGACGACCATCTGAGGCAGTAGTTTGAGCGCAACGACTGGCCGCAGCTGGAGCTGGAGCGTGACGACCGGCCGCCCCAGGAGCTGGACCAAGTGCTCGTTCCTCTCCTCCCCTAGGTTGTTCGCTTTTGATAGTAGCGAGTGGTCTGTTGGACCTACAAAGTACTGGTGATTGTACTACTTGTTTGCTATATCCAGTGTGATCAATGTCTCCGGATGCTTAATTAATTTGAATTATTTTGCTTACTCTTTGAACACCTCGGTTTGTTAAATTGTCTCTCAATTGGTTCAACTATAAACTCCGATCAAATAATTAAGTAAATAAGGTGATTGTCATTCAAAATTCCCATTCCTTAATTAATTAGATAATGAATTGATTAACTACTACATGATTATCTATATCTAAATCGATCTCCAGTAAGGCAATTATCCTTAAACAATAAGTAAATAAGGTGATTGTCATTCAAAATTTCCATTCCTTAATTAATTAGATAATTAATTGATTAACTACAACATGATTATCTATATCTAAATCGATCTCCAGTAAGGCAATTATCCTTAAACAATAAGTAAACGGTTTCTCGGATCTTGAGGGTATATCAGACATTTACCCTCACGGCCACAGTTTAGACAGCTACTTGCCAACTGGCCTTTTAGTTTCTCATAGCGCACAGCTCATAGCTATTTTCCCACAGCTGCTTTCAGATAAGCCACGTCTCAACCAAACAGGGTCTTCTTCTGGTGGTGTGAAGCAAGCTTTATTAACGAAATAAAATCGTTTGCATCATTGCTCTGACGAGTTTTGATTTTTTTCTGGCTAATTGTATCGTCATCTTATTTCTTCACTTCGAAAGCTAACATGGATAATCTTTCTCTCACGGGATGCTCTGCTCAGAGCAGCAGACTGAGCTGGATGCAGGTCGCAGCTCGGAGCTCTGGCTTCGACATGTGAAACACTCTCATGCGAGTTGTTAGCATAGAACCACCACAATTGTAGCTAAATTCCGGAAAAACACCACTTTACGTCGGCGAGACAAAAATCCACCACATTTTGGTTGGTTTGTTGCAATGTGCGCAAATCTCGGTCTAAACCCAAATTGACAACGATTCTGATAGCGGGACCCACCCCAACTTGCTGACGTGTCACTCAGAGACGGCGCGCGGACACGGCCGTTGGCGGCCATTAATGGACACAGTGGGGCCCACTGTCAGCGCTCGGACATAACGTTAGCTAGGTTTCCTTTCGTCCCCATACCCCCGCGCGCGCACTCCTGCCCGTCCCCACGCTCCTCTCCCGCTTCTCAACAATGGCGGCGGCTACTCCCGGCGGCGCCGTCGGCGACCCTGGCGGCGGCGACTCTGGCGGCGGCATTTACTCGAGTAGCGGCGGCAGAGATGTATGGAGTGGTAGCCCGCAGTCGGCGCGAGACGGTGCGCAGTCGTCGGAGCAATCTGCGGCCGTGGCTCTGGCGATGGCGGTTCTGGGCTCACCGGCGAAGACGAGCCACCAGTGGGCATCCTCCTTCGGCGGCGTCGAGTAAGTTATCCTCTCCTTACTGGCCGCGGCTCTGAATGTTGCCAGATTCAGATTTAGGTTTGATTTAGGGCAGGTTGAAGGTGGTAAATATGTTAGATTTAGGGTTACGATGTATGGTAGGATTTATGGTAGGATTTAGGCTAGATTTAACTGAATCTTGGTGCAGCTAATCTAAATGTTTAACTGAAATTTCTGTGTATTGCTTTACTGAATATTGCAGTGTAGCAGTATATTGGTTTACTGAATATTGTAGTGCAGCTAATCTAAATGTTTAACTGAATTTTCTGTGCAGCAGTATATTGGTTTGTTGTGTATTGCTTCACTGAAAGTAGGCATCAAAAGTAGTAACAAATTAATTTGTTTGTGCAGTTTGGATGATGAAATATGGGAAATTGGGTTCAATTTCCCTAGTGAAGACAACATAGAGAGAACTTTGTGCAAATCTTATATAACTGTTAAGAATCCGATGGCACTGATTGAAGGGCATGGTTATGGTTATCAAGATACAATGTATTATGTTAAGGAAAAGGGAAAAGGCTTTGAAGGAATGGAGCCTGTTACCAGCATGGCAAAGGTGGAGCAAATGTTAGAATTGTTTGACCTGGAGAAGGTGCTCATTTTGACTGTAATTAGACAGAAGGCAGCAGTACCAGCTGGACTAAACACGGATGAATTGGAAGCTCAAGTGCAAATAGATGAGCCACTTGTCCTTTCTGTGGACAAACATGGAGTGACATACATCAGTGAGGATGATGAAGGAGTTTATCCTGTTGCATTTGACTACTCAGATGTTCTTTACCTTGGAACACAACAGAGCTGCAATATGGATAACGGCAAGAGAATTGTTTCTGGTGAGTCTGTGCCTGTTGAGGTTTTAGATTCTGAAGAAGATGATGATATGTTTGACATGGGTGAATACAGAGTTGAGGACCATGACAAAGCAGTAGCTGAGGAGCTAGAATTAATAAGGAAATTGAAGAGGCAGAGAGAAGAAGCAGAAGATCCTGAAGAATTTCTCATTATGCAGAAGCTGCAGCAACAAAAGAAGCAAAGAGATGATCAAACCCTACACATTGAAGGGGAAACAGATGTGGAAGAGTTGTGTTCAGAAGAGGAAGAGTCAGAAGAAGTGGCTGAAGAGGAATTTTTGGAAGAGAAGCGGTTGGCAATAAGGCCAGGGCCAACAACCAGATCCCATCATGAGCCAGATGAAGAAGAGTTATATTATTTTCTACCCACATCTGATGAGGACAGCAGCCCTGATGACTTGGGTGACAGTGATGATGATGGACATGTCAAAAAGTTTGTTCTTGCTAGTGGAAAGAAGAGGAAGCTGAAGAAGATGAAAAAGAGGGTTTGGTATGATGAGTTTAGGGCTAATGCACATGAGCAATTTGCCATCAAGTTGTGCTTCAGAGATGTGTACCAGTTTAGAGTAGCTCTTAGGGATTATCACATTGCTCAGCTTAGGGACTTTGCAGACAAAATTATTGTCAATTGCAGTGAGGAGAACTGCCCATTCTACATGACTGCCTCCAAAATTGCACATGAGAAAACTTTCTGCCTTAGGAAATTTAAACATTTGCACACTTGTGAAGCACATGGAGAGAACACAAGGGTCAGTATAGATTGGTTGGCAAAACAATCTGAGCAAGCTGTTAGGATAGATCCTAATACTTGTGTTGACACCTTGATTGATAATGCAAAGCAGAAATTTGGGGTGGCAGTGCCAAGGTCCAAAGCTTATAGGGCAAGGAAGAAAGGCATTTGATGTTGTCATTGGTGATCAGAAGAAACAGTACACAAGGCTGAGAGATTATCTGCAAGCCATCTTGGACACAAATCCAGGAAGTAGATGCATTGTTACAACAAAGGAGCTGCTAGAAAAGCCAAGTCCAAACCCCAGATTCCATGGATTATTTATTTGTCTAAATGCTTCAAAGGAAGGGTTTCTTAATGGATGCAGGCCATTCATAGGTAAGTTTTCACACAAAATTTGTTAGCTAATTAGTAGGTTATCACATTGTGTTGTTCACTGAAACTCATTGTTAATTTATTTAGGGCTAGATGGATGTTTCATCAAATTGACCACTGGACAACAAATACTTGCTGCAACTGGGAGAGATGTGAACAACAATATTTTTCCCATTGCATTTGGTGTAGTACACAAAGAAGATACTGCTAGCTGGCTGTGGTTTTTAACCCAGCTTAGATATTGCATTGGAACACCAGGAAAACATGCAAATTACACCATCATATCTGACAGGCAAAATGTGAGTACTTGTATATATTTTGTTGTTACTAGTACAGTGCTGCATGACAAACCTTCATTCTGTGCTAACACATATGGCCACAAGGCCCGAAGTTTGCAAAGCATGCGATTTCTCCATAAGATATAATTTGTGCCATCGAATTTAAAAGTGTCATTGTGCGCTAAACAACTAGTCGACATATTTTCACTCTAGGCGGTGAAGCCTAAACAAGATAGACCTTGCTCTGATACCAATTGAAAGATCGAGATGTCGCCTAAGGGGGGGGGGGGGGTGAATAGGCGTTTTTAAAAATCTATTACGGATTTGGCTTGAAAGGATGCGGAAATAAACTGTCGTTTAGTTTTCAACCACAAATCCTAAATATGTTAGGCTCAACTAAGTGCACCAACAAGTTAAGCTAAACAAGATGAGCACAAGAGATATATCACAAGTCATAAATAAGATCTATATAACTTCAAGCACGAATGCTATCACAAGGAAGTAAACTCGGGTATAGAAATAACCGAGACACGCGGAGACGAAGATGTATCCCGATGTTCCCTTCCACGAGGAAAGGTAGTCACCGTTGGAGAGGTGTGGGTTACCACGAAGGACACCCGTACACCACGAAGGCTCACCTTGTTCTCCAAGCCCCCCACACGAAGCAAGGGCCTTTTCCTTATGGTTAGCTTTTCCTCCACTCCGGAGATGGCAAGCTCCACAACCACTTAAAAATCACCACGAAGGAGAAGACCCGGGCCTCTTCACAATCTTCCACGAAGAGGTCACCGCGGTCACAACCACCAAACCGTGTAGGAGGTCACCCTCCAAGAGTAACAAGCTCACGGGCTCTCACTCGAACGAATCAATGTGGAGAGCTCAAATCAATGCACCAAATGCAAGAGCAAGAACACCAAAAGTGCTCAAGTCCTTCTCTCTCAAATTCCATCAAAGCAACAAATGCTAGGAAGGAATGGGAGAGGAAGAACAATGGAGGAGGTCAACCAATGACTCCAATATCTAGATCGAAAGGGTTCCCCTCACTTAGAAGAGGATTTGATTGGTGGAGTTGTAGATCTAAATCCCCTCTCTCTTTTCCCTCAAAAACAAGTAAGAATCATGGGAGGAAATGAGGACAGAGCAAGCTTTTCAAGTTCAACAATGGTGGGAAGAAATAAGCTCAAGAACCTTAGAAAAAACCGTTGGGGAAGAAGCCCCTTTTATGGCCCCTTGAAAACTAGCCGTTTCTGGCAGAAAATAAACCGCCGGACCATCCGGCACGGGAACCGCCGGATGCTTTGTTATCTGCGGGCAGCCCCTGTTCAACGAAGAAACCGGCCCCTAAACGACATCAAATGAAAAAACGATTAGAACAAAAGTTGTGCGCATTTTCAAGACGAACAACATTGCTTTTAACGAGATTTTCATAGGAGGTCATATGCGGTCTACAGATAAGAAAAACCGAGCAGGCAAAAACGAAACATAACTGAAACTACATATACGAAATTTCCCGACGGCGCCAGATCATCTGGCACAGAACTGCCAGCGAACTGGCAAATTTCTTGAGAGCCGCCAGATGGCTGCCGGATATATCCGGCACCTATCCGGCGGGCATTACCCGCTAGACCGTCTGGGAAATTTCCCGACGGATGATCCGGCGCCAAAAAATCAGCAAAACGGGTTTTACCAAAAACGCGATATCTTTTCCATCCAGACTCTGTTTTCGATGAACTTGGGCTTGTTTTGAAGCTAACAACAAGCTCTAGGTCCACACACAGAGAAACACCAAATTTAAGCAAGGGAGGATAAAACCAAAATGGGAGAGGTTTGACCTCTCTATAAATGAAGAACCGGTAAAACCTCCAACACCAAAACGCGATAAGTTTTTCATTTGAAATCCCTTTTTGATGAACTTGAGCTTGTCATGAAGAACACGACAAGAACCAAAACCCCACATAGAGAAAAGCCAAATATGAACCAAGAAAGATGATGCAAAGAATGCAAAGGTTTGAGCTCTCTACGAACGATGCGAACAAGCTACTCACCCGAGAACCCCTCTTGATAGTACGGCTATCAAACCTATAACCCGGTCTCCCAACAACCACCTTGAGACTGGTAAGATAGAAAACATATCAAGGTTATACCTTTGCCTTGCGCTTTCTACTTGATCTAGTTGATGACGATCTTGCCCGCCTCAAGATGGAACACCTTTCTTGATTTCATTTGCTTTGTGAAGACTTGCAAATTGCTCCCCCGTATTCCACTATGAGAAATCCTCATTTAGTAATATCTTCACTCGTCCATAACACCAAAATGGATGGCAAGATTCAAGTATGTGATCTTCGAGATGCTCATCTTGAATTTGCACTTCTCAACCTTGATGACGATCACCAACTTGACGTCATCCTCCATGGCTATATGAACTCTTCCTTTTGATACAAGCCCATGGAGAGATACCTAACCCCACATAGACATACCACACATATATTATGGGTTAGTTCACAAAGCTATATGGACACTTTCTTACCATACCATGAGATCACATAATCCACTAGGTACATCTTCTAGCTTTGTGTGTTGACCAAGTTGAATCAAATCTATGCACATTGACTTGATCAACCTTGTATCTTTCCTTGTCTCTTCATTTCTCCAAGACACACTTGCCAAAGATTCAATTCTCACATGACCATTCTTCGGATCACACCATGAATACCACTTTGGCCATCACTTGATCTTCTTCATGCTCTATCACAATATCTTGAGATACACAACGAACTCTTCACTTGCTTGCATGCTCCAAGTCTTGGTAAACTAGGGCTCAACACATGAGTCCATCATGACCTCGACTTGGAGCCATATGTTGAATTCTTCTCTTGAAATCAAACACTCAAGATCTTGATCCTTCATCACTTAACACATAAGTTAGAGCATGTCTTCCTTTGAGTTCCACACAAGAACTCTGTCATCATTTTTTCTCATTGATCATATCATATTCATCTCTTCATATCAATGATCCTCATGCCAATATTCAAACTATATCTTTATGTTCATGGCATCCAACCTTTAATCCAACACATGGACTTCATATCATTGCCTATGGAAAAGCCCTTCAAATGTAACTCAATGAAACCATTAGTCCATAGGGATTGTCATTAATTACCAAAACCACACATGGGGGCTCCATGCACTTTCACCTTGCAATCATGCAATCTCAGTAATCATGAAGATCAAGCAGCATCCAGAGGACTATGTGCATGAATTTTTCAAATTACCAATGTACAAGGAAGCTTACAAAGGTGTGATATACCCTGTCCCTGGTCCTGATGACTGGCCAAAACCAACACAAGAGATATTGATCCACCTGTATTCAGAGATAAGCCAGGTAGAAAACAAACTGTTAGGAGGAAAGGTGCATTTGAGGTACCAGCACCTAGAGATAGTTCAAGAATGGGCAGTATCACTTGTAGCAACTGCAAGCAGATAGGCCACAGGTACACATCCTGTGGTATTGCCTTGAGGCCAGAGCTACAAGTAAGGAAAGACCAGCACAAGCTATTAACTGACCAAACTTTTTGTTTCAATTGTACAAACATGATTAAGCTGGCAGTACTGACCAATTTTTTTGTTAACAGTCAAAGAGGCAGGACTACACACAGGACACCTCAACTTCACAGAGTACCACAGCTGCTCCAGTTGGTCCTACTCCACCACCAGCTCCTAGTGCACCACCAAGAGCAGCAGCAACAAGGGCACCAAGTCCTACGCCTAGTGCACCACCAAGAGCAGCAGCAACAAGGCCACCAACTCCTACTCCTAGTGCACCACCAAGAGCAGCAGCACAAAGGGCACCATTCTCTGCACCAAGGACTACTGATGCCTCTGATTCTGGTACTAGTGCACCACCAACTCGAAGGTTTAGCACCAGAACAAGTAAAAAAACACATAAGATGGAGGGTTACCTCAATGCAGGGAAGGCAAACTCATATAAGGAAAAAAGTGTTGGGTGCCAAAAGGATCTTGTTTAAGTCTATCTCTGTGTTGTGTAAGACTATTTGTGGCCTTCTGTGTGCCAAAAGGATCTTGATGTGTAAGACTATGTGATGTAAGACTGTATTGTGCAATCTGTTTATGACTATGTGAGCTATTTGAGTACAATGCACTTGAATGTTGATGTTATTTGAGCACAATGCACTTGAATGTTGATGTTTATGACTATCTGAGCTATTTGATTGCAATGCACTTGAATGTTGATGTTTATGAGTATCTGAGCTAATTGATTGCAATGCACTTGAATGTTGATGTTTATGACTATCTGAGCTATTTGATTGCAATGAACTTGAATGTTGATACCTTCGATCCGGATTATCGGATTGCAGTACGTAGCTTTTTCCCCTATGAGACCCAGGGTTTATCGAACCGGGAAGTAGGTGCTTGATAAGGTTAGTCAACAAGCCTAAGAAAGTCTAAATTAAATCTCGTTTTACCGGACCAACTTGTTCTCTTAAAAGGGTTGTGTTCAATGGATTAAAATAGGCCAGGGTTTAATGTTTCACCTGCAGCAGTGCATTAGTTTCATGGGATAAATAAGATAAAGATGTAAACATTTAGTAATAATTAATTCTTATGGTATAATATATGTAGGCAATGTGTCCATAAGTCACTATGGCTCCAGATGCACTGGTTACCATAGATTAATTCATCCAACCGCTGGTCCTGTTCCGTCTCGCGGGGTTGCCTTGGTATTTAAGAATAAACAGACAAAAGCATTAAGCATAGTGACATCATTGTAGTTTCTAAGAGACTTGTTTCCCGCTGTTGTACTCCTCCTGCTGTCACCGATTTTCACTGTCAGCCTTCCACGCATCTCTCGTCATACCGTTACCTTGATCACTCTTCGGGGTCTTGGGTACCTGACAAGTCCTAGGAGCGAGGCACAGATACAAGAACATACACATATAACATAAAGGACTCATTAAACTAATATCCCATGGATTAGATCATGCACATAGCTGCGAGCCCAGGCCTCAGCCCCTAACCCGAGTGGACTACTCACACATCGCAATCAGATCAACAATAGAAAACATTGTGGTAAATAGTACTTGTATTGAAAAATTGGTAGTTCTTACAATGTTTGCCAATTGCGATGAGATCAAGATTACAAAGTAGAATGGCTATGGCTATGGAAATAGTGGTGGTGGAGTGGTGAATGTGACAGCACTTCGTGGAGGATGCGTCTTGGAGATGGGCTCTCTCTGGCGGCTGTTTCCTCTCCCTTTTATAATAGTAGCGGACGGAATTAGGTTTTCGAGAGTCTTCCGTCGCGAATTAGCTCTGGACCCTTTGATGACTTTAGGTCGGTTTGATCTGACGGTCGTGATGGCGCCTGGTACGGTGGCGGGTACGGTCGCTTGCGACCGTACCGCCGGTCGTTACGCGTGCTGCGAAGACAACATGACTTGTCATTTTCTCCTTTGATCTTTTCCTTCCTTTTAGTCCTGATTTCCAGCGATTTCCACGTCCAAAACTGCAGGCAAAAATAATGACAGAGGGATTTTCAATTGATTGCTTCATTAGTGATTAGTGGCAGGTATAGAGTTGATATCTTGACATAAATATGACAAAGATACGGTTTAAACAATGGATAAAAATGCATATAAAATGCACGCATCAACATCCCCAAGCTTAAACCTCGATCGTCCCGAGCAAGTAACAAAATCATAAGGAACTCAGTGTTTAAACTGAAACAACGAGAAGTTTAGTTCACTTACGATTAGTAGTCTGATGGCTCACCCTTTCTTCAACTGAAAAGTTTAATACAAATAATTGTGACAACAAGATATTATAAGAGTTTCGGTAAGCCAAGACAAATAAAGTAAAGTTTATATTAACAGGGACATTTAGATTTGCATCAACTACTCTACTTCTTGTAGAGAACACTTGCCTGCCAAAGAACATTTAGGAAGATTATAATTGTCACTTTAAGAATGCGAGAGTATGTTCGAAAAAGTATAGTCCAAGGGTAACTCGTTAAAAACACCCACTGAAATAAGTTTAACGACTCCATAAAGCACTCTTTTTTTCATTGACTTTCAAGAACAATCAGCTATAGAAGTAGTGAAACCATGCCAAAGATCGTATATGTTTCATCAATAATGTAAAGGCTAGGTTGGGTTGCAACAGTAATGTCACAACTGCAGTGCACTCATGACAAGTATATGAGGTTTCCCTCGAAATGTTTTGATTGCTCAAAGAGTCAGAGGAGTGCCCAACCAGCTGGTGAAAAGACACTCTCGAGAATACTGAGAATTTTACCCATCATAACATTGCTGTTACAGATGTTTAAATCAACTCATGGCCGAAATCTGAGAGTTATCTCTGGTAGATCGTTCATAGGCCAGCGGAATTGTCAGCATCCCAAGAGTGTAACAAAAGTGTAGAGACACGCATAAAGCTGTATCTGTTACTATGATTAACATGGGAAACTTTGGCATGAATCACACTGTACCGCTGAGCATATGTTCTATCAGACAATTCTCTTTCAAAGGCTATATTCGAGTCAATTAAACATTTAAATGCTATGGGGTTGAGTACCTCTTAAAACTAGACTCCTCAAACAATTTGCTACAACATCCAAGCCTTCATAAAAAGACTTTTTCTCATTCATTAAGTTTAAATAATTTAGTACATTGGCAAGACATGGTTCACTTAAAGAAAATAGAGTAAGAGAAACAATGCTAAATAACCATGTGAATAAAAATCTTACTCTATTTATCAAGACTTGCTTCCCACATGCATATAATAACTTCTTGAAACAACTATTCATATAAGCATTCAGTTTTCAAAAAGTGGGAATCACAAGACATACCTTTCGTCAATGAAATATTCCCCTCTTCCTTAAGACGTGTTTCTTGAAAACTCAGAGTGGACCACTCTTCTGCAAAATGATTATAATGGAAACGTCTAGAAGGTAATGATAAAAGGAAAAATATTTTTGTGATTTCTAGAAAGGTTTTTAAGAATAGAAAAATTGGCAACAAAAGTAAAACTATCAAATAAGAAACTTAAAACAAAACAAACAAAAAAACGAAAAACCGAACATTGGAGGTAGCTCCAATGCAAGTGCTAAAAACACAACCTCGAAAAATAAAAGCAAATGAAAAGATAACTTGTCACCACCTCTTGATGTAGAAGTGTCAACAACCTCCCCAAGCTTAAGCTTTGAACACGTGGGAGATCATTGTGGTGGTGGCTGCAAACTGCCTGGGGCCCAACAGTTACCCCAATAATGAAAACGCTGTGCTAAATCAAAAGAAGTGTTACGGAGATCATTGGCGAGGTTGTTTATGTCGGTGATGTGATCTCCAAACTCGTTCTGGTCTTGATACGTGGCATATTGTGGTGGTATATACGCCTCCTCTTCAGGCTCCCCTGCTTCCTCGTCGATGTCCTCGGGCATAGCAGCCTCGGGCTCAACTTCCTCTTCTGCACCCTGAATGTCATAGTGTAGTTGTCCATTCCCGATAGAGAACAGGTTAGGCATAGGAGTGGGAAATAAATGCCCCACTCCAGGTACACGAATAAAAGGTCTACCATGACGAGAAGTGACCATACCTGCGGCTCTCAATGTGGGAAGAGAGACATACCTATCGCCGGTAAGTTGGGTCAGGTTACCCAAGTCGAATCCAAGTGTGATGGCGAGGACGGTAATGACTCCTCCACAAGTGATGGGTCCGCGGTGCTGGTGTGCTTGACGGTAAAGATGGAATAGAAGCATGGTTCCCAAGTTTGGCGTCATTGTTGTTGGGAGTTATGCGGCCTGGGCTAGGACGAGCATCTCATCCTCATTGACATATGTGAATTCGCCGCGTGCCTGCAAAGTGTTAGCAATAACATAGAAAAAGTAGCGGATAGCAGGACACTCTATATTTCCTCCCTTGTAGGCATTACTTTGAACACTCATTCTTTTAAAATAATCATGTGGTTCATAGGACCGAGACTACTAAGCACTCTTTCATTAACTCTTTCATAGCTAGCCTTTAAAATAAGTGAGCTTCTCTCCCGCTGTGGAGTTTGTAATATGTAACTTGTCTTTTTGGACCTGTTGTACATATGTAATCTGGTGTGATTGGTAATATAGAGGCAGTGGGAGCCTTTCCCACTGTCATAAAAGCTAAAAAAAATAATCATGTGGTTCAGGGGTCAGAAAAGTGTTACTTGTACGAGTGTGCCCATTGTCGTTGACGAAACCGAAGTAGTTGCACCACTCGCTAACGGTCATGTCATATGACATGTTCATCAGCTGGAACTTGATTCTCTCCTCAGAGTCGTTGAAGGGATACACACCCACCGTATGTTCAATTATACTCAAGAATTCCAGCATCAATCGGCGATAGGTTGGTACATCCTGCAAAACAAAATGACGAATGCCAACATTGTTGCATAGCAAATCAAAATCATTACCTATCCCGAGACGGTTGATAGTTGTTGGACAAGCCCACTTAGTTGATCTCATCTCGCGTTCATTGAGCATTGCAAACCGGCGATGATGAGTCTTCCCCTGCACTTTGATTCCCAAGAACTTATCCTTGGGGGTTTTCTTGATGATTTGGCTAGATTGACTAGCACTAGAAGTGGCATTGGCACGGGTTTGGCTTCTTGTGTTCATCTAAAATAAATTAAAACTAATAAGCATTGGTTCATATGAGATAAACAATTTGATCCCTATGTCAAAATAGTGGTAGAAATCTCCCTAAGAAAATTACAAAGCATGCTCCAAAAGATTAGAACTAGGCATGAGACATACACCCTAGATTGAAAATGAAACGAAATTGGAACAATATTTGCAAAAAGTATTTGGTGGATCGGAGGAGAAACGTACCTTGGATCGTTGGTGTGCGAGGAATCGAACCAAAGATGAACAAACAAAGAGATCTCTCTAGGTTTCTAGGAGGTTTGGAGGTGGAAGAAGTGGAAGAAAATAAATTCCGAATTGAGATAGATGGGATCAGATGCCTTTTACCTATGATTTGCCGAGGTACGGTGGCGGCTTGCGACCGTACCGGCAGTCGTTTCGACTTACCGACATGGTTTGCTTGCCTGCGTCTCCGGTACGGTGGCGGGTACGGTGGCGTGCCACCGTACTGCCACTCGTTAAAGTTTCTGTGATCGTTCCAACGACGGAAATTTTTATTCCGAGGCCGTACCGAGACGGTCCTCTGGTACGGTGGCTGGTACGGTGGTGAGCCACCGTACCGCCACTCCATTGTAGTTGCTATTGTTTGGCGGCCCTGCATTGTTATATGGTTTTTGATAGCTTTATCCAAAGTTTGGACCTTTCCAATTAGGATTAAAAGTATTGCGAACTATAAAATCTATTTCTTCAATCTGAGCATTGGAGATGGCATTTATCTGAGCTTCATTTTTACCTTTAAGAACAATAATTAGCTCATCTACCTTTGTTGTAAGCTCTTCATTGTTGTTTTCAGTGACAGCATTTACTTTCTTTGTATTGGTTCTTTCTATATGCCACTGTGAATGGTTGTCTTGCATGTCATTGAGTAGCTTGCGTGCTACTTCAATTTTTTTCCCATAAAAGTTCCTCCTGCAGCTGTATCAAGCATAGATTTTGACATGGGGTTAAGAGCATTATAAAATAAATGAAGAATTAACCATTCTTCCATCCCATGGTTAGGACAATTTCTAACAGAATCTTTCATACGTTCCCATGCAAGCGCTAGTGGCTCGCGATCTTCCTGTCTAAATCCTGTGATAACAGAACGTAATTGCATAATTTTAGCAGGTGGGAAGTATTTAGTCATGAATATGTTGCAGCAATTATCCCAAGATGTAATAGTGCCTTTTGGCAATGCTAATAACCATTCTTTTGCCTTCCCTCTAAGTGAGAAAGGGAATAAACGTAGCTTAACTGCATTAGTATCAACATCTTTCATGCGCATCATATCACATAATTAAGTGAAAGTATTTAAATGCATACCTGCATCCTCACAAGCTGAACCACTAAATTGGTTCTGTTGGATCAAGTTTAAAAGGTTAGGCTTGATCTCATAATTCTCAGCAACAACAGCAGGCTGAGTAATAGGTGCACGTAAATAATCATCATTGGGAGTAGCAAACTCCCCAAGCTTCTTGTTTGCCATTTTAATTTTTTTTTGGTTTTATATCTATGACAGAATGTAAACTAATATTTTTGGGTTTTCAAATAAGCCAAGTAAATAAACTAGGAACAAGAAATAAACTAAAATAAAAATTTGACAAAACTAAAAGGGCTCTAGTAACCTTACCAGGGTAGCAGAAATACTACCCCGGCAACGGCGCCAGAAAAAGGGTTGATACCTTCGATCCGGATTATCGGATTGCAGTACGTAGCTTTTTCCCCTATGAGACTCAGGGTTTATCGAACCGGGAAGTAGGTGCTTGATAAGGTTAGTCAACAAGCCTAAGAAAGTCTAAATTAAATCTCGTTTTACCGGACCAACTTGTTCTCTTAAAAGGGTTGTGTTCAATGGATTAAAATAGGTCAGAGTTTAAGGTTTCACCTGCAGCAGTGCATTAGTTTCATGGGCTAAATAAGATAAGGATGTAAACATTTAGTAATAATTAATTCTTATGCTATAATATATATAGGCAATGTGTCCATAAGTCACTATGGCTCCAGATGCACTGGTTACCATAGATTAATTCATCCAACCGCTGGCCCTGTTCCGTCTCGCGGGGTTGCCTTGGTATTTAAGAATAAACAGACAAAACCATTAAGCATAGTGACATCATTGTAGTTTCTAAGAGACTTGTTTCCAGCTGTTGTACTCCTCCTGCTGTCACCGAGTTTCACTGTCAGCCTTCCACGCATCTCTCGTCATACCGTTACCTTGATCACTCTTCGGAGTCTTGGGTACCTGACAAGTCCTAGGAGCGAGGCACAGATACAAGAACATACACATATAACATAAAGGACTCATTAAACTAATATCCCATGGATTAGATCATGCACATAGCTGCGAGCCTAGGCCTCAGCCCCTAGCCCAAGTGGACTACTCACACATCGCAATCAGATCAACAATAGAAAACATTGTGGTAAATAGTACTTGTATTGAAAAATTGGTAGTTCTTACAATGTTTGCCAATTGCGATGAGATCAAGATTACAAAGTAGAATGGCTATGGCTATGGCAATAGTGGTGGTGGAGTGGTGAATGCGGCAGCACTTTGTGGAGGATGCGTCTTGGAGATGGGCTCTCTCTGGCGGCTGTTTCCTCTCCCTTTTATAATAGCAGCGGACGGAATTAGGTTTTCGAGAGTCTTCCGTCGCGAATTAGCTCTGGACCCTTTGATGACTTTAGGTTGGTTTGATCTGACGGTCGTGATGGCGCCTGGTACGGTGGCGGTTGCGACCGTACCGCCGGTCGTTACGCGTGCTGCGAAGACAACATGACTTGGCATTTTCTCCTTTGATCTTTTCCTTCCTTTTAGTCCTGCAGAGATTTCCACGTCCAAAACTGCAGGCAAAAATAATGACAGAGGGATTTGCAATTGATTGCTTCATTAGTGATTAGTGGCAGGTATAGAGTTGATATCTTGACATAAATATGACAAAGATACGTTTTAAACAATGGATAAAAATGCGTATAAAATACACGCATCAAATGTTCATGTTTATTTTTAGACATTGTCGGACACTCATTTAGGGTTGTCGAAACCCCTCGAAGGGTCTCGACAACCCTAAATGCCATTTAGGGTTGTCGAGACCCCCCCCCTCATTTTAAGACATTCTCAGACACTCATTTAGGGTTGTCGAGACCCCCCGAAGGGTCTGGACAACCCTAAATGGTCATTTTCAGACATTCTCAGACACTCATTTAGGGTTGTCGAAACCACCGGGTGGTCTCGACAACCCTAAATGGTTATTTTCAGACATTCTCAGACACTCATTCAACATATATAGAAACAACCCTCTTATTCTTACATAAACATAGAAACATTGCACACTCTTCAACATATATAGAAACGTTGCATACACTTGAGAGTACATACAAACATTGCACACACATTATTTTTCACACAAGCTCATTTCTGGTCCTTCTTCTCATTTCTGATCCTCTTTGTGATCCAAGAACTTATTCCCTTCTTAATCTTGCACAATGTACTAGCTGCTTTCAATTCTGGAACCAGTCTTGCAGGCACCATTTGAGGCAACACAAACTCATGAGAGCTATGATACCTGCCTTCAGACATTCTTTCCAGAGCTGCAAGTCTAGGATGTAATCCATCCACTCTTCTAGGTAGCTCATTCATTATAGGAATACCTGGTCTTGTTGGAGCTATTGGTGCTGGTAGAGCCATAACTGAAGAATAGACAATGCCATCTCCTAGCTGTTGCAGCCCTTCAGCTGCTGCATGCTCCATCCACTCCTGCCTCTCATGCTCATTTCTTCTTCGAAATGCTTGCTCTCTGCTACCAGTGGACCTCCTACTCCTACTCCTTGTGTGAACTTGGTACTCTTTGGAGAATTTAGTGACCAATACAGTGCAATGACTCTAAATTAAGATTGTTATTGCCTCCTCCTAAAAGTTAGTGCAGTCACAAGAAAATCAGTGCAATCGCTCTAAAGTTTGTTCTTACCTACTCCTACATGTTAGTGCTGTCAGTTCAAACTAAAAGGGCATTCCCACAACACAAGGATTTAAATTATAATAGTACCACATCAGCACAAATAGTACCAAACAATACAAATCACTAGTTGTTCAACATTAATACATGCCAGCTAGCTAAATTGACAGAGTTCACTTCTAGCATTACTACATGGCAACAATACAAATCACTCATCACAGATTGACTTGATTCTCTTCAACTTCTCCTTATTTTCATCACTAACTTTGAGCAGATCATACAGCATATACTCAAGCTTTTTCTTTTCCTCCTTCATAGCCTCTTTTTCATCATCCCATTTCTTCTGCCTGGCCTTCATTACATCTGCTTGACTTCTCTGCACCTGCTTCAGCTCGGCAACTTCTGTCTTCAACAGTTCCACTTTATTCTTCATCTCTTCAACATGATCATCATCACTTCCACTCTTCATAATCCTGGCATAGTTGGCATGCATACCCCTTTTGGCAGCTTCATCAATGAATTTATTCACATCAACTATCATACTTGAGAACTTCTTGTCAATCTTGTTTTTCTCATCAGACGGCTCCTTCCCAGCTTTGCATTCTCAGTCCTCTCATCAATTCTTGTACTATTGTTGTCCTCATATATTCCCCAAAGTCTTCCTAACGCATTCTTGGCAGTTTGTGGCCATTCTCCATCTACCCAAGCCACAAACCCACAATTCTCTACTTCCTGGAAAATAACAACATATTATTAAACATAGCAATGATTCATTTATTCTTTCACTTAGTACATTTTATTTATTTCAGCAATGAAGAATTTCTAATAACTCTAAATCAGCACAATTAACTTGCTAAAATAATAAGCACTTCAATTTCACCAATGACTCCTGGAAAAATAACAACATGCATTTATGCCTGCACATATGATTGCACTACTCTAATTCAACTAATCAATCTAGCTAACACTACTCATTCAGAGAACTATAGCACTTCTCTAATTCAACTAATCAATCTGCCTAACAATACTTGAGTGAAATATAGCACTACAGTACACCATATCGAGCACGAGAAATGAACTTACATTTTGCACTGAGCACATGTAGAATCTACGGCCTGTGTTCATCCCTTCAAATGTCATGCACTTACGCAGCTCCAGCTTGTCCACGCGACACAACTCGGGACAACCCACCGCCAACCCGTGGAATGTGGGGTCGTCGCAGACATCTGGAGCATAATACGCATCGGTGAAGTGCTGTACGAACACGAATAGCAAAGAAATTCACAAATCATCGACAAAATCGATCCAAATCGAAAATTCCCAACTGCTCGAAGGAAACCCTAACCCTAGAAATTGGGGAACTTACCCCTAAGTAGTTCGTGCTCGAAGATTCGCCGTCGTTCCAGTTAGGCATGGCGACGACGGCCGGCGGAGGGCGCGCAAAGACGGCCGGCGACGATGCTCTGCGGCGGCGGCAACGACGGACTCGCTCGAGCTGGGGGACAGAGTGAGGAGTGACGGACCCGCTCGAGCCAGGAAACCTAGCTAACGTTATGTCCGAGCGCTGACAGTGGGCCCCACTGTGTCCGTTAACGGTCGTGTCCGCGCGCCGTCTCTGAGTGACACATCAGCAAGTTGGGGTGGGTCCCACTGTCAGAATCATTGTCAATTTGGGTTTAGACCAAGATTTGCGCACATTGCAACAAACCAACCAAAATGTGGTGGATTTTTGTCCCGCCGACGTAAAGTGTGGTTTTCCGGAATTTAACCACAATTGTGGTGGTTCTATGCTAACAACTCCTCTCATGCATAGCTTATAATTGATACTCGGAGCTCAGAGCTCTGGCTCCAACTACTAGACTGTTAATGTCAGAACAAAGTATGAGTTCGCAGCAACATTGCTCTCATGCTCTGCTCATCTCCAGCTGGTAAACCCCTTTCTTACACGCTATCATTTTGGTGCAACTCCCGTTCGGTGTACATTTCTCTGAGCATCCTTGTTGGTATCTTAGGTAAACAGCAGTAGCAGTGCAGATTTCGTTGACAGTCCCAGATTGAAATCGAGACGGAACATGAAGGCGATGATTGGCTCGATCTGGAATAATTCAGCGGACGTAACAGATGAACGGCCGACCGACTCGTGGGAGCATGATGTTTTCGAAGAAGGCAGTACAAGCTAGTGTCGATCTCGTCAGTTACGGCAGCAGAGGTAACTTGAGTCGTGAAGGAAGTGAAGGCGGGGATTGCCTCAATCTGCAGTCCAGCAGATTTAACAGATGAATGGCAGACTGACTCAATGGGATCTTGTATTCCGACTGTCAGTTAGATGGCAGCGGGGTGGGTGATCGATAGGCTGGGTGAACTCTTGTGATGTTTCGTATACTTGTACAATAATCCGTTGTGATGTTTCGTATACTTGATGTATCATATCAACCCCAATTGTAATCTACATACAGCGGAGTGACCGATACTCGGATAAGCTGGGTGAACTCTTGTAAAGTTGTGATGTTTGTAGAGAAGCCATGTCTTTACAGCAAGTAACGACCATGTCTTTGAGCTTTCTAAGCCTTAGAGCATCTCCACCGCCCACCGACACCCCCCAAAGGCCCATTGGGGGTGCCGGACAGGAAAAACGGCCACACCGGCACCCCTCAAAAGTTGTCCGCCCCACAAAAAGTGTCCCGCACCCCAAGCTTGGGGCTCTCTCGGGGGTGCCGGACAACATGCGGACACGCCCGGCCCACATGTCATCCACTCCGCGCGGACAGGGGACAAGCGATGCACTAGGTGGTTTTTCTGTGGCAGCACGCCGGTGTGTGGATCTAGTGAGTTGATGGAGTGGCCACAGAAGATCCCGGGAGTGGATCTGGTGCCATGCCATACTCAATAGCTATCCACTCCTGGGATCCTGTGTGGCTTGGCACACGTATGACATGTTTTTTCATTGGCTACTAAAATAAATTGCATAGAAGATTCGATAATCAGATCTGTTTGGGGTGTTGGTGTGGGCAGCACCCCGCGATTGGCCGGACAAATGTCCGGCTCCCCCAAAACGGACACAATTTGGGAGGTGCCGGACAAAATTCCGGGGATGCCGGTGGAGATGCTCTTAGGGCGTATTCGGAAGTTCTCCAACTTCCCAAAACTCCAGGTCAAAAAAAAAAAAACTTTCCAAAACTCCACCGATCCATTTTCTTGGGCTGCTCCAGGGTCGGAGCAGAGAAGTTCGGTGTAGCTTCTCGTTTTTTAATGGGTTAGGAGCCCATTAACCAGGTTTGGCCTTATTTTTTTGAAATCATTAACCAGGTTTGACCTGTTCGTCTGGGCTGAATGCACCTGAGGTGGAGTTGACTTCCAGATAGAAGCGGTCGTGCGGTTTCTCGAACAAAAAATGTTGCTGTCCCGTTCGACGAACTGGGGCAGACGAGCGGCCGCCAAACGGGCAGCGGTGGAACAAGAAGCGGCCGCGAGGAGTAGATCCCTGGCGGCGAGGATGGACAATCCCAGCGGCGGCGAGGTGGAGATCCCAGGCCGGAGTTGTGCCCGCGGTCGTGGATCCCGGCGGCGGCAAGGTGGAGATCCCGGCGGGGAGGCTGCTGCTACTCGAGGAGGCCAGGGACGGACACTGATGCTGCTTTAGGAGGGCGCGGAGCTCAAGCTTCGGTGGCCGCACGGGTGCTGACGGCGGCAGGGGGGTTGATGCGCGGGTGGGGCTGGTTGTCCCAACGGTGGCCGCGGCCGGAGGAGAAGAGCGAGGCGGCTTTGCGTCGGAACTGTTTGGGGACTGCAAACGCGGAAATTCACTTTGTTCACCGAGCACCAGTGCTCCCTGAAAAAATTCAGAACAATTATTTAAAAGCTTCAAAAAAATCTGAAAAAAAAGGGCATGTTCTCAATGATGTATCTATATTACTATTAATCTATACTACTATTAAAAGAACAAACTTGTTGGGATACTTTAATTCTAGACCGTTCAATATCCGATCAAACAGTCCAGATCGTCCCAATGTTTGACAACTCAACAATGTCCGATTTTTCCCGTTTTACCCTCCCACCAAATCACATAATACTACTAAATTGCCACTCATCTCTGAATCGTTATTTTTGTCTTTCCCTGAGTTTGGCCGACCGCCTCCTCGCGAAAAAAATCCTCAAGCACGAACGACTACATCCACACACTCGCTGTGAGCTCCTCCTCCGTTTACCCTTATCCTCCATCTCGATTTCATGCCGTTGCGTCGCGAGCATCTGCTCTCCTTCTGGCCCCCATGGACGCCGTAGCAGTGGCTCGCCGGTACGGGGAGGCGGCGGCGTGCACCGGTCCAGGGAGGTGGCGGCGCAGGGCAGGGCGGTAGTGCGGCGCTGCGATAGGAGACCGCAGACACGATAGGGTGGGGCCGGGAGTCTCCGGTTCCAGCGATGTTGGGGGCCGGCGGATGGCTTCCTGGTCCGGGAAGGAGGCGGCGGCGACGCTGCGGGCTGGCGGATGGCTCGCTGGTACCGACGAACCCGAGCACGACGGAGTTGACCAAAAGAACCGCATCGACGCTGACGTCCTCTGCCCCGAAGTAATCGAGCTGGAACGCCAAGAATCGATGCCGCCAAGCCCTTCTTCGTCGGCGCCGTCCGCCGCGCGCCGCCGGAATTCGCCGCCTCCAGTCATCCTCAAGCACGAACGACTACATCCACACACTCGCTGTGAGCTCCTCCTCCGTTTACCCTTATCCTCCATCTCGATTTCATGCCGTTGCGTCGCGAGCATCTGCTCTCCTTCTGGCCCCCATGGACGCCGTAGCATGAAGCTCCAAGCGCCTCCCTTTTGGTCCTCTGTTGCGCCTCCGTGCACACTCCAGCGAGGAATCGTTGCTCTGCACCCTTTCCTGCACTTCACCCCGCACCCCAGGGCCGCCCGCTTCTGGTCGTCGACATCGGAGCCCTATCGGAAGCCGTCGCCTCTGCTTGAAGTCTGAACCTTTCCTGTTGAAATTCAGTTAACGAAGCTGATATGGTTCGTTTTCTTTCAGTTTCTATTTCTATCACCAGCCGAGCCGTACCCCAGTGGCTGCAGCCCTGCTCCGCATCCTTGAGTTCTCAAATTCGACTCCCAGCTCCAAGCTCCAAGCGCGGCTACCAGACCGAGCTTCGTCGCCGCCGGCCCGCCGCCGCAACACCTCGCCGCCCCTCGCGGGATCACGGCCGAGTGGGGACTGGGGAGCATCTCCATGCCGGCCGCATCTGCAACCTCGGCCAACGGCAGCCTCAACATCGAGTAAGAACCTTCCCCTGACTCCTCCAAGGTTCAAATGTTCTGCTCTACTACTGTTAGTGCTAGACTGTTGTAAATTTGTAGCTTCGCTGCTAAATCAAATAAGGTCGTGCGGGAACAGATAAGGTTGAGCTGCTGCTATGTGATGCGCCATTGTTTAGGAATTGTAGGCTCTGTTTGGACAATTTTTTCTATTTAATTCTGCTGGTTGCACTTGTCCAGAGTGGTGAATGGATGAATAAGAGACCTTTCTCTGTTCTTTTGTAGATGGCATCAAAATCTGAGGAAGAACTGCACCAATATGTTCATGAGGATGAGCTGAACGCACGTGAACTTTCCAGAGTTGTGTAGTTGTGCTACCAAATGTGTTCTGCCAATATAGAGGAAACGGCAATTGAAATGCTTGTTTAGTTCTGTGTTGCAAACTGTAAAGTGAAATGCCTGAAATGATCATCGTTTTGTGCTGACAGATTTTATATATTTGTGCTGATATTTCCTCTATTTGGTCTATATGGTCATGACCGAAGACCGGACCGCAAAGACCGAAGACCGAATACAAAAAGACCGAAAAGACCGAAGGTAATTTGGGTAGCATTTCTAGATGACCGAATATTTTGAAGACCGAAAAGACCGGACCGAGCAAACCGAACAGACCGAACGCCCAGGCTGACCCACCGGCCCATAAATCCATTATTTTTATCTCTTTTTTTCTTCCGGAGCAAAAAGAAAAAGATCAGGAGGGGGGCGGCTGGATCAGGAGGGAGGCGGCTACAAAGTTGTAGGGGGTGGGAACAGAATGCTGGGGGTGGACTGGTGGCTTTCGATTGACAAAACAATTTCTAAAACGGGAGACGAAGGTTTGGCAAATAATTTTATCGGACAAATATGCAATGGTATGATGCATGATGACATGATGATGCCAAAAAGAAAAACAAACAAATTCTAATTAGGGATGATGCCAAAAAGAAAAACAAATAAAATCTAATTGAGGAAAACCCGTGACGTGCGTTGCACGTACATGCCAACTAGTACTTATAAAAGAGTAAACATGTTGCGATACATTAAATTTCACACATTCAATTTTCGATTAACGGTTCAGATCGCTCCAATGTCCGACAACTCAACACACCTTTTCGTTTTCTTGGAAATTACAGGGATTGCCACCGCCTAAAAGAAACCGCCGCGCGGCGCCTCGGTCGATATTGTTGTTCGAAGACGCCGGCCTCCGGGTCAACACTGCAGCGGCCATGGTGAACATGTCGCTCAAGGCAGAGAACAAGGTGCGGATCTTGCGGTCCAAGGCGGTGTCGCCCCTCGTGGACGTGCTCCGGGTCGGCCACCAGGAGGCGCACGACCATTCCACCGGCGTGATCTACAGCCTAGCTATGGAGGACAAGCTGTTGGAGCTCTTTGGTAGCGGCGGCGCGGGGCACCGCACGCGGGCCGCGCCGCGAGGCCGACATGGCGTTGTTCCACTTCTCCCTCGCCGGGATGAACCGGTCTAATATACGTCGGGGGCCGTGCAGACGCAGCTCGCCACGGCGGAGGCGCGGGAACGACGCTGACGCCGTCGCGTTGCCGAAGCTCGCCAGGATGATCCTCGTCCTGGGTGCCGTGATTGTCGGGCCGCGCTGATGGATGGAGGCACGGCGGCCGCCGTTGTTAGGCTGATGCGCAGCGGCGCCGCCGCGGAGGAGAAGTCTGCTTATCGATGTTGTACGGGATAAGCTCGGGGGAGTACTGCATATTCTGCATATCGGCATTGGACTACCTGCCTTCGTTTCAGATTCAACAGAAAAAGATGGAATCTTGCTGGACATGTGAAAGAGCCATATGATTCGGCTCATGTTACATGTCCAAATTTGTTGGAGGGCCAATATGCAAAATTTTAGACTGAGTTGTGCTCTTACGGGTGAATTTTTGACAAAAGAAACCACCTGGCCGAGTGAATTGTCAAAAGGACCACCTCCAAAAATTATTGTAAAAAAGGACCACCTGACCCGTGGCGGCAGGATCCCCAGGCGACACGTGTCCCCTGCCGCCACGGGCAGAGGCGGCACGTCCGCGGAGCTGCTGGTGGTGGGCCCAGCCGCCACAGCCCGTGGCAGCATGGTGACGTGGAGCCTACCGCCAGCATTGCGCTGAACTGCTGGTGGGCCCAGCTGCCACCGTCTGTGGCGGTATGCTGACATGGCACCTGCCGCCGTGGGCCCGGCCGCCACCACCCGTGGCGGCACGTGACGTGGAGCAGGGCAGGCGGCGTGCCGCCTAAGCCTGTGGCGGCAGGCTCCGGCCGCCTCAGTCCGTGGCGGCAGGTGACACGTGTCGCCTGGGGATCCTGCAGCCACGGCTCATATGGTCCTTTTTGACAATTATTTTTGGAGGTGGTCCTTTTTGACAATTCACTCGGCTAGGTGGTCTCTTTTGTCAAAAATTTCTTACGGGTGGGATTGTGTCCACCTGGCTGTACACGTCAGCGCGACGCCGCCAGCGAACAGAACCGTGCCGTCCTCCACAACGCCCAGCTAGCTCTTCCACATCCGCCAGTAGGGAAGTCCGCTCCCTCTCAATCTCGTCTGCTTCAGCTAGCTGCTCCACAACATCTTTGGTTCAGGCAAGGCAAACAACCCGGCGCGTCGATCTGCATGCAGCAGCCCCAACTCCATGTTTCTTCGGTCTTCTATACCTTTCTGAACTTAATCTGCACAGCAGCATTAGCAATTCCAGTTTGATGTAGTAATACGGAATGCCTCTGTATAAATCTGCCACTAACATGAATGCTCTACACTTATTCTGAATGTTAAGTTGATTATTCTCCTCATTGCACACATTACCTACACGCTATCCAAATAAGCTTGATATTTATTAGTAGAACAAGGTTTTCTAGATCCTCTAGATGTGACGGTGCTTATACATCATATGCTACTGCGAAAGCTAGAGCTGTGAGGGCACAACATTGGCCCCTCTTCTAGAAAAACGGGACGTGGTGCAAGGGTTGCCCCTTGAGGTTCCTCTCCATCACCCTCCTTGCCAGGGACACCTGCTTGCCCACCGCGAACACGAAGGCATTGCCGTCGCCCGACGCGCCGCGTGCCGTCGTGCCAACCCTGCGGTCGTACTCGCTCGGATCGCGGGGGTAGTCGAAGAGCACCGCGTGGTTCACGTTCGTAAAGTCGATACCTCGTGACTCTCTGCCATGATCAAATCAAATAATGTCAGGTCCAGCAGTTCAGTGAAACAATGGCCCTGAACCCATGTCGACGACAGCTTGATCCTCCAAGGCTTCTGGCTCCTCGCCGACAGGGTCCCCCATCCTGTACACGGAATTTCGCTGGAAATTTCAAGGTATCTATATTGCTCACAATGGATAATTGTGCAGATGAATTGCAGACATATTTGTCTGCACCGTTGAATTCACACCATTGGTGTTTATGTATCTTTTTTAGATGATTCCATTATTGGTGTTAATGCCCATATGACAGATTCATGGCATTGGCCCTTTGTCATGCTGTGCATGTGAATGACAGTGCTCGCTATCTCAAAATTACAGGCGCCGGTTCAACTTTCTGCATGGACAGGTGAACAAATTTGGCGGATTGATTGGAATTGTCAGTGTGCCAGGTAAATAGCCCATGATTCTTCAGGTTGTGATGATGTACACAGCCAATTTTCAGTTCAATGGGCAAAATCAGTCGGTAGTCAGCGGATCCACGCTTTTATTGAGGTTCAGACGATTTGAGACGTTGGTACTCTGAAACTATATTTGAAGCTACTGTATATGTACTGGGATGGTTCTTGATGCATTGCACTCTTATACGATCGTGTTAAATATCAGCAAGTTGTCATTCTATTTTCTTATATCACCAAATACATTTGATTTAGGTTTTAATATACTTAGTATATGACTTAATCACAAGATCTTGTACCTTGACATATGGCTTCTTATATGTTCAGTTAGAGAACTTTAAATTCTTCTTTAACTAAAGTACCATGGGTTTTCTGCGCATACAATGGTTCTCTGCCAATTCTATGTATCAGATATTTGATATATATATATATATTGCAAAGAATGGTTTTTCAATAATATTCTTGCAGCCACGGAGTTCCAAACTAGAACATTTGCCTCCTTTAATTGTTTGGTCCTAATTGTCCATCTAGCTACAATAGATATGAAATTTATTTGTCTTTACTTCCATGTGAGAATATTTGACGGTTTGTTAAAGAGTAGTAACTAATTACAGTGCTAATGTCTTTGTGAATTGAACAACAATGTATTAATTAGCAGATGAGTTGAACAACACTATTGGTTGTCTCTGTCCGATCTTCTGATTGATGACATTAATTTAGATCGTGTGGTTTGTCGACATCAATTTTAGATAATTTTCCTCTAAATCTCATTAATGAAACAATATTTAGGAAACACATCATTGATTTGGTTAAGCCCATGCTTCCGAAAGCATGCATATGTTCAACAAACAAAGTGCACAATATCATAACCTTAATATCATATACGAAGTAATGAGTACAGAAAAAAATGTAGAAACTACAATACAAGCATATGCTTTGAATTAATGCTTCTATGAATTTTAAATATATTGATCAATCGTGAGGTCGTGCGTTGCACGTGCATGTTTACTAGTACTACAAGCGTGCAAACTCACAATACGAAATTCTTCGTATTATGGGTTACACAAAAATAACAAAATTTGAAAATTTGAACTATGCATCGCTAACTATAATCAGATCTATACATTTGTTATTTTTGTGTAGCTCTGAATACAAATTATTTCACATTGTGATTTTATACGGATGTTGGATACATTATTGAGAACATGCATGATTTTTTTTCAAAAAATTTAAAACTTTAAAAAAATTCAAACAAAGGGAGCACTGGTGATTGGGAGTCGGAAATCATCACTCGAACACGAACGACGAAAGCGAGAAATAGATCGAAATGTTTTTCTTACAGTGCAGTCTTCAAGTTGATTAATAAAGCAGCCCCAATTCCTATGAGCCCATTGAGGAGTTTGGCGAGCGAAGAAGTTTTTTATGACCATTGGTGAACCCTTCAGAAGGAGCACTAATTTGTTCCAGGATCTGACTGCTAAGGGTTACAGCCGCTGCCGCCAGGCCAAGGTTCTATCCACTTGGCCCGCACTTTCTTTTCATAATCTAAAAGGCATAACCATCAACAACAACCATAACAGCCCAGTTCTATGTTCTCAAGCCGAAGCCACACCCAGACGACGCCAAGTCCACCACGCCGTGGAGATGTGATAACGGCAGGAGTGCAAGATTTGAGCAGGCTACCAGCGCTATGAAGAGGAGTTTTAGAAAGCATCGAGGGCGCGCTTTAGTGTTGTTTTTGGATGCAAGTGCTCGGCCGATCGTCGTCGAGTCCGACTTGTGTATGCTCAAGGAAACATTTAGATTTGAACAAACACTTAATGTTTTTGTAATATCTCTGATTAGGAATATATGTTAATCTGTGCACATCTACATGTCAATTCTTTGTCTCCCGAAAACTTATACTCTTAAATTTGAAATACTTGATTTAGTGTCAACCAGATGAGAATTTGTCGGTGAAAGCTTCGGCGTCATAGGTGTTGGAGCAGATGATCGAACGGGCGCCACGCATCTACATCATGACTACTCCCCAACAATTTATCTGTCTTCCTCTATTCCCCGATCTCGGACGGAGGTGAATGCTTTCATGAAGTGGGTGGCACATATGTCTCTGTTGGCGTGCCCCATAGTGTGCCGTGGACGCGATGAAATTGGCGGGAATATGTGACACGATTCGGCTATACCAAGGAAAATTTCCTTTGTAAACTTGTACTCCCTCCGTCCGAAAATATTTGTCTAAATACGACGTGTCAAGTATTTCCGGACAGAGGGAGTAGAACGCAAATTGCTTTCTCACCCCCGTTGCAACGCATAGACATATTACCTAGTTTTTCTAAACAAATCTCTTTCCGTGCTGATATCCGATCGATCCGTGCGCGCGCCTGTGGCCGAGCTAGGGCACGCACTTGTGGCCTGGGACACGTCTCTCTGCCGCGGCATTTAGGTTGGAAGCGGCGCGGGATATCCCGCTGGGCCGCTACGCCGCCCCACAAAAAAGGCCCGCAAAGTGCCGCTGGGCTGACCACGTCGTGACAAGCGGGTTGAACTGGTCACGCCGCATTGTCCACTAGTCATCCCGCTTGACCCGCCTCTCCCCTCTCCCCTCTGGAACAAACCTATCTCTGGATGTGGACAATTTTCCCGGCGGCGCCGCCCAGCTGATGATTTTCCTCCTCCCACCTGCAAGCGGCAGCCCGCATCAGGCGCCACCCGCTGCAGGCTTGCGCAACAAAAAAAAATTTCGCCACTACGCAACTGCCAAGATCTAGCTATGAAGATGTAATCCACACAATGAAGGGGTTAGATCTAGTACTTACAAACACCGCAGCGGAGTTGGCGTTTGTCGATGACGATGTCGGTGAAGCCTGATGAAGATTCTCACGGCGAAGCCTGGCGGTGAGAATGTCGCCGATTCCCCGTTCAAGATCAAACGTATGATCTCTCTTCTAGTATCCACGCATCCGGTGCGCCAATCCGTCAGCGCTCCGCTATGTCCAGAACTCGGCGCCAACGAAGAGAGACAACCTTTCGGCGTAGTAGTAGTGGAGAGTTTTCTCAACACATGAGAGAGAGAGAGATTAGATCTAGATCTAACGAGAGAGGACACCTCAAAAACTCGTTAGAGAAAGATCAATCAAGAGAGAGAGAGCCACAGGGGCAATTGGTGTGTTCTCCCCTTGGGGGGAGGGGTGAGTATATATAGGAGGAGGAGGGGGAGGCTTGCTTGGGGAGGGGGGAAACCCCTCCCCTTGGTGCGCCGGCCCTAGGAGGGGGGAAACTCTTCCGGAACCCCATATACTCTTTAGATAAAATCATCGATATTATCCAACGATGCCAGAAACACTTTCTAACATCCCGGGACATCTCATGCCCGCCTATAAATATCCCGAATAGCATTCGAGTCCTCTCCGACATTATATGTCTCTCATGATAACTTCTCCGAAACACCTCCGATTGACATCGGAGTTGTTCCTGAGACATCGGAATAAATCCGACCACTCTCATATCCAACTACAACTACAAAACTCTCTCAATAAAAGATTGACACACCTTAAGCGTGTGACCCGGAAGGTTCGGCAATACAAAGACATGTCCGGAGTACCTTCCGAACAATAACCAACAGCGGGGCCATGGATACCCATGATGGCTCCTGTGCATTCACGAAGAACGTAAGAACCTTTTGTGTTTCTCATAACGCTAATCCCCTTGCTTCACGATACCAATGATATCACGAGGTGAGACAATGTACGCTATGTGGTCAAACCATTCGATCACTATACATATATAAAACTCGTACCGATATCATTCTCTTTTTCTCATTCATATCTCCGATATCCTTGTGATAAATCACACAGTGTCTGGTCAGACGATTGGTTGATATCGGTGATACTGAGAGGGTCCAGAGTATGTATCTCTCCATCGTCAGGAGGAGTAAGATTCCATTCTTGAATAATCTCTGTTCCATTACACACTTTAGGATATACCCAATAATCACAATTTTAATCCCCAGTTACGGAAGACTTTGATGACTACCAAAGCATAACTGTCAAATGTGCGGTCACTAGATATTCTCATGGTCTAGGGATATAAGTAAATGAAAACTTCATATTCACATTGCTAATTTAATCAACAACGATTCATGTCTCTTAGCAAGATCATATACTTGGGTCGGTTCGGTACTATTGTTATCCCAACAATATACCCTCTCAGTTGTTTAACTTATACAAAGTTCATGATCAGGAAAACGTGATCATCCTACAACATATGAGCTAATCTTAGAGGCTAGATTAGGAACACTTGTTTGTTCATATCTCTACACGCGCTTGCAGGTTTTCCTTTGAATACGCACTATTCAATTACCGCAGCAGTTATAGCATAAAGATATAAACATTAATAATGAACTTGGAGATAAATAATAACTTAATATTATTGCCTCTAGGGCATACCTCCAACAGTCTCCCACTTGCACTAGAGGTAATACATCTAGTTAGCATGATCTTATAACACCAATGGAACCACTGTGTCATTCATACTTTGCAAGCGACATTAGACTATGTCTATCACCTTTTGATCCAATCAAATTTGTGAAAAACTTGTAGCTCCCCACATGTCAAACTTGACAATGCAAGGTCGGATTTATTAGGAATTGGAATTCTGGTGAACCTGGTTCCGTAACTGCATCAATAATTTCAAATGTCTCCAGATGAAATTTCGATACCCTTTTGATGAAACCTTACCTAGTCAACAGAGTTTATCCAATAACTTGCAGCCATAATGTCACACATTAAATGGTGCAACTATCCTTTTTATGAATTGTAGAGCCCACTCATAATACACTAATGTTGATGACAATCAAATATAAAGTATTATCATTTGAAAAATAGCATGATTTGATTTAAATCAATAAAGATATCATGATTTCGTAATCCCACTGCAAATACATATATGAGAAGCATCTCAAAATATTATTTGAAGTTTTACAAAATCAATTAAGTTGTCACCACTTTTGTAATGCCACTACAAATGTACATGAGTATCATCTCATCATAGTATTTGAGGTCTTAATTACAAAATCAATTAACTGTCTTTATGAGAAAACTTAAGTTAAATCTTTCTCTTAATACCGGTGGCTAAATGAATTTAGCACATTGAAAACTTTCCGGTTTTATGCACTATTCATGGCAACGTGATTGGCCAAATCACATGATGTAATTTGAACTCAATCCATTCTATTTGCTCACCAGTGATTAAAATGGTCACTGTCTCTTGTAGGATATCACGCCATGTACCTTTGGAACAAATCGCTTTATTCCTTGTTTGTTTGCAATCCTATTTTTTTCAGAATTTGCACATAGTACATTCATCATAATCATGTTTATTAAAATCCCCAATCTATCTCATAGATAATGATTTTAACAAGATATTTTCTGACACACTTATTTAAAACATCTTTTAAATCCTTTTGCAAGATATTCTTCTTCTAATTCAGCCTAGCTTTATTAAAAAATCATATACAGCTCCCACTGACTTTTAAGTCCCTTCGTATTTTAATGAAAAATAATTAATTCTCCTTTCACTAATACAACTAACTTAACGCTCATAATGTAATTTTCAGAATGGTTTAATAATCTGAAGAATTTACATATCTTAGCAAATACTTTTGCTACTTTAGATCCTCTCAACAGCCCAAGCAATTGATATGACAAGTTTTATCTTATCACTATCATTTTATTCATCTTTGATGAAACTATTTCAATCAAGACTAGCTTTATGAATATTAGATATTCATATCTGTTTTACCTTTATGAAATATTCATGTCCTGTGATATAGTATCACACAACACGACTTTCAAGACAGAATCTCGAAATCACACGAATATTTCCTAAGACATTCATATCCTGTGATGCCACATCACTTAATCCAACTCTCAAGATTTAATCTCGGAGTTACATGAATGCTTCCTTATTTTTGGATCTCCATGACTTTATCAGTCACTTATGAGCTTTCTTATTCTGTTTGTAATGTTCTGTATTTATTGATCATTATCTCGGAGTATCGATGACTTAATCACCTAGTGAACATTTCATCATATTCCTCACATGATCATTTATAATACTTAGTTCGAACTTTATGCATCTCATACATAAATTCCCGGATAAGGTAATGACATGGAAACATTTGCATGTTGCCCCTTGCATTCTAACCTTACTCCAAAGATTCTCAATCTTAACTAGTATTAATTTCCACCTCACAATTCTGAGAAGACACTTTTCTCCCATATTCCAATGTCGTCAGACACTTGGAACTTTGGTAGAATTAATTACCAATAAGAATATTGGTTTTATGCAAAAGCTTTTAATCATGATGCATCATACATGAGCATCACTGATTACTTGGAACTACATTAATATAACTCTAAGTTAATTAATAACCTAGTTCCCTTTATGACAAACAGAGTTTTAATTTAGTGGTTTTTGAGAATTTTCGCTTCACATCACAACAAGACAATTGACATGATTATTATAACATTTCTTTAATCTTTGTCTCACAAAAGATTTTCATCATCATGAAATTTTGAATTAACAAAATAATCATGAGTGACATGACTAAGAAAACTTTCTTTAGTCAATATGTTATAATATATTAAGTCTTTCTTTTACTTATCAAATTTCTTTGATTTCTTTTTGATTCTTAACTCTCCCACTTAATTTTATGAAACATTGAGAACTTCAATTATTTCATCTATTCCATTTCATTAATATGATATCTCATATCTTATTAATTCTTCAATGGAATTTAATCGGTTGGGAATATCCATCTCCTTATGTGAATTTCGAAATTCACAAGTGCCTAGCACTTCATGGATTTTAGTTTTATCATTTTATTTGGAGATAATATTTAAAGCCTTGAATAAACCAACAAAAGGAATATCTCCAATTGAACGATTAAACTTTCACAAGTATCACTCAAACTTAAGTGCTACTTCGAATCAAAACAATTAAGACTTAATAACAAACTTAATGACATAAAAAAATAATGAATATCATAACTTTGAATTCCCAAGATTGGAATTCCTCACACATATCTTAAACTTCGAACACAACTTTGTTCCAAACTTTAAAATATTCATTACAAGATGATCGAACTGAAAATAACTCTTATTTAAAGTCCTAGTGTAGATCTTCTTTATTGACTTGGACTTCATGGGGCGGCAAGCTACGCTCCAAGCGCATATTCAATGTCACTCCAGAATTTCCTCTTCCTTCCAGCATTAGCTCCTCCCAGAGTACCTGCAACTGTTGCAAGTGTGAGCATCAATTAGTATCACATAATAATGATAATAATAACTGAAATTATGTCAACAGTTTTGTATAACTCTTATACCTGTCCTGAACCACATGGGATCCCCTGCCTGAATATCAGCTTCTGCTTCTCTCAGCAAGACAACATCCGAATTGGCTTTTCTCCCGCCAGGTTGTTGTAAAATACAACAAACTCGTCGTATGCAGGTGAAAGTGGTGCAAGTGTAATGTCACTGAAGAGCTCCTCCGAAATTGGGAATCCAATTTCTCTGAGTCTCCTACCCAAACAGGTCAACCTGACTTCATGCAGCCGTATGGGATCACCCTCAACGAGCCGACAATTCATCAGTTCCCTGTTTAGGTTGAACCGCTCAATGCGCACTTGTCTTATGAATAGAGCTTTCAATTCTTCCATTAAACGGAAGGGGCAAAGGTTTGGAAAACGATCGCACAGCTCATCATCAATACAAGTGTGCATGAGCTCCTTGACAATACACTTATCACAGTGCATATGCGGTCCATCATGTACCTCATCTGGATAGATGGGATGCAAGACGTCTTCCTTGTTGGTGTTCCTAAGAACACCCATCGTGGTGTGAAACCATTCTCCAAAGTTGTTTCCATTAGCAGCCAAAGGTTCATGACTAAGCATCAGATTAACATGGAATCTTTCAAAGGGATCCATTTCACTACAACAAGAAACAAGTTTATTTAGACTATTAGTTCAATATTAAATTCTGCACTACTTAACTCAATTAAGATATGCTCCCACTAAGACCAATAATCCTCAAAATTGGTGCTAAGTGATTCAAGATCCGAGAGTAGGATCCTCACCAAGGATGGGTACATCTCAAGTGGCGAGAACACTTAACCGGTAGGCGACCTTGCCAATTGCAGTAAGCTGCAACTCTTGTTCATGTTTCGATGTGTGTGTTCAGAACTCATAACTGGTTATGCAGGACTTCAAGACAACCAACTGACATGTGTCGTATGAACTATTCAAACCCACCTCCTAACCACCAATTCACCGACTCATGGGTACATGTCGTCTGCGAGGAGGTAATTAGTTTGATGGTGCTACAGTTGGGAGAACACGTTCAACCTTGATATTTTTTGTGAGGATTCACCCTAATAAACATCTAATGCGCAATCAAGGTGCAACCAACAAAGGATAAACATCACAGGCAATTGAAATAATTATCACGTGATTTGGTATACCCTTTGTTCTTCGGAGAAGTCTTGACGCATCACCAACGCGGGATCATCATCTCCGTTCTTCCCGTCACAGCGGGAAATCGGAGGAAATCCCATCGCAACAGAAATTGCTTCAAGTCCCTCCGCGGCAGAGAAACGACCACTTTCTCTAGCCGTGAACTCCTTACTCGATCCTTCTGCGACGAACACCTTCTTCGCTTGATTGTCGATGACGAACAAAGACAATCCCTTGGCATTGGCCATCAAGTCAAAACACAGTAACAATGATAGCTATACCAAATCACATGCACACTCTGCAAAACCAAGTTAGACGCCGCTAACGTTTTGTCTGCAAGTTTTAACGTGGCTTTGTAGGCTTAACAACTTACGTCTACAACTTACGCTAAACATGAGCATGAGGATTGACAAGTTGCTATTTAACTGTCGGGGAATCACCCCCGTGCGGATTAGATCCACGAGCCCTTTCTAATAAGTGTCTTCATCCTCTCAGCTATGACAAGACCCAAACAACTGTTAGCACTTCGTTGGACGAGCAACCAGCATACTATGAGCAGCATAGAAGGTCCGCGGATTGCAAGAAATTGGTAACAAAATCTTTATCATGCCGCCGAAATTTAGATGACACAAATTAAATTGGGAAGCAACAAGTATTTTCTTCATTAGATCCAATCTAACACCTCTACACAACTTAATGTTATGCCCGCACATCACATGAACTACTAGATCAAATTACATCTACGCATAGAACGCTCTGATACCACTGTAGGGTTGCGTAACGGAGAACAAAAAAATTCGCCACTACGCAACTGCCAAGATCTAGCTATGAAGATGTAATCCACACAACGAAGGGGTTAGATCTAGTACTTACAAACACCACAGCGGAGTTGGCGTTTGTCGATGACGTTGTCGGTGAAGCCTGATGAAGATTCTCACGGCTAAGCCTGGCGGTGAGAATGTCGCCGATTCCCCGTTCAAGATCAAACATATGATCTCTCTTCTAGTATCCACGCATCCGGTGCGCCAATCCGTCAGCGCTCCGCTATGCCAGAACTCGGCGCCAACGAAGAGAGACAGTCTTTCGGCGTAGTAGTGGTAGAGAGTTTTCTCAACGCATGAGAGAGAGATTAGATCTAGATCTAACGAGAGAGGAAACCTCAAAAACTCGTTAGAGAAAGATCAATCAATGTAGAGAGCCACGGGGGCAATTGTTGTGTTCTCCCCTTAGGGGGAGGGGTGAGTATATATAGGAGGAGGAGGGGGAGAATTGCTTGGGGAGAGGGGAAACCCTCCCCTTGGTACGCCGGCCCTAGGAGGGTGAGCCGCACCCTCCCTTCCAATTTGGCTAGGACTCCTAGTCCAACTAGGAGTCCACTTGCCATACTTCTCCTATTTTCCATTTTTCTTTAATTAATTAAATGACTTTCCAAAAATCACAAAACAATATTTAGGAAACTTGGGGAGGTGGTGCGCCGGCCCTAGGTGGGCCCTGGGGCCTATGCGGCTGCCACCACATGTGTGGCGCAGCCCTAGGGCACCCAGTGCCCCCTTCAGGCACTTCCACCTTTTTGCGGGTTTCCTCCGAAAACTCTTCCGGAACCCCATATACTCTTTAGATAAAATCATCGATATTATCCAACGATGCCAGAAACACTTTCTAACATCCCGGGACATCTCATGCCCGCCTATAAATATCCCGAATAGCATTCGAGTCCTCTCCGGCATTATATGCCTCTCATGATAACTTCTCCAAAACACCTCCGATTGGCTTCGGAGTTGTTCCTGAGACATCGGAATAAATCCGACCACTCTCATATCCAACTACAACTACAAAACTCTCTCAATAAAAGATTGACACACCTTAAGCGTGTGACCCGGAAGGTTCAGCAATACACAGACATGTCCGGAGTACCTTCCGAACAATAACCAACAGCGGGGCCATGGATACCCATGATGGCTCCTATGCATTCACGAAGAATGTAAGTACCTTTTGTGTTTCTCATAACACTAATCCCCTTACTTCACGATACCAATGATATCACGAGGTGAGATAATGTACACTATGTGATCAAACCATTCGATCACTATACATATATAAAACTCGTACCGATATCATTCTCCTTTTCTCATTCATATCTCTGATATCCTTGTGATAAATCACACTGCGTCTGGCCAGACGATTGGTTGATATCGGTGATACTGAGAGGGCCCAGAGTATGTATCTCTCCATCGTCAGGAGGAGTAAGATTCCATTCTTGAATAATCTCTGTTCCATTACACACTTTAGGATATACCCAATAATTACCGTTTTAATCCCCAGTTACGGAAGACGTTTGATGACTACCAAAGCATAACTGTCAAATGTGCGGTCACTAGATATTCTCATGGTCTAGGGATATAAGCAAATGAAAACTTCATATTCACATTGCTAATTTAATGAATAACGATTCATGTCTCTTAGCAATATCATATACTTGGGTCGGTTCGGTACTATTGTTATCCTAACAATATACTCTCACAGTTGTTTAACTTATACAAATTTCATGATCAGGAAAACGTGATCATCCTACAACATATGAGATAATCTTAGAGGCTAGATTAGGAACACTTGTTTGTTCATATCTCTACACGTGCTTGCTGGTTTTCCTTTGAATACGCACTATTCAATTACCGCAGCAGTTATAGCATAAAGATATAAACATTAATAATGAACTTGGAGATAAATAATAACTTAATATTATTGCCTCTAGGGCATACCTCCAACACCCGCCGGGCCTTTGCCTCGCGCACACGGACGTCTTCCACAGCCCGCACCGCGCCACGCTCCGGCCCCTCTTCCCCGGCCAGAGGTTCTTCTATTGGAAATATGCCCTAGAGGCAATAATAAAAATGTTATTATCATATTTCCGTTTTCATGATATATGTTTATTTTCCATGCTAAAATTGTATTAACCGGAAACATAATACATGTGTGGTTGCATAAACAACACCGCGTCCCTAGTAAGCCTCTTCTAGAATATCTCGTTAATTAATGATGGTTATGGTTTCCTAACCATGAACATGAGTTGTTAATTAATTAACAGGATCATGTCATTAGAAGAATGACATGATGGACAGACCCAACTACGCATAACAATATTGATCGTTTCATTAAGTTTATATTGCCATGCCTTTTATTGTCAAGTATCCTGTTTTTTAGACCATGAGATTATGTTATTCCCGGGTACCGGAAGAATACTTTGGGGACATCAGCCGCCGCTTCGTGACAGGGTGATCATAAAGGTGTCTTACGGGTATCTCTGAAAGTACTTGTTGAATTACATGAATCAAGACTGGGATTTGTCCCTCGTGTGTCGGAGAGATATACTCTGGGCCCACTCGATAGTGCACATTCGGTAACGCTTGCAAGCACGTGACTAAGGAGTTAGTAACAGAGAATTTTGCATTACGGAACGAATAAAGAGTACTTACGGTAACGAGATTGAACTAGGTATAGCGATACCGACGATCTAATCTCGGGTAAGTAAAATATCGCGTGACAAAGGAAATTGTATACGGATTATAGTAGTCCACGACATAGTGGTTCAACCGATAAAGATCTCCGTTGAATGTTTGGGAGTCATTATGGATATCCTGATCCCTCTAATGGTTATTGATCGGAGAGGTGTCTCGATCATGTCTGCACGTTCTCGAACCGTAGGGTCACACACTTAACGTTCGGTAACGCTATAGTAGCTCTGGGATAATTTTATTAATGGTGTCCGAATATTGTTCGGAGTCTCGGATGAGATCCTAGACATTGATGGTTGTGAATCACACGCTCGTTGGGAGACCCCAAGAGGAAGGTATGATGCAGTCCAGCAGCAAGTTTTCCCTCAGTATGAAACCAAGGTTTATCGAACCAGTAGGAGCAGCAGCGTTTCTGAAGGTTGTTGGCGGCTCGCACGGCGCAACACGATCACCAACGTGGAATCTGCACACAACACAATCAAACTACTTTGCCCCAACGAAACAGTGAGGTTGTCAATCTCACCGGCTTGCTGAAAACAAAGGATTAAACGTATGGTGTGGAAAATGAGTTTAAATTGCAGAGAATGAAAAAGGAACAGTTTGTGGTTGTTTAATCAGTGTAAAAGAATGGACCGGGGTCCACAGTTCACTAGTGGTGTCTCTCCATAAAAGATAACTAACATGTTGGGTGAACAAATTACAGCTGGGCAATTGACAAATAGTGAGCGCATGACAATGCATATATATGACATGATGATTACTATGATATTTAATTGGGCATTACGACATACATAGACCGTTATCCAACAGCGTCTATGACTAATAATCCACCGCCGGGTTGTCATCCGAGTCCCCGTTGGTATTAAGTTGCAAGCAACGGATAATTGCATTAAGTAAAGTGCGTAATGTAAACAAACACATATGCCCGTGGACATAGCATCGTTAGGTTATCCCTAGTGGCAACAGCACATCCACAACCTTAGAAGTTGCTGTCACTCTCCCAGATTACGGAGGCATGAACCCACTATCTAGCATAAATACTCTCTCTTGGAGTTACAAGCATCTACTTGGCCAAAGCATCTACTAGTAACGGAAAGCATGCAAGATCTTAAATAACATATAAGATAGATTGATAATCAACTTGACATAGTATTCAATATTCATCGGATCCCAGCAAACACAACATGTAGCATTACAATAATATGATCTTGATCATGTAGGGCAGCTCACAAGATCTAAACATGATGGCACAAAGTGGAGAGACAACCATCTAGCTACTGCTATGGACCCGTAGTCCAAGGATGAACTACTCACGCATCACTCCGGAGGCAGGCATGGCGATGTAGAAGCCTCCGGTGACGATTCCCCTCTCCGGCAGGGTGCCGGGAAGAGGTTCTGGACCCTCCCGAGCTAGGGTTGACGGCGGCGGCGTCTCTGGAACTTTTCGTGGATATGGCTCCACTTAGGGTTTTCGCGTCGGGGGGAATAAGTAGGCGAAAGGGCGGCGGCTGACGACCCCGAGGGGCCCACACCACCCTAGGGCGCCAGGGGGGCCGCGCCCTGCCGCGTGTGGGGCCTCCTGGTCTCTCCTCTGTTGCTCCTTTGGTCCGTCAGGTGTGTTCTGGTAAAATAGGGATCCCCGTGAAGTTTCGTCCAATTCCGAGAATATTTCCAGACTAGCTTTTCTGGAATACAAAAACAGCAGAAAACAGGAACTGGCACTTCGGCATCTTGTTAATAGGTTAGTCCCAAAAAATGTATAAAAGTGATATAAAGTAGATGCAAAACATGTAGCAATTGGTATAAAACAAGCATGGAACATCAAAAATTATAGATACGTTTGAGACGTATCAGCATCCCCAAGCTTAGTTCCTACTCGTCCTCGAGTAGGTAAACGATAAAAACAAAATAATTTTTGAGGTGACATGCTACCATCATAATCTTGATCATATAATATTGCAAGGCACATGTAAATGAATGAAGTGATCCAAGTCAATGGTCTATAATTTGCTACCAAATAGATAATGAGTAAACAATGAATCACACAAGCTAAACGTTTTCATGAATAGTACTTTCGAGACAAGCATCAAACAGTTTTGCATAAGTGTTAACTCATAAAGCAATAGTTTCTAATAAAAGGTATTCAATCAACACAAAGGAAGAATTAAGTTTCAGCATTTGCTTCAACTTTCAACATATTTATCTCATGGATATGTCAACACAAAGTAGTATAACAAGTCCAATACAGCATATAACGCATGTTGTAACAAAGTTGACACTAGTGTTTGCTTGTGGAAGACAGAAAGAATAGGAAAACTGACTCAACATAAAAGTAAAAGAAAGGCCCTTCGCAGAGGGAAGCAGGGATTAAGTCATGTGCTAGAGCTTTTAGGTTTTTGAAAGCATATAGAGATTGCATAAAATATTTGATACTCCTCCCAACCTTGCTAACACAAGCCATGGCTAACCGAATCCTCGGGTGCCTTCCATCAATCACATACCATGGAGGAGTATCTATTTTTGAGAGGTGTTTGTTAATTGTCAACGAATGGTAGCGGGTGAGAACAGTATTCTACCTGTCAAACGGACTTTTAAGAGCGGCTCCCATGAAGGACGTTATTTCTACCAGCAAGGCAGATCATCCCTCTTTCTCTTTGGTTTACACACAGGTATTTCACTGTTTGTCATTGCTTACTGATGAATCAGGGCAAAAGTGTGAAGAGAATTAATGGTTAAAGTTGTAATTAATTGGGACTGGGCACCCCGTTGCCAGCTCTTTTTGCAAAATTAGGATAAGCGGATGTATATGCCACTAGTCCAGGTGTAAAAGTCCATTGACAATAGAATAAAGAATAACCACACTAATTCCTCATGAGCTAGTAAACATTGACACAAAAAGGGAATAATAACATTTTGAATAATTTAAAGGTAGCACATGAAAAATTTACTTGGAGTGGCAAGGAAATACCACATATAGGTAGTTATGGTGGACACAAATGGCATGGATTTTGGCTCAAGGATTTGGATGCACGAGAAGCATTCCCTCTCAGTACAGAGTTTAGGCTAGCAAGGTTTATGTAAGCAAACAAGAATATCAACCCGTACACCAAGTTTTATATGACAAACATATTGCAAACGTTATAAGACTTCATACCGTCTTCCTTGTTAACCAAACCCTGTTATTAGAAAATATCTAGACCTTAGAGATACCACCGATGCAAACCAAATTTTCAACAAGCTTTACGGTAGTTCTTCACTAATAGGCTTAACTCATGTGATGCACAATTTAATCATGATCTACTTGTTAACTCAAAACAATTGACAAGCATCAAGTTATCCAAATTAGTGATCTACAAGATTAAGCAAGTTTTTCCTTATACCAATTACCACATGCAACATTTTCTGAACCAACCAAACACCAATCAATTTATTTCATCAACTCTCCAAACAAATATAAGTGAAGCAAGAGAGTACTTTCTACAAAAGAAAGCTAATAGCTCTGACAAGAGATACATGAAAACAAGAGCTAAAAGCTGAACAGCGCTAGATATGAATACTCAACAAATATAAGTGAAGAATAGGAGTATTCTCATGAAAAAGCGGAGCGTGTCTCTCTCCCAATCAAGAATGCTAGGGTCCAGTCAAGCTTTATTGAAAATAAAAGTGCAATACTGAAAATAAAAGCACACAGACGCTCCAAGAAAAGCACATATGATGTGAAAGAATTAAAATATAGTTTCACTAGAGATGACCTGATAATTTTGACGATGAAGAAGGGGATGCCTTGGGCATCCCCAAGCTTAGACGCTTGAGTCTTCTTGAAATATGCTGGGGAGATCCATGGGAGCCTCCCCAAGCTTAAGCTCTTCACTCTTCTTGATCCTATTATATCATCCTTCTCTCTTGACCCTTGAAAACTTCCGTCACACCAAACTCAAAGTAGATCTCATTAGAGGGTTAGTGCATAATCAAAAATTCACATGTTCTATAAAGACGCAATATGACTTGTTACTTTAAACATTAGCTACAGCCACTGATGTTATGTGAAGCTCTTCCACCCAAAAAAGAATTTCACTCAACACTAGTAAAAGAGAGAATGCAAAATAAAAAGGCATAATCTGTCTAAAACAGAACAGTCCGCAAAGACGAATTTTTTCGAGGCACTTACGACGCTCAGATCAAAAACTTTGAACTAATGAAAGATTCAGACATTCATAAAGATTACGCACAAAAATTTCAGATTTAATTAACAATCTGGTGATTTTAGGAATTTCGTACAGTGAACAGCAAAAATCTGTTTCTGCGCAGCAATCAAAATTAAGCATCATCTTAACATTAGAGGCTACTCTTGGCACAACAATGAGAAAATAAAGATACAAAGGAGTTGCTACAGAAGTAAACATCTCCTTGACTCAATAAAGAAAAATTGCAGAAATAAAAATAATGGGTTGCCTCCCATGCGCTTTTCTTTAACGCCTTTTAGCTAGGCATAGTGATTTTTATGATGCTCCATAAAGATGAGAGTTGAAACATAAAAGAGAGCATCAAGAAGCACACATAAACATGTTTAAATCTAACACTCTTCCTATGCATAGGAGCCTTGTATGAAAACAAATCAATGTAGCACAAAGAGACTAGCGTAGGAAACCAAAACAAGTGCAGCTTCAAAACTTTCAACATAAAGAGAGGAGACTTAATATTACTGAGATATATGAAACCGTGTCTCCCTCTCACATAATGACCAGTAGGTTTTAACGAAACCATCATATAAAAGCAACACAAGAGAAAGCTCAAACTTTCATCACAAAGAGAGGAAATTTAATGACATGAAGATTTCTATAACCATATTTTCCTCTCTCAAAATAATTTTCAGTAGCATCATGAATAGACTCAACAACATAGCTATCACATAAAGCATTCTTATCATGATCCACATGCATAAAAGTATCATTACTCTCCACACAAGCATAATAAATTTCATTAGTAATAGTGGGAGTAAAACTGCACATCCATTATTATAATCATCATAAATTAGAGGCAAAGTATCATCAAAGTGAATTCCCTCCTCCAAAGCTAGGGGACTAAGAATAATATTTTCATCAAAACCAGCTTCCCCAAGCTTAGAGCTTTCCATGGCATTAGCAATAATGGTGTTCAAAGAATGTATGCTAATAACATTGCTACTTTCATGATTGTTATGCAAATAAATTTCCATAGGGTTTTTAATTTTCTCTTCAAACACCTCATGTCCCAACTCAAGATAAATTTCATAAAGCTCTCTCATGTTGTTTTCAGCCATAGGACTAGTTTCAAGGAAAGTAACCATTGATAGCAAGTAAAGAGCTAGACATAATAACTCAGCAAGACAATAACAAAGTAATGAGATTGGAAGCGTGAGACTCCCCTTGCAGAAGCCTGCTGTCTCCCCGGCAACGGCGCCAGAAAATAGTCTTGATGGCTGTGAATCACACGCTCGTTGGGAGACCCCAAGAGGAAGGTATGATGCAGTCCAGCAGCAAGTTTTCCCTCAGTATGAAACCAAGGTTTATCGAACCAGTAGGAGCAGTAGTGTTTCTGAAGGTTGTTGGCGGCTCACACGGCGCAACACGATCACCAACGTGGAATCTGCACACAACACAATCAAACTAATTTGCCCCAACGAAACAGTGAGTTTGTCAATCTCACCGGCTTGCTGAAAACAAAGGATTAAACGTATGGTGTGGAAAATGATGTTTAATTGCAGAGAATGAAAAAGGAACAGTTGTGGTTGTTTAATCAGTTTAAAGGAATGGACCGGGGTCCACAGTTCACTAGTGGTGTCTCTCCATAAAAGATAACTAACATGCTGGGTGAACAAATTACAGCTGGGCAATTGACAAATAGTGAGCGCATGACAATGCATATATATGACATGATGATTACTATGATATTTAATTGGGCATTACGACATAATACATAGACCGTTATCCAACAGCGTCTATGACTAATAATCCACCGTCAGGTTGTCATCCGAGTCCCCCGTTGGTATTAAGTTGCAAGCAACGGATAATCGCATTAAGTAAAGTGCGTAATGTAAACAAATACATATGCCCTTGGACATAGCATCGTTAGGTTATCCCTAGTGGCAACAGCACATCCACAATCTTAGAAGTTGCTGTCACTCTATGAACCCACTATCTAGCATAAACACTCTCTCTTGGAGTTACAAGCATCTACTTGGCCAAAACATCTACTAGTAACGGAAAGCTAGCATGCAAGATCTTAAATAACATATAAGATAGATTGATAATCAACTTGACATAGTATTCAATATTCATCGGATCCCAGCAAACACAACATGTAGCATTACAATAATATGACCTTGATCATGTAGGCAGCTCACAAGATCTAAACATGATGGCACAAAGTGGAGAGACAACCATCTAGCTACTGCTATGGACCCGTAGTCCAAGGATGAACTACTCACGCATCACTCCGGAGGCAGGCATGGTGATGTAGAAGCCTCCGGTGACGATTCCCCTCTCCGGCAGGGTGCCGGGAAGAGGTTCTGGACCCTCCCGAGCTAGGGTTGATGGCGGCGGCGTCTCTGGAACTTTTCGTGGATAATGGCTCTCTCCCTTAGGGTTTTCGCATCGGGGGGAATAAGTAGGCGAAAGGGCGGCGGCTGACGACCCCCGTGGGGCCCACACGTGGCTAGGGCGCCCCAGAGGGGAGCCCGCGCCTGCCGCGTGTGGGGCCCTCCTGGCTCTCCTCTATTGCTCCTTTGGTCCTTCAGGTGTGTTCTGGTAAAATAGGATCCGTGAAGTTTCGTCCAATTCCGAGAATATTTCCAGACTAGCTTTTCTGGAATACAAAAACAGCAGAAAACAGGAACTGGCACTTCGGCATCTTGTTAATAGGTTAGTTCCAAAAAAGTATAAAAGTGACATAAAGTAGATGCAAAACATGTAGCAATTGGTATAATATTAGCATGGAACATCAAAAATTATAGATACGTTTGAGACGTATCAGACATCACGAGGAGCTCCGGAAGAGTCCGGAGGTAAAGTTTATATATGGCAAGTTGATTTCAGGGTTCCGGAAAAGTTCGGGATTTTTCCGGCAGAGTGTCAGAATGTTCTAGAAGGTTCCGGAGGGTCCCACTATGGGGGCCACCTGTCTCGGACGACCAAGGGTGGCCCTGATGTGGAGCGAACCTCATGGCGAGATTCGATCCGTTGTTGGCCCGATCTTTCACGGCACAAATCTCCATCATAGCAAGTAGCAATCGCGGGTTTACGAAGACAATCACAAACGCCGCAACAACAACACGCCAACCCTTCTAGTCGAAGGAATAACGTGGACGAACCGTATAGGCTCAGCTTGTAATTTCCTACGCGTCGCAGGACCTCACACGCCAGTAGAGGTTTTTGCAAAGATTCCTCAAGAAACTTAGGGATTTTTGGACAGCTTTCACCAAACTCGGTACGAGGATTTCAACCCCAAACACACATCGTGTCTATTTCATATAACTCCCAAAACCTCCCTTTTACAACGCACGCACCTGGCTTTATATAATAGCCGAACTGACAAAGACTTAACAAGAAAAACCCACATACCTAAACAGATGGGACTCTATACGGAAATAACAAACCGACATATATTCTAAGTATTCTTAATTTGATACGCCATCTTCTGATCTCCTTGCATCGTGGGTGGACCCCAGCCGACCTCATGTAGCGTACAAAATCTCCACGCTCGATACATGCCAGAAATATCTACAATCTGTTCGGGTGGCCGTGGCAATGCAAAGTAGTAATTAGCACCTCTGGCCGTGACAGAATAAAACTCATGGGCTGGCCTGTACGTAGCATCATGCTTGTACTCAACTGAATAACTGAATGGTATTTGTATTCTTGGAAACCAATCAGACTTCCGTGCCACAACCTTGACAACTGAAAAATCACAAGCAATTGTACTGCCTATTGTATGCGTAGCCGTATCATCCTCCCCTTCTTCAAAGGAAACCGTCCTCGGTTTCAGGTCTGTATCTTCAACAATGTTCGCATCTAAAGATTGAACTGGTGCAGAAAAAACTCTAGCAACTTTTGCCTCTTTCTTCTTTTCTTCTACTTGATCTTTCAGCTTTTGTAGCCTATCATTCCTCCAGATTTTAAATGGCCTCTTCTCCATTGGCATCAGAACATACATCTTATCCCTTCGGACAGTGTATGTGTTGTCCAGATAGCTGTACGTTGCACTGTTCTCCCCACACCATGGCTCTCCAAGTAGCAAATGGCAAGAAACCATCGCCATTGGTATCACATCACACAAAATTTCAGAACAAAAATTGCCGACTGAAAATTGTACCGTAGTTTGCTGTGTGACGTAGAGCCTGTCGTTGCACCTCCTTAACATGTACGGGCATGGATGTGGTGTCATCGATAGATCCAACTTCTCCACCATGTCCATGCCAACAGCGTTGATCAAACTGTCGTGGTCAATCGTGGTGGCGCAAGCTCTATCCCCCACTTTACATTAGGTATGAAAAAGCTCGGCGCCGTAGCCTTCCTCCTCGAGCAAGAAGTCGCTGGACAACCTCCAATAGCTTCTCCTTGGTGATGACGCGCTGGCCAACTCCTCCGCAGTGCCGTGAGCAACATGGCGCTCTGATACCACATGATGTGGAGCGAACCTCATGGCGAGATTCGATCCGTTGTTGGCCCGATCTTTCACGGCACAAATCTCCATCACAGCAAGTAGCAATCGCGGGTTTACGAAGACAATCACAAACGCCGCAACAACAACACGCCAACCCTTCTAGTCGAAGGAATAACGTGGACGAACCGTATAGGCTCAGCTTGTAATCTCCTACGCGTCGCAGGACCTCACACGCCAGTAGAGGTTTTTGCAAAGATTTTTCAAGAAACTTAGGGATTTTTGGACAGCTTTCCCCAAACTCGGTACGAGGATTTCAACCCCAAACACACATCGTGTCTATTTCATATAACTCCAAAAACCTCCCTTTTACAACGCACGCACCTGGCTTTATATAATAGCCGAACTGACAAAGACTTAGAAAACAAGAAAAAGCCACATACCTAAACAGATGGGACTCTATACGCAAATAACAAACCGACATATATTCTAAGTATTCTTAATTTGATACGCCATCTTCTGATCTCCTTGCATCGTGGGTGGACCCCAGCCGACCTCATGTAGCGTACAAAATCTCCACGCTCGATACATGCCAGAAATATCTACAATCTGTTCGGGTGGCCGTGGCAATGCAAAGTAGTAATTAGCACATCTGGCCGTGACAGAATAAACTCATGGGCTGGCCTGTACGTAGCATCATGCTTGTACTCAACTGAATAACTGAATGGTATTTGTATTCTTGGAAACCAATCAGACTTCCGTGCCACAACCTTGACAACTGAAAAATCACAAGCAATTGTACTGCCTATTGTATGCGTAGCCGTATCAGGCCCACTGGTCCATGTGGCCAATCAATGGGCAGCCCTTAAATAGGGGGTTACCACTCTTGAAAGAAGGGGGTTACCACCTTTTAAAAGATAGGGGGGTTACCACTTGGGAAATAAAGTGGTTGCAGCCCCCTTGCCTATATAAGAGAGGAGAGAGGCGCACCAAGGGTGTCCAATCCCTGCCGCACCTCCTCCTCCCTCTCGTGCACTGCTTGGCGAAGCCCTGCCCGCGGGAAATTCTCCACCATATCCGCCACCATGTCGTCGTGCTGCTGGAATCGATCCCATCTACTTCTCCTTCGTGCTTGCTGGATCAAGAAGAAGGAGACGTCATCGAGCTGTACATGTGCAAGCCTCTGGAGGTGCTGCTCGTTTGCGGTGCTGATTGGTTCGAACCTCACCAACAACTTCATCGAGCTGCATTGAAATAATCGTTCAACGTGCGTGTTCTTCGAGGGTATGATGATCTACTCTCCCGTTACTAGCATCTTCTAGATTGGATCTTGAGTGTTGCTTCCGCATGTGACAGATTTTTTTTTGTTTTCTATCACGCAAACTCCTACAGTGGTATCAGAGCTAGATCTATGCGTAGATGCTTTGTACGGTTAGAACACAATGAGTTGTGGGCGTTGATCTTCTTGTTGCTACCCTCCCGCGTGTACTTTTGGTTTTGCGGTATGGTTTGATGCAGCGGCCCGCACCAACTTTACAGTCTTCGGATTGAGACCGGTTCCGCACTTGACGTGCAACTTGTATTGCACATGCGGCTTGCGGGGTCAGTCGTTCTTACCATAGTATTAACCACATTTACAAAGGAGAGCTCTTATGAGATTAAGAAGCAATTTGTTATATCAACGTTGTGGTTTTTGCGTAGGTAAGAACGGTTCTTATGCAAAACCCTAGAAGCCACGTAAAATTGCAAATAATAAGGAAGATGCGTCTAACTTATTTTTGCATGGGTGCTTGTGATGTGGTATGGCCCAAACTGTTCATATGATATATTTGTGATGTATGAGGTGATCATGTTTTTTAATGTTTCACGACTTGCATGTCGATGAGTACGGCAACCGGCAGGAGCCATATGGTTGTCTTAATTATTTATTGTATGACTTGCGTGTCAACTTCAAACGCCATGTAATTGCATTATTTTATCGCTATGAGTTATCAATAGTTGTAGATTCAACATGGTGGAGACAACCAAGGCGCCACATGGTGGAGATCAACATGGCGCCATGATGGAGATCATGCCGGTGCGTTCAAGATGGAGATCAAGGCGCAAGAAAAGGGTTATACCATGTCACATATTATATGCATGTGATATTTATCCTTTTATGCATCTTATTTTGCGTGTGCACGATGGTGGCATTATAAGATGATCACTTACACTAAATATCAAGATAAAAATGTTCTCCCTTAGTATGCACCGTCGCGAAAGTTCGTCGTTTTGAAGCATCTCGTGATGATCGGATGTGGTAAACTCTACGTTCACATACGACGGGTGTAAGCCAGTTTTACACATGCGGAAATACTTTGGTTAACTTGATAAGCCTAGCATGTACAGACATTTCCTTGGAACACGACGAACCGAAAGGTTAAACACGAGTCATATGAATGATATGATCAACATTTCGATGTTCACCATTGAAACTAAATCTTCTCACGTGAAGATCGGACTTGGTGTAGTGGATTTGGATCGTGTACCACTAGACAACTATGAGGGATGTTGATTTAAGTGGGAGTTCATTAGTAATTTGATTAAACTGAACTCATTATCATGAACATAGTCTAAAATTATCTTTGCTAAAATGTTGTAGATCATGGCCCGCAACGTAGCTCAGTTCAACTTCAGCGCATTCCTTGAGAAAGAAAAACTGAAATCATCTGGTTCAAACTTCACTGACTGGCACCGCAGCCTGAGGATTATCCTCACTGGGTGTAAGAAGCAATATATTCTCGATGCTGCGCTAGGTGACCCACCTGCAGACAATGCGCCTGAAGCAGAACAGAACATCTTTGATACACGCAAGGATGACCACATTATAGTTGCCTGCGCCATCCTTACATCTCTGGATACTGATCTCCAGAAACGTTTTGAACATCACGGCGCCTATGAGATGGTTGAAGAGCTGAAAACCATGTTTCAGACTCAGAGCCGCGCTGAGAGATATGAGATCTCTGATAAGTTCTATAAATGTAAGACGGAGGAGCACAACTCTGTCAGTGAACATGTTGTAACCATGGGAGCCTATATCCAATGCCTAATTCAGCTGGGATGTGTGAACCCAGATGAGTTAATCACTGACAGGGTGCTGCAGTCGCTCCCTCCGAGCTACAAAGGCTTTGTGCTGAACTATAACATGCAAGGCATGAATAAGACTCTCAATGAGCTTTTCGCGATGCTGAAATCTGCGGAAGTGGACATCAAGAAAGAACATCAAGTGTTGATGGTCAATAAGACCACAGTTTCAAGAAGGCTAAGGCCAAAAAGGGACACTTCAAGAAGAGTGGCAAGTCAGCTGCCGCTCAGGGCGGCATGCATGTTGCCGCGCTGTGAAGCCCAAGGCTGGTCCTAAGCCGGACACTGTGCATTTCTACTGCAAATGAGAGGGTCACTGGAAGCGTAACTGCGCCAAATACTTGGCGGATAAGAAGGCTGAAAGGACAACGATTTCACCTAGGGGGGGTGAATAGGCGATATAAACTTTTTCGGTTTAGGCTTGAACAAATGCGGAAATAAAACTAGTGTTTAATTTATCAAGCCCACAACCTAAAAGTTTATGCTAGGCTCAACTATGTGCACCAACAACTTATGCTAAACAAGACAAGTAACAAGGTGATAGCAAGATATAAGACTTCAAGCACGAAGGTTATCACAATATAAAGTGCATAAGTAAAGAGCTAGGGTATAGAAATAACCGAGGCACACGGAGACGATGATGTATTCCCGAGTTCCTCCTTTTGAGGGGAGTATGTCTTGTTGGAGGGGTGTGAGCTTGCCACAAAGGCCTACTCAATGCCACAAAGGCCTCACCCTGTTCTCCGGTGAACTTTTGCCAGAAAGGCCTAGTTCACTTCCACTATCGGAATCCTTCAAGGCGGAATCCGGAGCCTTTACACCAGAAAGGTCGGGGCACACATCCACAACTTCATTGGAGGCTCCAAATATCACCACAAAGCCGTCTAGGGTCCAAAGACCCAAGAGTAACAAGCTCACAACTTTCACTTCCACGAATTTTCGTGGAGAGAGTAAACCGATGCAACTAATGCAAATGGCAAGAGCACAAGTGCTCAAATCTTTCACTCTCAAATTCCAACAAAGCAACAAATGTTTATGGGGGCATAAGAGAGGAAGAAAAAAGTAGGAGAATCACAAAGAACTCCAAGATCTAGATCCACTATGTTCCCTCACTAAGAGGAGAGATGGATTGGTGGAAATATAGATCTAGATCTCCTCTCACTTTTCTCTCAAAGATATGCAAGAATCATGGGAGGAATTGAGAGGGGGGCAAGTTTTCCAAGGTCAACAATGGAGGAGAGAGAGGGGGAAAACGTGCTGACTGAGGTTGAAGAAGGGGAGGGGTATTTATACCCCCTCCACGAAAACTAGTCATTTGAGCCATTTCTGAAAACCTGGGGCGGATATTCCGGCCTAAGTGGGGGCCGGATATTCCGGTTCTGGAAATATCCGGTTCCCACAAAAAATCTCCGGCAAAAACTCCGACAAAAAATCTGGCCCATTACAGAGAGCCGCACATGGCGACTGATACGTCTCAAACGTATCTATAATTTTTGATGTTCCATGCTTGTTTTATACCAATTGCTACATGTTTTGCATCTACTTTATATCACTTTTATACATTTTTTGGGACTAACCTATTAACAAGATGCCGAAGTGCCAGTTCCTGTTTTCTGCTGTTTTTGTATTCCAGAAAAGCTAGTCTGGAAATATTCTCGGAATTGGACGAAACTTCACGGGGGATGCCTATTTTTCCAGAACACACCTGACGGACCAAAGGAGCAGCAGAGGAGAGCCAGGAGGCCCCACAGCCACTAGGGCGGGGCCCCCCTGCCGCCCTAGGGTGGTGTGGGCCCCTCGGGGGTCGCAGCCGCCGCCCTTTCGCCTACTTATTCCCCCCGACGCGAAAACCCTAAGTACCTGAGCAAATATCCACGAAAAGTTCCAGAGACGCCGCCGCCGTCAACCCTAGCTCGGGAGGGTTCAGAACCTCTTCCCGGCACCCTGCCGGAGAGGGGAATCGTCACCGGAGGCTTCTACATCGCCATGCCTGCCTCCGGAGTGATGCGTGAGTAGTTCATCCTTGGACTACGGGTCCATAGCAGTAGCTAGATGGTTGTCTCTCCACTTTGTGCCATCATGTTTAGATCTTGTGAGCTGCCCTACATGATCAAGATCATATTATTGTAATGCTACATGTTGTGTTTGCTGGGATCCGATGAATATTGAATATATGTCAAGTTGATTATCAATCTATCTTATATGTTATTTAAGATCTTGCATGCTTTCCGTTACTCGTAGATGCTTTGGCCAAGTAGATGCTTGTAACTCCAAGAGAGAGTATTTATGCTAGATAGTGGGTTCATGCTCCGTTTAACCTGGGACAGTGACAGAAAGTTCTAAGGTTGTGGATGTGCTGTTGCCACTAGGGATAACCTAACGATGCTATGTCCACGGCATATGTTTGTTTACATTACGCACTTTACTTAATGCAATTATCCGTTGCTTGCAACTTAATACCAACGGGGACTCGGATGACAACCCGGCGGTGGATTATTAGTCATAGATGCTGTTGGATAACGGTCTATGTATTATGTCGTAATGCCCAATTAAATATCATAGTAGTCAACATGTCATGTATATGCATTGTCATGCGCTCACTATTTGTCAATTGCCCAGCTGTAATTTGTTCACCCAACATGTTAGTTATCTTTTATGGAGAGACACCACTAGTGAACTGTGGACCCCGGTCCATTCTTTTACACTGATTAAACAACCACAAACTGCAAACTGTTCCTTTTTCATTCTCTGCAATTTAATACTCATTTTCCACACCATACGTTTAATCCTTTGTTTTCAGCAAGCCAGTGAGATTGACAACCTCACTGTTTCGTTGGGGCAAAGTAGTTTGATTGTGTTGTGTGCAGATTCCACGTTGGTGATTTTTTCGCGCCGTTGACAACAACCTTCTGAAGAGTTGCTGCTCCTACTGGTTCGATAACCTTGGTTTCTTTCTGAGGGAAAACTTGCTGCTGACTACATCATACCTTCCTCTTGGGGTCTCCCAACGAACGTGTGTTTCACGTCATCAAGCTCTTTTTCTGGCGCCGTTGCCGGGGAGACAGCAGTCTTCTGCAAGGGGAGTTTCACGCTTCCAATCTCTTTACTTTGTTTTTGTCTTGCTTAGTTTATTTTATTTTATCTTGTTTGCTTTCAATTATCAAAAACACAAAAAAATTAGTTACTTGCATTTAGTTTATTTTCAGTTTTGTTTTCTGTTAGTTATCATGTCTAGCCCTGTTCCAGTAGTAATGTCACCTGAAGAAGAGATCTTCACTTTCAAGCAAGGGAGTGAGGAGAGTTTTAAAGATGCTTGGTCTAGAATATTGAGTCCTATGCTAAAACTGAACCTAAAATGACTTTAAGCCTGCTCTTAGTAGCTTTTATTTTGGTCTTGTTCTTTGCTACAGATATGCTTTAGATGCTGTGGTAGGAGGAGATTTCCTTCGTTATGATGGGGATCAAGCTTTTAATGCTATAAAAAATTGATTACAATTTCTAGCCCTCCAATCACTAAAATTGATTTGGCTTTGACAAGCATAAGTGATAGACTTAAACTCTTGAAACAAATATATCTGGTCTAAAAGAAGGGTATAATCAGATTCGTGAACATTATGATAATGTGCCAGTAAATTTTGAACCATCGGGATGGATTCCCTCAGTAAAAGTTGTTATAAATGGTGAAACTTTTCATTCTCGCTGTGATATTGTCTGAATTTTTTAATGCCCAAGAAATTTATGATTCCTTAAATCTTTGGGAGCTTTCCAAATGCGAAGATTGTATAACTTTGGGTGATAATACTATTAAATTACCAAGGAGTAGCCGAAGGAGTATTTACAAAACTCTTAGGGATAACAATATCTATTGATTATCTTGTCATTGAATGTGCAGGAGTAGGACAAATTACGCTTGGAATCTTGTTGAAACGCTTTGGAGCAATAATAGATGTGGGCCAAGGCACTATGAATTTCGCCTCTTCACCTATGTGTAACCAAGTATTTCCTAAAGATAAGGTAAGGTAAGAGAGCTAAGCGTAAGATGTTGATGCTTCTTCACTTGGTAATACTTGATGCATGCTTTGTGCCTAGCTAAAAGGCGTTAAAGAAAAGCGCTTATGGGAGGCAACCCATTTTTTTTTCTGCAATTTTTCTTTTATTGAGTCAAGGAGTGTTTACTTCTGTAGCAACTCCTTTGTATCTTTATTTTCTCGCATTGTTGTGCCAAGAGTAGCCTCTAATGTTAAGATGATGCTTAATTTTGATTGCTGCGCAGAAACAGATTTTTGCTGTTCACTGTACGAAATTCCTAAAATCACCAGATTGTTAATTAAATCTGAAATTTTTGTGCGTAATCTTTATGAATGTCTGAATCTTTCATTAGTTCAAGTTTTCGATCTGAGCGTCGTAAGTGCCTCGAAAAAATTCGTCTTTGCGGACTGTTCTGTTTTAGACAGATTATGCCTTTTTATTTTGCATTCTCTCTTTTACTAGTGTTGAGTGAAATTCTTTTTTGGGTGGAAGAGCTTCACATAACATCAGTGGCTGTAGCTAATGTTTAAAGTAACAAATCATATTGCGTCTTTATAGAACATGTGAATTTTTGATTATGCACTAACCCTCTAATGAGATCTACTTTGAGTTTGGTGTGACGGAAGTTTTCAAGGGTCAAGAGAGAAGGATGATATAATAGGATCAAGAAGAGTGAAGAGCTTAAGCTTGGGGAGGCTCCCATGGATCTCCCCAGCATATTTCAAGAAGACTCAAGCGTCTAAGCTTGGGGATGCCCAAGGCATCCCCTTCTTCATCGTCAAAATTATCAGGTCATCTCTAGTGAAACTATATTTTAATTCTTTCACATCATATGTGCTTTTCTTGGAGCGTCTGTGTGCTTTTATTTTCAGTATTGCACTTTTATTTTCAATAAAGCTTGACTGGACCCTAGCATTCTTGATTGGGAGAGAGACACGCTCCGCTTTTTCATGAGAATACTCCTATTCTTCACTTATATTTGTTGAGTATTCATATCTAGCGCTGTTCAGCTTTTAGCTCTTGTTTTCATGTATCTCTTGTCAGAGCTATTAGCTTTCTTTTGTAGAAAGTACTCTCTTGCTTCACTTATATTTGTTTGGAGAGTTGATGAAATAAATTGATTGGTGTTTGGTTGGTTCAGAAAATGTTGCATGTGGTAATTGGTATAAGGAAAAACTTGCTTAATCTTGTAGATCACTAATGGATAACTTGATGCTTGTCAATTGTTTTGAGTTAACAAGTAGATCATGATTAAATTGTGCATCACATGAGTTAAGCCTATTAGTGAAGAACTACCGTAAAGCTTGTTGAAAATTTGGTTTGCATCGGTGGTATCTCTAAGGTCTAGATATTTTCTAATAACAGGGTTTGGTTAACAAGGAAGACGGTATGAAGTCTTATAACGTTTGCAATATGTTTGTCATATAAAACTTGGTGTACGGGTTGATATTCTTGTTTGCTTACATAACCTTGCTAGCCTAAACTCTGTACTGAGAGGGAATGCTTCTCGTGCATCCAAATCCTTGAGCCAAAATCCATGCCATTTGTGTCCACCATAACTACCTATATGTGGTATTTCCTTGCCACTCCAAGTAAATTTTTCATGTGCTACCTTTAAATTATTCAAAATGTTATTATTCCCTTTTTGTGTCAATGTTTACTAGCTCATGAGGAATTAGTGTGGTTATTCTTTATTCTATTTGTCGAATGGACTTTTACACCTGGACTAGTGGCATATACATCCGCTTATCCAATAATTGCAAAAAGAGCTGGCAACGGGGTGCCCAGTCCCAATTAATTACAACTTTAACCAATTAATTCTCTTCACACTTTTGCCCTGATTCATCAGTAAGCAATGACAAACAGTGAAATACCTGAATGTGTGTAAACCAAAGAGAAAGAGGGATGATCTGCCTTGCTGGTAGAAATAACGTCCTTCATGGGAGCCGCTCTTAAAAGTCCGTTTGACAGGTAGAATACTGTTCTCACCCGCTACCATTCGTTGACAATTAACAAACACCTCTCAAAAATAGATACTCCTCCATGGTATGTGATTGATGGAAGGCACCCGAGGATTCGGTTAGCCATGGCTTGTGTTAGCAAGGTTGGGAGGAGTATCAAATATTTTATGCAATCTCTATATGCTTTCAAAAACCTAAAAGCTCTAGCACATGATTTAATCCCTGCTTCCCTCTGCGAAGGGCCTTTCTTTTACTTTTATGTTGAGTCAGTTTTCCTATTCTTTCTGTCTTCCACAAGCAAACACTAGTGTCAACTTTGTTACAACATGCGTTATATGCAATGTATTGGACTTGTTATACTACTTTGTGTTGACAATATCCATGAGATAAATATGTTGAAAGTTGAAGCAAATGCTGAAACTAAATTCTTCCTTTGTGTTGATTAAATACCTTTTATTAGAAACTATTGCTTTATGAGTTAACACTTATGCAAAACTGTTTGATGCTTGTCTCGAAAGTACTATTCATGAAAACGTTTAGCTTGTGTGATTCATTGTTTACTCATTATCTATTTGGTAGCAAATTATAGACCATTGACTTGGATCACTTCATTCATTTACATGTGCCTTGCAATATTATATGATCAAGATTATGATGGTAGCATGTCACCTCAAAAATTATTTTGTTTTTATCGTTTACCTACTCGAGGACGAGTAGGAACTAAGCTTGGGGATGCTGATACGTCTCAAACGTATCTATAATTTTTGATGTTCCATGCTTGTTTTATACCAATTGCTACATGTTTTGCATCTACTTTATATCACTTTTATACATTTTTTGGGACTAACCTATTAACAAGATGCCGAAGTGCCAGTTCCTGTTTTCTGCTGTTTTTGTATTCCAGAAAAGCTAGTCTGGAAATATTCTCGGAATTGGACGAAACTTCACGGGGGATGCCTATTTTATCAGATCACACCTGACGGACAAAAGGAGCAGCAGAGGAGAGCCAGGAGGGCCCCACACGCCACTAGGGCGCGGGTCCCCCCTGCGCGCCATAGGGTGGTGTGGGCCCCTCGGGGGTCGTCAGCCGCCGCCCTTTCGCCTACTTATTCCCCCCGACGCGAAAACCCTAAGTACCTGAGCCAATATCCACGAAAAGTTCCAGAGACGCCGCCGCCGTCAACCCTAGCTCGGGAGGGTCCAGAACCTCTTCCCGGCACCCTGCCGGAGAGGGGAATCGTCACCGGAGGCTTCTACATCGCCATGCCTGCCTCCGGAGAGATGCGTGAGTAGTTCATCCTTGGACTACGGGTCCATAGCAGTAGCTAGATGGTTGTCTCTCCAATTTGTGCCATCATGTTTAGATCTTGTGAGCTGCCTGTAACGTCCCAAATTTTGGAACCAAGAAAAACTTATTTGTCAGAGACCCAAAATTTATGACCAACAAAAACTTTTTGAATTGCCTTGTTTGGGGATGTGTTTCACTCATGTTTGCTCTGTTTGACTTGTTGTGGTTTGTTGATTGTGGTGTTGACCTCAAAATAACCACCTATTAAAGTCAACCAAGTTTTAACATAACCCTTGTGATCATGTCATGGCAAGATGAAGATTACTAAGGAGTGGTTTAACTCTCCTTCTCCTAAAGTCTTGCCTTGACTACTTTGGTAACCATCTCACCTATATATATATATATATATATATATATATATATATATATATATATATATATGTACATTATACCTTAATTGCTTGGATTGTTAATTCAATTACTTGCTTCTTGAATTGTTTGGCTTGTACCTGAATTTGCTTGTTTTGGATGTGGATATGTGGATATTATGTGTCCACTTAGGTGTGTGGTATGATTTGAGATTTATCATGCTTAAATGTTGTTTGTTATGATGGTAGTGAGCTTTACCACTTTTATTATGTTTTGGTTAAAAAGAAACTCAAAAATTCTATTTTCAAAATGGTGGATGACTATCTTCATTACTATTAATTTTTAGCATTTCTATTGCATGGCAAATAGAGTTTATTTTATTCTATTTGGAAATGCAACTCACCTAACCTCACCCTTATCATCTCTGCTATCCATCAATAATTTTTTTTAAGTTTTGAAAAATGCTTGATCATTAATCCATGCTTGTGCTGAGTGCTACTTTATAAAGTGACCATATGTGATGTTATTAGATAGCATTTTGTTATTTTCTAACCTAGTTTATGTTTGTACTTTTGAATCGTAACTTTGAAGCATAATACTGAAACTATACCCCTACTAACCTTGCCAATTTAGTTTATACTTTTTGGAGCAACTATTTGACTAAACCATCTATGCAAACATAGCTAATCAAAACTTTGCACCAGTTCTGAAATATTTTATTTCTTTTTCACCCACGTGTTTTAGTGCTTTCACTTGATCCTTTAGCTCATGAACCACCACACAAGCCTTCCCTGACATGTTGTATCTCACCTCCATGTGTTGATTGAGAATGTTCAGGTCTTAACATCATCATTTCTTGTGTGTCTTCGTGTCTACTCAATACTGAAATTCTGGAAATCTGTTTTCTTTCTAACTCCATCAAAAACTTGTTTAAACTCTTGGACAGTAGTCCCTAACCCTCCCATCGTCCCCTTACCCTCCTTGCTTGGTTGTTGGCAGCATTTCTAGGTGTCCCTAGCCCTGTAGCTCGAGGGAGAGGAGAATCAAGAAGGTGGCCATGTCACTTAGGTCCCCATGGCCACCACCTCGTGACACACATCCTCCCCTCTGTCCCTCGATTTCTTTAGCCTTCTTTGGACCCCCACCGTCCTTCTTGACCTCTGAGCATCGACCCGTCCCTGCCTCTCGTTTGTCTCCTTCTTTCGGGCATTTTGTCGAGCACCTGTCGTGTAGAACGGACCTCTCCATTACTCCACTCCCTCCAACGACTCCAAGACGTTTGCTTGTGTCCAAATGTTGCTGCAGAGCGAGACATCATTGCTCCACCGCCTCCCCGAGCCTATCACCGTCCAGTGCCCTCTCTCTCCCTGCCCATGCCCGTGAACGTGGAACCGGCCACCCTCCCTGGTTTAAGCAGCCGAGCCCCTCTCTCCCTCTCCCATCTTTCCCATTACCTTTCCCTCGGTCCCCTCTTCCACCCAGAGCTAGAGCTCGTGCTCTCTCTCTCTCTCTCTGCTGCTCTCGAGCATGTGAAGAACACCGCTCGAGCTAGAAGGCTCCAAGCAAACTCTCCATGGACTCCGTCCCTCTCTTCACCTTGTTTCTGCACTAGATCTCTCCCCTATCTGTGGCCTACCCCTGAGACACTCCCGTTTCCTCGCAGGTGCACCGGAGCCGTCGCTGCCACGCCGTGCCCAAAGCGAACGCCGACGACCGCGCCGCCGTTCCAGGGAGCACCTCCCGCAGCCTTACCCGACCCTCCTCGTCCGTCCCCGACCCTCGCATCTCTCCCCCTCGAGCCCTCGGTGAGCAACCAGCAGCCCATGTCGTTTTCCCTCTTTTTCCCAGGTCCTGGACGTTGCTAGGATGGAGATGAACAGCTGCCGTTGATCTGCAAATCAACGGTTCTTATTTCAGCATCCTAGATCTAATCTCAGCCTTTAGATCTTAATCCAGTGGCAGCTTACCCCTTCACTTATGTGTGCACCGAAGCGGGCCGGCCCAGCTCGTTGACTCGGCCCAGCTCCAGATCTGGCCCAGCTTCTGTTTTTTTAGGAGATCTGTTCTTTTCTCTAAATAGCAGTTTCTGATCTGTTAGTTTAATTCAAAATAAAATAGTTAAACTTGCAATTTGTGCAAACCAAAAATCACAGTGGTAAAGCAATGAGTCTAGAACCATGTCCAACTTGTAGATCGCAAAAATATTAATTTTTGTATCCATGAAAAATGTTTTGTTGTCACTAGTCTGAAACACTGTTTCGTCAATAACTTGAGTTTTGTTAATCCAAATTGATTGAATCCAATTGTTTTGGAATGCTTAGGACAGTAGCTTTCAGTAGCAATTAACCCCAGGTGTTTGTGATGCTTAGTTTTGATTTGGCATGTGTTTGTAGTTTAGACTAGTAGGGTTTTCTAGCATTTAATTAATTTTCTGTGAATAAGATTTTGGACTAAATCCAATTGCATTAGTTTTAAAATACTTACATAGAACCTAAACCTATATTGCATAACTTGTTGTTGAACAGAACACCCTGGACTTAATAAACTCTAAAAGTGGTGTTTTCTGCCTATTAAAAGTGATAAAATAAATATTTGGTCCTTTATGAAATTGTTGCTATTGTTGTTTGTGAAATGTTTAGGTACTGTAGAACACTACATAGTGTTGTTCTTAATATGTTAGTACTGTTAGTGCTTAAGTAAAAACAAAATGAAGTTAGTTGTAAAGTGCTATTAGTGCCTAAGGAAATAAAATGAATTAATCATGCTTGTTTGCTTAATTACATGATTAATGAAATAAAGTAAACTTCACTAATAAAGTTCTTCTTAGCTACTAGTTGTTTTAAGTTTATTAGTGATGTTCAGTTTCACAAATTGAAAGTGATTCAAAAAGGTTGTCTAATTGTCACCTTAACCTTATTTTGTAAATAAATAATAAATGGTATTGTAATTGCCAAACATGTTTGTGGGGTTTGATATGTTTGCCTTGTTAGTTGAACTTGGTAGTCCTTAAAATTAATACTAGCATGAGTAGTTTGTTAATGTCTCTATCTTAACTTGGTGAAATAATTTAATAATAGAAAATAATTAGTAACTTAACTTTTGTCTGAAGTATTTCCTGAAAACTAAAGAGATACTTTTGTCTGAAGTATTTCCTAAGCTACGGCAACAGCCCTTGTTAAGTGACCTAATCACCCTAAGTGGAGTTTTGCTTTAGGGTTTAGTTAAAACCACCTTTTTAACTATTAGCGATAAGGACTTGTTGCTTGTTGTTGTATAACTAAGAGAATTGCTTGCTTTTGATTGTCAGCTCAGTGTCTTGGGCAATGCTTGTTGTTTCTTATGTCCTTGTGGCATTATCTTGTATTTGAGTAAGTTCCTTTTCCTGTTTACGGCGATAGATACAATCGGGAAGGAACTGGAAGTGCGGAGTGAACCTGAGGAACATCAAGAGCAAGACCAAGGACATATTACCAAGCCAGGCAAGCCACCTCACCACTCTAATGAAATCCTATTATTTTTACAAGCATGTGTTGTTTTCAAAATAAAATAATGCATGTTTTATTTCTTCCGTGGCATTTTGCCACCCAAAAACTATGTTTACAAAATATTGTTTGGCCAAAGATATCTACTAGTATATAATAGGTTTTATAAAAATAGGTCTTCACTTGAGAAGCCTTCTACTGAAGGTGCTATCAAGAAAATTATATTTTCTAGTAGTATATCCTTATATTCTTATCTCAAAACTATAGGATGGGAGCCTGGTTTTGATAAAATGTTTTTATCGGAGGAAAAACCCGAGTTGCTGGGAGCAATCGGCGAGAAAGTGTTTTATAAAACCCAAGTTTGCTGGGAGCAATCGGAGATGTTTTCGAAAACCCGAGTTGCTGGGAGCAATCGGAAGTGATTACGAAAACCCGAGCTGCTGGGAGCAGTCGGAGGTGGAGATGATTTTCGAAAACAAAGTACTGCCCTAGCGGCCGCCCGAACAATTAACCCGTACATCCACATTACCCCAAAATGGGCACGGGCTTAGCGGAAGCTTGTTGGTGTTAGTATTCGAATACTCCTCAATTGGCTAGAAGGGGTTAGAGTTCCCGAAACCGAATGCTGGATATGGGCATGCAAAGAGTGGACTGTGTGTGCCACCGGGAAGCAACGGTGGGTATCCTGTCATGGCGGTGTGAGACTAGGGGAAACCGGATCGATACGGCTAGCTCACTCGGTGCCGGGGAGAACAAACCCACTCGAAGAGGATATTCTTATACTACCGCTGACATAGTGGAAGTTAGGATCGGCCGTCTGATGTGTGCATGCTGTCTCTGTACAGTCCGTGGTTGATCCACGGCAGACCATCCGAATCTTGTGGTGAAAGTGTACCACCTCTACAGAGTGCAAATCTATTCGAATAGCCGAGTCCTCGGTCATGGACGGTTGGAAAGGCCACCGATCTAGGCGTATGGGCGCTTTTATGTTTTAAAAAGAGACTGTTTTCGGCAAAGAAAAAGGAGGCATCGAGGAGGTACCTGGGAGGTACGGATTTTGGGAGAAGATGGTTGGTCTCGGGGAGTCAACCAGTCGGAACCCGGAAAGGAAAAAGGGGCATCCCTATCCTAGTGTTTTGAAGAAAGTTTTACAAAAGTGTTTTTCGAACGTGGAAATGATTTCTGCCATTTCTAAAAGAAGGAGAATTACATCTCCAAATGCCTTTTCAACAAAGATATAGAGATGTTGTATTATCTATGTCTAAAAGCATCGTTTTGCGAAGATTAGCCCTATAGTCATATATAGCAGCTATCCCAGTTTTCGAAAACGCTTTTATTGCATTACCATGAAAACCTAAGCCTGGTGGTGGTCTTGCGAGTACGTAATTGTACTCATGGCTGTGTCCCTGGATATTCCAATGCCCAGATTTTCAACTAGAAGACCTACGCCGAAGAGGAGGAGTACGCCGACGACTACGCCAACTGAGTGTCACCGGTCAACTGCTCTGTGGGAATGCATCCGGTTGTGACGAGGGCCGGCGCTAGCCGAAAGCTTCCGCTATATCGTAGTTAATTCCGTCCTGCGTGACGATGATTGCAGACTGGGTCATGTGACCACTATTTATTGATGTAAGACTTGTATGTAAGTTTGAATGATGTAACTTTGTATACCAGTTGGTTATGTGATCGCGATGCACTGATCATTGGGATCGTGATCTATTTACATAACGTGGGCACCTCGGACGGGTAAATCTGAGGGGTCCTTACACTGCCCTACATGATCAAGATCATATTATTGTAATGCTACATGTTGTGTTTGCTGGGATCCGATGAATATTGAATACTATGTCAAGTTGATTATCAATCTATGCCCTATGTTATTTAAGATCTTGCATGCTTTCCGTTACTCGTAGATGCTTTGGCCAAGTAGATGCTTGTAACTCCAAGAGAGAGTATTTATGCTAGATAGTGGGTTCATGCCTCCGGTAATCTGGGAGAGTGACAGCAACTTCTAAGGTTGTGGATGTGCTGTTGCCACTAGGGATAACCTAACAATGCTATGTCCACGGTCATATGTATTTGTTTACATTACGCACTTTACTTAATGCAATTATCCGTTGCTTACAACTTAATACCAACGGGGGACTCGGATGACAACCCGGCGGTGGATTATTAGTCATAGACGTTGTTGGATGACGGTCAATGTATTATGTCGTAATGCCCAATTAAATATCATAGTAATCATCATGTCATGTATATGCATTGTCATGCGCTCACTATTTGTCAATTGCCCAGCTGTAATTTGTTCACCAAACATGTTAGTTATCTTTTATCGAGAGACACCACTAGTGAACTGTGGATCCCGGTCCATTCTTTTACACTGATTAAACCACCACAAACTGCAAACTGTTCCTTTTTCATTCTCTGCAATTTAATACTCATTTTCCACACCAAACGTTTAATCGTTTGTTTTCAGCAAGCCGGTGAGATTGACAACCTCACTGTTTCGTTGGGGCAAAGTAGTTTGATTGTGTTGTGTGCAGATTCCACGTTGGTGATCGTGTTGCGCCGCGCAAGCCACCAACAACCTTCTGAAGAGTTGCTGCTCCTACTGGTTCGATAACCTTGGTTTCTTTCTGAGGGAAAACTTGCTGCTGAACTGCATCATACCTTCCTCTTGGGGTCTCCCAACGAGCGTGTGATTCACGCCATCAGCGACGCCAGAAGGTGTGGAACCTTTCTCAAAGACAACCCCGTAATATTTTCAACACCGAAAACGCAAAAGGTTTTTCATGCGAAATCCATTTTCGAAGAACTTGGGCTTGTCATGAAGATCACGACAAGCACCAAAACCCAACAAGGAGAAAAGCCAAATAAGAACCAAGAAAGATGATATGCCAAGTATGCAAAGGTTTGCGCTCTCCACAAAGATGCGATCAAGTTACTCACTCGAGAGTCCCTCTTGATAGTACGGCATCTATCCTATAACCCGGTCTCCCACTAACAACCATAAGACCGGTAAAATAGAAATCCTATCAAGATCATACCTTTGCCTTGCGCATTCCACTTGAGCTAGATGATGAAGATTTTTATCTCTTCAAGTGAACCACCTTTTTTGATTGCGCTTTGCTTGGTGAAGACTCATATATTGCTCCCCCATGCTCCATTATGGAAGAGCCTCTCATAGGCACATCTTCACGTGACCATTATCTTCAAATGGGTGGCAAGCTTCAAGCATAGTATTTCTTCGAGACGCTTCTCTTGAACTTGCACTGCTCAAGCTTGATGACGAACACCACTCGACGTCATCCTCCATGGGCTATATGAATTCTTCCTTTTGATGCAAGCCAATAGAAAGATACCTAACCCCACATAGAAATGCCACACACACATATCATGGGTTAGTTCACAAAGCTATATGGACAATTGCTTACCATACCAAGAGGTACATCCCACTTGGTTCATCTTGTAGCTTTGTGTGTTGATCAACTTGAATCCACTCTTTCCACTTAGCCTTGATCAACCTTGTATCTTTCCTTCTTTCTTCGTAACGATGATGTCTTGAAGGTAAACATGAATATCCAAGCCATCCTATTCTTCAAGACATACTTGCAATATGCTCAACTCTACACTTGACCATTCTTCATATAACCCCTTAAATAGAATCTTGGTCATCATATAATCTTCTTGAGTCCAACACATGAACTCCAAGCTTTTCTTATGGACATGATCTATAAGGATATCTCAATGCAAACATTAGTCCATAAGGATTGTCATTAATTACCAAAACCACACATGGGGCAAGCATGCTCTTTCAAAGGCTGGCAACGTCAAAGGTATATTTGATATACATGTTATTGATGTCTACCTCACTAGTGCTCGTAGTAGTGCCTGGATATTTGATACTGGTTCGGTTGCTCATATTTGCAACTCGAAACAGGAGCTGCAGAATAAATGGAGACTGGCGAGGGATGAGGTGACGATGCACGTCGGGAATGGATCGAAGGTCGATGTCATCGCCGTCGGGATGCTCCCTCTTCATCTACCTTCGGGATTAGTTTTAAACCTTAATAATTGTTATTTGGTGCCTGCGTTAAGCATGAACATTATATCTGGATCTTGTTTATTGGGAGACGGTTACTCGTTTAATTCAGAGAATAAAGGTTGTTCTATTTCTATGAGTAATATCTTATTGGATCTCGATAGTAGTACTTCACACATCCGTAAAATTGATGCTAAAAGATGCAAACGAATAATGATAGTACCACATACTTGTGGCACTGCCGTTTAGGTCATATTGGTGTAAAGCGCATGAAGAAACTCCATTCTGATGGACTTTTTCAATCACTTGACTTTGAATCATTTGATACGTGCGAACCATGCCTCATGGGTAAGATGACTAAGACCCGTTTTCCGGTACGATGGAACGGGCGAGTGATTTGTTGGAAATCATACATACTGATGTGTGTGGACCAATGAGCATTCCAACACGTGGTGGATATCGTTACTTCCTAACTTTCACTGATGATTTGAGTAGATATGGGTATATTTACTTAATGAAACACAAGTCTGAAAATTTAAAAGTAATTTCAGAGTGAAGTAGAAAATCATCGTAACAGGAAGATCAAATTTCTACGATCTGATCGTGGAGGGGAATATCTGAGTTACGAGTTTGGCATGCACTTGAAAAATTGTGGAATTGTTTCCCAACTCACGCCACCTGGAACACCACAGCGTAATGGTGTGTCTGAACGTCGTAATCGTACTTTATTAGATATGGTGCGTTCTATGATGTCTGTATCCGATCTGCCAATGTCATTTTGGGGGTATGCATTAGAGACAGCCGCATTCACTTTAAATAGGGCACCATCTAAATCCGTTGAGACGACACCATATGAGTTGTGGTTTGGTAAGAAGCCAAAATTATCGTTTCTTAAAATTTGGGGATGCGAGGCTTATGTCAAAAGATTACAACCTGATAAGCTCGAACCCAAAGCGGAAAAATGCGTCTTCATAGGATATCCAAAGGAAACCATTGGGTATACCTTCTATCACAGATCCGAAGGCAAAGTTTTTGTTGCTAAGAATGGATCCTTTCTTGAGAAGGAGTTTCTTTCGAAAGGAGTGAGTGGGAGGAAATAGAACTAGACGAGGTTATTGAACCTTCTCCCGAATTGGAGAGCAGCGCAGCGCAGGAAGATTTGGATCTTCAGGCCGCCTTCACCAGCTAGAGAGAAAGAAGCTGATGATAGTGATCATGCAGCTTCGGTCAAAGTTCCCGTTCGCAGGTCGACAAGGTTACGTACTGCTCCTGAATGGTACGGTAATCCTGTCTTGAACATTTTATTGTTAGACAATGATGAACCTATGAACTATGAGGAAGCGATGATGAGCCCAGACTCTGGAAAATGGCAAGACGCCATGAACTCTGAAATGGAATCCATGAAGGAAAACCAAGTGTGGACTTTGGTTGACCTTCCTGATAGCCGTAAGGCTGTTGAATGTAAATGGATTTTCAAGAAGAAAACAGACGCTGACGGTAATGTCACCGTATATAAAGCTCGACTTGTCGCAAAAGGTTTTCGACAAATTCAAGGAGTTGACTACGATGAGACCTTCTCACCCGTAGCGATGCTAAAGTCTGTTAGGGTTCTACTAGCAATTGCTGCTTATTTCGATTATGAAATTTGGCAGATGGATGTCAAAACTGCGTTCCTCAACGGAAACGTTGAAGAAGAGTTGTACATGGTACAACCTGAAGGTTTTGTCGATCCTAAGGATGCTGATAAAGTGTGCAAACTTCAGCGATCCATCTATGGACTGAAGCAAGCATCCCGGAGTTGGAATCTTCGATTTGATGAGGTGATCAAAGGTTTTGGATTTGTCCAAAATTATAAAGAAGCTTGTGTTTACAAGAAAGTGAGTGGGAGCTCGGTTGCATTCCTGGTTTTATATGTAGATGACATATTACTTATTGGGAATGATGTGGAGCTGCTTAACAGTGTGAAAGATTATTTGAATAATAGTTTTTCAATGAAAGATCTTGGTGAAGCTGCATACATATTGGGCATAAAGATCTATAGAGATAGATCAAGACGCTTAATAGCACTTAGTCAAAGTAAATACCTTGAGAAGATAGTGAAGAAATTCAATATGCAGGATGCAAAGAAAGGTTCTTTGCCCATGTTACAAGGTAAGCCATTGAGTATGACTCAGTGTCCAACTACGGCAACAGAAATAGAAAGGATGAAAAAAATCCCCTATGCCTCGGCCATAGGTTCTATTATGTATGCCATGTTGTGTACTAGACCGGATGTGTCCCATGCTCTTAGTTTGACGAGCAGGTACCAGAGTGATCCTGGAGAGGCTCACTGGACAGCAGTTCCTAAAAACGTTACTCGATGCTAACTTGTCTATGGTGGTGATGAAGAGCTCTCCGTAAAAGGTTACGTTGATGCTAGCTTCGATACTGATCCAGATGACTCGAAATCTCAAACAGGGTATGTCTTTATCTTGAATGGAGCTGCGGTTAGCTGGAGGAGTTCCAAGCAAACCGTCATTGCGGCATCTACATTAGAGGCGGAGTATATGGCCGCTTCTGAAGCAGCGAAAGAAGGGATATGGCTGAAGGAGTTCGTCACTGAACTCGGCGTTGTTCCGAGCGCACTGGATCCCATGGAGATTTTTTGTGACAACACTGGTGCCATTGCTCTAGCCAAGGAACCAAGATGTCACAAGAGTTCCAAGCATATCAAACGCCGGTTTCATCAAATTCGTGAGCATGTCAATGAAGGAGATATTACCATTAGCAAAGTACATACGAATCAAAATATCGCTGATCCGTTGACTAAAGTTCTTCCACAGACAAAACATGATCAACACCAGAAGGCCATGGGTGTTAGATTTTTACCAATGTAAACTAGATTATTGACTCTAGTGCAAGTGGGAGACTGTTGGAAATATGCCCTAGAGGCAATAATAAATAAATGTTATTATCATATTTCCGTGTTCATGATATATGTTTATTTCCATGCTATAATTGTATTAACCGGAAACATAATACATGTGTGGTTGCGTAAACAACATTGCGTCCCTAGTAAGCCTCTACTAGACTAGCTCGTTAATTAATGATGGTTATGGTTTCCCAACCATGAACATGAGTTGTTAATTAATTAACGGGATCATGTCATTAGAAGAATGACGTGATGGACAGACCCAACTAAGCATAACAATATTGATCGTTTCATTAAGTTTTTATTGTCATGCCTTTTATTGTCAAGTATCCTATTTCTTAGACCATGAGATCATGTTATTCCCGGGTACTGGAAGAATACTTTGGGGACATCAACCATCGCTTCGTGACAGGGTGATCATAAAGGTGTCTTACGGGTATCTCAGAAAGTGCTTGTTGAATTACATGAATCAAGACTGGGATTTGTCCCTCCGTGTTTCGGAGAGATATACTCTGGGCCCACTCGGTAGTGCACATTCGGTAAAGCTTGCAAGCACGTGACTAATGAGTTAGTCACAGAGAATGTTGTATTACGGAACGAGTAAAGAGTACTTACCAGTAACAAGATTTAACTAGGTATAGTGATACCGACGATCAAATCTTGGGTAAGTAAAATATCGCGTGACAAAGGAAATTGTATACGGATTATAGTAGTCCACGACATAGTGGTTCAACCGATAAAGATCTTCGTTGAATGTGTGGGAGTCATTATGGATATCCTGGTCCCTCTAATGGTTATTGATCGGAGAGGTGTCTCCATCATGTCTGCACGTTCTCGAACCCGTAGGGTCACACACTTAACGTTCGGTAACGCTAGAGTAGCTCTGGGATAATTTTGTTAATGGTGTCCGAATATTGTTCGGAGTCTCGGATGAGATCCTAGACATCACGAGGAGCTCCGGAAGAGTCCGGAGGTAAAGATTTATATATGGCAAGTTGATTTCAGGGTTCCGGAAAAGTTCGGGATTTTTCGGCAGAGTGTCGAAATGTTCTAGAAGGTTCCGAAGGGTCCCACTATGGGGCCCACCTGTCCCGGACGACCAAGGGTGGCCCACTGGTCCATGTGGCCAGCCCTCCTTGGTCCATGTGGCCAATCAATGGGCAGCCCTTAAATGGGGGGGTTACCACTCTTGAAAGAAGGGGGTTACAACCTTTTAAAAGAGAGGGGGGTTACCACTTGGGAAATAAAGTGGCTGCAGCCCCCTTGCCTATATAAGAGAGGAGAGAGGCGCACCAAGGGTGTCCAATCCCTGCCGCGCCTCCTCCTCCCTCTCGTGCACTGCTTGGCGAAGCCCTGCCCGCGGGGAATTCTCCACCATATCCACCACCACGTCGTCGTGCTGCTGGAATCGTTCACATCTACTTCTCCTTCGTGCTTGTTGGATCAAGAACAAGGAGACGTCATCGAGCTGTACGTGTGCAAGCCTCCGGAGGTGCTGCTCGTTTGCGGTGCTGATCGGATCGAACCTCACCAACAACTTCACCGAACTGCGTTGAAATAAACGTTCAACGCGCGTGTTCTTCGAGGGTATGATGATCTACTCTCCCCGTTACTAGCATCTTCTAGATTGGATCTTGAGTGTTGCTTCCGCATGTGGGAGAATTTTTTTTTCTATCACGCAAACTCCTACATCTTCCTACTGTCGGAGACCACCGTATGCAAGCTCCAGCGAGACATCCCCCTCGACGCCCCCTTCCCCGACAAGCACATCCCCGGCGCCGCTGACGAAGAAGAGGAAGAGGAGGAAGAGACCTCCACGGAGCAGTCGTCGTCGTCTCGGCGGAGCGCCGCGGACAGGACGGACAAGAAGAGGAGGAGGAGGAGACAAAGCAGCAGCGGAGGGACCTGCTCGGCGGCGGCGCCTTGCCGACGCCGTGGACACCAAGGTTCGGGGTGATTTAGGGCGGGATCAAGGAGTGAAAGCATGGAGGCGGTGAACAAATCCGGAGCCAACACTGATTTGGTAATGGCAGTGGTGGAATCGAGGATAGAGCATGCGGAGAAGTCAATCGACGAACCTCAACTTCACCTCGGAGGATAGAGATGCTAGAGCGCCTCAACCTCACCTCGGAGGAGGCCGATGTAGTCGACGAACTAGCTGACGTCAGATACCCTGGCCTACGGCACCTAGGCAGCCGCGTCCCTGTTCGCGGGTGTATGCGGGCTGATGCGGGATACCGCATTGTTCTGCATTAACTGTAGCGGTGCGTGGTGGACAGACGCGTACACCCGCGATGGATGATTGGCCCGCATGCAATCTGTAGCGGACAGCCGCAACCCGTCCCGCTTGAAACCTGACGCCGCATGCACCGCATGACCGCATGCCCTTGGCAACCACGCACGCATCGCTGCCGCTGCGCGCCTACTGCTGAATGGCCTGGTCGCAACATGCAACGCAGGCTCCCAACTAGTACCTTGGCCGCCCATATGCGTCCGTCCACGTGCCGCCTTCGCCTTGCACGCGCATCTCGCCGAGTCCACAGATCGATCTCATTGCTTTTATAGCGTGTTTGGCAAACTTACAGTAGGGAATGGGAATTTGGTGGTGGGAGTTTGTAGATGCGGGAAACTGATTTTTAATCCCATTCCCTTGTTTGGTTTGTGAAGAGAATTGATAGTGGGAATTTGAAAGCATTCGCCCTTGTTAGAGCATCTCTAGCATCTAGCAGATCCCTTAGAGCATCTCTAGCGGATCCCAACTCGTATAAGAGGAACCGTAAAACGATTTTAAGGGTCGAAAACGCGCAAGGCAGAATAGATCCTACAAATCGAACCTTAAATCCAAACAAAAGTTGTTCGTGCTGAAATTCAGATATGCAGTTCATTCAGTTCATACGAGTTCAGATCATACACACATAATTTACATAATTAAGGGAAACTAGGGCTAGATCTACTAAACCGGAACACTAAACCTAACCCTAATCTATGCAAAAGGGGCCCGGTCCCGGGCCTCGCATTTCGTCAGCTGAGCCGCCGAGCTCACTCGTCCTCGGAGTCGGAGGGGACGTTTATGAATTCGAGTTGGCTCCTCGCCTCCAGCTGCCACACCCGCTCCCACGCGAGGTGCTCCTTCTCCTGCCGGAACCCGCGCTCGAGGAGGTCGGCGTTGTAGTCCTCGACGTTGACGAGGTAGTCGTCGTCGCTCTCCTTCGTGTCGACGTCGCTCTCCTCCGCGCGAGAACGGACGGCGGCGACGGCGACCGAGAACGAACGACACCGCGCGAGCTCCCGGCCTCATAGTCGAGATGGAGAAGATCGGGGAAGGGGGCGCGGTGTATTGGCCGGAATCGCTCGCCGGAGAAGTGGAGAAGTACGGCGGCGGCGAGGGATTGCGGCGGGGGAAATGAAGGGTGAAAACCCTATTTCGCCGGCGAACCCGTAGATATAGCGGCCGCGCAGGTCAATTTACGGGCCATCGTAAGGCCCGTTTTAGGGTCTCTGGTCGGGCCGAAAAAACGAGCCCAAACCTTAAATCCGCCGGAATTATAGGTGTTTGTCCTTTTTAAGGGATCTACTAGAGATGCTTTTAAAATGGTCAAACCCTTAAAATAACCAAAATAACTGTCATTTTAAGGTTTTGCGCGAAAAACGTGTCCATTTCAGATCTCGTAAACTGGTCCGACACTTAAATTTTTTTAAGGAAACCTTAAAGAAAACCTCGTATCCCTTAGATATGAAGTTTTTGGGTCAATCTTTAGTATTTCCTTATCCAGTCAACGCTCGGCGGGAGGGAATATTTAGCTCCAACTGTCACCGGACCACCGCAACTGTCGCCGGCGCCGCCGCATCTCGAACTCGATTCCATGGCAAACCGGCTTGATTCTAGTATCAATCTTTGATTCGCGACGAGGAGGTTCCATTCCCCACGATCAGGTACACGGGCCGGAGGCGCAGCTCACCGACGGGCGGGCGGTGGCGGTGCGGACATGGCGGCCGGCATGTGTACTAGCTAGCTCAACCTCAACAAAATCGATCGGTTCTAGTACTGTGCAGCTAGCTCAATCTTGTACGTATCTAGTAGTACTAGATGGATCGATCGATTGATGGATCGATGGATTGGAGCCAGCTAGCTCAAATATCTAGTAGATCGGGCAGCTAGCTCACGGCGAGCAGTGGAACACGGGCGGCACACGGCGCGGGCGGCTTACGGCGGCGCGGGCGGCACACGGCGAGCAGTAGAACTGTTGCGGCGAAGCAGTGGATTCGGTCATGGAGATGCGTGATTTGGCGGAGGGGATTGGAAACGTACACTGGTGTTGGGAGGAAGAAGAAACCACAGGGAATATTCGGTTTTGCAGTAATTTTTACGGGATCTGTTCTGTCCGCGTCGTTTCTACCCCTTAAAATGCTTTTACGGTTTACTTTATACACGTTTTAAGGGTTGGATTTTTAAGAAATCTGCTAGAGATGCTCTTATGGTGTGTTTGGTTATGCTTTTCTGCCCCGACCAGGACCACCGGGCCTGCCGGTGCCGACACTTTCCGGTCAGGCGGGTCAGCCGGTAGCGCCGGCGGTGTGTTGGAATTAGGCAACGTTCGCGTGTGAGAGAGCTAGCTACGAACAGATCGATCTAATTGATTGCATAGCTAGTTAACCACCTTGTTTTCCATAAGGAGGCCAGCTTTTACGTCAGTACGTGAGCCCTGCCGCCGGTGTTCGTACCGGGGAAAAAGCGTGGAGGTGGCGCCTGGCGACGAGAGGAGGAGTAGGTGGCGCCCGGCGACGAGGAAGGAGGCGGCGGCGGCGCCTGTCGTGAGGAAGGAGGAGGCGGCGGCGCGTCGCTCGGCTTAGTCGCGTCGTGCCCCGGTCGATCCGTGAGGGCTGCATCTCAGGTCGCATAGGATGGAAGCATTATGCTGCGACACACTCACAAAAAAAAGATAATAATGAGCAAGAACACGCCATGTATCAAAATTCCTGTGTTGTGAATATGTCTCGAGTTACTCTTTGTTTAATTAATCTTTATTTGTGATATATGATTGTGAATCTATGGTATTTTTTTTGTTACTGCGTATATTTTTTTGACCTTCCAAAAAGGTCATTGGCAATACGCGTATAATTTGGTGGCTTCAAATAAATGGTTTCTCGTGGTCATAAGGATATTACAGACAATTTCTACCAAAATCACAGTTTCACAGTTGGTCCAGCCAAACAGTTTCCAGCTTTCTCACAGTTATCTGCTCGCAGCTGATTTCTCACAGCCCACAACTCACAGTAGCTTTTTCAGAATCCACAGCAGAACCAAACAGACCCTTAAATGCCAGAGTATAGGCATGTGAATAAACAATAATCTTTCTGCCTAATTAAATACGACCAGATTTTCCGTCACATCGTACTTTGCAGGAAGCGAGACACTGTCAGATGAACTCGTTATTCAGACAAGGACCAATTTCGGGTGAGAAATTAATCGGTAATAGAGTTCCATCGTATCTATCTATCTATACTTATTTTTATAAGACAACCTATTAACATGCATTAAATTAGTCTATCTTTTACCCGCAAAAAAAAAAGTCTATCTTTTACATGTAATGTGTCCACATCATCCACTATTTGAGCCATTCATTTATTCATGTCATCCCACATTTATTAATAAAAATCTATTCATACATGCAATCTATTCACATTATTAATTCTTTTAGCCATACAATTTTCACATAATTATTTTTTTACGGTTAAATATACGAACATTTCACGGTGATTAAATTTAAATTCTCGACTATTGTGACAAATCAAATCCTTCATATTCCCGAAAAAAATTCATTTCATCTTTCAAATATCTTTTCTTTTATAATACAATTTTGTTGCGGCGGGGTATCTTTCTAGTTACTACTCACTTCCATGGCCTGACTAAATAAAATCACATGCAAGCAAATCCAATCGATGGAGCACTTTGAGCTAGCTAGCACAATGGATCAATGGATCGATGCACAGCTAGCAGTACAATCGATCAATCGCAGTCCATCCGGAATTGGGACGCGAGGGCGGGGCTTGCCCTGCTGCTCGAAGATGCTTGGCGAGGTGGATGGAGAACGCGCAGGCGCCCGACGCAGCTTTGGCATCGTCCGCGCTCTCTACGCGGCGAGAGGCGTGAATTTTGAGAAGCCCAGCTCGCGGGAACCGGCCATGGCGGTCGTCGCCGATCTCCGCCTACGCTTGTCGGAAATGGCCGGAAATGCCCGGAATCGGCCGAGGAGCGCCGGCGGGAGCGGTTCCATGTTGAAATTGGAGCGGAAGCGGTGGGTATGGCCGGAATCGATCTCGGGCGGCAGCGGCGGCGGCGTCAAGGACGGAAGGTAAGGGAGATGAAAGTTCCTTCCCACCAACCGTTTTCTGAGATAAGAGAAACCATAAAAATTGTCCCCAAAAATTTAGATATATGGGATATGAGCCTCCTTTTAAGGTTTCCTTAAAAAAAATTAAGAGTCGATCCAGTTTACGAGATCTGAAATGGACAATTTTTTCGCCTAGAACTGTGAAAAGCGGTTATTTTAAGGGTTTGCCATCTTTTAAGGGATCTGCTAGAGATGTTCTAATTCCCTGTGCCCTTCCCTCTACAACTCTCATGCCTTCGGCGGTGACCCAGTACACCACTGCATATTGTAGTGTATAAATCATTGACATAATACCCACGGAAGTACCATTCCATAAATATTACATCACTCAGAATAATACAACAGAAACATTGCGACTCCAACTTTATTACACACTGCTAAATATTACAAGTCAGAAGTGCATTAAAGCTTCAACGTACTCCTCCGATATCGGAGGAGATTCAAGTACGGGGATGTTGACAGGTGTGAACCTACTAAGGATAGAAAGTATTAAACTAAGAACCATTGGGGCTCAACAACCTAAGTAGTACTAGTCTAGTATTGCTCGGCCTGGTTCTGATAGCTAAGATCTAAGTCTCGATCTCTTCCTCCACGTCATCTGCTCCGTATGCAATCATGTAGTCGACGTCTTCGACTCCACCGGATAGATCTGACTCCTCGAAGTACACCTCGTCTTCATGGTATGCTCCAATGCCGTCCTCAGTCGCCTCCTCCAAGTCTAAGCAGGGGTTAACTGGGGAACGGATGAGTAACAGCGTTACTCAGCAAGTTCAGCATAACGCTTAGATAAGTGGAATGCACTAGCTACCGTCATGACCAAAGGTCGTAGATGTATATGCAAGTTTTGGAAAACATTTGTTCAAAAGGTCCAGTTTTAGTTTTAGAAAACTATTTCAACAGCCTCCACGGGTCTTTAGTAATCACTTGGGATTCTTTCCCCGCATCGTTCTGTAGTTCCCTCCTGTAGCAAGGATGTAGCAACTACAATTTCTTTTGTTGATTCTGCAGAGTTGCATCACTTTACCCAACAGCAGCCTGTCCCCTTATGCTTTCTCAACACACCATGTGTGTTATAGCCATGACACAGGGCACCAAGTCATGTGGAGCTCCTCCCCGCACAACACATATCCGCCCCTTGTGACGCAGCCGGTAACAAAGACTAATAGCATGCCACCACTCCTGAGCTACTATTCCAATTCACCCCGTCAGGTGGGAAGTATACGTGCTTCCACGCTGTTGGCCGCCGCAACGGACCCAACCAGGTTTACCCTGTCGAGGATATGTGAACGAGGGAGAATACTTCTGACTTGCCCATCCATAGTAAATCTGTTGGTCAATGCGATCGATACGGCGCAAGGACCACTGTGACATGGGTAATTAATCCTGGATATATACTTTCCCGTACGATGGAACCTCCACCAAGATATCCATACCATACCATGGTTCCATGGTCCGCCAACATTAATAGATAGCAATTCACATCATTCAAAAGTAACAATTTATTTTAATGCAGATGATAAACCATAGTAATTTGCAAGTAATTTGATAAAAAATACTTCAACAGAGGACATGCAAGTTGGAACTTGCCTTGAAACTGACAAGTAGTGCAGTCTAAAACTTCCGGCGATTCGCGACCCTCGGGTTTGAAAGTTAGCATCATTGTCCATATAAGACAATGTTTAAAGATCCAAATTTATGCTATTATGCATAAGATGAGATGATTTTTAGTTTTCTAAAAAAAACCCCAAAGATTTATTTATTTCAAATATTTTTGGATTTAATTCATGATTTCTTTATTTCTTATTTAGGATGAGTAACAGGATAGTTAATGTTTGAAAATGATTTTATAGTTCAAATAATATTTTGAACTTAGTATTCATTTTCCCATATTATTTTCTTTTGGAAAATATTTTCTATAAAACATTTTCAAAGTGATTTCCACTTAAGGAACTTTGAATTTTCTTTATAAGAAATAATTTTCAAAAATTCTAAGAAAAACTTCTTTTAAATTCCTTGATTTATTTGGATTTGAATTCATATTTTTATTGGATTTTTAAGACTTTATTTGACTGCTTAAAAATTCATTGAAGTTTGAATTTATTTGATTGTAAAATTACCAAAATGCCCCTGGTCGGTTCAACCCTAACTGGTTGAACCAAACCAAAAAAACTGGCTCGGGTTCGGTCAACCCGACCGAGCCACTCTCTCTCTCGCTCGTGCTCGTCCCCTTCCTCGCTCGCTCCTACGACTGAAATCGCCTTCGCCGTCGCCGGTCTGCTCCGGCGAGCTCCGACCTTGTTTGGTGCTAGAGGTTTTGAGGGGATAAGTGGGGATAATCCCCACAGGGATTGGGTGAAACCACTCCACTCACCCAATCCCCTCTAAACCTCTTCCATCCTAATCCCTTACAATTCCTTTGTTCAAAAATGTCATTTGGTAGGCAGGGTATTGGGGGAATACTTTCCAGGTAGGCCCACGGAGCCTAAAGCACAACCCGCCAGGCAGAAGGCCCAAGCCGGGTTAGGAAGCAGGCTACCTGGGCCGGGTTGCACTTGGGGCCGCGAGCTTGCGAGGAACCCGACCACAGAAGGAAGGACCCGGCCAAAGCTCGGTGTCCTGGTACAAGATGGAGTTCCAAACTTGGAGAACACGAAGGACCTAGAAGGATCTAGAGTAGGACTCCGACTACGAGACAACCTCACGGTAACTTGTACTCCCAGGGACCCGGCCGCCTATATAAGGGGTTCCTGGGTCGTAGATCGATAAGCTCGGAGCAATCAAGCAAACCTAGTTCTCGATACCCAAGTAGCGGAATCGCACCTTGTAATCGAGATCATCATCATCAATACAACAAAGCAGGAGTAGGTCTTTACCTCCATTGCGATGGGCCAAACCTGGGTAAATCCTTTGTCCCCGTAAGAGCTAGACAATCTCCTGAACATCAGATCGTTATGACCCCACAATCAAGTCGCCGTCAGGCGACATCTGCCGTGACATCACCACGACACAGGTTTGGTGTACAAATTAATATTAGCATTTTCAAGCAGCAAGTAAAGCAAATCAACATCGATTATTAAAGATTCAATCTTTACAGCGGCACATGAACAACACCGTTTCAAAATCAACATCCAACAATCCCAGCATCCAAATTTTTCCACTACAGTTTCCTCAACATTACTACACCTGGAAGCTGCCAACAACTATCCGCAGTAGCAAAGCAGGGAGCTAGCAAGTGGTTACTAGCAACTGAATATCTGTTTCCTGGCATGATATGATTTTGTTGAGAACTCTAGATGCTTACTATTCCAAGGATCATATGGTAAGTATCATGGTTCCATGTGTAGAAAGAGACACTCTAGCAGAAGCCGCAGTAGGAGCAGGAGCTCACGTTCAAGTTCAACCTCTCTCTCTCCAAGGTAATTTATGCTAGATGTGCATGTTGAAGAAGATTTTGGGATGTATATCATCTGAAGAGTGGGCACACTACAGGTAGATCAAGACACTGAAAGTATCCTCATCGGCTCCTTGGTTGTCTTCGGTGTTTGATGATAAATTCTAGCTCCCATTTGCTTATGAGGCTTGAGAAGATGCTCACATATTTTGTACTCTTACTATTTGAGACCAAATTTAGTTATGACTCGGTATATGATGGAGCCATGTATATTATTGTAGCTGATTTACTTAAATGGAATTCAATGCATCATGTGACTTTGTTTGAACTGTCAAAAAAAATATGTTGAATGGTTAATTATTTATATATATAATTATTCAGATGTTTCGTTTTGAGGGTCAAAAAAAGGTAGGAGGTGAAAGCTAAACACATTTGTGAAACAAGACGATAATCGATATATTTATCGTCCGTGGCAACGCACGGGATCGATCGACAATTCGCCACAATTAGCTATTGTATCCGTGTCGCCCTTCGGTTGGAGAGCTGACTAGCTAGATGTGTACGTTTTGTGTTGTGTTTTGTGTCAAATATTGTGTACGTGTTGAGTTAGGTTTGGACTTGGAGTTGTATTAGGTGTGGATAGGTACGAGTAGTGTTCGAGTCGAACTCTTATAATCTGGGTCTCCCATATAATGAGGGGAGCACCACACGTGTAACCTATGACGACTTGATAGCAACAGACACGCAGGGGGAGCCGGCGGCTTGTGCCGGCGCCTAGGGCGGCCAGGGTTGCGGTATCAGAGGGAAGGAGCGCCCGTAGTCATGCCCCGCAGATGTAGGCGAGTTCGCCGAACTGCGTTACCAAATCTCGGTGTCGTCATCGTGTTGTTGATTGTTTGGTTCTCGATAGATCCACTATGCGCCTACGACGGTAACAATTGGTATCAGAGCGAGGTTGAAGGCAGCGGATTGTTGATCTAGATGAGGATGGAGAAATTAGACGTTGTGATCAGAGGTCGTCCGCATCGCAAATCAAGGCGGCAGCGGTGAGAATCTAATTGGGACACGTCGAAATTTCAAGAAGCAATCGGAAAGCAGAAGTATCCAGCAGGCTGCAGGTTCAAAGGGGCTCTCGGCGAGAAACAGATCGTACCGATCCGATCACCAGCTCGGAAGGAGTCCGCGTCGATCCGGAAAAGCACGGGCTGGTGCGTGATGGGAAAGACGCAGAAGGGCGGTCGTGCGCACAGCAGACAAGGCGGTCGAGCAGGCAGGCAGACGAGCAGCCCGAGGCGATGGCGCTCTGCGGGGCAAGATCCACTGTGGTCCAGGCGTGGAGTAGGCCCCAGCCTGGTGTGGCCCAAGGGAGCTGGTGCACTGGAGGCCGGAGCGGTGCTGCAGGAGCGCATGCAGCTTGTGCGTGCGATGCTGGATGCCAGGCAGGAGCCGTGCAAGGCTGACACATGCAACGGGATTTGTTACTTGAAAAAAAAAAAGAGGCGTCAATACGTGGTTTGCTTATCCATTGGAGTAAAGAAAAAAAAAGGAGGTTAACCATGGAGCTTTGGCCACGTAGGATGAGGATGCAAGATGCGGTTTGATTGATTCAAATCATTGCAGTTCTTTGTACGTGGACATGGAGAGCACCAAGGCTTTTTTTTTTTTTTTGAGATTTTTGCTCGGAAAGGGATGGAAGCGGTACACGGTAGAAAGACGCAGAGTCGCAGGTTCCCAGGAATATTGACAAGGTTTGGTCAATGTTATTTGATCCGAACGTTGTATGGGCGACGCTCGATGATGTAGCATGGGGCCAAGTTGATCAAGATGGACTGGATGCGGCGACTAACGACGTGCTGGAGCGTGTCGTGAGGATCATGCATACACAGGGTGCCGGACAGTGCGCGGAAGGTGGACTGGGCACAGGGTGGAGCATGCGTGCAGTCGGATACGTTCGGCTGGGTCGGACTGGACAGTCTGACAGATCGACGGGAGGTCGGTTGGACAGAAGACGGTGAAGATCGGCGACAACGACGTAGGAGCGTGAGGGCTGATGGTGTCCGTATTCTGTGGCGTGGAAACACGTGGCGCATGGATATGCGTGCTTCGACATGCGGTGGCGCGGGGCCGATTAAAGATGGAGCGCTTATGGGATCTTGAGGTAGGCGGGGCGCGGGGTGGATTGATCATCTACCAAGGAGTCATGTTGAAGGTGGAGCTGGAGTCTCTGGCGGAGATTTCACTCGGCTGATGGAGGGGCTACGGCGTAAGCATGCGGAGAGTCGAAGCCTAGTCAGCGGGAAGGCGAGAAGCACGTTGGTCGGACTGGACGTCAGGGTTCGAGAGATACGTGGAACTCGGCATCGGTCGGGTATGACTGATGGTTGTCTGCAGTGGGGCCTGAGGTGGTGTGGGTTAGCGACCCGGTAGATCTTGGCCAAGATTGCGGATGCTCGACGCGGTAGTAGCGGCGAGGCGTGCGGTAAGCACGAGACACGACGACAAACCAGGGCACAGGCGGTCAGACATGTGGTCAGATAGGTGTGCAGGAGTGCTGAAGCAGTGTTGACGAGTATCGGATTCAAGATGGTGACTGGATCTATGGATATTGACATGTCAGGTGATAGACAGGAGTCAGCCATGGGGAATCTGAGAAAGTGTTGGAAAGTCTGAAATGTCGGAAACGTGGAGAGTACATGGCCGTATATTCTGTGATGTTCAGTGCACATGGCAAAGTGCAGGTGACTAGATACAGAAGGAGGCGGAGTGCTATAGCGGTGGGACATGTAGAAGACTATCCAGGATGAGACGACCGTGAATTTGATTCAAGGTAACTAAAAGGCGACGGTGAATTTTCTTCAAGTTGAAATCATTTTTTACGCAGACCACTGGTCGGTGTGTGATGATGTTGAAACAGGAAGAAGGGACTACAGTTGCAGGTGGAGTCATGTGGAGTCTGGGAGTAGCAGTGGAGCTTATGGAGATAACTCAAGTCCGGAGTACATGGAGGTTTGACGCATTGACAAATTCAAGGTGGTGGACAATATTCGCCAAGGTGGAGTTTGTTGTGTTTTGTGTCAAATATTGTGTACGTGTTGAGTTAGGTTTGGACTTGGAGTTGTATTAGGTGTGGATAGGTACGAGTAGTGTTCGAGTCGAACTCTTTTAACCTGGGTCTCCCATATAATGAGGGGAGCACCACACGTGTAACCTATGACGACTTGATAGCAACAGACACGCAGGGGGAGCCGGCGGCTTGTGCCCACTACTGCAGAATAGTCTACCAGTGACGGGCCAAAAATGCCCACTAGTGACGGGCAAGACGCCCGTCACTGATGACTAGTCACTGGTACCGTCACTAGTATTGACGGTCATTCAATCGTGCCCGTCACTAGTATATTTTTAAAATTTTAAAAAAAATACAAAAAAATTATTGCATTTCCACGAACACGAATATTCTAGATAGCACAATAAGATGTTATAAATATTAAATGTATTTTCCACGAATATTTCAGATAGCACAATAAGATGTCGTACCAATGATACATTCACATAACCCAATATGACATAGTATTTGCACAGATAACCCTTTGTTAGTCGGCGGACAACTAGATCAATCTATCCATGGCGATGTCGGTGGCAACCCGAACGATGCTGCACACACGGCGCTGCATCCTGTCCGGCCTGCTCTCACCAACGACGATGTCTCCATCCAGTCCGGGGAAGGGGGGGGGGGGGGGGGGGGGGGGGGGGGCGTTGCCCGCGGCGCTCGGGCGAAGCATCGTGTTGGTCTGCAATTAGTAGTTTGATTTTATCATAAAACCTGCATCAGTACCCTATATGTCCAGCAGACTACACAAATTGCAGTAAAAAAATACCAATATGCGATTCAACTCACTTCTTTAGCCAGGAGACTAAGGCTTTGATATACTGCTCGGCAATCCTCAGGCTGACGGCCTACAAGAGCAGCAAACCATTTCAATTATTAAATGTTTGGGGGGAAATTGATTGACTGTACACTTTATTCAGAAAGCAATCATCATTTCAATACAACTGCTATTCTACCTGTTGGTCGGGTAGGATTTCATGACATCGTTGCTCACATGACATGTTTATACTGATTGGAGTTTTGTTGATCTGTCCTATGATGTCTCTCTTAACCTGATCTGAAGCAACAAAAATAAAATAAATGAGCATATTGCCAGAATATTGTAGGTTGCATATCTATGAAAGAAGTCGAGCATACATGAACATCTGTAAGCATGCAGTGAACAATGTTCACAAATGAGTCAGTGCAGAATCCTTGTACCATTCAGTACCATTCAGATTTTCCATCATAGTATACGTGTACCTACCATCCATGGAGAACTTAATGTTAGAAATATAAGCTTTATTCCGAGTAAAAACGGATCTTGAACCAGGGGCCTCATGCTGCTCAAAGCTACAAGATTAAAGAGAGTACTGATATTAAAAACGGTACAGAGCAACTTCAAGATGATAAACTCAAGTAGAAGACAACAAATCAATGACCACTTTATGCTCTTCTAACCAAAGTGCTGAAAATTGAATTAATTAAAGAAGCAAGTATCAAATGAAAGCTAACTGTTTGGAATGAGTATCGCAAAGAGCCACAAGTCAGTAGGTCACAAGTAGAATATATCCCTTTGAGCTGCTGTATACCAGTGTATTACAATGAGAACTGAGAAGTGTGGAACTCCGCAGAGGCTATAACCTCTACAGACCATAGAAAAAACCTACCATGGCAACAGATTGCGACCTCAAAACCTCAACGGACATATTAAAGAAAAGGTCAATTAGATAGACCAGTAAAACCTGCCATGGCATGCCTCTAGTAAGTTGTTCAATCTAGTACCACAGGTTAAAAAATAAGATGAGTTGAGGATGTAAATTTCTCTGTTCTCAAACCTATACAGCTATAGGAATTAAACCGAGTTTCTAGATTTGGAAAGTTAATACCTGAGATCCTGTCTGTTGGTTAAACATCAACAATACTGAAACTTCGATTACTAATTTGCAACTTCCAATTCCACAAATCATCTGCATATGAATGCCTCGCCATCACTGCTAACAAAAGAACAGGAGATGATAAATGTCAGTATCTAAAGATGGTCAGGTTTGCCTTCGTAGATATAACAAAACTAGCCTTTCAGCGTGAGTGGTCAGGTCTGTCCAAGATGTACAGTGAATCTTTACCAAAGACTACCTCGTAGAACCAATCGCCTTCCAGAGCCCACCGAAGCCTGTCACATCTAGTGCTTCCGGCACCAGACTCCCGTGCCCGAGAGCAAGAAACAGAGGATGAAGTTTTGGCAAAAGAAGAGGAATCACCTGCTCTTAGTCATGGCGGCGCTGCTGCTCGAAGTCCTTCCTCTGCTCCGCCCGTCCCGGCCGTTGTCCTGCTGTTCCTCTGCCACCACGGCTCCACACCCGATTAGTTAGCATCTCAGATCTGGGCGGGAGCCCCTGATCTACAAGCCGATGCCCTTAGGCTGAGCGAGGAGGGAGGTTGTGCTAGATCGACAGGGGATGTACGCGGAGCTCGGCAAGGGATGGAGGAGCCGAGGAGGAGAAAGCCGAGGGCGTTAGACGGGGGAGCTAGGCGGCGCCGCAATCTGTGGTGGATTCGTGGCGGGGACGGGGCGATTGGAACTGGGACTTGGGAATTTTGACCACCGAGCGGGACATCACGCGCGAAAAGGCCTCAGCAGCGAAAAAGATTGCGCCAAATAATTGCACGGGCGTTGGTGGAGATCGTGGACTGGAGGGAGGCTTAGTGCGAGGAGATGTGGTCAAGGTGATTACGTCAGAAAGATTACGTGATAAGGTTAGACAAAGGATGGATAAGTGCGGTTATTTTCATTCAGATGCGCGGGTCAGGGAGTGCTCATGCGACGTGCATCCTATGGTTTACCGGTGACGGTCATTTACAAATGCCCGTCACTAAAAAAAATTCCTCCTCTATTGGCTTTCACAAATAATACCAGTGACGGTCACTTTTATTAGCCTGTCACTAGTGTTTCGTATTAGTGACGGGCTTATTCTTGTCCGTCGCTAGTAAACTTACCAGTGACGGACACAATTTTGCCCGTCACTAACCACCTGGTGGCTATAAGCCTTTCTGCAGTAGTGGCCGGCGCCTAGGGCGGCCAGGGTTGCGGTATCAGAGGGGAGGAGCGCCCGTAGTCATGCCTCGCAAATGTAGGCGAGTTCGCCGAACTGCGTTACCAAATCTCGGTGTCGTCATCGTGCTGTTAATTGTTTGGTTCTCGATAGATCCACTATGCGCCTACGACGGTAACATTTTGGGTATATAAGATCCAGTCTCGAAGTGTCTGGACTGGCCACCTCATGGCCTATACTACTCTTATCGGGTAGTCATGCATTATTTCTTATTCTTGTGGTCACGGCGTCACTCAATTTCAAGTCAAGCTCCAGATCGATCGCGGCCGCGTCACGAAATAGCTATGTGTATAAACTTATATCTTATCAATCATCAAGCAACCATCACTCATGATTTATGGTATACTGGAACCACGTACATACGTATACGTGTGCTCGCCAGCTGCTCTGTAGAGACCATTTACTGATCGAATCGAATGAGCGATATGTGTTGGCGTGTCTCACTTCTGGAATTATTTGAACAGTCATATTCTGGTGATCACACTTTGCTATCGACCCATCTAATAATCTTATCGGATAAAACAGTGTAGGGATATGGTGTATCCACTGCCCTTTTAAAGTCACTATATTAACAACCCACATTCCAAAATATGAGTGAGGTCAATTTGACCCGTTGTCGCACACAAAGACATGTCACGACCCTGACTGGCGACACTGGACTCAAGCCCACGAAGAGAAGCCCACAAGTGAACAGCCCACGGGAGAGAGTCGTCTCCGTCTACTTAGCCAAGACACACGCCGCCGTCGCAACTCGAACAGAATAGATCTGACAGTATCACCTGAGAAGCAAGTCGACAAATCGATCTGGGCATCCATCCCTCCACATCTTCAACTCAAATCTGGAAACGAGAGGCGTTGGATTTGATTCAGAATAGGGGTGCGTTTGGTTGGGTGGCTATCCCTCGGGTGGTTAGTGGTAGCCAATTTTTGGGTGGTTACCCTGTGTTTGGTTCATGGTGTGGGATGGTTGAGGGTAGCCACATTTTAGGCATATTCCTTGAAAAATGTGGTTGAGCTCAACCACCACAAAAGTGGTGGTTGAAGCCAACCACCCCGGACGAGTTGCTGCGGTTAGCTTAAAACGTTTTTCCGCGTGCTCACCTTACCCATTAAATAGAAATTTTACCCCTTTTAAATATTTGAACAAACTTTACCTTTTTATATATTAAAAATATTCGAACAAACTTTTCCCTTTTTATATCTTAAGAATATTTGAAAAAACTTTTCCTTTTTTATTATTTGAACAAAGTATTCCATTTTAAATATTGCGTGCTAATATTTTACCCCAATACATTAAGAAATAAGTGACCATATCACCGTAACCATCTCTAATCTCTCAAAAGAAACATAAATTTGGCTACCCCTAACCACTTTTTATCCCTTTAACCAATTTTTTTTGGCTCAATCAACCCACACAACCAAACATGAAAAATGGCTACCACCAACCACGTGGTTAGGGGTGCCCCCAACCAGTTTTTCATACCCACTCAACCAAACACACCCTAGAAAGAGGAGGAGCCGGCTCGGGGAAGGAGAAGGAAGCAGCAGTGGATTCAAAAATGGGGATGGGAGCTGATAGCAGAGGAGTTTGTCTGGTAAGGACGTGCGTGGGTACGGCGCGAGGGGTCATATCGTGGTATTTGTCGTATCTACGTACGGAGTATGAGGGATGGAGGGGAGGCCGTATTTGCCGAAAAAGCTAGTCAACAAGCTGGGGAGGTGGGTCCAAAGCTCGAATCCCCAAGGCGAGGCGGACGCCCATGATAACCATAGCGCGTGACTTTTCCCCTTTAGGGCTTGTTTGGTCGCAGGGCGCAAAGCACCCAGGGAAGAAACATCCAATCGGGAATTTCCAACTGCACATGGGATCCCCTCCCCGACGGGGAAAGTGTGCACATTCCTTGTGGCCATTTGATAGCAACACGCACAAAATTATCAGGAAAACTGAGATACTCACAACTTTTGCACAGATCATTGAATTTGTTTTTAGAAAATTAAATTAAATATTTATTCTACAAATCGGAAGTAGCTAAAAAAGCTGGAAAGTATAATAAGACACAATATTACAAAAATAACTCAAAACATCTTGCAGCACTGATTATACATGTCAATTATCGAAATTCCACAGATCGAAATCTCATCAATTATCGAAATTCCACCAATCGAAATCACATCAATGATCGAAATTCCACCGATCGAAGACATAAGTAGTCTATTAACATGAAATTCGAGAAAATGTTGGGTCAGGCCTGATGATCCATGCTCGTTCACCCTTGCCGCTGGTCTTCTTCTACTCCTCTCTTGATGGACCACCCCTGTTTTCAGAATATTTTGACAACAAATATTAAGTATATGCCTCTGTTACAATAATCAGCAAGCCAAATATGACGCTAGACACTAACATTACTTTTTTAAGAAGCAAATACTCATATTCAATACCTATCCAAAATGCCCGAGGATAGTAAGAACCTGTCACAACAGAGCACCTCAAATATATCACTACGTGCTAAACAGTATGCATATTGATCAAAGCAATCTGCAGCGCTTTAATAACATGAGCAAGACTTATGTACTCCTAACTGCCAGCTGACACACTCAAGATGGCAACCAAATCATACATGGTAATCAAAATATATCAACAATGTCAGAGCTCAGGCTGAATCTTATTGTACAGCAGTTAAGCTAAGTTGCAACAAGAAAGGGTGTCACAAAATAAAACAGGATGTATAGTTAAAATTTATTAGTTTGGTTTTGGTACAAATGCATCTCCTGCATGCCAATATATCAGTGCCAGCAGAATAGCGCCAGATCTAAGCCCACCACCATCAGTACATTATTTAGATTACAAAAATGATGAATACACCTATATGCAAGGTTTGTGCTAGAAAGACGAATGCAGCACAACCCAGAATGCCAAGGTAACGTTGGGAAATGATTATGTAACCAAAAATAATAATTCTTGTGATACCCTTTGCTGCTACTAATTTCAGGTTCCTATTGACACCAAGATATGAACTGAAAGATGCACAAACTTAGAGGCTACTACAACAGTAAATAGGTGGAACAACCAGCAAGTTGCGAAATGAAAGGGCAACACAAGTAAACTATAGAAGAACAATCAGCATGGCCTTATAAAGATCAAAACCTAGAACGCAAGCAGCAGATGCTCGCAGTAGTCGCAAACAAATAATCTATTTGACACAGCAAAACTCGCTGGAAGCATGATGTGCAATTTACAGGTTAGTGCAGCATCATTGAACAACAAACAAATACTAGCAAAAAGGTGTGATGGTTTGAAACGGGCTTAGATCTGAACTCTTCGCTACTAAGCTATCCAACCATTCACCTCTTTGCAGCACGCAGTCGATGATCTTCTGCTGCCATGATTCAAATTATGGATAAGTAAACATGTGATGCAAATGATTGAATTAAAGAAGTCATAACTCAAGAACACATGTGGCATTCAGGGTAGCTGCGAATGCCAGAAAATGGGTTAGAAACCATATGCACACCCATCAGGTCTCCTACCTATGACTACGGGCTAAAAAAGCTTGTATAAAAATTATGACTCCAGCCAAAACTAAGATGATTATCCTCTATACAAAGATTAAAGGAGGCACTAATAGAGTGGCACTTGATTATTCCATTTTACTCCCCGCATGAACTCTAAAATGTACAGCAAAGGATGCAATGGAGAGTTTAAATTGTGGAGAGAAGGGGAAGGAGGTTGTGCTGATCTGCTCACCAGTCACCAGTGATCTGAGGATGGCTTGTAGCGAAGGAGAATAATCAAGACTAGTTGCTCACGTTTCTAGATCTGGAGCAACCAGGTTGTCGTTGATGGTAGCAAGCTTGTGGATCTGGAGCAACAATCTAGTCAGTGCAGTAACGGGAAGGGATTCCCCGGGTCAGATTTGCGCGTGGATAGCGCTCCCGGGGAAAGGTCGCGGAAAGGGCCGGTTTCCCTCCCCGATGGGCAACCAAACGGCGTCGTGGGCTCCCCCGGGTCAGATTTGCGCGTGGGCTTCTCACCCGGGGAAAAAGCCAGGATCCCTCGTTTTCCCTGCGCACCAAATGAGCCCTTACGAGGTCGACGTTCCTGTTCAAGTTCTTCATCGACCGTTTCGGACGGCGAGCGCCCCTCCTCGCCGGTGGAATCCACATGCCCGTCTCTGAGGAAATTATTGGCACCATCATGGCCACCAAGCTCGGCGATGAGGCGAGCTCAGTCGACCATACGCGGTGGCACTGTTCGTTCTCGTGGCCATCTACGTGGTGGGCTACAAATGGTCCTGGGGGCCGACGAGTTGGCTGGTGCTGAGCAACATCTTCGTGTTGGAGGTCCGCTCGGCTGGGCAAAGCATCACCGTGGCAGCAGTATTTGTGTTCATCATCCTCCTCACGCGGTGCTAACGGATACTTTTTGGAAACCGTTTGAAATGTGGACACGTGGAGGCTAGCCAAGGGGCCACCGCATTAACCTCACGCATCGTGGGGAGGTGGGCGGAGCAGTCCCGCGCGAGTATAAATGCACAGCGCGGCCGTCTCCTTGAAGCGCAAATCCATCGCCTTCCGTTCTCCAAATCTTCGCCAGTTCCTCTCCGTCCAAATCCATGGCGAGAGGTACCAGCAGCAGCGGTCGCGGCCGTGGACGGGGGCACGGCCGCGGTAGGGGGCGCAGCGGCAATGCCACGCCATCGCCACCGCCCTCACCATCCGCCGAAGACCTGTTTCCGGAGCTGCGTGGTTTCGAGTTCCTGGTTGTCCTGTACAACAGCATCGAGGGGCGCCTGAGGCTCCCGGAGGCGTTCGCGGAGAGGCTCGGAGACAGGGTGCCAAGCACCATGCATCTGCAGATGGAGGACTGCGAGAACGACATCTGGGCGGTGAAGACGGTCGTCGGTGGCGGGGGGGGGGGGGGGGGGGGGGGGGGGGGGGAGTTGTACCTCGCTCGGGGGTGGAAGCCTTTCGCCCAAGCGTACAAGCTTGAGCAGGGGTACTGGATGTGCTTCGAGTTCGACGGCGACGCCGGGTTCTTCATCAAGATCTTCGACGGCACTTTATGCCGGACTGAGGCCCTAGTGTACAGCGACGACGAGGCCGAGTCTTCATCAAGAACTAGAAGTTGTAGTAGTAGCAGTAGGCTCGGCAGTAGCTACTAGCATATATGTAAGCGTTCACTTTATTATTAATATCTAGTCCGTTTGTAATTTAGTCATCATCATTATTAATATATGTATCCTATGTGGTTCATTACTAGTAGTTTCAATTCTCCATATAGTAGACTGTAGAAGAAATTCCTATCTTCTGTAAGTAGGTCCCGCTCGTCAGTGGTAGATACGCAAAGGAAACGGTTTTATTTAATAACCGTTTCCTATGTGGTACCTGCATTTATATATATATTGGCCTCGACAACAAAACCTAACCCTCTCACTCTCTTCCCCACTGTCCCAGTGTCCCTACATCTGTCCGTGGTGGTGGCTCGTAGCGGCACGGCCATCGCCGGCCTCGCTGTCTCCTCCGACACGGCGCGCCGGCACCTCCTCTCCGGCGAGATCTGTTGCTGGTAGCGTCGCAACGTGTTGCAGATGCCGGCACCTCCTCTCCGGCGAGATCTTTTGCTGGTAGCGTCGATGTGCGTGTGGCAGAGGCCGACACCTCCTCTCGGCCAGATCTGTTGATGCTAGCGGCGCAGCGTTGCAGAGGCTGGCGTATGAAAGAGGCCGGCCCTTCCTCTCCCGCCGAGTGAAAGGTAAAAATATTTGTGTGACCGGCCGTGATGCCGATGAACTAGGTTCTATATATGACAATTTCAGCACATAAATAAATTCACACACACATATGTAAATATAATTACAAACACTTATTGTTCAAACACCAGCTGTACAAACTAGTTCAACATAGACATCCAAGGCCTAGTGCAATTCACCACCCATCATCCCTCTTGTTACGCTTGATGTTGTTCGTAGATCCCTCGCCATTTTTGCACCTAGAGCGGAGCAACATGGCCGTATCCTGTCCTTCATGGTTAGGATCTTATGGTACAACTCGTAGCTCACGTACCCATCTCTATTGCTGCGTACGTGAGGTTTACTTCGTCCAGTGGCTTCCTCTCCCAGTATTTGTGCTGGTTTGATGGGAACTTCTTCTTCATGTCAGAGTATGAACTGTCGATGAGGTCCGCCGCTAGAGCACCCATTCCGTCCCTTACGTCTTCACCTGTGATTTTGTATACTAGTTGGATGTCCACGTAGTACTCTGCTGGAATGTGGAAACCCGCACGAGAAAGAACGATGTTGTCGTTCGTGATGTCCACGCTTGCGAAAGTGATATTCTCGTGTTGAAAGAATTTGCGCAGCGCCAGACAATTCTTCAAGGACCTGCACCAGTGGAACACGAGGACATGCTGGCGCATGGCGAGTTGCACGATGGCGATATGCCGATGATCACGGGTGTACTCGATGTCAAGGCCCACGAACCGGTGCTTCTCCTCTGCTAGCCATTGCTCGTACTTGGCGAGGATCCGCTCCACAGTATGCTCCTCGTTCGTGTACACCACCTCCAGAATGGTGGTGCCATGGGCAGATATGTGGGTAGTCTATGTTGTTTGTTTATGGTCGCCCATGGCTGGTGGGGGATTGGGGTGGAATGAGGGAAGAAGAGACAAAAGGAATCCGAACTGTCTGCCACAAAGAAGAGATAAAATAGCAACCGACCAGAGCAGTTACTGGATAATGGCCACCGATCTTAGCAGTTGCTTGAAAATGACAACCGAAGAGAGCAGTTGCTGGAAAATGGCCACCGACCTTAGCCTATTTTTGTTTAGGTTTCTGTGAATTTTTAGGGGGTACATCTCTTCATATTAATATGACCATCTTAAGCCTTTTCCAGTTCCACTCGTTTGCACTAATCATATCCGGATATATTTTGTATATTTAGTTAATCTTTTTTTTTTTTGCTATGACGCAGGAGTTTATTTCGGTCACACTGCATAAAAGTATCAAAACATCATTCCGAGAACCAGAAACCTTGAGGCACGGAAACTTCAGGGATGCTAGTCTTGGAGCGGGAACAGTGACGAACCAGAGCTCATAGTAGGTGAGCTCCAACTCAAAGATGGAAGGATGGCTTAACTAAGCCAACCTTCCATCTAGTTAGTTTAGTTGCTTATAGGTTTAGATAGATATGATTGTAGTCAAAGTGTAATCGGTGATTTTATTGTACCAATGTAATGATGATATTTGTTCTGTGTTATGAATGAAATAAGTTAACGTTTTAGTGCGTTGTGCAATCAGCCTTTTCATGTGTCGTGGCATATATATTACTGCTGTAGACATACGAGAAAAACTCAGTGCAAACGAGTGGAAAGAAAATCCCATATCTGATGAGCTCAAACGTAAGGCAACGGAGATAAATGTCCAACCGTTGACAAAAAGAGGCCTCATCGGTAACGGTTAAAACCTATGTTCCCGATTAGGGCCTTCACATCAGTAACGAGGCTCGGGAAACGTAGATTTTTTCCGTTCCCATGAGGGTTTTGACCCGTTTACATAGTGTCGTTCTGCACTAGTGTTCCAATTAAAATTTAGAAGAGTAAAGTGCACCCGCAGTCCTATAAGTTTGGCGTTTGGGTCAGTTTAGTCCTAAAAGTTTCATTTTGCACAAACTAGTCCTAAAAGTACATCAAGTGGTGCAAGTGACGTCCCAAACTGCCGAGCCTCCCGCGCCACGTCCACAAGGGCGCGTTTGGCGGGAGTTTCCCCGCCATGTTAGTTGATGTTTTTGCAAAGAGACCATTCGTTCTCTCTTCTTCCTCCTCAGTTATTTCCCTCTTCTTCCTCCTCTGTTATTTCCCTCTTCTCGACGCCTTGTCTGCAGCCATGGCCGGTAGTTCTTAATCAAACAATATAATGAACACAATTTGATTCTGATTTGTAATGTCTTACATGCAGCCTGGTGCAGTGTTACATGATTCAGATTTCAGTGCATAATAAGCACTACAAGCAGCCGTGCATGCAGCCTGGTGCATCAGCTGTACATGCAACCTGGTGCATCAGTTTACATGCGGCCTGGTGCATAAAAGGCACAACAAACTGATAACATTGCATCCAGATTTTGGTACCTAACAAGCAGTAAAGAAGAATTTGAACTTGATGTTTTAATACATCCGGATTTGAGTACATAACGAACTGATAATTAGCAGCTTGTGGTGTGTATCAAACCGACAACAATTCAACATACGGTTTACGTACACACCACTGCTCACATGGTTGAGCCAAAAGAAACATATTCTGTCCGAAACGAACCTATGTTCGACTCTGTCCAAAATGAAGCCTATTCATCAGTTGACATGTCCAGGACTTCACTAAACACCTTTTGTTGTTTTTGCCTTCTTCTTTTCTTGTGAATTGATGCACTAAGTGTGGCTTTGTGGATCTCCGCAGAGGAAGTGCATCGGTGCTTCTTGAGATGAAGTTATTCTCGTCGCTAGGGACCCTAGCTCGCCGGCCGCATCGAGGTTCCCTTGTCTCGTCGGGAGGAAGAGGAAAAGAGGTAGAGGAAGAGTGAGAACGTTATTTTGTTTTGGGCCATTGTGTATATCTAACTGGGCCTCTGTTTAGCTCCGTATCGACGTCGACTCGGTCAACCAGGGATGTGGCGCGGGTCGGCAAAACCTATACATCGCGTACCGCGATGCTAACCAACCTCCGCGTACCCCCCGACTACACTTGGACCTGGCCCAGTTTCTGCCGCGCCGCACTGCTTCTCTCCCCGACCGCGTCGCACTGCTTCTTCCTGCTTTCTTCTTCTCCCTTCGCCCTGCGGGGGTCGCGTACTGCTTCTGCTCCGCCGCGACGAGCAGACTGCTTCATCTCCGTCGCGAGTCCAACGTCGCAGTCTCTTCCTCCTCCCGTCGCAGGCTCGCATCGCTGCTATCCGCCTCCGGCTACGCCCCTGATTCTTATTCTCCCTTCCCCGATCGAAGAGGGGGTCAAGCACTGGTTCTGCTCCGCCGTCGTTCCTCCGCACGAGCGCACTGCTTCCTCCGCCGTAGTTCCTCCTCGACCTTCTTCACGGTGCCGCCCCTCCTCGTGGTCAGAGATCCGCCTGATTCTTCTTCTCTCTTACCCGATCGGGGGTGGGGGTCGCGCACTGATTCAGCTCTGCCGCGACGAGCGCACTGCTTGCTCCGCCGTCCTTCCTCGACGTTCTGCAAGGTGCCTTCCTTCCTCGTCGCCGACCCGGATGGAGGCTCAAGGTTCGTGTTATTCAAATTACTTTTCCGCCCTTTTTGCAGCCTGGAGGATCCCGTTGTTTTTAATAAATCAATGTCAGGGACATGATGTCCAAGATGAGAATTCTAACTAACTTTAATAAATTGATTTTTTTCAGATTGAGAATCAGATGAACATCTTCTCCCGGTGAGACACAAATGCTAGCATTTTTCGGAGAGACAAAACAATGATTCACCTGGAATAGATTTTTGATTCAGAGTGTAACCTCGGTGTACTGAAGCAGAGTGCTGGATAGTGTACGATCGTGCTAGGCTGTGCTTTTCTATTGCTTTTGATTCTCAGTGTAAGTAGGTTTCCTCAGCTGCAGATGTGATGGGGAGCTTTTGAACTTGTTCATGCTCTTGCGGGTGCTTGGGCAAGCTTGGGTATGCATTGTCTGAACTGCTTTCTGGTCACAGCGTCATACTCCCAGTGTTATCTTTTGCCCCAAGTAGATACCTAGAAAACATGTGTGGATGACTTGCCAACGTTTCTGCTGTCAATGTATAATCTAAAACTCTAAATGGTCACCAGCATTTTGTCGCCTATTTTTTGTATTACTGCAACCATGAATGTAGAAGAGTCATGATACAGTACGGGGTTCCTATATGGGTGCTTCAGATTTCGGATAGTTGTGCAGAATTTATTTTAGCGTGTACAGGGAGATAAGATTCACAACTAGCCAAATCATTTGATGCACCTACTTTCACCACTAGGGTTTTCTTATGTTTTCTATGTCAAATGTTTTGCATTATTATATTCTGATCATAGAACTGTGCCAAAGTAGACAAATATACATGCGATTCTTATTTCTAAAATATGTCCGAAATTAAAAATGGTTCCATTTTGAAAATGGTTCAATTTTGAAAATGGTTCCAAAATAAAAATGGTTCCATTTTTAAATTGTTCCGACATTTTGAAAATGGTTCCAATTTTGAAAATAGTTTCAAGTTTAAAAATGGTTCCATTTTTAAAAATGGTTACAAAATAAAAATGGTTCCAAAATAAAAATTGTTCCAAAAAAAAAATGGTTCCATTTTGAAAATTGTTCCGAAATTAAAAATTGTTCCGAAATTTTGAAAATGGTTCCAATTTTGAAAATGGTTCCAAATTTAAAAATGGTTCCAAAATAAAAATGTTCCATTTTTGAAATGGTTCCATTTTTGAAATGGTTCCAAAATTAAAATGGTTCCAATTTTGAAAATTGTTCCAAAATAAAAATGGTTCCATTTTGAAAATGGTTCAAAAATAAAAATGGTTCCTATTTGAAAATTGTTCCGAAATTAAAAATGGTTCCAAAATAAAAATGGTTCCATTTTGAAAATGGTTCCAAACTAAAAATGGTTCCATTTTTTAAAATTGTTCCGAAATTAAAAATGGTTCCGAAATTTTGAAAATGGTTCCATTTTAAAAATTGTTCCAAAATAAAAATGGTTTTCATTTTTAAAACGGTTCCAAAATAATAATGGTTCCATTTAGAAAATTGTTTCCGAAATAAAAATGGTTCCAAATCTAAAAATTATTCCTTTTCCAAAATATTTCCATTTTCATAATTCATCCATTTGAAAATGGTTCCATTTTGAAATGGTTCCAAAATAAAAATGGTTCCATTTCGAAAATTGTTCCGAAATTTTGAAAATGGTTCCAAATTTAAAAATGGTTCCAAAATAAAAATAGTTCCATTTTGAAAATTATTCCGAAATTAAAATGGTTCCAATTTTGAAAATGGTTCCAAAATAAAAATGGTTCCATTTTGAAAATGGTTCAAAAATAAAAATGGTTCCTTTTTGAAAATTGTTCTGAAATTAAAAATGGTTCCATTTGAAAATGGTTCCAAAATAAAAATGGTTCCATTTTGAAAATGGTTCCAAAATAAAAATGGTTCCATTTTTTAAAATTGTTCCGAAATTAAAAATGGTTCCGAAATTTTGAAAATGGTTCCATTTTTAAAATTGTTCCAAAATAAAAATGGTTTTCATTTTTTAAATGGTTCCAAAATAATAATGGTTCCATTTAGAAAATTGTTTCTGAAATAAAAATGGTTCCAAATCGAAAAATTATTCCTTTTTCAAAATATTTCCATTTACATAATTCATCCATTTGAAAATGGTTCCATTTTGAAAATGGTTCCAAAATAAAAATGGTTCCATTTTGAAAATTGTTCCGAAATTAAAAATTGTTCCGAAATTTTGAAAATGGTTCCAAATTTAAAAATGGTTCCAAAATAAAAATGGTTCCATTTTGAAAATTGTTCCGAAATTAAAATGGTTCCATTTTGAAAATGGTTCCTAGATAAAAATGGTTCCATTTTGAAAATTGTTCCGAAATTAAAAATGGTTCCATTTTGAAAACGGTTCCAAAATAAAAATGGTTCCATTTTGAAAATTGTTCCGAAATTAAAATGGTTCCAAAATAAAAATTGTTTCATTTTGAAAATGGTTCCAAAATAAAAATGGTTCCAATTTTGAAAAATGGTTCCACTTTGAAAATTGTTCCGAAATTAAAAATGGTTCCATTTTGAAAAAGGTACCAAAATGAAAATGTTTTCAAAATAAAAATGGTTCCATTTTGAAAATTGTTCCGAAATTAAAAATGGTTCCGAAATGTTGAAAATTGGTTCCATTTTTAAATGGTTCCGAAATTAAAATGGTTCAATTTTGAAAATGGATCCAAAATATTCAGTCAGCGAAAAAAAAAACAATGCAAAGCTACCTCCGCGTATCGCGTGTTTGCATGAGTTCACGGGCCTGGCCCATAAGCGCGCAACAATGAGGGGGGGGGGGGGGGGGGGGGGGGGGGTACGCGGCGCCAGAATTACCTCCGCGTACCACGGGATATAGGCGGTCCCGCGCGGGTCCGCGCTGAGCCGTGCAGTTTAGGACATAGTTTGCTCCACTTAATGAACTTTTAGGATTAATTTGTGCAAAACCTTTTAGGACTAAACTGACCCAAACTCCAAACTTATAGGAATGTGGGTGCACTTTACTCATTTTAGAACCGAGGCGGGTTAAACTAAATCACTACACCACGGACCAAATTTGGGGGCAATTAACAGCCGGCAAAAGTCCACTTAAGCTGGCAATTGAACTGCTAGTAAAAATAAAACTGCCAGTAAAGATTGGGGAGGGCTCATTATCTGCCGGCAAAAATAGAGATCTCCCGGCTGTCAACTGCCAGCAATAGTCGATGTATACCGAGGCAGCGGAACTGCCGGCACAGGTCAGTCCCGGCAGGTAAAACTGCCGGCACATGTAGGAGCGAAAATTTCTGCGCGGTGTCCAGACTTTGGCACGCGTTAGAGCGAAAACTTTGGGCGTGTCGCGCGGGTGTCCAAACCAAACCTGGCCAACGGGCCGGCACGGCACGGCCCAGGCACGTTTAGAGCTTGGCGGGCCTGGCACGGCACGGCCCGTGCCGGCCTGTCTAGTAGGTGGGCCGTGCCGTGCCGGCACACGGGCCTGGCCTAAAGGCCCAGGCACGGCACAGCAACTAAATAGGCCGGCACGGGCACGTTTAGGCCCAGCGGGCTTAATTTGGCCCGCTTGTTGTTTTTGCCAGTTTTAGCTTAAAAAATGCGGAAAAAATCTAAAAAAACAGAATTAAATGAGAAAAACGTAATCGTGACATGGGTTCAAAATCGTACATGCTAGCTGATTAAAATATCTACGTGCGTGTGTGCGCAAGTGTAAAAGATTCGTATACGCTAGCTAACTAAAATGCACTATAGCAATAATATGTCATCGATCTAACTACAAGACATGATTATCTGAGTGGTCTAGTGGTAACGACTGTGCGTGAGCGGAGGAGCTCTCAGGTTCGAATCCTGGAAACTGCACATATTATATATTTTGCGCCCATGTACCCGCTAAACGGGCCGTGCCGTGCCGGCAAGCGGGCCTCGCCTCCTGGCCCAGGCACGGCCTCAGGCGTGCCGTTGGCCTGGCACGGCCGTTTACTCACGTGCCGTGCTAGGCCCCTGACGGGCTGGGCCGCGTGCACGGGCCAGGTGGCCAGGTTTGGTCCAAACTCAACGCGCGCTTGGGTACTCCACCGAATCTCTAAGATAACTAAGCTCCCTGAGATTCCTGCTCTGTGGTTCATCCACGATTTGGGCCCGCAAATCAGTGACTCGTTTGGTTAGCTCGTTTTCATCCGTTACGTGTACCCGTCGCTGCGCGTGGGCCAAATTTCTTTGGGCCCATACGTCGGTGCGAGTGCCTGCGTGTGTGGGTGTGTTCGCTGTGTCTTTTGTCTGCGTGCCTGCACATGTCGGTTCGGCACTCGGTGGAAACGCGTGGGGGACACGTGCTCTCTTTTCTTTCTTCTCTCTACTTCGAGATTGGTCTCTCTCCAGGCCTCGTTTCTGGTCGTTTCATTTGCTGCGCCGCCGCCTCTGGTTCTCTGCCCTCCGTCGTCCTGTTCTTGTTTTATGGCGTGTTCTTCATCTTTTTCTCCTCTAATCCCGCGTCTTTTGTTTTTGAGGTCTGCATCCCAGTATTGTTGGATTTGGAGGCGGTTGGCGTGTGCTGGTGGCGGCGGCCGCGCCGGCCGCGTGAGGGTTGCTTCTGGTTCTGCCTTTTCTTTCCCTTAATCCGCGTTTTAGTTTACTTTTCTCGCACTGCTTGCTCGTTTTGTATAATTAGCTGTTCATGTGATTTGGTTCATCAGATTGGGGAAATTTTTAGATTGGTCCTATGCGTTTAGTGGTTCATGTGGCTGGAATCTATCGTGCCTTGTTTTCCGATTTTTAGACGAATTTATGTGAGTGTGTCGACCGATTGCTTCCATCTCGGGATCATCAGTGTGTAAATGTGTGTTTTACTGTTTGTTCTTTTTGGTCTGGATTTCTCTTTGTCATTTCTTTATTTTCCTAGATTTTTTGTCATGCTTTGGTTTGGGTTAGGGCCTGACTATGTTGTTTCTCGCAGCGATCTAGATGCAGGATATACGGGGGAGCCGAGGTGGCCGCGGCCGTGGCCGCAAGCGTCCTGGTCCATCCTCAGTTCGGAGCGCCTCAATGGATTCCTACCCCGGCGACCAAGCACAACGCGCCGCCCCTGCTCCCTGACTTGGGCAGCCTATGGAGGCTACCTGGTGTGGGTTCGATTGAGGTGAGTCTCTATTGTCTTGGATTTGATTTTCCCGTCCTTTTGCTCATAGGTTTTGGATTCTTTTCCATCTTTTGTTCATCCTTTGGTTTCTTTGTGTGTGAAGGAGCAGGGAGGGTAAAAAGGATGGCGGTGGGAGGAGGAGCAGCCAGGCCGGAGACCCAGACAGAGCTCGTGTTTCTCCATCGGCGAGCTGATGGAGCCAGGCGGGACGTTCTAGGATGCTGCATGTTCCCGGCGGGGACGCGCAAGGTAAGCCTCCCGCCGCCTTCGTCTTCCTCCCTGGCCCTCCTCCCTACCCTCCTCTTCTTAGACATCCTCCCCCGCTGACCATCCCTCCGCTGCAGCAGGCCGCCCTAACCCCCTAGGTCGATGGTAACTAGCAGACCGGCGGCAGGAAGAGGAACGACGACATAAGTTGATTGGGAGGCCGAGGATGGCCACCTCTGCATCTCCCCAAGCTGGCCTCTGCCTAGCCATCTTCTTCTCTGTTGAACCCCGTCCCCAATTCTAGCAGCTTTATCTTGAATTTGTGGCTATGGTGATATTTGCTCTCTATTAATTGCATAATAGTTGCGGTGGCGATTTGTTGTGGCTCCTGGGTTTGAGTTTGTACTTGAGCTGGCTTGAAATGGTTCTTTTTGGAGTTACTTATACAATTGTGATGGAGTTGCAGATCAGGCATTGATATGAAGCTTTGTTCTAGATGTGCCTGTACCCGTCGATCCATGGTAAGAGTCTGATTAGTCAGTTACTTGATGTCAAAGTCTCTAGATAATTTTTGTATTCAACTGAACTTCTTCTCACTTGACTCCATATCGAGTATTTTCTTTGACATAGCCTGTCAAGACCGAACCAGTGACCTCAACTACATAGGATGCTTTTTCTGTAGTTTAAAGAGTAACTATGCTACCGGCAATTTTGGTTATCATGTAATCTGTGCCATAAAGTGGAATGTTTAGTTCAGTCGGTTTGGTGATTTATTGATTGTTAAACAAATATTATTTCTTGGTTAGACTTTCTGTTGAGAATGAATATAGGTTAAAGAACATGGTGTACTATACCGTATTTAGGATGACACTATGTTCTAAGCTACTAACTTCTTGAAGTCATGCAGCCTGTATTTTATTCTCAAAAGAAAGTACTGCAAATGGAAGCAACATGGGAATTGTCAGCATGAACTTCATTTTCAGTTAAGTGACATTTTCTTTCCAGATTATACTGGCACACAAAACACAATTATTCAAACGAATTCATAAGTTTCAATAGCATAATAGTAGAAATTTGAAGCTCTCCTATATGAATAGCACAAGCCCGTGCTAGACCATCATGTGTTCTGAAAGTGAAAAGAATGCTTCCAGTGGCTTGCTATTCTCTTTGATAAATTATGTTTTTTGACAGGTTGTTGCCTAGAGGGAAAGACAAGTTATATTAGTGAAAAAGTAGAGTTACTACATTCTGCAGTGTTTTATTTTCTTGGAGTCTCATTGCACTCTACACCCAGTACACTGAATAATGTCAGCTACCTTTCAAGAGGGCTAAATTTTTAAGAAAGTGGAGATGATCTACTATTGTGCCATTTCATATTTGAGAACTGTAGATGTCTTTATATCTCAATTATATTTTCAAATCTTGTTGTTTGGTGAATAATCAATATAGAGCATCTATAGCAGATCGAGAAGTCCTTGATAATGAAGTACCTGAAGCTTGGGACGAAGCCTGACACTATCTACACCAAACATCAGTTAAATAAGTAACTTTTCAGCTTTGACTCAGTATTTGTACCTACTGGGTGTAAAATGTCAAGGGAGAGGTTACACAATTCAGCATTACTTAATACAGGGCTTACTTATGGTTTGGCAGGTCTGTAGAATCAGACAAACTAGCTGATCTTATAATACAAGCCAACAAAGCGAAGTATCATCACTTCAGCAGCATAAGGTATGTTTGCTCATAGATGCAAAAGTAATTATCACTTTAGTATTTTCATTTCCTATGGTCGTCATTCAGTGCTAATTAAATGGGTATTTCTTTGTCTCTTTTTTTTTAGGCAAATACGTACTTGTGATATTTGTCAGAACCAAGTCTGCCAATGTGACGCCTTGCTCTTTTTAAATGCTGCTTGTTCAGATCCGAAGTTCTGTTGTTTGTTATTTTAGTAGGGAAAAATAGATATGTGCCATTGCAATATTGGCGATTCAGAGAAATGCCTTACAGTTTAGCTCGTTGGAAAAATGCCACTACAACTTTGCAGTACTCCTATATATGGCATTATGCACAATTGTAGGACCAAAATGCTTGTGCCTTCTTCCTTGCTCTTCTTCCTCCCTCCACTGACCTCACATTCCCCTCTACCATGGTGGTGCAGTCCTTCCCTTACTCTCTCACTTTTTGTTCTAATGTTCTGCTCAAGAATTACTTTCTTTGTCCTGCAAATAAAAGGAGGGATGTTTGGTTAGCAAACTATTAGGATTATCTTTTAGGAGCTTACCTTTTAGGATTCTGGAAAATCTGACCGAGTAATTTATTTTATTTTTCGTTTCTTCTTTAGATAGTATAGTACATCTGTGTTCTGTATGATCATTTGAAGTGTGCACAACAGAGGTAGAAAAGGGAGATATAAAGTTGACTGGTGAAGAATCACCAACAGCCATAATTCTTCTATATGTATCTTTCGATCATACATGTTTTAGTTTGTATGTTTAAAAATTGAAGTTCTGTATAATAAGAAGGCATGAAAAAAATGTACAGAAAACTCCAAAGTTACTGATTTTGTGAGAAAACAAAGATAATGTAATTTTGAAGGATTTGTGAAAGAAGGCATGTGAAACATGTTTGGCTGAATGCTTAAATATTTTCCCTGCTTAACACTTCAAAAAAATTACATTACATTCAGTAAATATTCCAGTTCCTCACTACATTTTGCCTTGGTTTCCCATATTACATTTTTTGCTTCATTAGTTCTTCTAACCTTCTATTTTTTTTTACAGTGAATGTGTTCGCATCTAAATTTTAATTTGCAGGGAGCTACCAAGGGGCTCAAAAGCTTTCTCTTCGGAAATGTTATATTTTCCCTGTTCTGGGTGTATAATTTATTAACATTGCCTTTGGGGTTTTAAGAATAGGGAATAGGTATTCATCACCTTATAATTTTCTTTTGCACGATCAGTTAGCTAATAGGCTACTACCCATGGTGAAAATTATCATGAAAAATCTATCGATCATAGCTATTCTCTTTGTTTTCTAGATGGAGGTAATAATCAAATTAATCCCTTCCACATTCACAGTCACGTATATATCTCAGGGATGCGATATTTTGTTGTCTGGCTCACAAGATGATTTCAAGCGACTGCTATATAGTTTTTTTTTCCACCTTCAGTTGTAGGTATACAAACATTTTGATTTGATGCAGCATTTTGTGGTGCTTTTCTACACAAAGAACTATAAAAATAATGCAGTTATCCCATCAACATTTGAGCAAGTTATATTTCAGATCTTAGATCAGAGTCCTGGTTTGCCTTGATTTTCCATATACTTTAGAGTTGGATTTGTCATGCGCCCTTATGAGTTGAGCTTGAGGTCTATAAATTCCTTAATCTCCACATTCGTTTATTTCAATATTGTGCAATACAAGGTCTAGCCAGCGCATTAGATTTTCATGTACGCCTTGGTTTTTCCCCTTCCTAACAGTGGCTGTATAGCTCATTAGTCAACATTATTAATGTCTTTGCCAGCGCGAGATGATCTTCTATGGGTAGATCCTCTAAAAAAGACTTCTACGGTAGATATGGCATGTTACTTTAATACTAGCATATTTGGAGAGTTCCATGTGAAAAGCCTGATTTTTGCCACTTACAAATGATCGAAGCTATGAAAGATGCATATTACTTCAACAAGAGGAGTTATGCCCCTTTCCGTAAATCGAATAAATGACTTATGGTTTATAAATGATGAAAAGCAACAAGTATCTGCTCAAACCGTCATGTCAACTATTCATCGCAATAATTCCCTTGGGCGCGGCAACGCGCCAATCCCTTTTAGTCCCTATACCAATCCCAAAAAGAATCCCCAATTGCATCGCGTACTTCTCCTGGACGTTTGGCTCAGCACCCCTCCCTGCCCAGATCTCTTCTCCTACCACTGACGCCGCCGCCAACTTCCCTCCCCAACGCCGGCCACCCCAGCCCAGCCTCGCGGGTGACACCGTCTCAGACGTCACCGGCCACCCACACACCTACCTCTCCCTCATTCCCTCAAGTGATTTCCAAATCGAGCGCCCATCCAGCAACTCCCGATCCAGATCAGCCGCCGCTGGCCGGTCCGCTTCCCGGTGCCCCTCCTCCGCCTCCCCTCCTCCTTGGTGACCGGGTGGATCACCACAGCGACAGAGGCGCGAGAGGATCCGCCTCGGCCGCGACAGAACCATGGCGGTGCGGCTGGGCTTGTTCGCCGGCTACCAGGACGCCGCCGTCGAGCTCGGCAAGGAGCTGGTATGTGCGCCTAGATTCTTCGGTTATTTTCTTCCTTCTTACGGGAAAGGGGTCGTCTTTCCAATCGATTTGGTCGAGTCTGTCCACGTTTTAGGTAGGGGATCAATGTGGTGGAGGCGCACGAACTCATCCGCGCTAGACTTGCTGTTATGGAGGGTTTGTGGTTTGCTAGCTAGTTAGGTGCGGTCATGGGGAGCTCCCTGTCTCCCTGCTTGGTGCTTTTTTTTTATCTGGGTGCTTCGCTGCGCCAAAAATGGCAGCCGCTTGTTAAAGCTTTGGGCAGCTGGTTGCTGATGCTGGGGCTTGGGCTCCATTGGAGGAAGGGTGGCAACCGCCATGCCGATGGCATCCCCTTTTTTGTGTCCTTTTTGGTAGGCTAATTGTTTCTATGACTGCAATTGCCACCATGGGCACTGGGTTCTCATAGAACAGCTGCTGCAAGCTAGGAAAAGCAGCAGTATTATTGCGCTCTAGTCTAGATTATTTGTGTACATGTTTGTTCCTTTTTAGACCAAAACTTACCCAGCAATCGACAGGTTACTTGACGGGAGCTGCAGCTTGTTGAGGTCACAACGATGATCATCGCTTGCAAGCACAAGGAGATATGGGCGTCCTTGAGGATGAAATGGTTCTGTTCATTACACGAGTCTGGTATATTGTTAGTTCTGAATTTTTGAATGTGCTTAGGCGTGGCTTTGTGATTCAAGTAGTCTTTTTGCTGCTTCACGTGCAATATGTTATGGTTATGTTTTCATTGTGTACTTGGCTGCTTGTGAGGCATGAGATTCAAGTACTAATGTAGTATGCATTGTAGTTCACGCCTAGATTAATTTTAGTGTGTTTAATGGAGTATTCCTTGTGCTATTTGGTATGATATATATGTGACAGAACGAGGAAACATTCATAAATGGGATGGATTAAGTTCATCGTATAGTGTATGTGTGTGTTTAGCAGTTGATGGCTGCCTCTCACATATAATTTGCTAACATGAGAATAATGTCACCTAGGTTTGGTGTTAATTTTTATCTCTATGTTTAGTATATTGCCGTGCTAATCGATTCGGTCCATAGGATAAATGTTGAACATCAAGGGCACTTGAGGGGGTGGCGGGAGAACTGGACTGGACACTACTGGCATGAGCTTCGGTTGAGACAAGTAAGTGACTTCCAGTGCTAGCTCTTCGGTTGCTTGGTTCGATTCGATCATGTGCAGATTGGTGTGTCTTGTGGCCATTGTACTTGATTGGTTATCGCTTATCACTAGCACAAAGGAGTATTAGGGTCTGTTTGTAGAGTTGGTTTCTCTCAATTATATTTCAAGCTGACTCTAAACCATTAGATTTAGTTAATTGTCTATTGAATTAACAAGAATGCTCAGTGAATGATGTTTTACATGATAGTTGCAACAATGTACATTCCATATTTTGATTTATTACTGAGGCTCCAGGTTTTCAAGGATTTGATTTTCTAGCAAAAAAGATTTGATTTTAGGACTATACACACATGGGTGTTGCTTTTCTTTCTCCGTGTGTATTCTGGACCGTGTACGAACCACAAGATTCAGATATTTAGAACATCAAATTCTTACATTTTGTTGTTGGAGGTATGCCCTAGAGACAATAATATTGAGTTATTATTTATCTCCAAGTTCATTATTAAGCTTTATATCTTTATGCTATAACTGCTGTGGTACTTGAATAGTGAGTATTCAAAGGAAAATCTATATGCACGTGTAGGATATGAACAAAACAAGTGTTCCTAATCTTGTTCTAAGATTAGCTTATCTTGTTGTTAGATTGTCACGTTTTTCTGATCATGGATTTTATATAAGTCAAACAATTATAAGAGTATATTGTTGGAATAACAATAATACTGAACCGACCCAAGTGTATGATCTTGCTAAGAGACGAATCGTCATTGATGAAGTTAGCAAGTGATTATGAAGTTTTTGTTAGCTATGTCCCTATACCATGAGAACATCTAGTGACCGCACACTTGACAGTTATGTTTTGATTGTTATCTACCGTCTTGCCGTAAAAGGGGATCATAACGGTGACTTTCGGGTATAACCTAAAGTGTGTAATGGAACTGAGATTATTCAAAAATGGTACTTACTCCTCCAGGCGATGGAGAGATGCATACTCTGGGCCCTCTCAGTATCACCGATGTCAACCAATCGTCTGACCAGACACAGTGTGATTTATCACAAGGACATCGGGGATACGAATGAGAAAAGAGAATGATATCGGTACGAGTTTTGTATGTGTAGTGATCGAATGGTTTGATCACATAGTGCACATTGTCTCACCTCGTGATATCATTGGTATCGTGAAGCTAAGGGGATTAGCGTAACGAGAAACAAAAAAATGTTCTTTCGTTATTTCGTGAATACACAGGAGCCATCATGGGCGTCCATGGTCCCGCTGTTGGTTATTGTTCGGTAAGCACTCCGGACATGTCTGTGTATTGCCGAACCTTATGGATCACACGCTTAAGCTGTGTCAATCTTTTATTGAAAGTGTTTTCTAGTTGTAGTGATGTTTGAGAATGGTCGGATTTATTCCGATGTCTCAGGAACAATTCCGATGAGAATTGGAGGTGTTCCGGAGAAGTTATCATGAGAAGCACATTATGCGGTGAAAGGCTGAATGCTTTTCGGAGAGAAAGAGAGGCGGACATGAGATGTCCCGGGATGTTAGAAAGTGTTTCTGACATCAGTGGATAGAGTCGATGATTTTATTTAAAGGGTTCAAAGGGTTCCGGAAGAGTTTCGGAGGAAACCCGGGAAGGGGGAGTGCCGGAGGGGGCACAGGGTGCCCTAGGGCTGCGCCACACCAGGTGGTGCTGCCGCATGGGCCCCAGGGCCACCTTGGCCGGCACACCACCTCCCCCCTTCGGTTTCCTTTTATTTAATTGGTGGGATTAATTATATCCCATATTTAAAGGAAGAGATAAAAGGGAAAAGGGATCCGAATTGGGAGGGGGGAGCCGGCGGCTGCCCTAGGGCCGGCGCACCAAGGGGGAGGGGCTTCCCCCCTCCCCAAGCAAGCCTCCCCTCTCCCTCCAATATAAACCCCCCACCCCCCAAGGGGAAACACAACAATTGCTCTCGGTTTTTGAGGTGTCCTCTACCGGAGCTCTCTCTCTAGATCTCATGTGTTGAGAAACCTCTCTACTTTCTCATATAGATCTAATCAAGTTGATTAGATATAACACTACTACTACGCCGAAAGACTGTCTCTCATCGTTGGCGCCGAGTTGACGGGTTGGCGCAAGTGGATGCGTGGATACTAGAAGAGGGATTGCACGTGTAATCCTTAGCGAGGGAATCGGCAACATTCTCCTAGATCTAGCATTATTGTGTGCATCATATCTCTTCATAGCTAGATCTTGGCGGTTATGTAAGACGGAATTTTTTAAAATTTCTGCACGTAACCCTACATCTGTAACATGAATTTTTTTTTCTGCAGCTTATGAAATATGTTCATTCCAGTCTTCAGTTAGAAATATTGATTGGTTGGAGATGGACCCAGATAGCTATAGTAGAATACTTTGTTACCTTTTGATAATTTTCTTCGTTACTGACCAAGATCATGCATGCATTCACAGTCCAGAAAACATGCACACTCTGCTTGTGACTTCTCATTTTCTTCATTGCTGCAAAATAAACTTCTACTAATACATATCTTGGTTCTTGATTATTTTTTGTAGTCTTTGGCCAGCTCAGTCTAGATAGCTATAGTAGAATTATTTTTGCGTTACACAAAGTATGCATTCCTTGTTAGTGACCGAGCTCGATTAGTATGATAGAAGTATTCTGAATGTAATAACAATAAACTGTGTGCCTTGTCATGCTGAAGTACATTTGTGTATATGAATGATGATGAATGTTATATAGTTGTAAATGTTTGAAGTTTTACCAAAGGTGAAGGCAAACACGGGCTTCTGATCCTATCTATCATTTTGTTTTTTCAGGTGTTGCACCACAATGTCAATGATTCCTGTTGATCTGGCTCACAATGAGTGTGTGCTGGATGCTTTTGTTCATTTCGATGAAGATTACTCTTTTAGAAACATATTTACGCCGCTGTGCACTAGTGTGGTTAAGGTGCATTTTCGGAGACTATTTATAATTTGAATCGATCTTTGTATCGTGTATATGAACACTGTATTATACAGTGAATCTTGTCGATATTCACTTCTGGAAGAACTACATTATCATGTGTTATGCCTTGTTCGTAATGTTAAAGTATTGGATTGTGAATTGTAAATGCAGTAGCTGCTAGAAAAACTTCAGCAGAATTTGAGGGCAATTCAACTGCCGCTGATAGTCAAGAAAACTGCCGGTAGAACTATTTAATTTTTAGGGCAAATTGACAGCCGGCAAAAGTCATAACAGCCGGCAGAACTTTTTGTCGGCAGGTAAACCTGTCTTCCGGGAAAAAAACTTGAACTGCCGGCAAAACTGGAGCTACCGGGGCAAACCAACGGCCGGCAAAGGAAAACAGCCGGCAAAGAGTTTTGATGGAAGGGTTATAGCGGGCAGACAAAACTGCCGGGAAAACCCTCTTCAGTGACATTTCCTGGCAGAAAGCGTGCCCCCACATTTGGTCCATGGTGTAGTGAATATATTTATATTAAACCTTTGTACTTTCTCAAAATTTTAATTATATTGTTGTTTTAATAAATATATGTTATATATAGTTAGTTATCATTTGTTACAATAATTTACTAAATTGTTTCCCGTTATATTGTTTCAGTGTATATCATTGAAAATATATCTGAGCTGCGCAATTTTTCCCTTTGTGAGATATTACCTTGAAAAGATAGAAAACCGCCTAAAATATGGGGAAAAAAGCAAAAAGACACGCCTCATTGTTTTTAAATTTTTATTTGATGAATTATATAGTGTATATGTATGTTATTGTGTGAAAGGTTTTCTCTATTTTTAATGTTATTAAATATATTGATAGAGATTTCGAAATATAGATCTTAACAAATATCTTAATTGAGGGGTGTAGTGCATGGTTATGTAATCAAATATATAGAAACTTCTAGATTATAAATTGAAAAGTTGGCACGATCATTTTTCCATAATCAAATGTGTTTTATAGGTTACAATGGGTTCGGTAATAATTTGATAATATGTTTAAGATCTATACTTGTTATTGAAGTAGCATGCATATAGTAATCACCGATGGGCATAAAGTAATATGTGTTCTACTACTTTTGCGGACAAAAAAATCAGTTATTGTACATGCTCACCACAATGCGCCTGTATATCACATGGTGTATACAAAAGTGCATGTTAGTTTCAAATAACAAGTTATGCATGAAAATTGTAAATGTATCTACCATTCTAACATAACATTTCATATAACATGTGTATGAAATCCATATGACAGAGTTAGCGCACCAAACGCCCCGAAATTGCATTCACCGAGGCTAGCTACTAAATACTAAAGATTTTGACATGTATGTAATCAGAATGTTTGGTATTAGAATTGAGGAATCACTGTTAAATTTTTCTGCAGAGGAAAGTCAAAATCTTCTTGTAGAATTATACTAAATTTTTTGGTTTTATTTTACTAGTACTGTTCTTAGAGCATCTCTAGCAGAGACTGAAAACCGCGGAACGGTTTTCAGTTCGCGTTTTGCGTTGTTTTCAGTTCCAATTTTCGCGGCGCAGAACAGAAACTGAATATGGAACTGGAAATTTAATTTTTTTTCATTTGCGCGAACGAACGGACGAACACCTCGGTGATCATCAACTTCAACCCAAAATACAGATCACCGGTGATCACCGGAGCACTAACCTAACCCTAGCTAGCTCGTCGCCACCCTAACCCTAACCCTAGCTAGCTCGTCGCCACCCTAACCCTAACCCAAAATACAGATCATCGGGTGCGGCGGCGACGCAGCGGCGGCTCCGCGCCGCTTACTCCTCCGCCCTCTCCTTCTGGGCGAGCTCGGGGGAGACGCCCTGCTGGAGGAGGAAGCCGTCGAGCTCCTCCTCCTCCCGCGCCGTCCGCTTGCAGAGGACCGCCACGACGGCGTTCAACGAGCTTCTTCCTCGCCGCGTCGGAGAGGTCGGACCAGTCGATGTCACGCCCCGAGCCGCTCCCGCGCTCCGGCGTCTCCCTCTTCGGCCACATCGCGGCGCGGCGGTGGCGGATCTGTGCTCGCGGTGGCGGATTTGACGGCGGCGGCGGAGCGCTCGGTGGATTTGACGTCGGCGGTGGCGGCGAGACACGGGCTGTGGACCACGGCCCCGTGCGCTATAAATTAGTTTTGGCGCGGGAGATTCTCGGGCCCCCGTAAACGGTTTACGGGCCGGGGGCTTTACGGGCTCTGTTATGGCCCAAAAAACGGCCTGGGCCGTAAAGCCGCCGGAATTTTTCGGTTTCGGGGTTTTTCAGTCTTTGCTAGAGATGCTCTTAGTCCTTTTTGGAAAGCCGCCACTTGCCCACTAGTCAACAGGGACAAGTTCAGAATGTCAGAGCGGAGCAACGCAGAAACCTCGTCAAAACGTATCCCGCTAAATTTTTCGATCACGCCAGATCTGAATATGTTGTATATACTGCATGAAGACAATATGCACCCAAATTGTATATTTTGTCTTACGTAGTTTACATGAAATTTGCAGATACATGGTTAACTAGCTCACTCGGAAAAAAAAACTAGTTAATGAAAAAGTGAAAATTGTTCATGGCCTCCTGTCTCCGACCCACTACACGTTTCCTAAGATTTCAGTAAATTTTCAGTGAAATATATTCCATGCTTTTCTTGCTGCAAACCTTGTTTCTCGACAGTACACGATAAGTTCAAACAACTCCGAAATCTGGACAAAATAAAGTCAATAGTATCGGCGTCGACATACCAAAAAAAATTGTCAGATATTTGAACATGCTATCAAGCAGCCGATGATTAGGTCTGCACTCAAGTCAAAGCACTGGTGTGGAAAAATTGCGCTACGTCGGCCGTACCAGCAAACAAATAACCCACGGCTCACCACACCAAATTAGCTCCAAGCAAGCTCACATCAAGCTTGACCGGAATGATAAACCTGCTGGGCAACACAACAGCTCAGTTCAGATCTTCAGCTACGTTGACCAACATCAGAAAATATCAGTTTCATCATGGCCGTCGGCTCCATGGGTGCCGGCGACAGCGAGGAGCGACGGTACGGTGGGAGGATAACTGCAGTGGTGGTGCTTTCCTGCGCCACCGCGGCCATGGCCGGCGCCATCTTCGGCTATGACCTCGGAGCCTCAGGTATCAGCGCCAATTTTGTTCTTCCAAAAGGAAAGAACAATTAAGTAAATATATATCGTCGGTTAATTTAGACTATGCATGGAGTATGATTAACCGTGTCGATGCAGGTGGCGTGTCGTCGATGGAGCCGTTCCTGAGGGAGTTCTTCCCGGACGTGTACCGGCGAATGAAGAGAGGCGACGGGCGCGCCGTCAGCAACTACTGCAAGTTCGACAGCCAGCTCCTCACGCTCTTCACCTCGTCGCTCTACATTTCCGGGCTGCTAACCGCCATGCTCCTCGCGTCGTGGGTCACGGCCAGGCACGGCCGCCGGCCGTCCATGATCATCGGAGCGGCAGCGTGCCTGGCCGGCGCCGCCGTCAGCAGCGGGGCCGTGAACGTGTACATGACGATCCTCGGCAGGGCGCTTCTCGGCGTCGGGCTCGGATTCGTCAACCAGGTCACGAGTCACGAACTTCTTAAATTATTCTTGGAGCACCATGACTTTTTAACAAAGTTTTAAATAGCGGGCTATTCCATTTAGCGGCGGTTCCGACGGGAGCTATGAGAGGCTATAGCGGAACTATAGCGAAGCTAAGCCAATTTAGCGTTTTTCTTAAGCAATGAAATTTTGTAAAAAATAAGTCTACATTCAAGTATCAAATATTATATATCACATATAATTGACCTACACATTCATAGATATCTTAAAACTAAGCATTGATTAGAAATTCCAAACTCAATAACTAAGCTTTGCATCAATGCGCCATATATACGGTAAAAACAGGAAGGAATAATAAGGTAGATGGATGAATTTATGGTACTAATTTGTATCCATTCGATGGCTGTAGCGGCTTAGTGGGCTAAATGACTCCAAATTTAGCGCTATAGCGGGATTTAGCGGGCTATTAACGTCGTTTTCAATTTAGCGTTAAAAGTGCATAGCGTTAGCGGGAGGGCTCTCCAAAAGCTATAGCGAGGCTTTAGCAGAGCTATAGCGGGCTATTTTAAACTTTGCTTTTTAACTGCAAATTAACCATGGTGGTAAAAATGAACTGAAAGATAGTAAAAATGTATTTGCAGGCAGTGTTACTGTACCTGTCTGAAATGGCCCCTGCGCGATACAGAGGAGCATTCAGTAACGGCTTCCAATTCAGCTTGTGCCTTGGATCTCTTGCGGCGACAGTAATCAACTACGGCTCCGAGAAGATCACGGGAGGCTGGGGCTGGAGGCTTTCGCTGGCTCTGGCAGGCGTACCCGCCGTATTGCTCGCTGTCGGCGCCATTTTCCTGCCGGAGACGCCCAACAGCCTCGTCCAACGAGGTAAAGACCTAGCCGAGGTAAAGGCATTGCTCCAAAAGATCAGAGGCGTCGACGCCGTCGATGAAGAGCTGGACGACATCGTCACCGCCGCAGCAGAGAGCTCGGCGCGGGGCGGCAACGGACTGCGGCTGATCATCACGCAGCGACGCTACCGCCCGCAGCTCGTGATGGCCATCCTCATACCGGCGTTCACGCAGCTCACCGGGATCAACGCGGTCGGGTTCTACGCGCCGGAGCTCCTGCGCACCATCGGCCTCGGCGAGAGCGCCGCCCTCCTCTGCACTGTCGCGACGGTCGGCGTCTTCACGGCGTCGACGATCGTGTTCATGTTCTTCGTCGACCGTTTCGGGCGGCGGGCGCTCCTCCTCGCCGGCGGAATCCAGATGCTCGTCTCCGAGGCGCTGATCGGCGCCATCATGGCCGCCAAGCTCGGCGACGAGGGCGGGCTCAGCCGGCCTTACGCGGTGGCCCTGTTCATCCTCATCGCCATCTACGTGGCGGGTTACAGTTGGTCCTGGGGCCCGATGAACTGGCTGGTGCCGAGCGAGATCTTCCCGCTTGAGGTCCGGTCGGCCGGGCAGAGCATTACCGTGGCGTCGGGCTTCGTGTTCATCATCTTCATCGCGCAGTGCTTTCTCGTCATGTTGTGCCGGATGAAGGCGTGGCTCTTCTTCTTCTTTGCTGGGTGGATCGTGGTGATGACGGCATTCGCATACCTCCTGTTGCCGGAGACGAAGGGGATGCCCATTGAGCAGATTGGGAAGGTGTGGGGGGAGCACTGGTTCTGGAAAAGGGTTGTGGGTGTTGAGGAAGTACGGGACGATGAAAAGCTCTGAAATTGCTTCTAGCATTGCGTTGTTGTCAGTAATTGATCCTTTTACGGACTTTTAGTAATTGGCTATGTATGTACAAACTCTACGGGTCACTTACAAGTCACTATCTTACTAGCCTATCTAACAACATCGGTTGTGTGCATCGCATAGTACAGAGAAAGGGGATCATCCAAAATTGTCTATCTTGCGAGATGATGTTAAAGAAAGAGAAAAACTGTCACAATCGACCTCGTCGTCGTGCGCCCGCCTCTCCTCTCCCGGTCGAAGTCATAGGTCCTCTTGGATCCTGAGTACCTCTGGTGCCTGCCGGGAGGCACGGGGGAGCTCGATGCAGCCACCCCACTAAGGCCTTGTTTGGTAATGGGGGTTTTGAGGGGATTAGTGGGAATAATCCATAGAGGGATTGGGTGAAACCCCTGCCCTTCACCGAACCCCCTCAAAACCCTCAGAGCATCTCCAGTCGGGGCGCCCAAACGGCCGCCCAAAGCCGTTTGGGGCGTGCCGGACACAAAATCGCGCCCACTCGCGGCGCCCAAACGCGAATTCGATCCGGCGCGACCCAGTTTTGTGTCCGGCACGCCCAGCCCACGCCCTCAACTTGGGGAGGCTTGGGGCGGCTCCGGACGGAAGGAAACGCACGCCTCCGACGCGCGGGCCACGCCTGGCAGTGACACGGCCACGCCCCGCCGTGGTCAAAGGCGTCGTCAAAGGCGCGTGCCGCGTGGCGACTCCTCGTTTTCACGGCCGGCGGGCGGCCAGTGAGCCGTCGCGTCCTCTGCTCGCCGGAGTGAATGCGGCGCGCCTTTTCGAGGCGAGCGGCGTTAATGCCACCGCTCTCCGGCCGCCATAAAATGCGCGCGCCAGCCTCCACTCATCGTCACTCTCGCCCTCGCTGTTCTCTCTCCCTCACCTCGCCGCGGCCAACGGCTTCGCGCCGCGCACCCTGCTCAAGGATCAGACGGAGGCGCTGCGCGACAACAGCTATCCGGTGCCGCCGGATATGCGTGTTTGCCACGGGTTCGTCATCGGCGTCAACGGCGTGCCGGTGATGAAGCCCCTGACGCGGGCGAACCGCGGCTTCACCGCCGCGGTTAACACGCACTACTGGCGTGATCTGACGCCGGAGCAGCGTCAGGACCCGCGCTGGGATCCGCGGAACCCGGCCAACCATGGCCGGTACGAGGCGGCGTTCCAGCGCGCCTACGAGGAGGAATTCAACCGCTGGGACGGCCCCGGCCCGGCGCCGACGGACAAGAACGTCGCCGGGCGCGAGGCGTTCTGGAGCGTGCCCGGGCGCACGCTCCAGTTCGTGATGGACCACATCGCGAACGGCGGCTCGCTCCTGACGGCGGCGCCCGCCTGGGCACCACCGCCACCTCCGGCCAACCAGTGGGCGCCGCGCGCGACGCCTTCCTCGTCGCGCTCCACGGCGTCCTCGTCGCGGGCGTCGTCCTCGCGCTCGTCCTCATCTCGCTCCCGCGCCTCCTCTCTGCTAACGCCGAAGCCAGAGCAGATGAAGGTGAAGGCGGAGCCGGAGCTCATAGCGGCACAGGCGGGGACGGACGACGACACCATTGCGGAGGCCGTCGAGGCCGCCTCGATGGACGATGTGCCGCCGCTCGAAGGCCCCTCGGCCTGCGCCTGGTCGGCGCGCGACACCGCCAAGGAGAAGGGCGTGCCCTTCTTCGACCTCACCGTCGACGACGGCCCAGGACCGAGCCGCGTCAAGGAGGAGGACGACGGCGCGTGGACCGGCGGCGCGTGGAGCAGCGGCGGCGCAGGGAGCAGCGGCGGCGTGAAGGAGGAGGTGAAGGAGGAGGAGGACCCCTACTACGTCTTCAGGCGTCGCTACCGGGGCCAGTAGATTAGGTTTAGTTTTTTTAAATTTCATTCGAATCTGTAAAATTTTCTAAAGTTTGAATGAAAATCGCCAAAGTTTAAGTTTACAAAAAAATATTTGGACGCCACGAGTGGGGAGCGAGGGCGCCCAAATGGGCAAGTTAGTCCGGACGGCGCCCAAAGGGCCTGTCCGGACGGCCTTTGGGCGCCCATTTGGGCGCCGCGAGTGGAGATGCTCTCACACCCTAATCCCCTACATTCCCTAATCTCCTTCCGATCAAAAGGATTGTTTGGTACACATGGATTGATACATTCAGAACTACAGCATTGTACAACCAAATAATAAGAACCAGATTGACCAACCATGACACAATAAAAAATTCGATCTTTCATCAACTACAGATGACATTGTTATTCAGATAAAATTTTAATCTTTGAAGCAATTATATCGGAGGCCATGGTTATGCAATCATCTGCTGGATGAGCAATACTTTGTACAAAAGTCACGGAATCTCGGGCGGAGAGAAACATCAGGTCGACACTTCTTAAACTTCGTCAATTGTAGAACTTTGAATCTTCTATCTTCTCGCTTTCCAAATACCAATCATGTACCTGAGCATAAAAAGTAACTTTGTAAGGCTACTAACAAAATACAAGAACAGTACAGGACACGCTCTAACTAACAGTACGGTGACTGATTACATACTACTAGTATACTGTATATAGATATTCGAGACGATCTCTTTGGACACTGTAACCTGATCAACAAAGCTATATTTCAGCAAAATTACAGCTGAATGAAACGCTCATGGGAAGCAACCAGGAAAATATTAGCAACCAGGAAAATGCTACATTTATGAGAAGTTGAGGATATACAGCTCATGGAGAAGTTGAGGATATACAGCACATATGATTTTCGGTTTGTATTATGAGAAAGCACATGGCTGGCATCACTTCTAGATTTCCAACCGGGCTATCCCATTTCCATTAAAAGCATAACGGAAATACAAGATTCTGTTTCTTGAGTCACTTCTAGATGGTTTCTGAATCTATAAAAAATAGTATTCCAAAAATAGTTGCTCGGTAGATAGTAAAACATGACTCAACCCATCGCAGTTAGCAAAAGTGATAATATTAACCTTCTGTCTAGGGTGTATAGATCATTCTTAACGTTGTAGTCAGTAGTCACTGGAATCAATCCTTGACCACAAAATTACCATGGAGAAATTTAGCATTGGCCGCAGAGGTCCTTGTTGCGAAACCTAGTCGAGCCGAAAAAGTCGAAAAATCTGGGCAAAGCTAGAGATCTCAGCATGGCAGCGCAATGACTAGTGGCGGATCAGATCTAGTAGAACCAACAAATATATAGACAGATCAAGGGAAAATGAGGCGTACGTGTTGTACTACTAACAAGAAAAGAATCAAGCAAACAAGCAATGTAAACAAGCAGACCGTCCAATCCTCTGCCCGACCAAGAACATGCCTTGGTCAGGAGCGGAGGTGGCGTTCCAGAGAGAGAGAGAGCAGAGCAGAGGTGACGCTGCGGCGCGGTCGCCGGCGGGAACGGATGCAGCTGGCGGCTGCGGAGATGGGAGCCGGGCTTGGCAAAATCGGAGAGAGGGGAAGGAAGGGGAGGGGAGCCGTACCGGGGAAAAAGCCAGTGGAGGTGGTGCCTGGCGACGAGAGGAGGAGTAGGCGGCGCGCAGCGACGAGGGAGGAGGCGGTGGCGGCGCCTGTCGTGAGGAAGGAGGAGGCAGCGGCGCGTCGCTCGCCTTCGTCGCGTCGTGCCCCGGTCGATCCGCGAGGGCTGCATCTCAGGTCGCATAGGATGGAAGCATTATGCTGCAACACACTCACACAAAAAAAAAGATAATAATGAGCAAGAACACGCCATGTATCAACATTCCTGCGTTGTGAATATGTCTTGAGTTACTCTTTGTTTAATTAATCTTTATTTGTGATATATGATTGTGAATCTATGGTTACAACATTTCTCGCAAGTTCATGGTATTTTTTTTGTTACTGCGTATATTTTTTGACCTTCCAAAAAGGTGGCGCCTGGTGACGACAACCTGTGTCTTGTGGCTAGCCTACTCCTCCTCGCTGCTTCTTAGTTCCTAAAATGTATTTTCTAGCTGCAATGGTGACTGTGGATGTTCTTGTGAAGAACATGGATGTGTGGGCGTGGATTGTGAGTTGGGTGTGCGGCTGGGGTTCTATTTATCTTGGTTCTGGCTATCTTGTGCTCTTGACACCAGGATAACTTGCTGAAGATGATTCACCTGCTTACAGTGGGTCATATTGGTTCAAGTTTCCACCTTGGCTCAGCTTTTGCTCAGTTCATCTCCCCCTGTGGATTTACATCCGATTCATCCTTCTTATCCAAGCCTTGGCCAGCAGAAATATCTGCTGCTGCCTTGGTGCTGAAGTTTAGATGTTGGACTGCTGGGTGAATTGTTGTTGGGTTCAGATTCATGTGGGCTTTGTGATTATTTTCACTGTGGGCTAAGGTTTAGTGTCCATTTGACTATTCCATGTCAAATGTGATACCTTTTGTTGCTATTTGGATTTTATTTGAATTCTGGCAAGATTTAGGGAATAAACAGAGATGCTTGCTGCCTTGATGAAGTTATAAGATCACAAGATCATGCTCAGGTTCCAGTTTTTAGTTGCTGCCATTTAAGTTCTTGTTGGAACCAGACCAAAATGGTCAGATGCCTTTGCCCCAATTGATTGCTATTTAAAATTAGAGCATGATCTGATCCAAGTGTGATCACACCCTTGTTGCCTAAGTTGGATTTTCAATTCCCTAAGTTTTTTACTTGCTTGATCAAGTCTCAATCTTGATCAGGCCCCTGCCAGGTTCAAAAACATTAAAATGCCATCACCACATGGTGGTGGCAACATTTTAATATTAACCTCAAACTCCTTGTGTTTTTTTTTGACAACTTTACCGTAGGGGAAGCCCCTACGGTGTAGATTTTATATTAGAACAACCACAAAGGGTTCAAAATTTACAGGTGTTACATCAAGGGGGGGAAAATGGAACAAAGAAGGCACCATTAGGTGAAAGTGTTTACAACCCAGTCTAAAAGAGGTTGCACAAGGGCAGCCTTGATCCGAAACTTATGAAGCAGAATGTCACTTTGAAAACAAACTTTCCACCGATCCAAAGAGGGTTGCTGGTGTTTGAAGATAAAGTCGTTACGTTCCTTCCAAATGTTCCACGCGGCACAAATGAATATTTCCATAAACATGGTCCAGAGAAAGCTGCTTTGGCCGAGCGCACTCTGTTGGAAATAGGCAGTAAAAGATCCCACTGGATCGAAATAAAATTCCAGCACTCAATCGCAAATGGGCAAGAGAAGAAAAGGTGATCACTGGATTCCAGCACTTGAGAGGTACATAAAATGCAAGCCGGCCCATCCTCAATCTGCCAATTCTTACTCTGCATCATATCCTTAGTGTTCAGACGATCCAAGAGAAGCAACCAAGCAAACACACGTAATTTAGGGAGGCATTTCGATTTCCAAATGGACTGAAGTGATTTGTCTTGAGGAAAACGTGCAAAAATGAACCAATAAATTTAGCCGAAGTGAACTTTGTGCCCCCCCCCCCCCCCCCCCCCCATACGAAGATCCCGGAGTCATGTATCTCAGGGGTAATCTGAACCCCATCCATCAGCTGAACTACTTTGTCAGCTCTTGGAATGCTTGGACAGATAACGGTAAATAAAATAATGAGAGTATCTCTGGAACATTAGCAACATCCGCTACTGTCAAGTCTTCATTTTGCACGTAAGAGAAGAGGCGAGGAAATTTGTCACAAAGTAGACCATTCTCATGCCAGAAATCTTTCCAAAAAAGGACCGAAGTACCTTCTCCAATCTGACATTTAGTAATACTGCGATAATCATCGACCAAGCTAAACACGTCCTTCCACCAAAAGGAACCACGGCAGGACTGTGCATGAGGAGCCCCTGGCTCATAGAGAGACCACACGAGTTTGACCCAAGGAACATTAGCCTTACTGAAAAATTTGTGTAACTGTTTCATGAGCAGCGCTTTGTTTTGGATTTCCATATTCAGAATTCCTAGCCCACCATGCTGCTTGGGTTGACAGACCAAAGACCACGCTGCTAGAGAATGCACAGTTGAGGAATCCTCATCCTTGGCCCAAAGACAATGCCTACGTGCTCTATCAAAGGTCTGAATAACTTTCTTGTAGATCTTCAGGGAGCAGAGAAAGTGCAGCGGCAATGAAGATAGCACGGAATTCACCAAGGTGAGACGACCTCCGTGATCGAGGAGGCAAGCACTTGCATTCAAGCGCCTTTCTATCTGGTCCACAATTGGAGAGAGGTATTGTACAGATGGCTTGGTAGTGCCTAAAGGGAGTCCCAAATATGCAAAGGGTAGAGATCCGACTTTGCAGCCAAAGGTATTAGCTAAAAACTCCAGTCGATCATCATCAATATTTACCGGCATCAAACTTGATTTGCCATAGTTAACCTTGAGACCAGTGGCAGCCGCAAAATCTTGTAACAAAGTTTTCAGAGCTAGAAGCTGGTTCGGGCATGCCTGAAGTATTAACAGTGTGTCATCGGCGTACTGCACGATAGGGAAGTCCGTGTCCGGGATTGGAAGAGGAGGCACCAGCAGCCCAAGTTGAACAAGATAGTTAACCATGGACTGTAAAAGATCTGCTCCTTCCACGAACAAAACAGGCGATAAGGGATCGCCTTGACGCACACCTCGGCGGCAGGGAAACTTCTTTACCGGGACACCATTGAGAAGCACCGAGGAAAAACCAGAGGTGAGCAACATCTTGATCCACAACAGCCATCTATCATCAAAGCCTTTGCATTGCAAGATTTTTAACAAGGCCGCGTGTTCCAAGGTGTCGAAAGCTTTAGCGAAATCCAATTTCAAAATCACCACCTCCTTTCTCGATTGTTTACACCGATGAATGTACTCATACGCCCATGCCACGCAATCTTGGATCCTGCGAGTTTTAAGAAAACCGTATTGGTTAGCATGCACCATCGAGAGAATTTTATCTTGGAGGCGGTTGGCTAGCAGTTTGGTCAGAAGTTTCAAGCTGGAGTTGAGCAAAGAAATAGGCCTGTAGTTCTTAGCACCAATCGGTGACTGAGTTTTCGGAATCAGAGTGATGAATGCATCATTGATGCTCTGGAGATTGATTGTACCATGCCAAAATTCCTGACAAAGGCGATAAAAATCATATTTGATAATGGGCCAACAAACTTTCATGAACAGACCGTTGAACCCGTCCGGTCCAGGTGCTTTATCATTAGGAAGAGAGGCCACCACTGATAGGTTGAATGAATTGAGAGAAATCAAATTCTGTGTCAATCGGCATAGAAATACCCAGACGATCTCGAAAGGTTTGCCACAGAATACTGTAACATCCTGAAATTTGGCCCTTTAAAATTTTCTTTTGAAAATAAAATATTTGGCTTTGGATTTAATTTCCTTTGGTTTTGCCCACCTTTTTAATTCTCAATCTCTTACAAAACTTTGGCCAAGTGTGGGATCTTGTGTTTTGGGTTCTCTCCCACTTGGTACTCTGACTACTTGGTCCAAAAAAACCCAAAAACATTTTCTGAAAATTCTCTTTGCATTTAAAAACCAAAATTCATTTAATTGAGCTTTGCAAAGGAAGTATGTTAAAGGTTGTTTCAAAAATTCTCCTAAAATCAGGGAATGATCCCTAGGCAGTATATAGCCTAAATATGCAAAAATATTTGAATTGCACTTGAGGATTTACCTCATATTTTTAATATCCAATTTCTGCCCCCAAACTTCAAAAATTTCAAAAGCTATTTAAATTATTTTTCCAGAGAGGGACAAGGCCATGGATAGGTTCACCATGAATGCCTCTACCTCAGGACAGGAAGTTTGGCCCAACCTCATCTCATTTACTTTCCCAAAAACCCTGTTTGCTTTTTGGCCAGTATTGTTTTTCAAAAGTTTTAGTCAGACCAAGTTTGGATTTTTGGAAAACTTTGTTCTGCAAAGTGGTAGATCTTTGCATTTGGCACCCAGTGGTGAAAACCTCACACTTTTTGGAGCACTGAGCTGAGAGATACATGCTCATGCCGCTTTGACATGCCCAGGACCGTGGTCACCACGGGCATGACCATGCCCGGCGGCGGCCACTTTGTGGTCGTCGCCGTTCTGCTCCCCTCCCTTCTTATCCGTGCCCAGAAGGTTCCCCCCTCTCCCTCGACCCTCCCGCAGCCATGCGTCACCGGAGCAGCCGCCTCCACCGCGCCGCAGCCGCTACCTGACGCGCCGCTCAGCACAGCGCCGCTGGGCCCCCCTCGTCAGCGACTCCGCCGCCTCCCAGCCTTATCCGCGCTTCTCCAATTATCGTCGTGCTTCACTGTGCCAATGGCTTCGCGACGCGCCACACTACAGCCGCAGCGCCGCGCTTGCCACCTCGCCGTGCCATTGATGGCGGCACCCCCTCGGGGTGCTATAAAAGGAGGCCTCCGGCAGCAGCTGAGCACCACACCCTCCCAATCGACTCCCACCAAAGTATCACCTCTCGAGAAGCACCACCTCGCCGACGGCGAACTTGCCCTAGCCGCACGGGCTCCGGTCGAGTTCTCCGCCGTGAGCCAACCCGCCACAAATTCCTTCCACACTCCGCCCCCCTAGACCACCATGGACCCGCCGCCATGCTCGCCTTGGTGATTGGTGGCCGGAGTCATCGTGTTCATCATCGACTGGTCGCCGTCACCGCGGGAGACGATGCCCTGCCCCTACCCGAGCTCGCCGTCGTCCGTGAGTGCACAGACGAGCTGCGCCGCACCTCCCCGAGCCGCCCTACTTCATCTCCCTCGCCTCCCCGTCGCCCTAGCCGCCGGGAACCGCCGCCGGTGAGTTCGCCGGAGACGGCAGCGTGCCTCCCAAATTTCACGCGCGGAATAACGTTTCAAACAGTAGGGGTCCCACCCGTCAGCTATGTGTAAGGCGCGTTATATTTGGCATAACCGTAAGGCGTTTAGCGAATTCGTACGCACACAAGCGCAGAGCACCGGCATAGTTTGACAGCGACCGGTCGCTCACCGCTAGCTGAAATTCACACGCGTTGCTGGCTGGTTCACTCACATGCACTAAACAACGAAATTGCTGATGTCAGTCCACATTTAATGCTAAACTCGAAAAATTCAAAAGGTTCTGTAGCCCAAACCGTTTATCCAATTTAGAATCCGTTTTCACCGTTGGACTAGTCGCGGCGAGATCTTCAAAACTAGATCCCATGTTGATATGTTCTGACAACTTTTTTTTTTGCCCGAAAGTTACCACCCTCGTAACATATAAGTTACCCAGGCTTGAATACATAAGTTACCCACCGTAGTAGCGATTAGTTTTTGAGTTGAAATATAACCATTTTTTGTTGTTCTTTTAGATTTTTATGAGCTTTAAAGTTGCCACATTACTTTGAGATGGTAAATTTATCGTGCATAAGTATTAGGATGATAACTGTCAATTTCATAGTAAAACTACACATAAAAAAGATGTGCATTGTGTTCGTAACTACTCTTTTAGAGAACATGGTAACTACATCGATTTCGTGATGGATAACTACATCATGAACACATGGATAAATTCATAAGTAGTGTGTGGGTAACTCCATCCATATTGGGTGGGTAACCATTATCGAGAGAGTATGATAACTAAATTGATTTTGTATTGGATAACTTCTCCATGAAAACACATGGGTAACTTTATCAGTACTCAGTGGGTAAATCCATCAGCATTAGGTGGTAACTATTACCGAGAGAGTAGAGTAACGATAACAATTTTGTGGTGGATAGCTATACATGAAAACACATGAGATAACTTTATCAGTACTGGGTGATAACTATTATTGAGAGAGTAGGGTAAATATAATGATTTTGTGATGGATAACTACACATAAAAATACATGGGTAAATTTATCAAATACTGGATGGTAACTTTATCAATATTGGGGTGGTAATTATTACCAAAGAGAGTATGATAACTATATTAATTTTGTGGTGAACAACGAAAACACATGGGTAACTTTATCAGTACTTGGTTGGTAACTCTATCAGTATTGGGGTGGTAAATATTATCGAGAGAGTATGGTAACTATATTGATTTTCTGGTTGATAACTAAACTAGAAAACATATGGCGTTGGTAACTATTAGAGTAGGGTAACTAGAACGATTTTGTGGTGAATAAGAAGATATGGATAACTTTATCAGTACTGTGTGGATAACTCTTTCAGTATTGGGCGGGTAACTATTATCGAGAGAATATGACAACTACATAAAATTCATGGCGGATAGTTATATCATGAACACATTGGTAACTCTATCAGTACTAGGTGGCTAACTATTAGCCAAAGGGTAGGGTGACTACATCAATTTCTTGATGATAACTATCTCATGAACAGATGGGCAATACCATCAATACGAGGTGGGTAACTATAACAAAGAGAGTAGGGTAACCATGGTACATCAATTTCGTGCTGAATAACTATATCATGAACACATAGATAACTTCATCAGTACAGGGTGGGTAACTTTATCGGCACTAGGTGGGTAATTATTACTGGTAGAGTAGGATAACACATGTGTAATTTAATCAGTATTGGGTGGGTAACTCAACCAGTACTGAGTGGGTAACTATTACGGAGAGAGTAGGGTAACTCAATCAGTACTGAGTGAGTAACTATTGTCGAGAGAGTAGGGTAACTCAATCAGTACATGGTGGTCCGATGAGACTCTGGTGAGGTGGTCCGGCGAGAGTTGTTACGCACCGGCAACGCGACACCCGGCAAGAGACGTCCCTCGGATATCGGCCAACGACTTATTCGGTCTGTCACGTACGACGCCTGGACTAGGCGACACATGGGTTGAGCGAGACGGCGGCTCGGCCAACAACGCTGGCGAAGCGCGACCTCGGCAATCAGTACATGGTGGTCCGATGAAACTCCGGTGAGGTGATCCGGCAAGAGTCGTTGCGCACTGGCGACATCGACGACGCAATACCCGGCGAGAGACGTCCCTCGGCTCTCGACCAATGACATTCGGTCAGTCACGGACGACGTCTGGACTAGGTGACACGGGGTTGAGCAAGACGGCGGCTCGGCCAACGACGCTGGCGAAGCGAGACCTCGGCATGTGGCTGGCCTTCACACAAACATACATCTCACAAATTGTCATGATAAAATTCACACACCCATGTACAAGAATACGTACAAACCAATTGTCCATATACGGGACTAAATAAGTTGTGCATGCACAAATGCTAGCAGCTAGCTAGCTGACTTTAATCTACGTACGGAGCAAAATCGATCAAGTTGTGTGCACGTACAAGTGCTAGGCTGTGCTTGCTGCCTTTAATACGTCACATACACCAAGCGAGGAGAGCATCGCGCAAATGAGGCAACGACCCGCGCCTGGTCTCCGGCAAGCAGGAGCACGTGGGCCTGTCAGGCTGACGCTGCCACGCGAGTCAGTCGCTCGGAGACTAAATCGCACCCTCTCGTACGTAATTGCACGGTCCAGGTTGCGTCTCGAGTTAAGCTAACGGTAAGGCGCCTGCTAATTAGAATTTCCGTTTTAACATTTAAACCGAAACGTTTTTCTGTTTTGTTTTTTTTTCTATTTTGAAAAAGGCAGATTTTAAACCCAACTTTGGGAAGCCCTAACTTGCTCAAAAATTGTCCTAATTGAGTGAATCTTTTTTTGACAGTTTTGTTTTGAAAATGCCTATCCAGTGGCATAAAAATGAGGTGTTTTCGAGTTCGTTTGCTTGGTCGTTTCTTAAATGGTTGGGAAGGGTTTTTAATGCAAATTTTATTTCCTTAATAGATTTAAACCTCACCAAAGAAGTGGAAGTTGATCCTGAACCCTACCCCACTGCTGAAGGCAAGCCATTAACCCTATCTCAAGTGCTGGTCGAATTAATTTACTAGGATTTGCTTGATTGCTCGAATTGTTTGTCGTTGCATCTCACATGCCATGTTGCATAATATTTTGTCGCATTATCGTAGAACTGTCAATCTTCGTATTTGATTTATGTGGTACCATGCTCCACTCCCCATTCCCGAGACGATGGACCGGAGGAACCGTCACAGTCAAAGGAATGGAGGAACGGGTTCGCTAACTTCTCTTGTAGTCGATCTGTGGTGGCGCTGGTCGGAGGTATCTCCGCCACAGTCACCCGATTGATGCTAACCAACTGTGCTAACTCTTTATAGTTGATCTGAGGTGGCGCCACAGTCACCCGATTGACGCTAACTATTGCTTAAAATATTATGTGTCCTCTGCTGATATGTTACTATGATTCTTGTGTTTGACGTTTGTTGCTTGTCTTATCATGAAAGTGGTAGCAGTAAATAAATTTGACTAAGAGATAACCACCTCCATCGACTAGATTGTGTCGCATAGTGCCACTCACCAAACACAACCAGCACAACCACGCGCCGTTCATATGGGCGGACCATAACCTAGTAGCCTATCAAGCCTCCTTTGATGCCACCCTTTTGGTAGGTCTAGTCGGATACCTTTGTGGTCGGGGCTAGTCTTGCGAAGGTTTCGGAGCAAGGCGTCGCTCATCTGTTGGGGGCTTGCCGGATTCACTTCGTCATAAGACTTGGTCCCTAGGGCATGTCGGTGGCTACACAGGGAGTGTCTCGGTAGAGTAAACGGTTGTGGAAGTGTGGGTTTGTACTGTCGCCGTGATTGGTTCTAGTACTTCGGTACCGGCGGTACAAGTTTGGACTTCAGCGTGTGGATAAAAGTTGCAACCTCTCGAGAGTGTAAATCTAGAATCCAGCCTTGTCCCTAGGTTATGGGACGGTGTTTGGGTCAGGTCACGCTATGAGTCAGTCATGTCGAACTTGGAGAAATAAATAACTTGCAACCCAACGATCATGTGGAGGCTTGAGAGCCTAGAGCCAAGCCAGAGTGGCTAGAGGCTTGAGAGCCTAGTTGTGAGTATAAACAGTTGTGTGAGAAACGAGAAATCGTTCTAGATTACGAATCTTCCCTACAAAGGTGAGTAGGTAAATTAAGTCCAACCATTAAGCTTGGACTCGCACTTACATACCCGAACTTATGCCATGCTACTTTTCGAACTTATGCCATGCCATATAGTTAGACTGTGCTTGATTTTCGGCTAATGTCTTGCGAGTACATTCAAAGTACTCACCTGGCTTTTCATGTGGCCAGACCCTGCTGCTCCCGACGCCGAGTACCCGTTGTACAGGAACTAGGACCAGTACCTAGGCAGAATCATGTGGAATAAGGCCGACGTTGCCACGCTAGTACCTACGTACCTGCCGTCATCTCTGATAGAGGCTCGTGTTGGATAAATAATGTTCATACTGTTGTGCGCGCCTGTTGGGCGGTCACTAGAGTCTCCCCCGTGTTGTAATAATAAACTTATCCGATCACGGAACCATATATGTATTTGGTTATGTCTTTGTTTATCAAGTTGTCATATATCCAGTGTTTCTGGGACTGGTATATGGGGTAGATCGATCCTCCGGATCGGGGTGCCACAAATACCCACCTTCTTATTGTGTTCAACCGCCACTGATCCATCATCACGGGTTAAGGAAGATATGTTATTTTTCCGGAATCTAATCGTCGCCATAGAATGGAAAAAAGAAGTGTTCTCGCTGCCAAATTTCGCCCACCAAGCAGTACACCGCTGCCACCAATAATCTTGCTTGCAAGCAAGTAAAGTGTGGAGCTTGTGCTTAACAATGTTGCGAAAATTCCACTCTGAAATATGAAGCACACGAAGCTCTTCAAAATCATCTAACATGGCAATGATCGACTTACAGTTAGCAATCAGCTGATTTACCACAGATATACTAGTTGACCATTGCGCAAGCCTTTTCTGAGCAGTTTATACTTAGCCGAGATGGATTTGGCGATGTCACCCGGACAATGAATATTCCAAATTCTTTCCACCACTTGAAGAAAACTAGGCCACTTAACCCAATGATTTTCGAAACGGAAAACTTGCGCTTTTGGAATGGACGTACCAATCGAGATCACACAGGGGACGTGATCGGACGTGGAGCGAGCAACAGGATGCACCATCGTATTAGGAAATTTAATGGTCCAAGCAGCCGACGTAAAAAACCAGTCTAACTGAACTGGGAGGGGTTCCGCCTGCATATTACTCCAGGTAAAATTCCGCCCCTTAAGAGGTAATTCAACTATGCCGAGATAGCTAATAACCTCATTGACCCTATTTATACGGGTTTTGTTCTCCTGGATCCGAAGGCCAAGTTGATCCAACTGGTTGATGACACTGGATATGTGGTGGATCGCCGCCCCATCAAGGTACGTGAATGCATCCATCCCGGATCTGAGATCTCGTTTGCAACTCATCGTGTTAAGGTTAAAAATCGTCTAGTCCTCCACAATGGAGTTCTTTACGATCATGGGGTGCCGGTTGTCCTGTGTCTGGGAAAAAACCAGTTAATCTTCCAAAACAGCAGTCGATCGATCCATCTGTTATGTCAGTCCATGCTGCTAGGGTTTTAGACCTAGATTTCTCACGTGGATCTGCCCTTGCTAAGGAAGTCCGTAATTTGTTACACACGGATGTTCATGCCTCTAATGATTCATCCAAGTTCATAATGGTGGTTTCCTTTGGACGTGCTTCCTTTCGTCTTGACGAGGACACAGTTGGTCTGGCTTTAGAGGCTGCCATTGGAGGTTTTTGTGGCAGTCTGCAAGTCACTCTTATCCGAGACAGGGTTTTCTCGTTCGTGGTTTCTTCTCGTCAAGTTGGGTTTCACATTCTTAAGATGAAATGGTTTGAATGCTTTCAATATAAATGCTATTTTCACCTTGGGGTTATGGTGGTCCTAATTGGTCTGATGAATTTAAGCGTTTGGAAATCTGAAATTGACCAAGAATGGGTTCTAGTGACTGCAAAGAAGCATGGACATCCCAATAGAGTTAAAGCTCATCATGCTAGGGCTAAGCCCAAATTTGTTGCTCCTGCTAAGATTGTTAATTCTCTGAAGTCTATTGTGGTTGCACCAGCTATTTCTACACATGTTATTTCCCATGATGTTATGCCTGCTATTCAGTTTGGGGCTTTTCAACCGATCCCAATGGTAGATTCAGATTTGGAGTGCAACACTGAATCTGCAGCTATTTCGGCGGGTTTATCTGGTTCAAATACACAGCCTGATGGGCCGGATTTGGCCCATGGGTCGTCTGTTTCGGTTGTGGGAACTGAGCTTGATCCAGATTTTGCTAAGCTAATTGATGAAATGGCAGCCCAAGTTTGGTCCTGCTCACGTTGCCTTAGCGCTAAGCACACGACGGAAAACTGTACGGGCCGGTTACGTTGTTGGTCTTATTCTCGGACAGGACACAAAAGGAAAGATTGCCCGGAGCTAAAAGGGACTTTTCGCTGGGTGGCCAAGCAATCACATCAACACGTCAAATCACCTGAAGTTAACGAGGAGTCACCAAACGTCGAGGCTGCTGGAAAACCCTCATCCCCTGCTCCGCTTCCGCCTCTGCTTTCCGATCTACCTCCAATGGCAAACTTCCCGGTTGATCCCAATCGATTCACTCCGGCGGCCATGATGGTGGAGGAGCCATGGGGTGATGAAGAGCGCCCAGCTAGGATCTACGTCAACGCAATGGCTGCGCCGCTCAGCGACACGAAGCATGGGCGATTGCTCAACTTGAGCCAAGACCACCTGCAGCAGAGATTGATGATCTGCTGGAGCAGATTGCTCATCACATCGTAGCCAATGTTCACCTTGAGGTAATCAGTTATGCTGAAAGTGCTGTTGGTCTGGGGCTGTTTCGTATGGTGGATCAGGTTGCTCGAGATATTCTAGTGGGTCAGCTTGCTATTCCTTTTGGTCATGGTAGAGTTTTATCTTTTGCTCGCCACGACGAAGGAGACAACTTTAGAACTACTATGTACACTAGATTGGGCTGGATAATGCTTTTGAATCTCCCCATGGATTACCGCAATGATGAGTTTCTCCGTGAAGCAGTTGCTAAATTTGGAAAGATGCGAAGCTGGTTTCGCGAGGATGTTTCCCCAACTCGTACCCTCATAAAGTGCTTGTATGGTGGTGCCCGAGATGTTCCACGTTCTATTGTTGTCAGAGAACCACATCGACATGGTGGTGTTGTTGTTTCCTGGTCAGTTCCTGTATACATTCTGGCCAGTGATCATGCTGATATACTGCCAGGAGATGAGTCCCCAGAGCCACATAATGGAAACCCCCATCCTCTTCCTGGTGATGGTCCAGATAATGGGGGCCATGATGATGATTGGATGCCACAAAACGATGATGTTCCTATGCCTGGATGGGGAAATTGGCAGGAGGAAGCTGGTGGAGACAATGCTGGGCAAGGAGGTTGGGAAACAATGACCATGATAATGTGCAACAGCAGCCAGAAGAACAGATTCAATCTTCAATTACAATGCAGTTCTCAGGGGGTTCTGTTTCATCTGTGCAGTTTGTGCCAGCAGAGGGACCAGTTCAGCATGTTCAAGTCCCAAAGCCTGAATTTCCAGTGGAGGATGAGCAAGCTGCTGATGTTGTCATGGAAGAGAATCATTTGGCAATTGTACCATACATCCCTGTGGTTCAGGAGCAGAGATATGATTGTTGACAATGTTCAGGCTTTTAGGGTGCTGCTGCCAGATCCTATGATTGCTTGGACTGATTTTTTTGCCAAGAACATGCATGAGTTGATGTTTGCAAAAGTGGATCGTTGCCCTTTCACCAATTTTTCATTCTTGGATAATCTGCAAGCTGCCAAGGGTGCTTTTGATATTAGCACTGACAGCTCTGAATCAATATCTGTTGGCTCCAAAAAGCGTGCTAGGGGGCAGAAGGATTTAACTCTGGTGAATACAGAAGTGAGACGCTCAATAAGGAGTTCTGTCAGGAATGGTGGTTTCAAATTGGTGCCAATGACAGATAAGCCAGAACCCAGGAAGAAGCCCAGGTCTGCAAAGCCAAGAGGTCCAAGTTCAGTTGCTGGTGTTCCTCCTGTTACTCCCATCAAGACTCTGCAGATGGCGGGAAAGGTTTTGGAAATCGAGGAAGCTGAACTTTCTGAAGAGAAGCTTATGGCTTCTCCTGCCAAGCCCACAAGCCCATCTGGTCCAGATGAAGAATAAGGCCCACTGCTGCTTTGTCCCACTGGGCTTTCTTTTTTGTTACTTTTACTGGTTGAGGTCCTTTTGCTGGTTTATGTCAGTGTTTATGATATGTGTCTTGCTACTGGTGATGTTTGCTTATTTGTGTTTTTTGGTACTGCCTATGTTATGTGTGTGCCCAATTATGTTGGACATCTAGACCTTCTGGACCTTTATATTATTAATGGATAGTACAACTTTGCATACTCTTGCCTGGTTGGTTTTTGATTGGAATGTGAGAGGGCTAAATGACAAAGACAAGCAAGTGGCAGTATATAATAAGATTGATGAAAGTAATGGTGCTATTGTTTGCCTCCAAGAAACAAAATGTGAATCTTTTGATCATTCCTTTATTAGGAAATTTTGTCCAAAAAGGTTTGATCAATTTGCTTTCTCACCTTCCATTGGTGCTTCTGAAGGTTTGATTGTATTGTGGAACAGTTCTGTTTTCAAAGGCACTTTATTGGAAATTCATAGATCTACAATCAAGGTTAAATTCACATATGTTCATAATTCAGAGTCTTGGACTCTTGTTAATGTATATGGGCCATGTTCTGGGCTGGAGAGAGATATTTTTGTTACTTGGCTGTATAATCTGCAAATTCCTTTGCAAGAAAATTGGCTCATTATGGGGGACTTTAATTTCATCAGATCAGTTGAAAATAGAAATAAACCTGGAGCAAATATGAATGATATTTTTCTTTTCAATGATATAATTAGCCATTTGGGACTGCAAGAAATTCCTATCAAGGGCAGAGCCTTTACTTGGTCTAATATGCAGGAGCAGCCTCTCTTAGAGCAACTTGACTGGGTATTTTCTTCCTGTGAATGGACCATTACTTACCCAAATACTACAGTGGTTCCTTTGGCAAAGCCTGTCTCTGACCATGTGCCTCTTCTGGTCAAAGTCTCCACTAAAATCCCTAAAGCAAAAATCTTTCGTTTTGAAAACCATTGGACTAAACAGCCTGGGTTTTTAAACTTGGTGGAGAACTCTTGGAAACTCCCAGTTAAGGCTACCTCTATTGTTGGAATTATTGCTGCAAAAAATGAAGAGACTTAGATATGAGTTGAAACATTGGGGCAAAAGTCTCTCACATATTAAGGAATTAATAGAGAAATGCAATATGGTCATTTTATTTATGGATCAATTGGAAGATGAGAGATGCTTGAGTGTCCCTGAGTTCAACTTCAGAAACATTGTGAAATTGCACCTAAAGAAATTGCTGGGTACCCAATCAGATTATTGGAAGCAAAGAAGCACAATTCGCTGGGTTAAGCTGAGTGGTGAAAATACAAAATATTTCCATGCTAGAGCCACTGAAAGATTCAGGCAGAATTCTATTTCCTCCATTTTAAATTCTGATGGTGAGATTTTAGTGGACCATGATGAAAAGGCAAATGCTTTTTGGCAGTGTTATAAAGGCGGAATGGGTGTCACTCAGAACATAGCAGATGATTTTGGTATTGCTTCTGTTATTCAGCAAGTGGATAATTTGGAGCATTTAGCACAGCCTTTTTCTCAAGAGGAAATTGAAAATGTGGTGAAATATCTAAAGACAGACAAAGCCCATGTGCCCGATGGGTTCACTGGCCACTTTATTAAGCAGTGTTGGCCCATCATAAAGGATGATTTCTATAAATTGTGCTCTGATTTTTCCTCTGGCTCAGCATCCTTGCAAAACATAAATGGGTCTCTCATTACTTTGGTCCCAAAAAAGAATTTTCCTGAAACAGTAAATGATTATAGACCTATCTCTTTGACAAATACGTGTCTAAAATTCCTCACGAAAATTATTGCAAACAGATTTCAGCAGGAAATTGCAAGATGTATACATGCAAATCAATATGGTTTTATCAAAAGCAGAACAATTCAGGATTGCCTGGCTTGGAGTTTTGAGTATATGTATCAGTGCAAGCAGTCAAGGAGAAAAGTTGTTTTGTTCAAGATTGATTTTGAAAAGGCTTCTGATACCATTGAGCATGCTGCTATTTTAAAAATCCTGGAATGCAAGGGTTTTCCTCCTTTAGTAATTTCTTGGGTAAAGGAAATCCTCTCCTCTGGTTCATCTTCAGTTCTTATGAATGGAATACCAGGGAAATTGTTCCACTGCAAAAGAGGTGTAAGACAGGGTGATCCTCTTTCACCTTTGCTATATGTTTTGGGAGGTGATCTTCTGCAATCTTTGGTAAATTTGGCACTTGCAGCAGGAGACTTACAGTTGCCAATTCCAGTGGGTGATGATTTCCCCATTATTCAGTATGTTGATGACACTTTGATAGTTTTACCTGCTGAGCCTGGACAGCTTTTGATATTCAAGGAGATTCTTGAGAAATATGCTAAGTTCACTGGTCTTAGAGTGAATTACCATAAATCCTCCATGATTCCATAAATCTGGAGGCCGAGGAAGCTAAGAGCTTAGCACAGCTAATGGACTGTCAAACTGCATCCATGCCTTTCACTTATTTGGGGTTGCCAATGGGAACTACAAGACCAACCATTAAGGACTGTCTCCATTGGTGGATAGGATTGAAAGGAGGTTGTCTTCCACTGTCTCTTTTCTATCATATGGTGATAGTTTGGTCCTGGTAAATTCAGTTCTTTCCTCACTACCAACATATTTTATGTGCACCTTGGTGTTGCCCAAAGGAATAATAGAGATTATTGACAAGGCAAGGAGAAGGTGTTTGTGGAGGAAGGACAAAAATAAGGAGAGAGTTAATTCTTTAGCCTCTTGGGAGATGGTTTGTAAACCAAAGGAGAAAGGAGGTCTGGGTATAATTAATCTGCAGGTTCAGAACAGGGCTCTGTTGTTAAAACATCTGGATAAATTTTACAATAATGCAGACCTGCCTTGGGTAAAGCTCATCAGAGACACTTATTATTTTGATACAGTACCTCATGCAGTGGTGCTCAGTGGATCATTTTGGTGGAGAGCAATAATTCAGATGTCAGATGGATGGAGGGCAGTCACCAACTGTAAAATTGGAGATGGTTCCTCAGCTCTTTTCTGGGAGGATTTGTGGAAAGGAAATGTGTTGGCAACCAAATTTCCAAGGCTTTTTTCCTATGCAAAGGATAAGCAATCTTCTATCAAGGAAATTTGAGTACGACTTGGGTGAGGGCGCCCTCTCGCACCAGGCCGTGAGGTCGCGGGCGCATCGCGCGCGACGTCTCCCCTGAGCGCCACGTTGTGGTCTCACAGCAAGCGGAAGATGCGCGAGGGATTCCTGGCCTCCTTTTCCCTTTTCTCCGACGGAGCGCATCGCGGCTTCGCGAGACACGAGCTATCTAGCTCATCGATCTGCTTGGTTGCTTAACTGTGTAGGCTTCGCGATCGACACGAGCTAGCTAGCTGATCGATCGATCAATATGCTTGGTTGCTTAGCTAGGTAGCTTCGTCCGCATCGCACGAGTCTCTTCCCTTTTTTCTCTTTCCGTGCGTTGACTAGAAAGCTGGTGCAAAACAACACAGTACAGTTGTAGTTTTTGTGTAATATTTCGTAGAGCACATTTTGTTATAGTGTGTCATGGGCAGTGCAAGAACCTGCACTCAGAGCAGTGCACTACAAAAAGAGAAGGCAGTGCACTGCCCCATCCGAGGCAGTGCACTGCAAAAGGGCAGTGCACTGCAAAAAGAGAAGGCAGTGCACTGTAAAAGAGAAGGCTTTGCACTGCACTCCAGAAAACAGAAAGGCAGTGCAACCTACACACTCCGGACGGTGCAAAAAACAAGTTCGTCGAAACATATCAATATGGGATCTAGTTTTGAATATCTCGACGCGACTAGCCCATTCCTGAAAATGGATCGTAATTTGGACGCACGGTTCGCAAGTTAATTCATTTTTCGTATTCGAATTGTAAAAGAAAAAGGAAAAGAGAATCACGACACAGGGAACCAGCGACACACCCAGCGAGCGAGGAACCAGCGACACACCCAGCTGATCGACACGTGTCGAGCAGGGAAGGAAGCGCGGGAGAGAGGGGACAACCCAGCATGCGCCACGTGCTGCGCGCGGATGAGACGCGAGGCGCCCTCCTAGGGAGAGCGCCCTTTTCCTAATAATTTCGAGGAAATTTTGAATTTGCCAAGCTTAGAGCATCTCCAGTCGCGGCGCCCAAATGGACGTCCAAAGGCTGCCCGGACGTGTCATTTGGGCGCTGTCCGAACAATGTGCGCCATTTGGGCGCCCGCGTTCCCCACTCGCGGTGTCCCAAAAGGGTTTTTTACATGAATTTCAATATTTGTGAAAGGAAATACAATATTTAATAGTTCAAATATATAAAATAAAGTTCAAATGTCTTCCTCTTCCTCCTCTGCCGCTGCCATGCCCCGGCGTGCGCACTAATGCTCCGCTAGATCAGTTTGGAGTGCATTATGAGTATTTTCATCACGAATTTCCAAATGCATTGAGATATAATCAGCGAAATCTGCCGGCACGTTGTGATCAACCTGTGCATGAGGACCCTCAAAGTCATATGGCATATGATCATGCACTGGATTATAGCGCTCACTCTCGATGATCATGTTGTGCAGGATGACACAACAATTCATCACCTCCCACATTTGCTCATTCGACCATGTCAGAGCAGGATACCGAACGATAGCAAACATTTGCTGCTGCACTCCAAATGCCCGCTCGACATCCTTCCTGGCGCTCTCTTGTTCAGCGGCAAAATGACAAGCTTTGTTCCCGCGAGGGTTGGGGACGCTCTTCACAAATGTTGCCCACTTTGGATAGATGCCATCGGCTAGGTAGTACCCTTTGTTGTACTCGTGGCCATTGACCACATAGTTGGCAGGTGGGGCATGGCCTTCAACTAGCTTCGCGAACACAGGAGAGCGCTGCAACACATTGATGTCGTTGTGTGATCCTGCCATGCCGAAGAATGCGTGCCAAATCCATAGTTCATGATCGGCCACAGCTTCAAGAACCACACTGCAATATCCTTTGTGGCCTCCTTTGTACAATCCTTGCCAACCAAATGGACAGTTCTTCCAGCTCCAATGCATGCAGTCTATGCTTCCAAGCATCTCAGGAAATCCTCTAGCTGCATTCTGTTCTAGGATCCGAGCTGTTTCTTCTTCATTTGGTCCTCTCAAATAGTTTGGGCCAAACACACCAATCATCGTCCTGCAGAACCTGTACATCGACTTGATGATTGTGGACTCTGACATCCGTTGGTAGTCATCGACAGAATCAGCAGGTGCTCCATATGCAAGCATTCTCATGGCTGCAGTGCACTTCTGGATTGACGAGAAACCAACAGTTCCCACGGCGTCCTTCTTCAACTTGAACCATGGATCATACGCCCTCACAGCTTGGACGATCTGGTTGAACAATCCACGGTTCATCCGAAAGCGTCGACGGAAATCCTTGGCAGTGGCGACAGGAACTTCGGCAAAGTAGTCAGAGACTAACATGCAATGGCCTTCCATTCTCTGCCTCGGCTTGCTCTTCTTCCTTACGAACGACGAGCCTCCCCGTTTTGGGGCGGCATTGGCTTCCTCGTCGGCTTGAAGTTGGAGAAGACAACTGAAGGCCGTCGAGGAGAGGAAGCAAACAGCGGCGCCGGCGTCCAGGTTTGGGTGGAGCCGGCGGGCAGGGGGCGGCGGGGGCGACGAGCAAAGTGGGGCGACGATGAAAGACGGGGATAAAATCAGGCGAGAAAACGACGAGACATAGTCCGTGTCTCACTGCCAGGCGTGGCCCGCGCGTCGGGAGCCGACGTGGCGTCGCGTTTCCTTCTGTCCGGGGCCGCCCCAAGCCTCCCAAGTTGAGGGCGTGGGCTGGGCGTGCCGGACACAAAACTGGGCCGCGCCGGACCCAATTCGCGTTTGGGCGCCGTGAGTGGGGACGATTTTGTGTCCGGCACGCCCCAAAGGCGTTTGGGCGGCCGTTTGGGCGCCGTGAGTGGAGATGCTCTTTGCTGATGGTTTTCACTTGCCTTTATCTGTAGAGGCTTTCCAAGAGTACAATGATTTGCAAGTTGTTCTGGCTGATTGCAATTTGCAAGCTCAGCATGATTCCTAGATTTTCAATTACAGTAAAAGAATTTATACTTCAAAATCCTTTTACAACCTTCAGTTTGCTCAGATGCCTAATCATGGTCCTTCACAGTGGATTTGGAAATCGAAGTGCATGTCTAAACACAAGGTTTTTGCTTGGCTTATTTTACATGACAGAATCAATACAAAGGATATGATGCTGAGGAGACAATGGAAAGTCACTGACAACAATGACTGTGTTCTTTGTCATTCTCATGTGCTTTAGGACATCAATCATTTATTTTTTGACTGTCAATTTAGCTCCAGAGTCTGGAATTACTTGCAGTTTGAATGGTGGGGAGATTCAGTGCCACATTGTTTGATTCATGCTAAGAGAAACTTCAGGGGCCTTGCTTCACAGAGATTCTTATTTTGGCCTGCTGGAATATTTGGAAACAGAGGAATGGATGGATTTTCAAGGATATCAGGCCAACCTTTAGAGGATGGAAAGCTGGTTTTGTCTCTGATTTAACCTTGCTTATGCATAGGTTAAAAGCCTCTTCTGTTCCCCCACTTCATTCATGGCTTAGCTATTTAGTTTAAGACATTGTTGTAACTTTGTAAATATCTGTACAGCTCTTTATTTTCAATAAAGACTGTGGGGGACTCCCCTACAGTAATCATTCAAAAAAAAGGTAGCAATATCCGTCAGGTTAGCACCTGGCCGATTACGACTATCCGAGAACCGATAGAAATTGAAATCGCCTACTAACAGCCAGTACGCATCGTCCGCGATGTCAAGATGGAACAACCAAGCGACAAAGTTTTCCCTCTCAATCCCACTGCACGGTCCATACACATTGACGAGCGTAAAACAGTCAGCTGAAAAGGTCGAGGAAAAGTTCATGGCTAAACCAAAGCTCTCCTGAAGCAGAACTTGACCCGAGAACCAGTTGCCCGCCCAAAGCACAAGAAGACCCCCAGAGGCACCATCGGCAGGAATGAAAGCAAACTGATCAAAACGTCGCGGGGCAAATTTGCGTATAAAAACCAAATCAAAATCACCACGTTTTGTTTCTTGCAAGCAAATAATAGAGGCATTGCTTTCCTCAATTTTGTTTCTAATCAAAGGCCATTTTTCTGGATCAATAATACCGCGTACGTTCCAGCTTAACACATACCACACACGATTCATGAATACGAAATAAGTTCAAAGAGCACACGATAAACTAGTTCGCAAAATAAATAAAGCAGGCAGAGGAAGCAACACATTATGCGTCGCGAGTCGCCATCAGAAGCTCCTCAGTGAGCTCCTCAGGATTGATATGGCAATCTTCAACTCCCATCCTCTGCATCTCAGCGAGCTGGAGCACGTCAGGAGCCACAGCTTTAGGGACAGTAGTCTTACGGCGTGGAGGACGTTCAGGCAGTGCCTCGTGCTTATAGCCCTCATTGTTGTGGCGAGTACAACGCCTAACTTGATTCTCAACTGACGGAGTGTCGGCGCCCTTTCTTCCACGTCCACGACCACGGCCACGCCCACGCACACGAGCGCGGGACTCCGAGGCCTCCGCATGATCAGCAACAGCAGTAATAGCAGAAGAAGCAGAGTGCTCCTGTTCAGAACCAGCCGCAGGTGCAGCCAAGACCATGGTCTGATCAAACTGAGGTTGCGGTATACCATCAGTCATGCCTTCATCCATCCCTCCATTGGCAATCAGACGCCAAGAAGACTCAAATAAGATCTAACTTGCAGGTTCAAAGAAGAAACTTGGGTTGTTTTTCTTGTTTAACTTGCAGGTTCAAAGAAGATCAAAGAAGATTCAGAGAAGAATTTAGATAGATTTAGTGTAGGATTTTTCTTATTTTTCTGTAATATTCCAAGTGTTGTAAGAATTTGAATTTATACTTGTAAATATTAGTTTTTATATCCAGTGGTTTCATCCACTTGTATTGTAATTGGATTCTATTCAATGTAAGTTTTGTTGTGAGAGGATTTGAATGAATAAGATGAGGTCTAAATTATTTGAACTTGTATTTGTATTTTGAATTTGAATGGTTTGAGAAGGATTTGGAATACTGCCTTGGTGTTGGAGATAAATGTTTGAATTATTGAAAAATGTATTTGTTTGAATTCCTAAAGCATGAGATAAGATGAACTTATATAACTATTTGTAAACTATTGAAATGTATTCATTTGAATTTATGAGATGAACTTATTATTTGAAGTATTGTTTCAGAAAATAAACATAGATGTTGAAAATAGTGGTTTAGGTTTATTTCGACACCTCTCGACTAGTTGTCTGTGATTTATTTCCAGATCATCGACGTTTGTCTGATATCGACCTCCCAATCTAGTTTTACACAAAAGCGCGAATTTTTTCCAGATTTCGCAAACATGCATGAATGTAAAGATGCACATTCCTAATTTCTACCCTCTCGAGTCCTATAACTACGGGGTATTACACCTTCCAACCATACGAGGGATTATATGACTCGTGCCTTTTAATTCCCATTGCCTAGTTGTAATTCCCTCCAAACAAACACGTTGTTAGTCTCGCTGAGAAATCCCTATCCTTGCGATCTCACGGAAGCGGTCGCTAGAATTGCAGTCCGCGACTCCACATCAACTGATCAATTTTCTCAGACTCCTCTAGATCAACTATTTGCGACCTTCGGAACTCGTTCTGATACCAATTGTTACCGTCGTAAGCGCCCAGTCGATTTACCGAGAAACAAACAATCACAGCACGATGACGACACCGAGATTTGTTAACGAGGTTCGGCCAACTTGCCTACTCCACGGGGCATGACTACATACGCTCCTCCCCACTGATATCTCAACACCTGGCCATCTTAGGCGCCGGCACAAACCGCCGGCTCCCCCTGCATGCCTGTCACCATCTAGTCGTCATAGGTTACAACATGTGGCCCCCTCATTATATAGGAGACCAAAACTGTTAGTGTCCGACTTGAACACTACACGTATCCTATCCACATCTAATATAACTCCAAATCCAAACGTAAAATAACTCGTACACAATATTCGAAACAAACACAACAGCGGGGAGTAAACTTAACGCACGGACACTCTGTTAGTAAAGATAATTGCCAAAAAAAAATTGTATCAGCTGAAAATAGCATGATAACAGTAAAGTGATGGTTAATTGAAAATGACAACATGAACACTAGCATATGTCTTACAGAAAGTTGTCCAAATTGTAGGCTGATAGATATGTTGACCTACAAAGTCTTTGAATTCTCTTTTTATGGATCTACGTTAAGTGATATCCTCCAAAGTTACCAAGCATTACCTAATTTTCATTTTAAATATGAGGAAATAGACTTAAATTAGATTTTAGATGTCATCAATTTTCTCTATTTGTCCTCGTAAATCGTATAAACCTCGATCTACAGTTCTATACAAATGGCCCGCAGAAACGCGCTGAACGGCCATTACCGTGAGATTACGTGCCAAAACAAAAAAGTTCCTCTGTTCTTATCCAATTTACCGCTGCGCACCAGCATTTTCTCCTGCATTTCAAAAAAGAAAAAACATTTTCCCCTGAACATGAACGGGGCGACGAAGGGCGGCGGCCGGTGGCGGGACTGAGCCAGCGGATGTACCCAGGGGGATGGCGGCGGCCGTTGTGCCGGACCTGTGGGCTGGGGCTCGTCATTCAGCGGCGCGCGGGTCGAGCCGCAGCGGCCTGGGGCATGCGGTGCTGGAGGAGACGGCGGAGAGGCGGTGGATGTGAAGCTACGGCCGCGGCGTGGGTCCTGCGGTGCCGGAGCAGACGGCGAGGAGGCGGTGGATGTGAAGCTACGGCGGCGGCCGGACGCCGCGTGAGGTATTGACCCACCCGAGCCTCTTTCACGTTCTTCTTCCGCTGCCATTGGTCGCCTGAACTTGCTGAGTTCAGGTTTGCTGGACCAAATTAGAACCTGCAACCTTAATTTTACCGGCGCTATATATCCATCACATCTCAAAGAAATTGGATAAGATATGCTAGTGCATTTTCAGACTTTTAGATCGCAACCTTAATCATTCTCCTAGCGATTAGTGGAGTCGGTATTTGGTCGCCCGACCACTAGTGGAGTCGGCTCTGCCATTTCTATTTTATTAAGCTGCCGCGGCGGCTGGCTACTTGGAGAGTTGCATATGTACTCACGTATGTTGGAAAAAGGACTCCAAATATACTGGAGTACTATAGAAGTCGAACCTACCCATAAATTACCACGCTATAGCTTGATCAAATGGCAGCATTGCTGCTACTTTTTGACACGAAAACTGTAGGAGAGGCCCCGACTATAATTTTTGTAGTGTTACTGCTATGTGCTGTATAAAAAAAATTAAACACTTGTCGAGCTAAGCTAAGAGGAGTATCGTCTCATCTGGCTAGATTGGCTCGAGCGGTGGTCTGTTATTCCTTAGAGCTGTCTTTGCACACCAACCCACTCAAGTGTATATACATATTAGCATTTACCGGCGGAGGCTGCTCCAAGAGCCAGGGCAGGATTCTATTACCGGGGGGCCAAGTGAAGGTTACAGAAGTTGGAGGGGGCCATATATGGGTAATTTTGGACGAAATTTGGTGTCAAATCCACATAATATAAGGGGGTATTCAGAATTTTTTTCCAAGATGGGGGGAGCCATGGCCCCAGCAGGCCAGCACGCCCCCCCTAGCTGCCGCCAGGGGCGGAGCTGAATGGATGAACCCTGATGCACAGGAATACGGTTCGAAAATATTTTTTAATAGCAATTGCATCGATTATGGCGCTGTGCATCAGGGTAGGCCTCGTGCAGGGCATCAGGGTGGGCCTCGGAAGTGCATCAGGCCCTGCCTGCTGCAGACCGCGGTGGACGCAAACGCTAATCGTTGATTTCTCTCGTACACACGGCTGGTTTCGTACTCGATCAACCGAAGAAGAAATAAACGGAACGAAGCGTCGCACGTCACGGCTGAAACAGAAACACCAACATCAACAATCTCCAATCAGGGGATCTCCGCCCGACGTGCCGACGCAACACGCGAGCGCTGAGGAACGCCTCAAACCAGCGCTCTGCGATCAGCTGCCGGTCCGCCCGCTCATCGTTCGCAGTGGAATCCAGACGATCGATCAACTAGCGATCTCCCTGTCTCAGCTAGTCTCGGCGTTCGTTTTCAATTCTACAGCTACAACTCCTCTCTCTGGTAATTTAATTAGGGTCTCCTCTATTCTATTCATCTCTTAAGAAAATGATAGGCTAGTTGATGCAATTTCCTGAAAATTGATTTGTGTAGGGTATATGCTAGCGTTTTGGATGAACTATTCTCCTAGTATTATTTTCACTAGGAAAAAAAATTCAAGTCTTATGTGAAATATGTGTTTATCTAATGCAGATACACAATGGACAAGCTTGTTCTTAAAAGAAATCCCCATCACAAGATGTCCCGGAAGACATGAATTGGAACGAGGAGATTCAATATGATCGAGGCAAGAGAAATTTGAAAATGCAAGACATCTTTTTCAAGTAATTGTGTTCTTTGTTTCATCAATATAATATGCATTTTGATTTTTATTACTTGTTCTTTTGTGTTTTTACGTTCTCCATTATTATGTCATATTATCTATGCTAGAAAATACAAGACGTAATTTTATATAGTAAATTGTTGCTTGAAATTAATGGCATAGTAAAGTGGTGCATCGGGGTGACTCGAGCTCCAGCTCCGCCCCTGTATGCACCAGGCCACCAACCCACTCAAGTGTAGCATTATACTAGGAAAAAGGTTAAAAGTGCGAGTACCGAAGAAAAGATTATAAAAAGAACAAGACTTGGTCATTTATATGCGTAGATGTCACAAGGAGTTAATATTGCTCCCTGCCTTGCTGGTCTTTCACAGAGACAAAAAACAATTCGTGTGGGAGAGAGCGTGAGCTTGCTGCAGAGCCATGAGCGGCGGATGATTGCGTGTGCCATCGTGAGAAAATAGCTTGCCAGCTTGGTGACTTGGCCATGGGGGAGGCCACTCTGCAGTGGAAGTCCAAAGACGACGTGGTGAAAGTGATGGGGAAAATGCAAGATCTGGAGGCCATAATGCGTGACGCCGACAACAGGTTCCGTCAAGGAGGAAGTGATGGAGAAGCTGTTGGGCGGTGGATCACGAAATTGAAGTCTGTTGCCTATGATACCGAAGGCGTAGCGACTTGGAGGAACTCCATATTTGGGGTTGTCCAAGTCTGCTCCAGAGTTGCAAAGGGAGGGATGCTGAAACGATTTCTCACATTCACACACGCATATTTAAACCATTAGCAGAACTAGAGGTAAGAAACCCCAAAGGGCTTGTGGATGTTGTTCTATCTTAGTTACATTTGGCTTCATGTGCACATGCTTTTTTCACTATTTGTGTGAAATGAAAAGACAACGAGAAGAACAAATACGTTTTCCCTTTTCCTTATTGCCAGGCCATCAATCACGCCTCATCACGCCCGTCATCAGGACGAGACTTAATTGGAACCTTGAAGCAACTGCATTTGGTCTGACCCATTTTTTGTTTACATCACAAACATAGTGTTACGGTTTCTGCACAGGAAAACGTAAAAATAAAATCAAGTTCTACATCTGTGCGTAGCACTATGTTTTGATCAGCAGCCATTACCATGGGATTATGTGGCAAAACCAATTACAGAGGAGTTTTTCTGCATCTGTTGTCGTCCAAATTTACTGCTGCACACCAGCATGTTTCTGGACCATGAATGGGGAGACAAAGGGGGCAGTGGTGGAACCGAGAAGGTGGATGTACTCAGTGGACGGTCACCCAGCGTCGTCGTGGGGCATCGGTGTTGGAGCAGATGGCGCAAAGGAGGTGGATGAAGCTACGCCGCTTGAGGTATTCGAACCTCTTTTAGGTTATTCTTCCGGTGGGATTGGTAGCCCTAACGAGATGAATTTGGGTCTGATGGAAGTGATGAACCAAAACAGGACTTGGTTATAGATTTCGACCTCAGTTTTGTGTTGGAGGCGAGAGGAGAGTAGGCTAGTTCCCCAAGATGGATTGACCTGTTTTTCAATCAATCTTGTTTTGCAGTGGTGTGTTTTCTTGTCCTTTGCTTTCTCTCTGGACAGTTTTGCCACTGTAACTGGTTCTTTCCCTCTTAATAAAATAGCAGAGCTCCTGCTGATTTGTCAAAAAAAAAAAAACCTGCGGTCGTGATTTTGCTTTCTCACCGGCACTGCGGCCGGCATTTCTCAAAGCAATTTGATCAATAGATGAGATGGGATGTTAATTTTTATTCTACTTTGAGATCACCATTTTAACACTTCTGCATGCTCCCATAGCCAGGCTAAAATCCCTTCGCTGTGAATCGTCCTGTAGTATTTTACACTCTTCAAACCGAATGTGCTAGTGTAATGATGGAGAGTGGAGAGTTTCTCTGACACTTTTTTATTGAACAACTCTTACAAAGGTTTCATTTCTTTTACAGAGAGGCCATCACACGCCAAGCAAGGCATGGGCTGCTCAACTTTATTCCTTTCCTCAGATGCTGAGACTTGCAAGTTGCAACACTCAAAGAACCTGTATTGTATGTCTCAGAGCTGAAGTACACTGCACTCCATGTATCAATGCAAAAGCTTTAGCCTACGAAACAAAGAAGTGTATATTTGCAAACTAGATCGTCCTAATTCACGCGCAGACATTCTTGAGTCTGGAAGCGAACACAACAATATTCTTGTCGGAGAGACCAACAAGGACTTCCTGCAAGGCCATGACCGAGGTTGGGGGGATGGTTGCCAGTGCTGTGGGGGGACAACTCGCTAGCAAGCTTAGCGAGCTTGTGAAAGAGGAGATCGCTCTACTGTGGGGGTTCCAGGACGACGTGGAAGACATGAAGGAGAAAATGGAAGATCTCGAGGCTGTGATGCAGGATGCCGATGAGAGGATGCACGGAGGAGAAAGTGATGGAAAAGCTGTTAGCCGATGGCTCGCTAAATTTAAGTCTGTTGTCTATGACGTTGAGGACGTGTTGGACGACTTGGACGCCAACGAGCTCATCAAGAAGACCCAATCAAAGGTACTAACAACCACAAATACTTCTACGTTATTGTATACATCTCGTTCTGGATTCAGATTAGACTCTTAAACACATATCATCCTACAATTTTGAAATAAAATTGTCTTGTTCATTATTTTTGTTGTCCACTAGCTACATAGAATTTCGTTTATTAATATGGACTAGAGTAACAGGCGCTACCCAATGACAGCGCACTGATGTTTCTTCTCCCAGCCTTCCCCAAGTACACCATCCCTCCACGTCTTTCTTCCCACTGATTTTGCCAACACCTATGATCGGTGCGTCTCCAACTCGTTATCCATAACTACAAACACAGATTGCACCACTACATATTGTCTTATCACTAAAGGAACATTACTGGCGAATCACCAAAACCTTATGTGATAACTCTTGTCCCTGACGGGTATTTTTGAGGTTTGCATCATTGATGGGCTTTTTTAAACACCCACATTGATAACTAGACATCTCATAAAACTGTTGACATTAGATAAGAGTAGAGCTAGTGCACAAAATCAATTCAATATTCTAATCTTCTTCCAGTGATAGACTGGATTTTAGCACCTTTTTCTCGCCTTGTAGTTGTAGCACTTAAGAGTTACAAAATAACAAGATTCATTGGCAGTTTTTTTTTCAAAGTTTGCATCACTGACAGGTTTTGTTACCCATCTATGGTAATATCACAAATGGGCTGTTTAAGCAAACGGTAGTGATTCATTTGGTCTAAAAGTTCACAAAAGCCAGTATCTTCCCACCCACCAGCCATATAGAAGCAAATCGTAGCACCGTCCTCGGCACCACACCTCTCTTTTCCCCCACCGGCGACCTAATGTCCTGGAGTTCAATTGCATTCTTCTAACATCTTCATTGACAAAGAATGTCGAACTCACAGGCAAGTTTGTGGTAACAAAGATCCATGGTCAAACCAAAAAACAAAGTTCAAAAGAAGGGCTTCGCATGGCTCAAATTGCACAACTCAATCTGTTGTGGACCACACATGCAAAAGGTGTTTACAAAGAGCGTTCACAAAGCTTTGAGAGCAATTTCTATTTTTCTGAATTTATTAAAAGCAAAGGTACAATTTCTGAAAGTGTGTTGAGAGATGTTTCATTGGCAGGAGATAAGGCATGAGGCACATAGGTTCTCTAGTAGCAATTCTCGGGTAGATAATGGGATTCTTAAAATAAGTGAATTATATAATAATGCCTAACTAAGTAACAAGAACCCGTTTTTGTGGATAAAGATACTTCAACACCTATATTTTTTAAACCAAAGGCGTAGCCCCAGCTTTATAAATAAAGCGGCAGTCGCAAACATTACAAGGCAGCACGATACAATTAGGATCATACAAGTTCAAGCCCCATCAAAGCTCACAGGCGAGCTAAATAAAACACAAAAGGATCTGGCAAAGGACAGGACTAGGAAGTAGGAATCCTAAGACATCAGGTTGGTTGCTCTTCTCTTCTCAGCCTGGAATAAAGGCGTCGGATATCATCGACGACACCATCAAGCGCGGCTCTGCCCCCCCCCCCCACCCCCTGCCTCGCCAACGGCCGGCATCAAGGTAGAAATAGTGAAAAGACAGTCAGCCGGTTGCTGGATATACACATGTTCAATGGTCATTTTGTTACACGTAATCCAAAGTGTCAAACACATCGCCGCGAAACAAATCCACACTATCCGTCTCGTGTGGCCCGATAACCCTTGTGCCAAGGCGATGAACTCACCAGCCCCAGCTGGGTTCCATGCACATGATAACAACTCCCGAACGCGGGCCCACGTAAATCTGGCTAGGACGCACCCAAAGAAGATATGGTTTGCATTTTCAAACTCCCCATAAAGGGTACAAAACCCAGTAGACGGCCCCTGTCGTTTAGCAATGTTGTCACTCGATGGCAGCCTCCCTCAGATAAGCTGCCACAGAAAGATCTTAATCTTAAGCGGAATTTTAGTCGCCCAAACATCCCTAAAATGGAGAGTTGCAGACCCGTTGCACAACTTCCAGTAGATAGAATTAGTCGAGAAAACCCCAGATGGCTCGAGGACCCAAGAAACCCGGTCAGGTTGCTCTGATGCCGCCCACGACCCAATCTCCCTCATGAGATTGTCCCATTCCACTGCCTCGTCCGTCCCAAACGTACGGCGGAATCGGATGTGCCAACCCGTGGCATTTCTAGCTTTGGCAACACCTATATTACTCAAGTTTGTGCTCTATAACATGCATTGGTTATGACATAACATCTTAATCTTCATACTTACACCTAGTAGATTGGATCTTATAGCAACTTAATGGTTGGACAATCTTGCCACTTATCTCTGATGTGTCATCTCTAATCCACCAATGTCATCTTTCCTAGCATAGACCAGACAAGAATATGAACACCAACTAATACTGTCGCTTTCGGGCATTAGACAAATATTCATAATTAATCCCAAACATAAGAAATTAATGGTACCAAAGATGAATAAATTTAAATAAATTTGATTCAGGTTGCATAGTTCCGCCTCCAAAAACGACGGATGACCATAACATGATAGTATAGCACTCAACAAACCAGCGTATTATCTCTAGTTTGCCTACTTATTTTTTGCGTGGTTGCTCGCTTAGTTCTCAACAAATTAGCATTTCATCTAATAAGCATTCATCAAAGTCACTAATTGGTTAGCAAGACATGTACATGCTAGATTTTCAAACACTAGAAACATGGAACCAAGTCCTAGTTCTACTAGCTTACTTCCCACTGGAGAACTTCGGTTTCTACCCGTTTTTTCCGTTAACTATCGTGGCACCTTCTTCCAGAAAAATACCGGGAGAGCTTGGACGTGCATTACTTCAATATAACTCTAGTACAATTTGCGGATCAAAATTAAAAGGTTTGATTTATTGCACATGTGGAGGGCAGTCTTAAACGTATATAATATAAACCTTGAGATTTGGACAGTTGGGTGGTCTGCCAGCTATTTCTACCTTGCGATGTGCATACTACTTTCTTGGAGTATTTTTTTCACACATTCCTTTTTATATACAAATATGAAGGTGTTTAAAAAATATGCCAATATTATGAGCTCACTTGTAATATATTCATCCAGTTTGTTTCGGGGTATCTTAAGTTAGTATATGAACATACTTTAAATGACTTACATTCCCAACTTCACATTTCTCAACTCCATCTTAAGGAATTATTTGAAGATTTAGGGTGCCTTTACTGAGGATTTTCAACTCTAGAAATGTTCGGCATGACTAGTGAAATTACCGGGCACTAATTTACAAAATTGCGCTAATCTGATCGATGCTGGCATGTCGTCTCACTCGTGGGCCATGTCGTCATTCCAATAATGGCTGAGCCTAGTCCAGCGCATATTCCACAACGGGTCGAATCTCCCGGTCTAGCCCATCTTCCCCTTACAGGCACTGTCCAATGGACCGAAACCCTATAGTCCATGGTCGGTACTTTGCTTTGTACGGCGTGCGAGTTTTTGTGGTATCGAGGCACGAGATGTAGGTGGCCACGGAGAGGAACGTGGCCTATCGACCTCAATGCCCCGACGGGGGAGGGGGGACGTTGTGGTGGCGATGCGACACGTCGTAACGTGCGGAAATATAGGGTGGCGGCGGGTTTTTCGTGTGCTGACGTCGTACTAGGCGCAAGTGTTGCATCGGTCTGCACCCGTTGTGGTTTCCTTGGCAGAGCTGACAGCCATGTGCGAGAACAACCGCCATTCAACCATATAACCTTGATAGCAATTTAAGTACCCTAATACCTTCCATCCCATTTTGTCTTGTAGAGATGAATGCATGATGCGGTTTTGTTTTATTAAACTTGGTATGAAAAAAGAATATTGAATGACGTTGACTTCAATTCTTTTTACAGCTCAAGTTATTCTTTTCCCTAAACAATCAAATCCTCCAACGGTCGAGCATAGCTCACAATATGAAGAACGTGAGGAAGAAAATAGAAAAAATAGAAAAAGAGGGCCAAGCACTCAAGCTTGTGCCTCATGAAGCACGGGTCGAAAGGAGCCAAAACAAACAAACTTTTGCAGCCAACAGGGGTGAAGGCAGAAAAACTGGAATGGTGGGGAGGGATACCGAGAAGGAAAACATAATCCGTCTGCTATTGAAAAGTGAAGCAAATGAGGATATCTCTATATCATTCCAATTATTGGGCTTGGTGGTCTAGGGAAGTCAACATTGGCAGAGTCAGTTTTGGCTGAACAGAGTCAATGTCTTCGACGTCCAAGTGTGGGTTCATGCGTCTGAGCGGTTTGATTTGCACAGCATTGGGAGTGCCATCATGAAAAGAATAAATAGTAGTATCAACCTTGACAACTGTACTTTGATGTTTTTGCATGATAGTCTGAAAAAAGAACTCGCTACTACAAGATACTTGATTGTTCTGGATGATCTCTGGGAAGAAGATGGAAATAGACTAGAAGAATTGAAGCGGATGTTACAATATGGTTGCAAGGGTAGTAGGATTATAGTAACTACGCGAAATAAAAGAGTAGTGCAAACACTGAGCACCGGGTTTCTTGCAAATGAAAGAAATATCTGCCCTGTGACTGAGCCTGACCAAATCAATTTGAGTGTTTTATCACCTGGTGACTGCTGGGAAGTAATGAAGCAAAGGGCATTTGGACCTGATGATGACCAAAGTGGCTTGGAAGAAATTGGAAAGGAAATTGCGGCGAAGTGTGGGGGGCTACCACTTGTGGCAAATGCTCTTGGGCAAGTAATGTCTGAGCTTAGGACCAGCAAGGCATGGGAATATATAAGAGACATCAAAGTTAACTTGGGTTTGAGAGAAGTACATCAAAACGAGGCATTAGAGCGTCTCATGCTGAGTTATTACTACCTGAAGATGGAATTCAAACTGTGTTTCACATATTTAGCTGCTTTCGCCAAGGGCTTTGTGATGGATGACCGTTCGTGCAGAGGATGATGGCGAAAAGTGTATCAACTATCTTCTTGGGATGTCCTTTCTTCAAATTCAAGGTCATCCTTGGTGAGTACTGAACTCTTCTAAATCAGAATAGTTATATAAGCTCCATGGCTAGGAACCTGCTTTGGATACATCGTACCCTCTTTTAGTTCAAGATTTTTCTTGCCTTTCAATATTTAATATCTTTAATTTAATAGATGTAAATGAAATTCTTATAACTGCATTCAAATCTTGATTTTCTTTTATACAGCTTTCCAATTTATAAACTTGAATATTTTTACTTTGTTGAAGTTATACTTGAATCTACAGAACCTCGGAAGAATTTAGCTACTATATTCCACTTGCTATATTTATGAAATAGGTAGAAGAAAGTTACAAAAAAAATAATTATTTATTTCATATTGATTGAAGTAGAGATATCTATTGTGTCTTTTCTTTACTGACTCTACCATTCCCTGTTCTATGTGAAAAGTGCAAAGGGAATATGAGAAATAATCAATGTGGTAATTATCATTGCTGCAATGTCAACCAATATATAGGAAAAATAAGTTGCTACCTCTCGTGGGCTGTACCACCCATACAACTAGCATCAAATCATGCTTGGAGATTTGCACATTTTTATCATCTTAAATGTCACTATGTGGTAAATGTGTGTCGCACATGACCATCCTTTGATTGTAAACTACTTTTCCATTGTTAGTATCATGAATTAAATATGGATCGGTTCATCACGGAGGGTATAACATTGTATAGTGTGGAGATATAAAATATGTGAATCTTAAAGCGCGAACTCACATCGCATGTTGGGGTGGGGTAGAAAACTCACAACAATATATATTACCATGGAAAATTTTATTAAAACTCATACGATAAGATGTTAACACACATATATAATGATTATCACTTGATAACTATATGTTTGAAGGTTCTACATCCTACCTTACAACACTATTTTGATATTACTTTTGCAGGTTAATCTAGGTCCGGTGCATGCCAAAACTCCTCGGGAGCTCACAATGCATGATTTGGTCCATGATCTTGCATTAATAGTTGCTTCCAGTGAATTCCTTATTCTCGATGCTGATGCTACTGAACCAAGTGGCCGGAATAGATCTCGGTACTGCCGACATGCACAGCTGATCAACTACCAGAATCAACCTAAAGTGTTGAGAGATCTGCCAACCATGGCTAGATCGCTCCATTTTAGGGATTCAAGCAAACTGCAACTTCCCCGAAGGACATTTTCTCGATCCAAGTATATACGTGTGTTGGACTTAAGTGGAAGTGCAGTTGGAAGACGATATACTTCAAGCAACTTTGACCTTACTGCAAGTTCAGTTGAAGGGCAATCCACTTCAAGCAACGTAGTGCTGCCATCGTCCATTCATCAATCAAAGCTACTTAGGTACCTTGATGCCACAACCATGCCAATCACATCACTTCCAAAGACTTTCCACACACTACAATACATGCAAACTTTAATTTTATCCAAATGCTCACTTGAAACATTGCCTGACAATATCTGTAGCCTCGACCAACTTTGCTATTTTGACCTATCTGGTAATATTAGCCTTAGAGAGCTCCCTGTTTTACTGGGGAAGCTCTCTAAACTCTCTTTCATCAACTTATCAGGGTGCTCCATGCTCCAACAGTTGCCTGAGTCCATCTACGAGCTAGCATGTTTACGACACCTAGACATGTCTGAGTGTCGTGCCATTAAAGAACTCCCTGACAAATTTGGCACCCTTTTGAAACTCATATTCCTAGACTTGTCAGGTTGTTCCAAGATAACCAAACTACCTGACAATCTTAGACTTGAGTCTTTAGAGCATCTGAACCTATCAAATTGCCATGAGCTAGAAAGCCTGCCAAAAGATTTTGGCAAACTTCAAAAGCTTCGGTTCTTGAACCTCTCTGATTGCTACAAGGTTTCACAGCTGCCAGAATCATTTTGCCAACTTATTCATTTGAAATTCTTAGATCTTTCAGATTGTCATGACCTCAGGGAACTTCCTGAATGTTTTGGCAACCTTTTTCAGCTTGACTCTTTGAACTTAATAAGTTGCTCCAAGCTACAAGTACTGCCCGAGTCATTCTGCAAGTTATTTAAGCTGAAGCATCTCAATTTGTCACATTGTAAGAGGCTTCAAAAGCTTCCATCCTCGTTCGGTGGCCTTAATCTTGAATTATTGGACATCTCTGGTTCAAATTTCCGTGATTTACCGGATAGCATCCGTGACATGACTACACTCACTAACCTTGTGGTCACATCAGCACGTGAAGAAGTGTTTGACAAGGCTCATGCAATTAGAGAGCATCTAAATTTGCCGGGGCTAATTGTACATAATGTACATCATGTTGTGTTTGTGTCAAATATTGTGTACGTGTTGGGTTAGGTTTAGACTTGGAGTTGTATTAGGTGTGGATAGGTACGAGTAGTGTTCGAGTCGAACTCTTATAACCTGGGCCTCCCATATAATGAGGGGAGCACCACACGTGTAACCCATGACGACTTGATAGCAACATGCACGCAGGGGGAGCCGGCGGCTTGTGCTGGCGCCTAGGGCGGCCAGGGTTGCGGTATCACATGGGGAGGAGCGCCCGTAGTCATGCCCCGCAGATGTAGGCGAGTTCGTCGAACTGCGTTAACAAATCTCGGTGTTGTCATCGTGCTGCTGATTGTTTGATCCTCGGTAGATTGACTATTGCGCCTACGACTGTAACAAGTGGTATCAGAGCAAGGTTGAAGGCCACGGATTGTTGATCTAGAGGATGAAGATTCGATGTAGTAATCAGGAGTTGTCCGCACGGAATTTGCAAATCAGATGCGGTGAGAACAAGGATACATCGGGAATCGAAGTAGCAATTGGAATCGGCAGTGCAGCTGTTCAGATGGAACGCGTACATACGGCGAGTTCGGAAAAGGCGTGACAGATTGGATCGAGGGTGGCGACAGCAGTACGCGGCGCGTACGTCGGCCAGATCGATGCGCAGCGGCCACGCAGGAGGCAGAGCACAGCAGCAGCAATGCACGCGGAGCGGCAGGCCGGAAGCAGACAACTGATCGGGCGGGCAGACACGCAAGGCAGGAGGCCCACTAGGAGGTGCGCACACGGCGGCCCAGGTTGGATGTGGAGCAGGACCAAGCATGTTGAGAAGCCTATGTTTCTTTATGGCAGGCCGAGCGGAAAAGTTGTTTGGCTCAGGGGAGCCAGCCGCAGGAGTGCATTGCGGGGCAGCTAGCTGATGCTGAACTTGCACGTGAGATTTGTTTAGAGAAAAAAAAAAGAATCTGCAACTATGTGGTATGTACGTGCATGTGGTGGCGACATGAAAAAAAGGGAAAAGGAGCATTGGAAGTTGTGGGGGCACAACTAGGTGTACTCCGGGATCTACCAGGAAGCATTTTCTCTTGATTTGTTGCTCAGTTTGCACGGGTTTTTTACCGGAAGGTTGGCAGATTGATGACGTGCTGGAGCACGTCGTGAGGATCATGCATACACAGGGTGCCAGAAAGTGCGCGGAAGGTGGACTAGGCACAGGGTGGAGCATGATTGCAGTCGAACAAGTTCGGCTAGGTTGGACTGGACAGTCTGACGGGACAGAAGACGGTGAAGATCGGCGACAACGACGTAGGAGCGTGAGGGCTGATGGTGTCCGTACTCTGTGGCGTGGAAACACGTGGCGCATGGTTATGCGTGCTTCGACATGCGGTGGCACGGGGCCGATTCAAGATGGAGCGCTTATGGGATCTTGAGGTAGGCGGGGCGCGGGGTGGACTGATCCTCGAAGGTGGAGCTGGAGTCTCTGGCGGAGATTTCACTCGGCTGATGGAGGGGCTGCGGCGTAAGCTAGCGGAGAGTCGAAGCCTAGTCAGCGGGAAGGCGAGAGGCACGTGGTCCGGACTGGAGCTCAGGGTCTGGAGAGATGCGTGGAACTCGGCATCGGTTGGGTATGACTGGTGGTTGTCTGCAGTGGGGCCCTAGGTGGTGTGGGTTAGCGACCCGGTAGATCTTGGCCAGGATTGCAGATGCTCGACGCGGTACTAGCGGCGAGCCATGCGGTAAGCACGGGACACGGCGACAGACCAGGGCACAGGCGGTCAGACGTGGTCAGATAGGTGTGCAGGGGTGCTGAAGGAGTGTTGGCGAGTATCGGATTCAAGTTGGTGACAGGGTCTATGGACATTGACGCGTCAGGTGATAGACAGGAGTCAGCCATGGGGAATCTGAGAAAGTGCTGGAGAGTCTGAAATGTTGGAAGTGTGGAGAGTACATGGCCGTATATTCTGTGATGTTCAGTGCACATGGCAAAGTGCGGATGACTAGATACAGAAGGAGGCGGAGTGCTATAGTTGTGGGACATGTAGAAGACTATCCAGGATGAGACGACTGTGAATTTAACTCAAGGTGACTAAAAGGCGACGATGAAATTCCTTCAAGTTGGAAGCATTCTTTACGCAGACCACTGGTCGATGTGTGATGATGTTGAAACGGAAAGAAGGGACTACAGTTGCAGGTGGAGTCATGTGGAGTCTGGGAGTAGCAGTGGAGCTCATGAAGACAACTTAAGTCCGGAGTACATGGAGGTTTGACGCATTGACGAATTCAAGGTGGTGGACAATATTCGTCAAGGTGGAGTTTGTTGTGTTTGTGTCAAATATTGTGTACGTGTTGGGTTAGGTTTAGACTTGGAGTTGTATTAGGTGTGGATAGGTACGAGTAGTGTCCGAGTCGAACTCTTATAACCTGGGCCTCCCATATAATAAGGGGAGCACCACACGTGTAGCTCACGACGACTTGATAGCAACATGCACGCAGGGGGAGCCGGCGGCTTGTGCCGGCGCCTAGGGCGGCCAGGGTTGCGGTATCACATGGGGAGGAGCGCCCGTAGTCATGCCCCGCAGATGTAGGCGAGTTCGCCGAACTGCGTTAACAAATCTCGGTGTCGTCATCGTGCTGCTGATTGTTTGATCCTCGGTAGATTGACTATTGCGCCTACGACTGTAACACATCAGATAGAAAATAAAAGGATGTAGCAGTATTGTGGAGTTAGCACAGTTGACTTGTCTGGAGTTGAAAGTCTTACAACTTCAGAACGTCAAGCATTCACAAGATGCAGAGAGAGCCAAGTTGCGTGATAAATCAGATCTTCGGGAGCTATGTCTTGGATGGGAATTCCAAGGAGACGAGGGAAAATCTGTGCTGGAGAGGCCTCGTCAGCTAAGCCTCTCAGTTCGATGTACTTAAACTACTTTTAAGTTTGGTTAAATATGAATCAATTACTGGCCGGTAATAGTTTTCAGCATGAGACGTAGTATACGCTGACATGCAGGTGTCGGGAGGATTTGTGTTGATCCATTGAATAGGAGTATGTGTCAAGGCTTTAAATCGTTTAAACCGTGGTTTTGATGGCAAAATGCTCCCTATCGCTTGGACGATTATAGGCAGATGGACGAGGAAGTATCTACTGCTCCCACCCCTTCGGGTGCTCCCCGTGCTACCGACAAAAAAAAACTTTTAAAATATTTAAAAAAAAATTGTGGATGTTCACAAGGTCATGATTCATCCAAAAAATTTATAAATATTTTTAATTGTTGGGGAAAATGTTCAAGGATTCTAGAATCTAACATGTAATATTTTAACAAGAAAAATATTTCTTTAAAAATAAAAATAAAAATAGGTATTTCGAAATGTTATTTGAGTATAGTTATCAAGCCGTTAATGATGTGGCCACCAAGGTGTGATGATGTAGTTATCAGGAAATCGAAAGAAAAGTTAATATAATTTTGAGTTTGATAACTTTTTTTTATATTTACCATTGATAACTCACTCACGTACTGGGTGTTGGTAACTTTTATCAAGTTCTCGGAAATTTTTAATATGAGATCTAGTTCTCAAGATCTCGTCATGACCGATTTATTGGTAAAAGCGGATCTTAAATCGGATGTATCATTTGAGAGATAAACCATTTTGAATTCACGCACTATGCATGCATGCAACACTTTTCGCAAATGGTTCACCGGACATGTAAAAGTTACCAAAGTGTCGTAAATCATGCGAGTCAAACAAAAATGTCAAAAGAAAAGTCCATATAACTTTGAGGTTGGTAACTCTTATATTTTAACACTTGATAACTCATGTATCGACAGTATCGTGGGGTTGGTAACTTTTAGTCCGAATTTTTTTTTGTCGAAACATATTAACATGAGATTTAGTTTGAAGGTTTTGTCGCGACCTATTTATTGGTGAAAACAAATTTTCAATCGGATTTGTCGTTTGAGAGGTAAACCGTTTTAAATTTTCGAATTAGGAGTACATCGGCAATTTCGTAATCGTAGTATGATATATTTATCAAGCTGTGGTCATGATCATGTAGTTTATCAGGATGCCGAACGAGAGGTCGATATAATTTGAGGTTGGTACCTTTTTATATTTTACCGTTGATAACTTACGTACCGCACTGCGTTGTTAGTAACTTTTAGTCAATAAAAAAATTGTAAAAATATATCAATATGGGATTTAGTTTTAAAGATAGGCTTCTGCTTCACTACATACCTCCCTGGGGGAACTCAAACTTTCCAAAACACATGGACACTCTAGATCGCATCATACCCTTTCGCTAATTGAGGTCAGGGTTGGATATGCGTCATAAAGATATTATCGCGACCGTTTTATTGGCAAAAACAAATTTTCAATCGGATTTTGAGATATAAACAGTTTTGAAATTTCGAATTAGGAGAGAATACATGAGTAATTTCGTCACGTAGTATGATATAGTTATCAAGGTGTGATCATGTAGTTTATCAGGATGTCAAACAAAAAGTCAATATAATTTGAGGTTGGTAACTTCTTATGTTTTTACCGTTGATAACTCATGTACTGCGTGGTTGGTAACTTTTAGTCCGAAATATAAAGTTGTCAAAATATATTAATATGGGATCTAGTTTTGAATATCTCGTCGCGACCGATTTATTGGTAAAAACAGATTTTCAATCGGATTTGTCGGTCGAGAGATAAAACGTTTTGAAATTTCAAATTAGTAGAGAATCTCGCTGACATCATTTTTTTTGCGAAACACAATACAACGCAGGCGCTCGTATACACGCGCACACACTCAGCCCTATGAACGCACGCACGCACACCCTACTGTTGGAGATATGCCCTATAGGCAATTAATAAATTGATTTTATTTATCATATCTCAATTGTTCATAATACGTTTTAATACCATGCTATAACTGTATTACGCGGAAACATTAATACACGTGTGGTATGTAAACAACCAGGTCCCTAGTAACCTCTAATTAACTAGTTCGTTGAGTAACAGATGATCAAGGTTTTCTGATCATGAACAATGGCGCCGGTTAACAACGGAGTCATATCATTTGGTGAATGATTTGATGGACATACCCAAAATATAGAAATGTAGTGTTCATACCTTCGACCGTGAGATCATATCAAATCTCTGCTTCTGGAAGATGCGGCTGATCGCATCAAACGGCATGTCTTATATAGCGTGACAATAAAGGTGATACTTGCGGGTATCGGAAGGAAGCAGTAGAAGCGAGTCAATCCACATAGCAGGATAGATACTCTGGGCCCACTCGGTGAGATTACATCAATGAGCTTGCAAGCATATGACTAGGTCACGGGGATGTAATATCACAGACGAGTAAAGATAGATTTGTCGATGACGAGGTCATGCTCGGTAATCGTGATACCGGAGAACGATGCTCATACAATCTAAGTATCGCTAGGCAAGAAGATGAGACTTGACGTCTAAAGGTTCAAACGATAAAAGACATTCGTGGACGCACAGGGGCTATCATGGGTATCCAGATCCCGCTATTAGTCATTGATCGAAGAACGTGTCTCGATCATGTCTGGATTGATCCCGAACCGTGGGGCAGCACACTTAAGGGTGGGTGACGATTAGATTGGATTTAGAGAGAAAAGAAACCGGAGACTCCGGAAGTGTTCCGGACATGTCCGATGGAGATCGGAGGGCAACGAAATATGTTTCGGGGTCCGAATGAATTAAATAATATGTATTTAATATTAATAAGTGTTATTAGTAATTAAATATATTTGTATTTAATTTATTTCAAATTTTTAAAGGCATTAAATCATAAATGGGCCTTAGAGGCCCATTAGGGAAAATCCCAAAAAAGGAAAAAGGAAAAAAAAAAAAAGGAAGGAGGCCAGCCGCCCTAGGTGGGCCGAATGGGGCCCACCAAGGGGCTGGCGCACCCCTTTGGCCGGCGGTGGCCATGTGGGAATAGTCCCACATGGCCTAGCCGATGGGTGTGGCCTCCCTCCTTCTCCTTTAAATAGGGGACCCCCTTTGCCTAGAAATTACACCAATTCTCCCTCTTCTTCTCTCCTAAGTTTAGCGTGGTTCCGTTTCTGGAGCTGCGTACGAGGAGGGAAGTCTCTCTACTATACGCACACTGCCGTGCTGCTAGATCCACTCTTTCACTTCTGCTCTGCTGAATCTGGAGCCCGGAGGTCGTCATCCACACCGTACGTGTGTGGAACCGCGAGGCACCGTTGTTTGGTGCTGGGAGCTGTCTTCTTCCACTACACGACCATGAGGTCGGCGCCGTCGTCTCCACCGACAACGTTTGTGCGGGAACGTAATCCCGCTTCCGGTCTACAAGGGTATGTATTCTGATCTCCTCTGTATTAGTATATCTGCATAGTATAGATCCTGGCTAGTTTATGGTTATCGTCGGTAGGAAATTTTTTGTTTTCTGTACGATCCCCGACAGTGGTATCAGAGCCGATTTATGCGTAGATATATCTGTACGGTTAGAACACATGTTGAATGTGGATATCGATTCTACATTTGTTACCCTCTCGTTTGTACTTGTTTATATCGCGGTATTGCCGGATGAAGCGGCCCGAACCGACTTTACGCGTACTCTTACGCAAGACTGGTTCCACATTTGACATACGGCTTGTACCGTATATGTGGCTGGCGGGTGTCTGTATCTACTACAATAGTTGATATATCATTTGCAATGGAGGGCCCCGAAAGGGGTGTAATAGAGACAATTGTCTTATCACTGTTGTGGTTTTTTTCGTAGGTAAGAAACAGTTCTTGTGCGGAAGCCCTAGCAGCCACGTAAAACATGCAAAAAATAAAGTAGGAAGCGTCTAAGTTTAATTTGCAGGAACAATGTGATATGGTCAAGATAGGTTTATTAAATTGTTTATAAACTGTCGGCGCGAAGGAGACCATCGGCGCAGAGGAGACCATATCATGTCGCATTACATTTTATTTTAGATGTGTGAGCATCTTATAGCGTGTAGCTCTTCCAAAGAAATAAGATCCTGGCGAAACGGAAAGGACAGGCAAGGAATACTAGGAAATCCTCACGAACCAAACTGATCGACACTTTTAACTGTTTTTTTTCTCCTTTTGTTTTCCGGCCGATCGAACCAAAACTGGCACCCGGCTGTTTTCTGGGTACGTGAAGAAAAATAAGGTTTGACTTCCAAAGAAAAGTATCACGTTTGATTTCTTGGAACTTGTACCAGAAGAAAGGGCAACACTAGCTTGCGCGCGCGCGATCGATTCCAAACGATCGATCGGTTTCCGACCAACCGTTCTGTCCATAAACGGAAGGAGTAGGATACCGCACGATTCCTTTTTGGGCCTACACATGTACGTACGTGACAGAACGTTTCAGTTCCCTTTTTCCGTGCGCGGCAACCGTTCGAGCCAAAAAAAAACGTGACTTAACCGTTAGAATCTATTCCCTTTTTTCGGGCGCACGGATTTGACGCGAATAACGTTTCCGCACAGTGAATTTGAATAACGAGAGAGCAAAACTATTCCCTTTTGGCGGCAAGACGAGAAAATATTAGATTTTTTACTTGCAAAAAAACCTTCACGGTCTAAACTATTCCCTTTACTTGGAGAAGGACTAGAATTTTCGAATTCAAATAGAATATGGATGCAAAATCAATTCCCTTTTTGGGCAAGTGGTATTTTAGGGTATATAAAATGGGAGGGAGATAGGAAATTCCACTTCCAACTAGTTCAAAAAAATTGTTGAAGTAAAGAGCACCGCTTCCAAGTAGCTGGCAGTCTCTTTAGCATTTTTCAAAATTAGGCTATTCCCTTTTTGGGACAGTGGTATTTTAGGGAATAAAAAAGGGTGGGGAATATTAATCCACTTCCAACTAGTTCAAAAAAGGTGGAGAATATTACAAATCCACTTCCAACTAGTCCAAAAATAGAATGGGCTGATAATTTTAACATGAAACAAGCAGGTAATTTCACTCCCGACTCGGCTTACCCTAAGCCGCTGCTTCCTTGAGACGCACGGCTCGCCTTCGACTCGCCAACCATAACCTCTGTGGGGACCTACCGTCACGGGCTCGTCTCCTTGGCCGCGTCGGTATCGCGCCGACGTCCAATTACGACTCGCTCACGGCTCGCCTCCGTGTCCGTCGTCGCGGTAAACCGCGCCGACGTCCACTCCCGACTCGGCTAACCCTAAGCCGCTGCTTTCTTGAGATGCACGGCTCGTCTTCGACTCGCCAACCATAACCGCTGTGGGGACCTGCCATCACGGGCTCGTCTCCTTGGCCGCGTCGCTATCGTGCCGACGTCCAATTACGACTCGCTCACGGCTCGTCTCCGTTTCCGTCGTCGCGGTAAACCGCGCCGACGTCCACTCCCGACTCGGCTAACCCTAAGCCGCTGCTTCCTTGAGACGCACGGCTCGTCTTCGACTCGCCAACCATAACCGCTGTGGGGACCTGTCGTCACGGGCTCGTCTCCTTGGACGCGTCGCTATCGCGCCGACGTCCAATTACGACTCGCTCACGGCTCGTCTCCGTGTCCGTCGTCGCGGTAAACCGCGCCGACGTCCACTCCCGACTCGGCTAACCCTAAGCCGCTGCTTCCTTGAGACGCACGGCTCGTCTTCGACTCGCCAACCATAACCGCTATGGGGACCTGCCGTCACGGGTTCGTCTCCTTGGCCGTGTCGCTATCGCGCCGACGTCCAATTACGACTCGCTCATGGCTCGTCTCCGTGTCCGTCGTCGCGGTAAACCGCGCCGACGTCCACTCCCGACTAGGCTAACCCTAAGCCGCTGCTTCCTTGAGACGCACGGCTCGTCTTCGACTCACCAACCATAACCGCTATGGGGACCTGCCGTCACGGGCCCGTCTCCTTGGCCGCGTCGCTATCGCGCCGACGTCCAATTACGACTCTAAACTATTGGACGTCGGCACAGTGAATTTGAATAACGAGAGAACAAAACTATTCCCTTTTGGCGGCAAGACGAGAAAATATTAGATTTTTTACTTGCAAAAAAACCTTCACGGTCTAAACTATTCCCTTTACTTGGAGAAGGACTAGAATTTTCGAATTCAAATAGAATATGGATGCAAAATCAATTCCCTTTTTGGGCAAGTGGTATTTTAGGGTATATAAAATGGGAGGGAGATAGGAAATTCCACTTCCAACTAGTTCAAAAAAATTGTTGAAGTAAAGAGCACCGCTTCCAAGTAGCTGGCAGTCTCTTTAGCATTTTTCAAAATTCACTACAAGAGATCTGATATACTGTGACAAAAATCCTCATGACGGTGGTCCGTAACGTCACCAAATATCATAATAGGTGACGTTTTGCCCATGGCGTCATGAATTTCTACAAATCCGTGACAGCCGCGCAGCCATCGTCACACATTTGCATATTCTGTGACGGTCAAATACCTTCCATGACGAGAGTGGATGGGTCACCGAATAATTTTGATATGCGTATGTTGTTGTTGGTTGATTTTGTTTATAGAATTACTTTTGATAGCATACTAGTACCGATTCTATGGAAAAAAAGGAACCACGCTAGAATTAAAATAGCAAGCAAAAAATTGCACAAGCGGGATTGATTAAATGGTTTTTTGATTATAATTCAAACTTTCGGTACCACACGAAATTTACGTTTTTTGGTTTATGTGTCGGATCGTCGGGATTTTAATTTGCAAGTCTTTACTATTTATTAAATTAAATATATTTAACCAAATTTCTCACATTTAACACAAAAAGACGTTTACCCTCCACCAAAATAAAAGTTATCTTCCCTCCACCGAAATACTTACCCCCGCTTGTTTCCTCGAAAAGTTTCACGTGTTTAACACAAGAAAACGTTTTCCCTCCACCGAAATACCTATTCCCGCTAGTTTCCTCGAAAAGTTTAACGTGTTTAACACAAAAAAAACGTTTTCCCTCCAGCAAAAATATTTCCCTCCATTTTTCTCTAAATTTTCGGCCATAGCCCACGATCTTATCCCGCGGTCCATCGTCCCTCTCCCCATTTTACTGCTCCTCTTCCCCTTTTCTCGCCCCGATCAGATCGGAGGAGGAGCCCTCCAATCGAACTGCCCCTGCCTGCTACAACGCGGCGGCCGCCGGCCTCCCCTCCGATCCACGACGGCCAACCCGTTGCAGTACCGCCGATGACGGCCACACCTGCAAAATACCCGCCCCAACCCGTTGCATCGCCGCCGGCCTAACCTGCGGGATCGAAACCGCCCACCTCACCTGCGACCTCCTCCTCCGTCCGTGCTAAACTCCCACGAGCGCTCCCCGGTGCCCCTTCCCGACGACTCCCCCGATTGCCTCTGCTTCGACAACTTCTGTTCGACGACAGGTAGCAGTTCAGATCATACCTTCGATCTAATTATCGATTTGCCTAGAGATGTTACTGCGAGGTTGTGATCGTGTTGTCTTGGTAATAGATTATTCACCGTGAGATCAGTACTAGTTAGCAATTACTCACGGCTGCTGTTGCTTTTTCTTTTAGATTTCTCGCACTGGGTTTGTCCCCAGCAAAAGCCTGATGCTTCTGTAACTGCTGCCCACGACGAACTTGGTACGTTGCTTTCATAAAAAAGCAGGGCCGCATGGTTTTTTTTTATAAAAAAATTACTAGTTAGCAATTTGATTCCTGTGCGTTTTGGTGGCTAAAGTACAGATTTTCTTTTCAGTGTTGGGAGCCTTGCTAGTTTACTGGCCGAACTCCAAATATTCATATATGATGTAAATAGTTTACGGGTAATATTTGAATATATTTTCAGACCTAAGTAACTTTGTCTACATTATGTTTTCTGCAGTTGCCCTTTCCATTGGGTTACCTATACGTATGCAGATCCTGAAGGCAAGGTACTAATTCGTATGCTCATGCATTAGTACGTGTAACTATTGGTACTATATGCATCTATGCTACAGGGTATAACCACCTGATATACTGGAATACCGCTGTGCATTCACAACGCTTTTGTTTAACTTCTTAGCATCTCCTTGCCACTGGCTGCGTTACACTAATAGGATAGACCCCAAAAATTCTCTTGGTTCATAAAATTTTCAGTTTTTTTCTGATCAGTCAATTCAATCTGTAACGACATAGCAGATAGCAATCTGCTTTTAGTCATGTACTACGTGGTTCATTCATGCTTGTCTAGGCAAATGTGTTCACTAGTAAGCTTTGTGATTTGGGTTTGTTCCTAAGTTACTTCTTGCTGAATCTTGAAATGGACAAAAACTGGAGTAATTTTATCTCAATCATACTTTCTTGCCTTTATTTTTTACCTTGTAGGGCTTTGTGAATGCATATTGTGTAATAACATTAATGTCTAGCAGATTGGAAAGAGGAAACTGAACATTACCGCTGTGCAGTATTTGTGTTGCTTTTTATTTGTGTGTATGCATCACATGTTAACATATTTGTTCCTAATGAGTCAGCATATCTGTCTTGTCCAACATAGTACAATCATGCTGTCAAACCCGGAGTATGAGAGGCACAGGTTGGCAAGAATTGCGATGCTCAGGGCAGAAGTGGCAGCAACATCTATAATGAATCTGAAGTTTATTGGTCCATTTGGTAAATTATCGCTGAGATGGCATCTTATTTCTCCGTAGTCCAATCTTGACTTCAGAAGCACCTCCTTGTTATCATAAACACTTCAGCAAATTCCCCTATGATATGTTTTAAATCATAAACTCTAGCACAACCTGATTTGAGCTAGAGATCCTCATAGGTAGAGGGTGAACTTTTCAAGTGGTAAGAGTTGTACCAAAAATACTTGTACTGAATACTTGAGTTTTCTGTAGAGACATTCTTACCGCTATCTCGGACAGAGTAATGGAGGGACAGAGTAAGATGATAATACTTATGTTAGCACTCTCATAATATGCAGCACCTAATGAACATGTTTGCTGTTCTTATAAATATTTGTCGCTACTGATAATATTAATATTCATTTGCTTTATATAGGAACTTTGTGAGAACAAGGAGAATCGAGAAGCTGTAAAGCATCAACAAACTATGGGCTCTAGGTCTTATCCTTCCCATTTCCCCCAAATTGTAAGTATTCTACCTAACTCATTGTTGTCCCATGTCAATAGGACTTCATGTGTGAAATACTAATTATATGAGTTAGTATATCTTGTAGAAAAAAGACAAGTACAACAATGAGGACCCTAGCCCAACTGACTTTTCCAAACTGACCCATACCAAAAGAAAGACTTGATGTATGAGCGCGACTGCACTTAACGGTTCTTTGAGTTTTTTTCTCTATTCTCGGTGACTTGAGTAACTGTTGTTGTTGGTCGTATTGTTCATAGCTGGATGTGCTTCTCAAAGACTAGTTGCTAGTTGTTGACCAGACATGCTACATATACAACAGTACATCGCTAAAAACTTGTTTGCGAATCAAATGTGAACTAGGAGTAGGACTGAACAATGTTTGCACATTCTAAATTAATTTAGAGGGAGTAAGAATCCAGAACATGTTTCCGTCCATAAGTACTGTTGCTAGCCCAACAAGTTGATTCAATGTGCCCGTCAGGAGCCAAGTATCGATTGGTATAATAGACCAAAGAAAACCTTCTAGGGTATGGCTTACTATACTTACCATGTTCCAACAATGCGATGAATAACAATGTGTGAGTGATCACCTCCAAATATCTATGCTTGTGTAAGTGTATAATCCAATCTTTCATGTCTCTCTAACATGAACAACGATGCTTTTCTTGTACAGATTGCCATGCAAAATAAAAAGGAGTGAAGCACGGCCAGAAGATGAGCAGCCAATGCCTGATGGTGCATGAAGCCCATCATTATGTAGTGGTGATATGTAGGGCGGACCTAGTTTGATGTTCTTATGTTAGTTTTAGATTATTACTTATTTATTGTCATTTGCTTTTCATGTACAATGATATTTTGTTGTGAGTTAAGTATATACTGTTGGCAATTGAGTATATATTGTCATATGTGTTGAAATTAATTTTAATTCACAATTTCTTGTAGATTAGATTTGAAAATTATTACCCAAAATATTCTGAAATAAAATTAAATAATAATGAATTAATATTACACCCACGAAATAATTCTACAAAATAAACGCGAAACATATCTTGAAAATAAATAGTCTATTATGAAAAGGGAAACAATTTAAAATACAAAAAATAAAAATAATTTCGAATTATTTAGGGAAATAATATCTAAAAAATCACATGCATCATATATGACGTCATCCACCTTCTGTGACGCTAATCTGTGACGTTATCTTGCCGAGCGATGGTCTCCTTGGTGTTGATGTCAGTGACGATGCACCATCTGCACCGTCACCGAAGGTCCCATATTCGGTGACGTCTTTTCGCGCGTCGCGTCACTAGGAGGAATCTGTGACAGTGATTCTGTGACGATGCTCGTGACGCTCCAAAATCGTCACAACGAGGTTTTCCGTGACGTTTTTGGATATTGTGTGACGATAACACATCGTCACAATATACCTGATCCCTTGTAGTGATTAGGCTATTCCCTTTTTGGGACAGTGGTATTTTAGGGAATAAAAAAGGGTGGGGAATATTAATCCACTTCCAACTAGTTCAAAAAGGTGGAGAATATTACAAATCCACTTCCAACTAGTCCAAAAATAGAATGGGCTGTTAATTTTAACATGAAACAAGCAGGTAATTTCACTCCCGACTCGGCTAACCGTAAGCCGCTGCTTCCTTGAGACGCACGGCTCGTCTTCGACTCGCCAACCATAACCGTTGTGGGGACCTACCGTCACGGGCTCGTCTCCTTGGCCGCGTCGCTATCGCGCCGACGTCCAATTACGACTCGCTCACGGCTCGTCTCCGTGTCCGTCGTAGCGGTAAACCGCGCCGACGTCCTCTCCCGACTCGGCTAACCTTAAGCCGCTGCTTCCTTGAGACGCACGGCTCGTCTTCGACTCGCCAACCATAACCGCTGTGGGGACCTGTCGTCACGGGCTCGTCCACTTGGACGCGTCGCTATCGCGCCGACGTCCAATTACGACTCGCTCACGGCTCGTCTCCGTGTCCGTCGTCGCGGTAAACCGCGCCGACGTCCACTCCCGACTCGGCTAACCCTAAGCCGCTGCTTCCTTGAGACGCACGGCTCGTCTTCGACTCGCCAACCATAACCGCTATGGGGACCTGCCGTCACGGGCTCGTCTCCTTGGCCGCGTCGCTATCGTGCCGACGTCCAATTACGACTCGCTCACGGCTCGTCTCCGTGTCCGTCGTCGCGGTAAACCGCGCCGACGTCCACTCCCGACTCGGCTAACCCTAAGCCGCTGCTTCCTTGAGACGCACGGCTCGTCTTGGACTCGCCAACCATAACCGCTATGGGGACCTGCCGTCACGGGTTCGTCTCCTTGGCCGTGTCGCTATCGCGCCGACGTCCAATTACGACTCGCTCATGGCTCGTCTCCGTGTCCGTCGTCGCGGTAAACCACGCCGACGTCCACTCCCGACTAGGCTAGCCCTAAGCCGCTGCTTCCTTGAGACGCACGGCTCGTCTTCGACTCACCAACCATAACCGCTATGGGGACCTGCCGTCACGGGCCCGTCTCCTTGGCCGCGTCGCTATCGCGCCGACGTCCAATTACGACTCGCTCACGGCTCGTCTCCGTGTCCGTCGTCACGGTAAACCGAGCCGACGTCCACTCCCGACTCGGCTAACCCTAAGCCGCTGCTTCCTTGAGACGCACGCCTCGTCTTCGACTCGCCAACCATAACCGCTATGGGGACCTGCCGTCACGGGTTCGTCTCCTTGGCCGCGTCGCTATCGCGCCGACGTCCAATTACGACTCGCTCACGGCTCGTCTCCGTGTCCGTCGTCGCGGTAAACCGCGCCGACGTCCACTCCCGACTAGGCTAACACTAAGCCGCTGCTTCCTTGAGACGCACGGCTCGTCTTCGACTCGCCAACCATAACCGCTATGGGGACCTGCCGTCACGGGTTCGTCTCCTTGGCCGCGTCGCTATCGCGCCGACGTCCAATTACGACTCGCTCACGGCTCGTCTCCGTGTCCGTCGTCGCGGTAAACCGCGCCGACGTCCACTCCCGACTAGGCTAACCCTAAGCCGCTGCTTCCTTGAGACGCACGGCTCGTCTTCGACTCGCCAACCATAACCGCTATGGGGACCTGTCGTCACGGGCTCGTCTCCTTGGCCGCGTCGCTATCGCGCCGACGTCCAATTACGACTTGCTCACGGCTCGTCTCCGTGTCAGTCATCGCGGTAAACCGCGCCGACGTCCACTCCCGACTCGGCTTACCCTAAGCAGCTGCTTCCTTGAGACGCACGGCTCGTCTTCGACTCGCCAACCATAACCGCTGTGGGGACCTGTCGTTACGGGCTCGTCTCCTTGGACGCGTCGCTATCGCGCCGACGTCCAATTACGACTCGCTCACGGCTCGTCTCCGTGTCCGTCGTCGCGGTAAACCGCGCCGACGTCCACTCCCGACTCGGCTAACCCTAAGCCGCTGCTTCCTTGAGACGCACGGCTCGTCTTCGACTCGCCAACCATAACCGTTGTGGGGACCTGCCTTTACGGGCTCGTCTCCTTGGCCGCGTCGCTATCGCGCCGACGTCCAATTATGACTTGCTCACGGCTCGTCTCCGTGTCCGTCGTCGCGGTAAACCGCGCCGACGTCCACTCCCGACTCGGCTAACCTTAAGCCGCTGCTTCCTTGAGACGCACGGCTCGTCTTCGACTCGCCAACCATAACCGTTGTGGGGACCTGTCGTCACGGGCTCGTCTCCTTGGACGCGTCGTTATCGCGCCGACGTCCAATTACGACTCGCTCACGGCTCGTCTCCGTGTCCGTCGTCGCGGTAAACCGCGCCGACGTCCACTCCCGACTCGGCTAACCCTAAGCCGCTGCTTCCTTGAGACGCACGGCTCGTCTTCGACTCGCCAACCATAACCGCTATGGGGACCTGCCATCACGGGCTCGTCTCCTTGGCCGCGTCGCTATCGTGCCGACGTCCAATTACGACTCGCTCACGGCTCGTCTCCGTGTCCGTCGTCGCGGTAAACCGCGCCGACGTCCACTCCCGACTCGGCTAACCCTAAGCCGCTGCTTCCTTGAGACGCACGGCTTGTCTTCGACTCGCCAACCATAACCGCTATGGGGACCTGCCGTCACGGGTTCGTCTCCTTGGCCGTGTCGCTATCGCGCCGACGTCCAATTACGACTCGCTCATGGCTCGTCTCCGTGTCAGTCATCGCGGTAAACCGCGCCGACGTCCACTCCCGACTCGGCTAACCCTAAGCCGCTGCTTCCTTGAGACGCACGGCTCGTCTTCGACTCGCCAACCATAACCGCTATGGGGACCTGCCATCACGGGCTCGTCTCCTTGGCCGCGTCGCTATCGTGCCGACGTCCAATTACGACTCGCTCACGGCTCGTCTCCGTGTCCGTCGTCGCGGTAAACCGCGCCGACGTCCACTCCCGACTCGGCTAACCCTAAGCCGCTGCTTCCTTGAGACGCACGGCTCGTCTTCGACTCGCCAACCATAACCGCTATGGGGACCTGCCGTCACGGGTTCGTCTCCTTGGCCGTGTCGCTATCGCGCCGACGTCCAATTACGACTCGCTCATGGCTCGTCTCCGTGTCCGTCGTCGCGGTAAACCGCGCCGACGTCCACTCCCGACTAGGCTAGCCCTAAGCCGCTGCTTCCTTGAGACGCACGGCTCGTCTTCGACTCACCAACCATAACCGCTATGGGGACCTGCCGTCACGGGCCCGTCTCCTTGGCCGCGTCGCTATCGCGCCGACGTCCAATTACGACTCGCTCACGGCTCGTCTCCGTGTCCGTCGTCACGGTAAACCGCGCCGACGTCCACTCCCGACTCGGCTAACCCTAAGCCGCTGCTTCCTTGAGACGCACGGCTCGTCTTCGACTCGCCAACCATAACCGCTGTGGGGACCTGTCGTTACGGGCTCGTCTCCTTGGACGCGTCGCTATCGCGCCGACGTCCAATTACGACTCGCTCACGGCTCGTCTCCGTGTCCGTCGTTGCGGTAAACCGCGCCGACGTCCACTCCCGACTCGGCTAACCCTAAGCCGCTGCTTCCTTGAGACGCACGGCTCGTCTTCGACTCGCCAACCATAACCGTTGTGGGGACCTGCCTTTACGGGCTGGTCTCCTTGGCCGCGTCGCTATCGCGCCGACGTCCAATTATGACTTGCTCACGGCTCGTCTCCGTGTCCGTCGTCGCGGTAAACCGCGCCGACGTCCACTCCCGACTCGGCTAACCTTAAGCCGCTGCTTCCTTGAGACGCACGGCTCGTCTTCGACTCGCCAACCATAACCGCTGTGGGGACCTGTCGTCACGGGCTCGTCTCCTTGGACGCGTCGCTATCGCGCCGACGTCCAATTACGACTCGCTCACGGCTCGTCTCCGTGTCCGTCGTCGCGGTAAACCGCGCCGACGTCCACTCCGACTCGGCTAACCCTAAGCCGCTGCTTCCTTGAGACGCACGGCTCGTCTTCGACTCGCCAACCATAACCGCTATGGGGACCTGCCATCACGGGCTCGTCTCCTTGGCCGCGTCGCTGTCGTGCCGACGTCCAATTACGACTCGCTCACGGCTCGTCTCCGCGTCCGTCGTCGCGGTAAACCGCGCCGACGTCCACTCCCGACTCGGCTAACCCTAAGCCGCTGCTTCCTTGAGACGCACGGCTCGTCTTCGACTCGCCAACCATAACCGCTATGGGGACCTGCCGTCACGGGTTCGTCTCCTTGGCCGTGTCGCTATCGCGCCGACGTCCAATTACGACTCGCTCATGGCTCGTCTCCGTGTCCGTCGTCGCGGTAAACCGCGCCGACGTCCACTCCCGACTAGGCTAGCCCTAAGCCGCTGCTTCCTTGAGACGCACGGCTCGTCTTCGACTAACCAACCATAACCGCTATGGGGACCTGCCGTCACGGGCCCGTCTCCTTGGCCGCGTCGCTATCGCGCCGACGTCCAATTACGACTCGCTCACGGCTCGTCTCCGTGTCCGTCGTCACGGTAAACCGCGCCGACGTCCACTCCCGACTCGGCTAACCCTAAGCCGCTGCTTCCTTTAGACGCACGGCTCGTCTTCGACTCGCCAACCATAACCGCTATGGGGACCTGCCGTCACGGGTTCGTCTCCTTGGCCGCGTCGCTATCGCGCCGACGTCCAATTACGACTCGCTCACGTCGTCTCCGTGTCCGTCGTCGCGGTAAACCGCGCCGACGTCCACTCCCGACTCGGCTAACCCTAAGCCGCTGCTTCCTTGAGACGCACGGCTCGTCTTCGACTCGCCAACCATAACCGTTGTGGGGACCTGTCGTCACGGGCTCGTCTCCTTGGACGCGTCGCTATCGCGCCGACGTCCAATTACGACTCGCTCACGGCTCGTCTCCGTGTCCGTCGTCGCGGTAAACCGCGCCGACGTCCACTCCCGACTCGGCTAACCTTAAGCCGCTGCTTCCTTGAGACGCACGGCTCGTCTTCGACTCGCCAACCATAACCGCTGTGGGGACCTGTCGTCACGGGCTCGTCTCCTTGGACGCGTCGCTATCGCGCCGACGTCCAATTACGACTCGCTCACGGCTCGTCTCCGTGTCCGTCGTCGCGGTAAACCGCGCCGACGTCCACTCCCGACTCGGCTAACCCTAAGCCGCTGCTTCCTTGAGACGCACGGCTCGTCTTCGACTCGCCAACCATAACCGCTATGGGGACCTGCCATCACGGGCTCGTCTCCTTGGCCGCGTCGCTGTCGTGCCGACGTCCAATTACGACTCGCTCACGGCTCGTCTCCGCGTCCGTCGTCGCGGTAAACCGCGCCGACGTCCACTCCCGACTCGGCTAACCCTAAGCCGCTGCTTCCTTGAGACGCACGGCTCGTCTTCGACTCGCCAACCATAACCGCTATGGGGACCTGCCGTCACGGGTTCGTCTCCTTGGCCGTGTCGCTATCGCGCCGACGTCCAATTACGACTCGCTCATGGCTCGTCTCCGTGTCAGTCGTCGCGGTAAACCGCGCCGACGTCCACTCCCGACTCGGCTAACCCTAAGCCGCTGCTTCCTTGAGACGCACGGCTCGTCTTCGACTCGCCAACCATAACCGCTATGGGGACCTGCCGTCACGGGCTCGTCTCCTTGGCCGCGTCGCTATCGTGCCGACGTCCAATTACGACTCGCTCACGGCTCGTCTCCGTGTCCGTCGTCGCGGTAAACCGCGCCGACGTCCACTCCCGACTCGGCTAACCCTAAGCCGCTGCTTCCTTGAGACGCACGGCTCGTCTTCGACTCGCCAACCATAACCGCTATGGGGACCTGCCGTCACGGGTTCGTCTCCTTGGCCGTGTCGCTATCGCGCCGACGTCCAATTACGACTCGCTCATGGCTCGTCTCCGTGTCCGTCGTCGCGGTAAACCGCGCCGACGTCCACTCCCGACTAGCTAGCCCTAAGCCGCTGCTTCCTTGAGACGCACGGCTCGTCTTCGACTCACCAACCATAACCGCTATGGGGACCTGCCGTCACGGGCCGTCTCCTTGGCCGCGTCGCTATCGCGCCGACGTCCAATTACGACTCGCTCACGGCTCGTCCCTGTCCGTCGTCACGGTAAACCGCGCCGACGTCCACTCCCGACTCGGCTAACCCTAAGCCGCTGCTTCCTTTAGACGCACGGCTCGTCTTCGACTCGCCAACCATAACCGCTATGGGGACCTGCCGTCACGGGTTCGTCTCCTTGGCCGCGTCGCTATCGCGCCGACGTCCAATTACGACTCGCTCACGGCTCGTCTCCGTGTCCGTCGTCGCGGTAAACCGCGCCGACGTCCACTCCCGACTCGGCTAACCCTAAGCCGCTGCTTCCTTGAGACGCACGGCTCGTCTTCGACTCGCCAACCATAACCGTTGGGGGACCTGTCGTCACGGGCTCGTCTCCTTGGACCGTCGCTATCGCGCCGACGTCCAATTACGACTCGCTCACGGCTCGTCTCCGTGTCCGTCGTCGCGGTAAACCGCGCCGACGTCCACTCCCGACTCGGCTACCCTAAGCCGCTGCTTCCTTGAGACGCACGGCTCGTCTTCGACTCCCCAACCATAACCGCTGTGGGGACCTTCGTCACGGGCTCGTCTCCTTGGCGCGTCGCTATCGCGCCGACGTCCAATTACGACTCGCTCACGGCTCGCTCCGTGTCCGTCGTCGCGGTAAACCGCGCCGACGTCCACTCCCGACTCGGCTAACCCTAAGCCGCTGCTTCCTTGAGACGCACGGCTCGTCTTCGACTCGCCAACCATAACCGTATGTGGGACCTGCCGTTTACGGGCTCGTCTCCTTGGCCGCGTCGCTATCGCGCCGACGTCCAATTACGACTCGCTCACGGCTCGTCTCCGTGTCCGTCGTCGCGGTAAACCGCGCCGACGTCCACTCCCGACTCGGCTAACCTTAAGCCGCTGCTTCCTTGAGACGCACGGCTCGTCTTCGACTCGCCAACCATAACCGCTGTGGGGACCTGTCGTCACGGGCTCGTCTCCTTGGACGCGTCGCTATCGCGCCGACGTCCAATTACGACTCGCTCACGGCTCGTCTCGTGTCCGTCGTCGCGGTAAACCGCGCCGACGTCCACTCCCGACTCGGCTAACCCTAAGCCGCTGCTTCCTTGAGACGCACGGCTCGTCTTCGACTCGCCAACCATAACCGCTATGGGGACCTGCCACGGGCTCGTCTCCTTGGCCGCGTCGCTATCGTGCCGACGTCCAATTACGACTCGCTCACGGCTCGTCTCCGTGTCCGTCGTCGCGGTAAACCGCGCCGACGTCCACTCCCGACTCGGCTAACCCTAAGCCGCTGCTTCCTTGAGACGCACGGCTCGTCTTCGACTCGCCAACCATAACCGTATGGGGACCTGCCGTCACGGGCTCGTCTCCTTGGCCGTGTCGCTATCGCGCCGACGTCCAATTACGACTCGCTCACGGCTCGTCTCCGTGTCCGTCGTCGCGGTAAACCGCGCCGACGTCCACTCCCGACTCGGCTAACCCTAAGCCGCTGCTTCCTTGAGACGCACGGCTCGTCTTCGACTCGCCAACCATAACCGCTATGGGGACCTGCCGTCACGGGCCGTCTCCTTGGCCGCGTCGCTATCGCGCCGACGTCCAATTACGACTCGCTCACTCTCGTCTCCGTGTCCGTCGTCGCGGTAAACCGCGCCGACGTCCACTCCCGACTCGGCTAACCCTAAGCCGCTGCTTCCTTGAGACGCACGGCTCGTCTTCGACTCGCCAACCATAACCGCTTGGGGACCTGCCATCACGGGCTCGTCTCCTTGGCCGCGTCGCTATCGTGCCGACGTCCAATTACGACTCGCTCACGGCTCGTCTCCGTGTCCGTCGTCGCGCGCCGACGTCACTCCCTCCCGACTCGGCTAACCCTAAGCCGCTGCTTCCTTGAGACGCACGGCTTGTCTTCGACTCGCCAACCATAACCGCTATGGGGACCTGCGTCACGGGTCGTCTCCTTGGCCGTGTCGCTATCGCGCCGACGTCCAATTACGACTCGCTCAGGCTCGTCTCCGTGTCCGTCGTCGCGGTAAACCGCGCCGACGTCCACTCCCGACTCGGCTAACCCTAAGCCGCTGCTTCCTTGAGACGCACGGCTCGTCTTCGACTCGCCAACCATAACCGCTATGGGGACCTGCCATCACGGGCTCGTCTCCTTGGCCGCGTCGCTATCGCGCCGACGTCCAATTACGACTCGCTCACGGCTCGTCTCCGTGTCCGTCGTCGCGGTAAACCGCGCCGACGTCCACTCCCGACTCGGCTAACCCTAAGCCGCTGCTTCCTTGAGACGCACGGCTCGTCTTCGACTCGCCAACCATAACCGCTATGGGGACCTGCCTCACGGGTTCGTCTCCTTGGCCGTGTCGCTATCGCGCCGACGTCCAATTACGACTCGCTCACGGCTAGTCTCCGTGTCCGTCGTCGCGGTAAACCGCGCCGACGTCCACTCCGACTAGGCTAGCCCTAAGCCGCTGCTTCCTTGAGACGCACGGCTCGTCTTCGACTCACCAACCATAACCGCTATGGGGACCTGCGTCACGGGCCCGTCTCCTTGGCCGCGTCGCTATCGCGCCGACGTCCAATTACGACTCGCTCACGGCTCGTCTCCGTGTCCGTCGTCACGGTAAACCGCGCCGACGTCCACTCCCGACTCGGCTAACCCTAAGCCGCTGCTTCCTTGAGACGCACGGCTCGTCTTCGACTCGCCAACCATAACCGCTGTGGGGACCTGTCGTCACGGGCTCGTCTCCTTGGACGCGTCGCTATCGCGCCGACGTCCAATTACGACTCGCTCACGGCTCGTCTCCGTGTCCGTCGTCGCGGTAAACCGCGCCGACGTCCACTCCCGACTCGGCTAACCCTAAGCCGCTGCTTCCTTGAGACGCACGGCTCGTCTTCGACTCGCCAACCATAACCTGTGGGGACCTGCCTTTACGGGCTCGTCTCCTTGGCCGCGTCGCTATCGCGCCGACGTCCAATTATGACTCGCTCACGGCTCGTCTCCGTGTCCGTCGTCGCGGTAAACCGCGCCGACGTCCACTCCCGACTCGGCTAACCTAAGCCGCTGCTTCCTTGAGACGCACGGCTCGTCTTCGACTCGCCAACCATAACCGCTGTGGGGACCTGTCGTCACGGGCTCGTCTCCTTGGCCGTCGTCGCTATCGCGCCGACGTCCAATTACGACTCGCTCACGGCTCGTCTCCGTGTCCGTCGTCGCGTAAACCGCGCCGACGTCCACTCCCGACTCGGCTAACCCTAAGCCGCTGCTTCCTTGAGACGCACGGCTCGTCTTCGACTCGCCAACCATAACCGCTATGGGGACCTGCCATCACGGGCTCGTCTCCTTGGCCGCGTCGCTATCCGGCACGTCCAATTACGACTCGCTCACGGCTCGTCTCCGTGTCCGTCGTCGCGGTAAACCGCGCCGACGTCCACTCCCGACTCGGCTAACCCTAAGCCGCTGCTTCCTTGAGCGCACGGCTCGTCTTCGACTCGCCAACCATAACCGCTATGGGGACCTGCGTCACGGGTCGTCTCCTTGGCCGTGTCGCTATCGCGCCGACGTCCAATTACGACTCGCTCACGGCTCGTCTCCGTGTCCGTCGTCGCGGTAAACCGCGCCGACGTCCACTCCCGACTCGGCTAACCCTAAGCCGCTGCTTCCTTGAGACGCACGGCTCGTCTTCGACTCGCCAACCATAACCGCTATGGGGACCTGCCGTCACGGGCTCGTCTCCTTGGCCGCGTCGCTATCGCGCCGACGTCCAATTACGACTCGCTCACGGCTCGTCTCCGTGTCCGTCGTCGCGGTAAACCGCGCCGACGTCCACTCCCGACTCGGCTAACCCTAAGCCGCTGCTTCCTTGAGACGCACGGCTCGTCTTCGACTCGCCAACCATAACCGCTATGGGGACCTGCCGTCGGGTTCGTCTCCTTGGCCGTGTCGCTATCGCGCCGACGTCCAATTACGACTCTCGCTCATGGCTCGTCTCCGTGTCCGTCGTCGCGGTAAACCGCGCCGACGTCCACTCCCGACTAGGCTAACCCTAAGCCGCTGCTTCCTTGAGACGCACGGCTCGTCTTCGACTCGCCAACCATAACCGCTATGGGGACCTGTCCGTCACGGGCCGTCTCCTTGGCCGCGTCGCTATCGCGCCGACGTCCAATTACGACTCGCTCACGGCTCGTCTCCGTGTCCGTCGTCGCGGTAAACCGCGCCGACGTCCACTCCCGACTCGGCTAACCCTAAGCCGCTGCTTCCTTGAGACGCACGGCTCGTCTTCGACTCGCCAACCATAACCGCTTGGGACCTGCCGTCACGGGCTCGTCTCCTTGGCCGCGTCGCTATCGCGCCGACGTCCAATTACGACTCGCTCACGGCTCGTCTCCGTGTCCGTCGTCGCGGTAAACCGCGCCGACGTCCACTCCCGACTCGGCTAACCCTAAGCCGCTGCTTCCTTGAGACGCACGGCTCGTCTTCGACTCGCCAACCATAACCGTTGTGGGGACCTGTCGTCACGGGCTCGTCTCCTTGGCGCGTCGCTATCGCGCCGACGTCCAATTACGACTCGCTCACGGCTCGTCTCCGTGTCCGTCGTCGCGGTAAACCGCGCCGACGTCCACTCCCGACTCGGCTACCCTAAGCCGCTGCTTCCTTGAGACGCACGGCTCGTCTTCGACTCGCCAACCATAACCGCTTGGGGACCTGTCGTCACGGGCTCGTCTCCTGGCGCGCGTCGCTATCGCGCCGACGTCCAATTACGACTCGCTCACGGCTCGTCTCCGTGTCCGTCGTCGCGGTAAACCGCGCCGACGTCCACTCCCGACTCGGCTAACCCTAAGCCGCTGCTTCCTTGAGACGCACGGCTCGTCTTCGACTCGCCAACCATAACCGTGTGGGGACCTGCCTTACGGGCTCGTCTCCTTGGCCGCGTCGCTATCGCGCCGACGTCCAATTACGACTCGCTCACGGCTCGTCTCCGTGTCCGTCGTCACGGTAAACCGCGCCGACGTCCACTCCCGACTCTGCTAACCCTAAGCCGCTGCTTCCTTGAGACGCACGGCTCGTGTTCGACTCGCCAACCATAACCGTTGTGGGGACCTGCCTTTACGGGCTCGTTCCTTGGCCGCGTCGCTATCGCGCCGACGTCACATTACGACTCGCTCACGGCTCGTCTCCGTGTCCGTCGTCGCGGTAAACCGCGCGACGTCCACTCCCGACTGGCTAACCCTAAGCCGCTGCTTCCTTGAGACGCACGGCTCGTCCGACTCGCCAACCATAACCGCTGTGGGGACCTGTCGTAACGGGCTCGTCTCCTTGGAGCGTCGCTATCGCGCCGACGTCCAATTACTACTCGCTCACGGCTCGTCTCCGTGTCGTCATCGCGGTAAACCGCGCCGACGTCCACTCCGACTCGGCTACCCTAAGCCGCTGCTTCCTTGAGACGCACGGCTCGTCTTCGACTCGGCAACCATAACCCTAAACCCTAAACCCTATGCGCTGCTTCCTTGAGACGCACGGCTCGTCTTCGACTCGCCAACCATAACCGCTATGGGGACCTGCCGTCACGGGTTCGTCTCCTTGGCCGCGTCGCTATCGCGCCGACGTCCAATTACGACTCGCTCGCGGCTCGTCTCCGTGTCCGTCGTCACGGTAAACCGCGACGACGTCCACTCCCGACTAGGCTAACCCTAAGCCGCTGCTTCCTTGAGACGCCGGCTCGTCTTCGACTCGCCAACCATAACCGCTATGGGGACCTGTCGTCACGGGCTCGTTCCTTGGCCGCGTCGCTATCGCGCCGTCGTCAATTCGACTCGCTCACGGCTCGTCTCCGTGTCCGTCGTCGGGTAAACCACGCCGACGTCCACTCCCGACTCGGCTAACCCTAAGCCGCTGCTTCCTTGAGACGCACGGCTCGACTTCGACTCGCCAACCATAACCGTTGTGGGGACTGTCGTCACGGGCTCGTTCCTTGGACGCGTCGCTATCGCGCGACGTCCACTCCCGACTCGGCTAACCTTAAGCCGCTGCTTCCTTGAGACGCACGGCTCGTCTTCGACTCGCCAACCATAACCGTATGGGGGACCTGCCGTCACGGGCCGTCTCCGTGGCCGCGTCGCTAGCGCCGACGTCCAATTACGACTCGCTCACGGCTCGTCTCCGTGTCCGTCGTCGCGGTAAACCACGCCGACGTCCACTCCCGACTCGGCTAACCCTAAGCCGCTGCTTCCTTGAGACGCACGGCTCGTCTTCGACTCGCCAACCATAACCGCTGTGGGGACCTGTCGTCACGGGCTCGTCTCCTTGGACGCGTCGCTATCGCGCCGACGTCCAATTACGACGCGCTCACGGCTCGTCTCCGTGTCCGTCGTCGCGGTAAACCGCGCCGACGTCCACTCCTACTCGGCTAACCCTAAGCCGCTGCTTCCTTGAGACGCACGGCTCGTCTTCGACTCGCCAACCATAACCGTTTGTGGGGACCTGCCTTTACGGGCTCGTCTCCTTGGCGCGTCGCTATCGCGCGATGTCAATTACGACTCGCTACGGCTCGTCTCCGTGTCCGTCGTCGCGGTAAACCGCGGCGACGTCCACTCCCGACTAGGCTAACCCTAAGCCGCTGCTTCCTTGAGACGCACGGCTCGTCTTCGACTCGCCAACCATAACGCTGTGGGGACCTGTCGTCACGGGCTCGTCTCCTTGGCCGCGTCGCTATCGCGCGACGTCCAATTACGACTCGCTCACGGCTCGTCTCCGTGTCCGTCGTCGCGGTAAACCGCGCCGACGTCCACTCCCGACTCGGCTAACCTAAGCCGCTGCTTTCTTGAGACGCACGGCTCGTCTTCGACTCGGAACCATAACCCAAACCCATAAACCTAAACCCTATGCCGCTGCTTCCTTGAGACGCACGGCTCGTCTTCGACTCGCCAACCATAACCGCTATGGGGACCTGCCGTCACGGGTTCGTCTCTTGGCCGCGTCGCTATCGCGCCGACGTTCAATTACGACTCGCGCGGCTCGTCTCCGTGTCCGTCGTCGCGGTAAACCGCGTCGACGTCCACTCCCGACTAGGCTAACCCTAAGCCGCTGCTTCCTTGAGACGCACGGCTCGTCTTCGACTCGCCAACCATAACCGCTATGGGGACCTGTCGTCACGGGCTCGTCTCCTTGGCCGCGTCGCTATCGCGCCGTGTCCAATTACGACTCGCTCACGGCTCGTCTCCGTGTCCGTCGTCGCGGTAAACCGCGCCGACGTCCACTCCCGACTCGGCTAACCTAAGCCGCTGCTTCCTTGAGACGCACGGCTCGACTTCGACTCGCCAACCATAACCGTTGTGGGGACCTGTCGTCACGGGCTCGTCTCCTTGGACGCGTCGCTATCGCGCCGACGTCCAATTACGACTCGCTCATGGCTCGTCTCGTGTCCGTCGTCGCGGTAAACCGCGCCGATGTCCACTCCCGACTCGGCTAACCTTAAGCCGCTGCTTCCTTGAGACGCACGGCTCGTCTTCGACTCGCCAACCATAACCGCTATGGGGACCTGCCGTCACGGGCCGTCTCCTTGGCCGCGTCGCTATCGCGCCGACGTCCAATTACGACTCGCTCACGGCTCGTCTCCGTGTCCGTCGTCGCGGTAAACCACGCGACGTCCACTCCCGACTCGGCTAACCCTAACCGCTGCTTCCTTGAGACGCACGGCTCGTCTTCGACTCGCCAACCATAACCGCTGTGGGGACCTGTCGTCACGGGCTCGTCTCCTTGGACGCGTCGCTATCGCGCCGACGTCCAATTACGACGCGCTCACGGCTCGTCTCCGTGTCCGTCGTCGCGGTAAACCGCCCCGACGTCCACTCCCTACTCGGCTAACCCTAAGCCGCTGCTTCCTTGAGACGCACGGCTCGTCTTCGACTCGCCAACCATAACCGTTGTGGGGACCTGCCGTCACGGGCTCGTCTCCTTGGCCGCGTCGCTATCGCGCCGACGTCCAATTACGACTCGCTCACGGCTCGTCTCCGTGTCCGTCGTCGCGGTAAACCGCGCCGACGTCCACTCCCGACTCGGCTAACCCTAAGCCGCTGCTTCCTTGAGAGGCACCGCTCGTCTTCGACTCGCCAACCATAACCGTTGTGGGGACCTGTCGTCACGGGCTCGTCTCCTTGGACGCGTCGCTATCGCGCCGACGTCCAATTACGACTCGATCACAGCTCGTCTCCTTGTCCGTCGTCGCGGTAAACCGCGCCGACGTCCACTCCCGACTCGGCTAACCCTAAGCGCTGCTTCCTTGAGACGCACGGCTCGTCTTCGACTCGCCAACCATAACCGCTGTGGGGACCTGTCGTCACGGGCTCGTCTCCTTGGACGCGTCGCTATCGCGCCGACGTCCAATTACGACTCGCTCACGGCTCGTCTCCGTGTGTCGTCGCGGTAAACCGCGCCGACGTCCACTCCCGACTCGGCTAACCCTAAGCCGCTGCTTCCTTGAGACGCACGGCTCGTCTTCGACTCGCCAATCATAACCGTTGTGGGGACCTGTCGTCACGGGCTCGTCTCCTTGGCCGTGTCGCTATCGCGCCGACGTCCAATTACGACTCGCTCACGGCTCGTCTCCGTGTCCGTCGTCGCGGTAAACCGCGCGACGTCCACTCCCGACTCGGCTAACCCTAAGCCGCTGCTTCCTTGAGACGCACGGCTCGTCTTCGACTCGCCAACCATAACCGCTGTGGGGACCTGTCGTCACGGGCTCGCTCCTTGGACGCGTCGCTATCGCGCCGACGTCCAATTATGACTCGCTCACGGCTCGTCTCGTGTCCGTCGTCGCGGTAAACCGCGCCGACGTCCACTCCCGACTCGGCTAACCCTAAGCCGCTGCTTCCTTGAGAGGCACGGCTCGTCTTCGACTCGCCAACCATAACCGCTGTGGGGACCTGTCGTCACGGGCTCGTCTCCTTGGACGCGTCGCTATCGCGCCGACGTCCAATTACGACTCGATCACGGCTCGTCTCCTTGTCCGTCGTCGCCGTAAACCGCGCCGACGTCCACTCCCGACTCGGCTAACCCTAAGCCGCTGCTTCCTTGAGACGCACGGCTCGTCTTCGACTCGCCAACCATAACCGCTGTGGGGACCTGTCGTCACGGGCTCGTCTCCTTGGACGCGTCGCTATCGCGCCGACGTCCAATTACGACTGCTCACGGCTCGTCTCGTGTCCGTCGTCGCGGTAAACCGCGCCGACGTCCACTCCCGACTCGGCTAACCCTAAGCCGCTGCTTCCTTGAGACGCACGGCTCGTCTTCGACTCGCCAACCATAACCGTTGTGGGGACCTGCCGTCACGGGTCGTTCCTTGGCCGTGTCGCTATCGCGCCGACGTCCAATTACGACTCGCTCACGGCTCGTCTGCGTGTCCGTCGTCAGGTAAACCGCGCCGACGTCCACTCCCGACTCGGCTAACCCTAAGCGCTGCTTCCTTGAGACGCACGGCTCGTCTTCGACTCGCCAACCATAACCGCTGTGGGGACCTGTCGTCACGGGCGTCTCCTTGGCGCGTCGCTATCGCGCCGACGTCCAATTACGACGTCGCTCACGGCTCGTCTCCGTGTCCGTCGTCGCGGTAAACCGCGCCGTCGTCACTCCCGACTCGGCTAACCCTAAGCCGCTGCTTCCTTGAGACGCACGGCTCGTCTTCGACTCGCCAACCATAACCGTTGTGGGGACCTGCCTTTACGGGCTCGTCTCCTTGGCCGCGTCGCTATCGCGCCGACGTCCAATTACGACTCGCTCACGGCTCGTCTCCGTGTCCGTCGTCGCGGTAAACCGCCGACGTCCACTCCCGACTCGGCTAACCTAAGCCGCTGCTTCCTTGAGACGCACGGCTCGTCTTCGACTCGCCAACCATAACCGCTGTGGGGACTGTCGTCACGGGCTCGTCTCCTTGGACGCGTCGCTATCGCGCCGACGTCCAATTACGACTCGCTCACGGCTCGTCTCCGTGTCCGTCGTCGCGGTAAACCGCGCCGACGTCCACTCCCGACTCGGCTAACCCTAAGCCGCTGCTTCCTTGAGACGCACGGCTCGTCTTCGACTCGCCAACCATAACCGTTGTGGGGACCTGCCTTTACGGGCTCGTCTCCTTGGCCGCGTCGCTATCGCGCCGACGTCCAATTACGACTCGCTCACGGCTCGTCTCCGTGTCCGTCGTCGCGGTAAACCGCGGCGACGTCCACTCCCGACTAGGCTAACCCTAAGCCGCTGCTTCCTTGAGACGCACGGCTCGTCTTCGACTCGCCAACCATAACCGCTGTGGGGACCTGTCGTCACGGGCTCGTCTCCTTGGCCGCGTCGCTATCGCGCCGACGTCCAATTACGACTCGCTCACGGCTCGTCTCCGTGTCCGTCGTCGCGGTAAACCGCGCCGACGTCCACTCCCGACTCGGCTAACCCTAAGCCGCTGCTTCCTTGAGACGCACGGCTCGTCTTCGACTCGGCAACCATAACCCCAAACCCTAAACCCTAAACCCTATGCCGCTGCTTCCTTGAGACGCACGGCTCGTCTTCGACTCGCCAACCATAACCGCTATGGGGACCTGCCGTCACGGGTTCGTCTCCTTGGCCGCGTCGCTATCGCGCCGACGTCCAATTACGACTCGCTCGCGGCTCGTCTCCGTGTCCGTCGTCGCGGTAAACCGCGGCGACGTCCACTCCCGACTAGGCTAACCCTAAGCCGCTGCTTCCTTGAGACGCACGGCTCGTCTTCTACTCGCCAACCATAACCGCTATGGGGACCTGTCGTCACGGGCTCGTCTCCTTGGCCGCGTCGCTATCGCGCCGACGTCCAATTACGACTCGCTCACGGCTCGTCTCCGTGTCCGTCGTCGCGGTAAACCGCGCCGACGTCCACTCCCGACTCGGCTAACCCTAAGCCGCTGCTTCCTTGAGACGCACGGCTCGACTTCGACTCGCCAACCATAACCGTTGTGGGGACCTGTCGTCACGGGCTCGTCTCCTTGGACGCGTCGCTATCGCGCCGACGTCCAATTACGACTCGCTCATGGCTCGTCTCCGTGTCCGTCGTCGCGGTAAACCGCGCCGACGTCCACTCCCGACTCGGCTAACCTTAAGCCGCTGCTTCCTTGAGACGCACGGCTCGTCTTCGACTCACCAACCATAACCGCTATGGGGACCTGCCGTCACGGGCCGTCTCCGTGGCCGCGTCGCTATCGCGCCGACGTCCAATTACGACTCGCTCACGGCTCGTCTCCGTGTCCGTCGTCGCGGTAAACCACGCCGACGTCCACTCCCGACTCGGCTAACCCTAAGCCGCTGCTTCCTTGAGACGCACGGCTCGTCTTCGACTCGCCAACCATAACCGCTGTGGGGACCTGTCGTCACGGGCTCGTCTCCTTGGATGCGTCGCTATCGCGCCGACGTCCAATTACGACGCGCTCACGGCTCGTCTCCGTGTCCGTCGTCGCGGTAAACCGCGCCGACGTCCACTCCCTACTCGGCTAACCCTAAGCCGCTGCTTCCTTGAGACGCACGGCTCGTCTTCGACTCGCCAACCATAACCGTTGTGGGGACCTGCCGTCACGGGCTCGTCTCCTTGGCCGCGTCGCTATCGCGCCGACGTCCAATTACGACTCGCTCACGGCTCGTCTCCGTGTCCGTCGTCACGGTAAACCGCGCCGACGTCCACTCCCGACTCGGCTAACCCTAAGCCGCTGCTTCCTTGAGAGGCACGGCTCGTCTTCGACTCGCCAACCATAACCGCTGTGGGGACCTGTCGTCACGGGCTCGTCTCCTTGGACGCGTCGCTATCGCGCCGACGTCCAATTACGACTCGATCACGGCTCGTCTCCTTGTCCGTCGTCGCGGTAAACCGCGCCGACGTCCACTCCCGACTCGGCTAACTCTAAGCCGCTGCTTCCTTGAGACGCACGGCTCGTCTTTGACTCGCCAACCATAACCGCTGTGGGGACCTGTCGTCACGGGCTCGTCTCCTTGGACGCGTCGCTATCGCGCCGACGTCCAATTACGACTCGCTCACGGCTCGTCTCCGTGTCTGTCGTCGCGGTAAACCGCGCCGACGTCCACTCCCGACTCGGCTAACCCTAAGCCGCTGCTTCCTTGAGACGCACGGCTCGTCTTCGACTCGCCAACCATAACCGTTGTGGGGACCTGCCGTCACGGGCTCGTCTCCTTGGCCGTGTCGCTATCGCGCCGACGTCCAATTACGACTCGCTCACGGCTCGTCTACGTGTCCGTCGTCGCGGTAAACCGCGCCGACGTCCACTCCCGACTAGGCTAACCCTAAGCCGCTGCTTCCTTGAGACGCACGGCTCGTCTTCGACTCGCCAACCATAACCGCTGTGGGGACCTGTCGTCACGGGCTCGCCTCCTTGGACGCGTCGCTATCGCGCCGACGTCCAATTATGACTCGCTCACGGCTCGTCTCCGTGTCCGTCGTCGCGGTAAACCGCGCCGACGTCCACTCCCGACTCGGCTAACCCTAAGCCGCTGCTTCCTTGAGAGGCACGGCTCGTCTTCGACTCGCCAACCATATCCGTTGTGGGGACCTGTCGTCACGGGCTCGTCTCCTTGGACGCGTCGCTATCGCGCCGACGTCCAATTACGACTCGATCACGGCTCGTCTCCTTGTCCGTCATCGCGGTAAACCGCGCCGACGTCCACTCCTGACTCGGCTAACCCTAAGCCGCTGCTTCCTTGAGACGCACGGCTCGTCTTCGACTCGCCAACCATAACCGCTGTGGGGACCTGTCGTCACGGGCTCGTCTCCTTGGACGCGTCGCTATCGCGCCGACGTCCAATTACGACTTGCTCACGGCTCGTCTCCGTGTCCGTCGTCGCGGTAAACCGCGCCGACGTCCACTCCCGACTCGGCTAACCCTAAGCCGCTGCTTCCTTGAGACGCACGGCTCGTCTTCGACTCGCCAACCATAACCGTTGTGGGGACCTGCCGTCACGGGCTCGTCTCCTTGGCCGTGTCGCTATCGCGCCGACGTCCAATTACGACTCGCTCACGGCTCGTCTGCGTGTCCGTCGTCGCGGTAAACCGCGCCGACGTCCACTCCCGACTCGGCTAACCCTAAGCCGCTACTTCCTTGAGACGCACGGCTCGTCTTCGACTCGCCAACCATAACCGCTATGGGGACCTGCCGTCACGGGTTCGTCTCCTTGGCCGCGTCGCTATCGCGCCGACGTCCAATTACGACTCGCTCACGGCTCGTCTCCGTGTCCGTCGTCGCGGTAAACCGCGCCGACGTCCACTCCCGACTCGGCTAACCCTAAGCCGCTGCTTCCTTGAGACGCACGGCTCGTCTTCGACTCGCCAACCATAACCGTTGTGGGGACCTGCCGTCACGGTCTCGTCTCCTTGGCCGCGTCGCTATCGCGCCGACGTCCAATTACGACTCGCTCACGGCTCGTCTCCGTGTCCGTCGTCACGGTAAACCGCGCCGACGTCCACTCCCGACTCGGCTAACCCTAAGCCGCTGCTTCCTTGAGAGGCACGGCTCGTCTTCGACTCGCCAACCATAACCGCTGTGGGGGACCTGTCGTCACGGGCTCGTCTCCTTGGACGCGTCGCTATCGCGCCGACGTCCAATTACGACTCGATCACGGCTCGTCTCCTTGTCCGTCGTCGCGGTAAACCGCGCCGACGTCCACTCCCGACTCGGCTAACTCTAAGCCGCTGCTTCCTTGAGACGCACGGCTCGTCTTTGACTCGCCAACCATAACCGCTGTGGGGACCTGTCGTCACGGGCTCGTCTCCTTGGACGCGTCGCTATCGCGCCGACGTCCAATTACGACTCGCTCACGGCTCGTCTCCGTGTCTGTCGTCGCGGTAAACCGCGCCGACGTCCACTCCCGACTCGGCTAACCCTAAGCCGCTGCTTCCTTGAGACGCACGGCTCGTCTTCGACTCGCCAACCATAACCGTTGTGGGGACCTGCCGTCACGGGCTCGTCTCCTTGGCCGTGTCGCTATCGCGCCGACGTCCAATTACGACTCGCTCACGGCTCGTCTACGTGTCCGTCGTCGCGGTAAACCGCGCCGACCTCCACTCCCGACTAGGCTAACCCTAAGCCGCTGCTTCCTTGAGACGCACGGCTCGTCTTCGACTCGCCAACCATAACCGCTGTGGGGACCTGTCGTCACGGGCTCGCCTACTTGGACGCGTCGCTATCGCGCCGACGTCCAATTATGACTCGCTCACGGCTCGTCTCCGTGTCCGTCGTCGCGGTAAACCGCGCCGACGTCCACTCCCGACTCGGCTAACCCTAAGCCGCTGCTTCCTTGAGAGGCACGGCTCGTCTTCGACTCGCCAACCATATCCGTTGTGGGGACCTGTCGTCACGGGCTCGTCTCCTTGGACGCGTCGCTATCGCGCCGACGTCCAATTACGACTCGATCACGGCTCGTCTCCTTGTCCGTCGTCGCGGTAAACCGCGCCGACGTCCACTCCTGACTCGGCTAACCCTAAGCCGCTGCTTCCTTGAGACGCACGGCTCGTCTTCGACTCGCCAACCATAACCGCTGTGGGGACCTGTCGTCACGGGCTCGTCTCCTTGGACGCGTCGCTATCGCGCCGACGTCCAATTACGACTTACTCACGGCTCGTCTCCGTGTCCGTCGTCGCGGTAAACCGCGCCGACGTCCACTCCCGACTCGGCTAACCCTAAGCCGCTGCTTCCTTGAGACGCACGGCTCGTCTTCGACTCGCCAACCATAACCGTTGTGGGGACCTGCCGTCACGGGCTCGTCTCCTTGGCCGTGTCGCTATCGCGCCGACGTCCAATTACGACTCGCTCACGGCTCGTCTGCGTGTCCGTCGTCGCGGTAAACCGCGCCGACGTCCACTCCCGACTCGGCTAACCCTAAGCCGCTACTTCCTTGAGACGCACGGCTCGTCTTCGACTCGCCAACCATAACGCTGTGGGGACCTGTCGTCACGGGCTCGCCTCCTTGGACGCGTCGCTATCGCGCCGACGTCCAATTATGACTCGCTCACGGCTCGTCTCCGTGTCCGTCGTCGCGGTAAACCGCGCCGACGTCCACTCCCGACTAGGCTAACCCTAAGCCGCTGCTTCCTTGAGACGCACGGCTCGTCTTCGACCCGCCAACCATAACCGCTATGGGGACCTGTCGTCACGGGCTCGTCTCCTTGGCCGCGTCGCTATCGCGCCGACGTCCAATTACGACTTGCTCACGGCTCGTCTCCGTGTCAGTCATCGCGGTAAACCGCGCCGACGTCCACTCCCGACTCGGCTTACCCTAAGCCGCTGCTTCCTTGAGACGCACGGCTCGTCTTCGACTCGCCAACCATAACCGCTGTGGGGACCTGTCGTTACGGGCTCGTCTCCTTGGACGCGTCGCTATCGCGCCGACGTCCAATTACGACTCGCTCACGGCTCGTCTCCGTGTCCGTCGTCGCGGTAAACCGCGCCGACGTCCACTCCCGACTCGGCTAACCCTAAGCCGCTGCTTCCTTGAGACGCATGGCTCGTCTTCGACTCGCCAACCATAACCGTTGTGGGGACCTGCCTTTACGGGCTCGTCTCCTTGGCCGCGTCGCTATCGCGCCGACGTCCAATTACGACTCGCTCACGGCTCGTCTCCGTGTCCGTCGTCGCGGTAAACCGCGCCGACGTCCACTCCCGACTCGGCTAACCTTAAGCCGCTGCTTCCTTGAGACGCACGGCTCGTCTTCGACTCGCCAACCATAACCGCTGTGGGGACCTGTCAGGTTGTCGGGGTTCGAACACTTGGAGGTATTGTTACCAACCCCATAGGCTAAAAGTTACCAATCACATAGCTAGCAAGTTATCAGGGTGGGATGCTTGAAAATAGCATTATTACCAGCACCCTGGACTAAAAGTTACCAATGACAAACAAAGAAGTGCACATTGTTACCAGACGCATATGCATAAAGTTATCGCCCATGCAACACACCTCCTCCTTGACTCCTTGTCCTGGACGGCCGCAACTCGGGCCCAAGAATTAAGTAAATCATTAGATGTCACGATGTGGATAATTAAGTATCAAAAATATCAACTGGATAGCTACTACCGTGGCAGTAAAATATTACATACGCTTGAAAGACAAACTCGCATTTGCTCGTACAAAGTTTTTTTCACGCTCCAGGGTATATAGGATAAATGCCTTCATATCTCACACAGGTATATTTGCATTATAGATTTTGCAGTCCAGTAAAACGAAATTCTGATTAGTGAAGGACAAATGCCACACAAGGACAAATTACCCGATATTAACTTGTACTACCCATTGGCCATACAAAAAGAAAAAGAATTGCCGTGACATTTCTGAATCAGGTATCGTGCAAAAGAAATATACCACCAAACAAGTATGTTAACAAAAAACAGATATGGAACGTATGTTCCATTATACAACAAAATTCGGGAAAAAGTAAAAAACACATGGTATATATACTTTTATACACTCACGGTTTTAATGATGCCTGATAGTTCGGAAAAAAACAGTCATGGAGCACATGCTCGGGAAGTCATTTTTCAGCACCACTGCAAATTTCCATTACGAGACTATAACTATATAATGGGAAGAACAAGTTCATAAGCACACATGACATTTGTTGCAAACGCAAGACTGGTCTGCCCACCATATCCAGATAATTTGCCCGTGGAAAAAAATACTCACCGAGCTACCGAAGCAAAGAATCATCTGAATCCCGAAGCCAGTGATGGCAATTGTAAGACAAATGCCAGAGCCGCCGGAGTACCTGTGCGTGGCTGCCTGCCTGCCGGAAGGCTGGCATAACGCACTTGGGCTTGAGCAGGGGAACATGCTGCTCGACGTCGAGGCACAGGGAACTCACCAACTGGAGATTGGAGAAGATCCTCGGGGATGCGCCGTCCCATACTACGCTGACCACCACATAGGGGATCCTCCCGAGGAGGCTTGGAGGAGGTCGAGGAAGACTGCGGGAGGCACGGAGGCGCGTCGGCGACCGAAACGGCTAGGGTTGTCGCGGGAGTCACGCTGTGGTGCGGAACAGCGTCGCGGCGGCGGGGAATCGGAGGAGGAGACCGACGGGGTGCCAAGTCTGTGAGCAGCAGCAAGGGAGGAGATCGGAGCTGGCCGGAATCGTCGAGACGGCGGAGTTTCGGTTGTGAAGCTGAGAGAAAGGGAATAGTCAAAAAGGGGAAAAAAGGAAAGGGAATAGACGCGTCGGAGCGAGGGGCCACGCACGCACGGACGTGCCAGACCGAGCGAGCGCTCGGGCGTTCGAGAACTAGACGTTTCGCAGAAGAAAAGACAACAACTATTATGTAGGACCAAAACTGATCGGCTAATCTTGATGTATTTTTTTTCTTCTTTTTGCTCTTGCCGAGATCAGATCATGCGGATCTCACGAAACAACCAAAACAAATATTTGTCAACTAAATCGAAATTGATCTCCACGGTATTTGCTTTCCTTATTATCGATCCAACTTTCCAACAGCAGAAGATACGTGAGCAGAACGATCGGGAAAGGGATCGTATTTTATTTTTTTCTGTCAAAGCCAAACCCGATCAGAACTCCTGGTTAGGATTCCAAAACTAGCACGTACCGATCCAACTGATTTTTTTTTTCTATCGAGACTTTCCAAAGTGCCAACCACTTTCCCGATCAGTTGGATTCCAAAAAAATTACCACGTACTCATTTTTCTTTCCGATTTTGCCCTCCCACCAAAACACATATGACGCACCGATGCCATCGAATCCTGTTTTCCGGTTTTGCCCTCCCACCAATCCACAAAATACAACAAATTGCCACGGTACCGGTACGTTTTTTTGTTTGCTTCTCCGCCTCGCTCCCCAGCCTCCTGACCTCTCCTACGGTCCTACCGCTCGACGCCATCCCCGTGCTACTGCTCGTCGCCGGACTAAACCTCCGCCGCGATCGGGGTCCCCAACCAGTCCCCGGGATGGACCTCCGACGCGCCGACCTGCGGTGGCAAACCAGAAGATGGGGATCGACAGCAGGGCTCCCAAGGTACCGGAGAGAGGGCAGCCAGGCGCGGCAGGAGCTTGCTGGCCGGAGGCGAGGCGAGGAGGGAAGCGATGTCGTCGGTCGTCGCGGGAGCAAGGGAGATCTGCGACTAGAGCTAGAGCTGCGGGTGGAGGGCGTCGTCGCGAGCAGTCCCTTGGCGGTGTCGACCAGGATAAGGAAAAGAGGCGCAACCGGACCTCGCCGAAGGAGAAGGTCGCCGGCCGGCGCTTGGTGCTCGAGCGGCCGGAGCAGGGGCCCTCCTGGCCATGGAGACAGAGATGGAAGCGGACATGTCTGAGGGAGGAGGGTGACCGGTATTCAGAGAGAGGGGCGCCGGAGGAAGGGGATCGAGCGCGACTCGGGCGGTGCGAGTGCACAGTACAGAGTGGCGGCGGGGATCGCGAAAGAAAGGACGACGAGCTGAGTTTAGGGCAGGGTTCGTGTGGTGTGGTGTGTGATCTGTCTCACGTACGTGGTAATAGGTGGGCTGGAAAGTTTGGCTGGACTGGGCCGTGGTGGCCTGTTCTTTAAAATACTTGGAAACAAAATTACCCACCTGTGTTGCTGTAAAAAATCGTTTTTCTTTAGACATGGGTTTGGCTTCATAACAAAGCGACATTAAAAAAAACGTTTCATTTGAAGATTTTTAAGGAAAAATACGACATGTTAAGATTTTAAAAAACATAGATATGTAAGACTTTTTTATACCTTTTTCAACTGATTGTTTAAAAAATTCAAACAAAAATCCATACACTGCATATTTATACACGTAATATAAACATAGATTGCCAAATTATGAATTATCGAATTAAATGTTTTAAATTGAACATCATATTATACGGTTCTATTTACAAAAATGTGTTAAGCGAATTAGAAAGGAATTAATAGGGCGTCGCAACAAACACGTTTCTTTTTTTGGTCCGCCGCCTTCTCAACAAACCAATCGAGATCGGTCAAAATTAATGAAGGAGTACGAGGTGTCGCCAATGTTGGAGACGTCGATTATGAGTTTGAAAGAGACGGATTTTCATGATTGTTTGTCAGTGGAGTCAGTGTCGCTAATGTTGCATAGGACGATTATGAGTTTGAACGACGCGGAATTTTTTTCCCGTTGCAACGCACGGGCATTTTTCCTAGTCGTAGGTAGGTTTCTTGAAGAATGGCGGCGGCACGGAACAGAAGAGATATGGTGGCGGACGAAATAAGTAAGAAAAAGGATGGTGACAGTGAAAGCGGAAGAAATAAATGGCAGCGGAAAAATGACAGCAATGTGGCGGATGGTGTATGGATATGCGGCGTGTACAAAACGTGACTAGAACTCAAAACTCTAAAAGTTTAGACACTAAAACCAGCAACTCGACACACGATGCAATGAAAATTCAACAAAACAAAACTAAGTGATTAGGCGAAAAGGCTGAAACTGTCTTTGGCACACGGATGAACTAATCTAAATATTTTTGTATGGCTTTTCGTGGATTATAGGTATAGAAAACAAATCTAATATAGGGATACATTTTCTCACCGAGCAACCTGAAATCTGATACCACTTGATAGGGCAAAGGTGTCCGATCTTTCGATGAGATGAAGATACATCGATTCTGGTGGAGGTCGACCTTGGCGATCCGACTACTACGCACACGTACGCAGCGCCAATGCAATCGCTAAACCAATCTCCCGAGGTTACCAATCCTGCAGAAGCACGATCAGCCTGACCAATAGGTCTAGTTCTACCTGCGATCGAGGAGCAAGTAAGAATCAATAATGCAATCAAGAATTGCGGATATAAGATGAACTTTATTGAAAAGGTGGGATTCCGTAACGGTCTTAATCTAGTTGTTGGACACAAATCGAGATCACGAAAATGCAGCGAAACGCTAGGCAGTCTTTTAGCTAAACAAAATACAAGTCTAAACCTTATTTAGGAGGATATCCGGTGCCGCCTTATTTGCTTGGACGTCACGTTGATGGTTGGAGTTGAAAGGCGGCCCTCTTCTCTCGTCCTGAGCGTGTATGCACCATCTGAAGCCCATGTACCTATGGCCATCATAGCTCGTGTTGCATGACAACTTGATCGATGGCATCGAGGCCATGTCCTTTGTTTCCCTCGTATTAAAAGAGCACGCGTGCATGCATGGTCCATAGGCATACACACACGATTATTGTATTTCCTTGACTTGCTTGTAGGGTAATAGCATGCATGGTAGGACCCTCCTCACGCATTGCACCATGGCAGCAAATACCACTAAACGTCGCATTTTAATCCGTGGCTTGTACAACTCCTTCATTATTCTACATGAACCAAAAGTAGGTGTTTTATATTTATCTATATTATCAAAATAATATATCAAATTATTAGTACTAGAAATCACCTGGAAAACATGTTCATGAGTAATATTTTTGGTCGTATCCGGACTAATCATGTCCTCATCACCGCGTGCCTCGGTTATTTCTATACCCGAGCTATTTACTTATGCACTTTACTTTATGATAGCCTTCGTGCTTGAAGTATTCTATATTGCTATCACTTTGTTGCTTGTCTTGCTTAGTATAAGTTGTTGGTGCACATAGGTGAGCTAGTATATTTAGGTTGTTGGCTTGTTAAATTAAACACCTAGTTTTATTCCACAATTATCAAGACTAAACCGGAAAAAATTTAATCGCCTATTCACCTTAGTTGAAAATTCATCGTGTTCTCTCAAAGTAGGCCAATATCTTCTCCCATCGACCAGTTCCCAGATTAGAGATAACCCCTCTCCCTCTCCCCTCTCAGCAGTTCTTCGTTCAACGTCCCGATCTCTCCCATAGCCGGTGGCCTCCACCAGTTTAGAATCGTATATCAGGCCTCCCAGCCCTCCCAGTGTTGTGCCGCCTCCTAACCCTAGATCGGTGACCACCCAACGAAATACGATCTCCCGGAGCAAGGTAATTGACTTACGTGGTGATACAGCAGCCGGATCTTGATCACCTTCTCAATCGATCTTTTCTTTGCTGGTTCTCAGTCGATCTCTTAATTCCTCACCTCCGGGATTCTCTTTCTCTCTATTATATCTACACGTGCGAACATGTCTATGTCCACAGGTTGGTGCTTCGTCGATGACGTCCATGCCACAATCCGTTTTGCTGGGTGTGGAGCCAAGTCCTCAGCCTTGATAGGTTTCAGCGAGCTTATTCCCTTTCTCCTCTCTAACCTGTACGTGAGTTTGCTTTAGTATTTCCGCATTGATGTGTTACTTAAAACGTTAAAATCATTTTTGATTTGCTAATTAATGTCTTCATAGATGACAATTCAGAGCAATCTAAGTGCCAGACTTTTATTTATTTGCAGGTTACAAAGGATTTGATCAGATCAGTTTTTGCTCTGTCACGATCAGCTCAAATTTCAGGAAAGATCTTTGATGTCTGCTTTTTAAGATGTGGATTATGGAGTATTAGGCTAGCTGTGCACATGTTAGATTTTTTTTTCTTCTAGTTGTCTACTGTTGCACCGGTATGTTTACGCTTCAGATTGTGTAGTTTTCTGCTCATAGTACGTGATTTTCAATATTTCTCTGCTCATAAGCGCATTGCTTCTGTGTGATCTGATATAGGCATCTCTTACATAGATGAACTAGACCGATCTTATCAAATGATTTTAGAAGCAATTTTTTGGTTACACTGAAATTGATCCACAGTAAAAAGAGACTGTAAACCAAGGATTGTGCACCTCCTGTTGACCTGCGATGTCCATTATCCACATGCAAGAGCAGACTCAGAGCTACAATAATGGTAGAACTAAATTTCTGCACGACATCGACTAGTGGGCAGAAGAACTCCACGGTTGATGATATACTCTTGGCTATCAGTTTCTTCTGTTAGTTATATGCTATGCTTCCATTGCATTCTGATTTCTGCATTTTACTTTCTGTCTGCCATTTCATTTCAGGCTTGGGTGAAAGAATAACAAAGACATATACTTCTGTCAGGTTGTTTCAGCATCTTTTGTCCCGTAATTTGAGCATAGTATGTTTGCTTATGCCAGCTCTTAATTCATTGTTTCCTCCTACTGTTTGTTGTATTGTACAGTATTTTTCAGGTATTGCCACTTCCTTAGTTATGTGCCATAGATTATTATATTAAATATTAGTCTGTTTGAAGAACGAGGAAATATTGCATTTTACAGGAATAGTCTCTGAGTAGCATATGTGTGCTTTTTTTCTATGTTTCTAACTTGATTATAAATATTTATTATGTTTATGTGTATTGTTTAATTACTAGCATGCCTGGATGCACGGATTGACCACTAATGCATGCAATGACAGACCTGTATTTTTTGGTTTCTGCAGTTTATCATTCGCTGCACTGGTCTGTATCTTTGGGGCATTATTTGACTGGAAAGGAAAAATGGATGCAGAAAGCGAACATTTTTCCATATAAATTTTTGATAGGTGTTTCATTCCTGAAGCTAATACCATTGGACTAGAGTATTGGTCATTTTTTCTCCATTCCCTGGTTCCTTGTTTCGTGCAAGTAATAGTAGAATTCCCCATACCCTTCTAGTTTTTTGCACTTTGATACTGACATAGGATTTATTTTTATTGCAGGACGAAAAGATCAGCAAGGAAACGCCAGAATATTAGTAGGAATATATATAGGAGTAGTTAGATTGTCACAATCTGAATCAAGATTGTAAGCTGTGTACTCTTTAGAAATTTTTCATATATTCTAAGTGATTCCGATTTGGAATCAAGATGTAAGTTGTATACTCTTCGGATTATTTTTTTATGTATTCGGAATAGTGATCCAAATAATATACATTTAAATTGTTGCTTCATGCCATGCATTTTTCTTCTCTATTTATTTTGTGTCGTGGTTTGTCCCTTCTAAATTATAATTTCTCTAAGAGAAAGGATTGAGAGGCTCAGATAATGCATCCGTATAATGATATTTTATTAATAAAATTTCATATTTTAATAGATAAAATGTTCAGTCCTTGTATATTGTCTACCAACGCATACAACTGATGCTTGACCTCTGTTGTTACTTCGCAACGCTTAATTCACTGGTTACCAACGGAGCTATATGCGTTGCGATTTACGCTTGCAACGCCCAATAAGGCAACGCATCTAAATCCGTTGGTAAAGGCGCTAGCAACGCTTATATGGACCTTTAGATACAGATAAATGCGTTGATGTAGGTGGGGTCTTCTTGTAGTGCGCAAGACAAAGCTGTAAACTCTTTGCACCGATGAAAAGCCCCACCAAACCATGTATCTATATCACCGCAATCAAAAGAGAGAATTTTGCAGTGAACACAGTAGTGATACGGCGCCGAGTAGCGTAGGACGGGAGAAGGTGGGTGTGCACACACGTACACGTCGAGTAGGGCTTCGTCCTTGAGGGAATATAGTTGGGGCGCCATAGCGTCCTTCCATCCCTCACATGGATGCATCACCCCCAACCCTTAGCTTCTCGAGTGCTAGCAACAACGAAGCAGCTCATTGATCCCTGTTTCCTCACAGTCCTACCATCAATCCACATACCCAACTTCCACGATTGAGATTGATTTCTGAGGGCTTCAACGAATAGGAGATAGAATAAGCTAAGCAGACTACAACCATGTGGAGCAAATATATCAACCGAAGGCAAGAGGGAGTCTTCTTAAACCTGGGAAGACTGGTGGTTGCATTGCATTACCTATCCATCCACCACACATTAAGATCATATCTTTGTGATGTGTTGCAAAAAAGAAATGGAAGGATTCATGTGCTTCAGTTAAACAATCTAGCTATCTATGTATGGTGGAAGAAAATAGATCTATATTTTATAAATGACACGTGATGCATGTTCTAGTCAAATGACTGAGTGTATGTCACCATTGTGTTGTAATCGGGAGTTCTCTCCCAAAAATCAAACTCTGTAATTAACCCATCTATTCTCACTAATCGGAAGGCAAAATGATAGCCTAAAAATGACTGGGTGGATGTTACCGCTTGATTTTCGTAGTCTATAACATATACTAGCAAACTACCCGTGCGTTGCAACGGGTCTAACATAGACCAAATATCTAACAAAATTGAAGTTTACACTAATTTTGGTTTTATCATCATATACCATTAGAAGTATGGTATGTTTCACCCAAATTTTAATCCTCTAACATGTCTCAGTATACAACAATCCTCACGGAAGTACAAAATACTATGTTTACTCTTGGACTTCTTTGTTCGCCTAATGGATATACAAAGATAATAAATCAACATGCAAAATCACTTGTTGTATTTACATCAGTCTTACCAGTCCACACAATGGCAATAATTTGGGTCATAAGCATTGACCAAGTAAAGATTATCAAACTCCAAAGTGATTACCCTGCCCGCCTGATCATGTTATGCTCTGCCAATTCCGTATTGCAGAGTGATCGATTTTACCTATGATTATTAGTACAACCAACCAAAACCATGTCATGACCGACTTTGCACCAACTTTTATATGTTAAGCGAACATCTATTAAAGCAGCGAAGTCAAGCAGGTCTTAAGCATTAACCCATAAATACAATTCCCTTTGTCCACCAAAAAAAACACCATTCCCTTGAAATTACTCCAGCCCCTGAAACTGCATGAGTAATTGCTATAGTCATACAGTGCAATCAGGTTCAGGAAATCGTTAACATCACACTCCTGAAAAGGAGTAAAAACACAGTCATCGCAATGATATACAAGCAATCCACTATATTAGGTTGGCTTCAAATGTGTCTCTTGAAGACACAATACATCAAAATTCTCCCTCTGAGCGAAAGCAAAAAATTGTCCTAACGGCAGAATATTTCTGAGCCCATTGTCCTGAGGACCATGAGACATCGCTAACAGTTTGTATAAAAGAGAAAACTGCTCCCGAGCAACGACATATATTGTTTTTTTGTAGGTAGGCTCAAGGCCCTAGTTGGATGATACTGACTCGAAGCATGTATGAATGCAGATTGTCCGTTGCGGCTCGCATTACGAGCTGGGAAAGCTATTGACCAGTACACAGATCGCGCAATCTTCGTATTTGTCTCCCCAGGACAATGATACACCTATGAACAGAGAGAGATGCAGAGGTATTTACACGAAAATGTGAAATTCAGCAGTTAACCCCTGCATTTACTACACGAAAAGTGAACCAAAACCAGAAGCGAAAGAGTAAATCTGTTGAGACGAACCTAGCACAACATGCGGTCGAATTTGACCACCACTGTACTCAGGAGCCAAGGGTGGTCTCTGCAGACTGCGGTCATTCGGGAAAGAGGATTTCTGCGGACTGCGGTGATTCAGGAAAGAGGATTTGGTTCCGTCCGCGTTGGACGGGGTGCAAGGGCGCAAGGCAGCCGTGACGAATTGGGCTAGCGGCGCCGGCCGCTGTGCTCAGGCGAGAGGGGAGCAGCACTTGCTCGCCCCCGTGCCACCACGTGATAAAGAAAACCAAAAAGCATCGAAGCTCCTATCGGACCAGTATCGGACTCTCTCTAGGGACCGCGGCGGGGCGGCAACCTTCTTGCCGGAGCCCGCCCTGGACCACCGGTGGAGGTTGGAGAGGAGCGCTGGCATCAGATCTTAGGGGATTTGGTTTCGCTGATTAGGGTGGCCCGCTGCAGGTAGGGCTCTCTGGGAGGGGAGTAGCGGCGGCGCGGTGGAGTCTCTGATGGGGAGGAGGAGCAGGGGCGGCGCGGTGACTTTGATCTGGTAGGGGGAGGAACAGGCGCGCCGCCAGCACGCGGGACGGGGCGGGGCATGGAGCGTTGGAGGAGGTAGAGCGGGGCGGCCAACTGCGGGACGGGCAGACGTGATTCTGTATGTCTGGCGGCGGCGGGCGAGAGGACGACGGAGGCACTCGCAAACTTCCCGGCAGCAGGGGAGCTTGGGCAGAAGCAGCGTAGGCACGGAGGGGAATTTATCGGGCGAGAGGACGACGGGTGAAACGAAACGGTATAATGGCATCAGTGCGTAATATGTAATTTGGTGGAGGGCAAAACCGGAAACTAAAAAACGCACCAACACCTCCTCAAGCAATATTATATAGTAGAGATATTTAAGAAGGGTCAAGTTTTAATTACAAGTAAATTAAAAAGTAAGAGAAGATCAACTTCAAGACAATTAAGTTGTTAGACCTCAAGTGTTGCCCAAACACAACTGGTCGATAAAGGTTGAGTTAGATCGTTCCTCCGCGGCTAAGAAGAAGGCGGCGATATAGGGCTCCAACCCTAGTAGTGTCGCCATCTCCCCGTCTCCAACTGTGAATAGACGGGTCCCAATCTCCTATGCTTGCCATTGCAGTGGAGGGAGGGGGTGGAGACCTCGGACCTACGCTCGGCGTTGTAGTTAAGTCCCTAAAGTTAGAGTTTGGTCAACCGGCGACAACGTTATGCTGGCTCTGTTGGCGTTGTGCGGGACAAGAATAAGGTATATTTACCTCCTCATCCACCTCGTCGGCAATATTGCGCCGTTGGCGTTGAGGAGGGCGGGGAATCATCTGGTTGCTGCTCACATGGAGTGGTGGATCTTGGTCAGTCTAAGAGTGTTACAAGTTTGTTGTCTATAGATTTAGATCAATTCAAGTGTTTAATTGTGACGACTTCGCCTCTGGTGTGTTGGTCCTTAGCACTAGTAGAAACAGAGTCTTCGGTGCGGCCTTTTTGCACCGGTTTGACAGGAACCGGTACTAAAGGGGACTTTAGTACCGGTTCCAAAAGGCGAGGCGGCCGGCAGGCAACCGTCCCGGTTGGTGCGGACCTTTAGCACCGGTTGGTAATACCAACCGGTACAAAAGGGTTGGGCCAGGCAGCTGCAGTGGGGGGCCCCACGGCGAGACCCTTTAGTACCGGTTCGTAACACAAACCGGTACTACGAACCGGTACTAAAGGTTCCGCATTTTTCATTAAATACGAAATAATTCATATCTTTAAATCCAGAAATCGAAATTTAACAAATAAAATGTCTAAATCAATTAGAAAAATGAGAGGAATCCAAATATGACAACGATATGATCTTTTGGATCACAAAAACGCATTTAATTTGGCGAAATTGCTTTCAAAAAATCGACATAAACTCATTTAAGGGTTATTTACTTCCTCCTCCTCATCGTCGTTGTGGGAGTCGGGGTCGGAGTCGGAGCCGTGGCCGTCGTCGTCGCCCTGCCTTGGCTGTCCTCGTCGCCCTCACCGTCGTCGTTGCTGTCGAGGTTTTCCTGCCAGTGCCCGTTGTCCTCGTCCCACCACTGGATGGGGTTGCCCTCGCTGTCCGAATCGCTCGGAATGACGTCGTTTTGCCACCATTCGTCCGCCATGGCCGAGAGAATGGGGTTTTTGGTAGAGAGAAAGAGGTCTGAGAGAATGAGTTTTTTTGGGCGAAGAGAGCAACTACTTTGGAACCGCATATGCATTGGGGTTTTATCTGTGAGGAGGATAGAGATGATTTCAGTGCGACGGCGCGTAGATCGATAAATGCCTGCGGAACCGAACAGACGGATGTAACGCTTCGTTCGTAAAATAACTACACATTTTACAGATTATATTCGCAATGTTCAAATTGACTGCAGTTGGAACAGTTTGGTGAGTTTTTTAAAATTTCATGTTGCAAATCCAAAACCAATTCTCTTCAACCTTAGACTTCCTAGTTTGAGTTTTGAGATATCACACCAGATACATGCATTTTTTGTTCGAATGTATCTAGACCTTGTTTATCAACTTGAGTCGTTAGTATACGACATCTTAAGACTATGTGCGCAGGTTTTTCAATTTTTTGATTGTTTTTAAAAAATTATGCTTATTTTGAAATTGGTCAAACCTAAGTTTGACCAACATTTAAATAAGTTTAAAACATGAAAACGAAAAACTAAGACTGGATCCTTCTTAGCCACTCCAAAATGAAAGTTTGGTGAGTTTAAAAAAAAATTATGTTGCAAATCCAAAACCAATTCTCTTCAACATTAGACTTCCTAGTTTGAGTTTTCAGATATCACACCAGATACATGCATTTTTCGCTCGAAAGTATCCATACCTTATTTATCAACCTGAGTCGTTAGTATACGACATATTAAGACTATGTGCGCAGGTTTTTCAATTTTTTGATTGTTTTTGAATTTTTTATGCTTATTTTGAAATTGGTCAAACCTAAGTTTGACCAACATTTAAATAAGTTTAAAACATGAAAACGAAAAACTAAGCTTGGATCCTTCTTAGCCACTCCAAAATGAAAGTTTGGTGAGTTAAAAAAAAATTATGTTGCAAATCCAAAACCAATTCTCTTCAACATTAGACTTCCTAGTTTGAGTTTTCAGATATCACACCAGTACATGCATTTTTCGCTCGAATGTATCTATACCTTGTTTATCAACCTGAGTTATTAGTATACGACATATTAAGACTATGTGCGCAGATTTTTCAATTTTTTGATTGTTTTTGAATTTTTTATGCTTATTTTGAAATTGGTCAAACCTAATTTTGACCAACATTTAAACAAGTTTAAAACATGAAAACAAAAAACTAAGTCCAGATCTTTCTTAGTCACTCCAAAATGAAAGTTTGGTGAGTTTTTTAAAAATTTCATGTTGCAAATCCAAAACCAATTCTCTTCAACTTAGACTTACTAGTTTGAGTTTTGAGATATCACACCAGATACATGCATTTTTTGTTCGAATGTATCTAGACCTTGTTTATCAACTTGCGTCGTTAGTATACGACATATTAAGACTATGTGCGCAGGTTTTTCAATTTTTTTATTGTTTTTGAATTTTTTATGCTTATTTTGAAATTGGTCAAACCTAAATTTGACCAACATTTAAACAAGTTTAAAACATGAAAATAAAAAACTAAGCCTGGATCCTTCTTAATCACTCTAAAATGAAAGTTTTGTGAGTTTTTAAAAAAAATTATGTTGCAAATTCAAAACCACTTCTTTCAACATTAGACTTCCTACTTTGAGTTTTGAGATAACACACCAGATGCATGCATTTTTCGTTCGAATGTATCTATACCTTGTTTATCAACTTGAGTCGTTAGTATACGACTTATTAAGACTATGTGCGCAGGTTTTTCAATTTTTTATTTTTTTGAATTTTTTATGCTTATTTTGAAATTGGACAAACCTAAGTTTGACCAACATTTAAACAAGTTTAAAACATGAAAATGAAAAACTAAGCCGGATCCTTCTTAGTCACTCTAAAATGAAAGTTTGGTGAGTTTTTTAAAAAAAATAAGTTGCAAATCCAAAACCACTTCTCTTCAACATTAGACTTTCTAGTTTGAGTTTTGAGATATCACACCAGATACATGCATTTTTCGTTCGAATGTATCTATAACTTGTTTATCAACTTGAGTCGTTAGTATACGACTTATTAAGACTATGTACGCAGGTTTTTCAATTTTTTGATAGTTTAGGGTTTGAATTCCTAGATATGATTGATAGGATGGCATATTTGAATTCCTCTCTTTTTTCTAATCAATTGAGACATTTTAATTGTCAAATTTTGATTTACGGATTTAAAGATATGAATTATTTCATATTAAATATTATTACATAATCACTGTTATTTATTCAAAAATATTATTACATAATCATTGTTATTTATTCAGAAAATATATTACATAATCATTGTATTTATTCAAAAAAAATGAAAATTTAAACAATAACGGATTTAGAGATATGAATTATTCCATATTAAATATTATTACATAATCACTGTTATTTATTCAAAAATATTATTACATAATCATTGTTATTTATTCAGAAAATATATTACATAATCATTGTATTTATTTAAATAAATTTTGAAAATTTAAACAAAAAAGTGTAACATCATGACTTAGGGGTTAATATGATTGATAGTATACTATTATCAGTAAGTTCTAACTTCTCATTTGGCAGCTAATTTGGAATGAACTCAAAAGTTAAACGTGCTCGGGCTGGAGCAGTTTGAGGATGGGTGACCGAATGAAAAGTTTGACCAGATTAAGTACTTTGACCTGAGATTAAGTGTATAACTAGTTTAAGTGTGTGGCTAAGTGAGAAATTTCCTAATAGAATTAGGAATAGAATTAAGAATAGAAATAAGAATAATTGAGAATATAACTGAAAATAAAATTAAAAAATTACCGGGACCTTTAGTACCGGTTCGTAATGGTCCTCCGCCTGCGCGCGCGCTGCTATGCCCACGTGGAGGCCTTTAACACAGGTTCGTGAGCAACCGGTACTAAAGGGTACCCTTTAGTCCCGATTTATTAGTATCGGTTGCTCAACCGGTACTAAAGGCCCTATAGAACCGGTGCTATTGCCCTTTTTCTACTAGTGTAGGGGGTGCAGAATACTTACCGGCTATCATTAACAACGTCATGTAATCTCTGATAGGAGAGCGGCGACAACGACACATCAGCAGCGGTAGTGGTCGTTAGGTAGTCCAAGGATTTTGATTTAATTTGTATTATGTTTAAGGGTGTTCTATACTTCTTGTAAACTATGATAGATCCGGATTCTCATTCCTTCTGGCCTTACTTTACTAACCTGAATTACGTGAAAAAAAAAGTTTAGAAAAAGGGTAGACAATATATATTAATAAATACTTTCAGGCTCCTTTAGGTATAAGGTGTGAGTTAATTTTAATGGTAAACATTAATTACGATAAACAATGTCATGATGGGTTTTAAACTCGAGATCTCTTATTTTCACTCTGGCGATTCTCGATAGGAAAAAGGCGAGAAATCATGTGATTTTGCAGAGGACATTAGTCGCAGAGCACCAGAGCAGCCTTCAACACTCCAATGAAACTATTCGTTAACCTCAAGGCGAAAACCAAGATTGACGCACACAGTTGAAAATAAGCATCCTTTGAAGCTACTTAGAGCAAGTCCAGCAGTGCCCCGATAGGCTCCCCGATAGGAAAAGTAGGGGAGAGAGAATGAAAAAAGTGCCCCAGCAGTTCCCCGATCGACCTCCCCGACTATCGGTGTCCCTGATCCGGACCCTCTCTCTCCCCTACGCATCGGGGTGGTGGAGGCGTCCCCGATCCGTCTCCCGAGCAACCGCTCCCTCGGGGAAGCGTCCTCCCGCCACCACGCCGTCCACACACGTTCGTCCCCGCCCTTTTTTTCTTCGATTTCGCTCGAAATCGAGCTCCAGATCGAGTCGTGCCGCGTCCACACTCCGCACCGAAGCCGTCTGAGACAAAAAGATCCGCCGTGATCTCCTCTCCATCCTTCCCAACTCACGCTAGCCGGAGCGTTCGATTCCGTCCGTGACGCCATCGTCTTCCCCCGCTCCGGTAGGACGCCGCCGCCGCCAATCCGCTCGCCTCGGACATCCTCCGACCTCCCCGACTGTCACTTCTGCTTCTGGGTGAGCTACTGCCCCTCCCGGCCATCTTTTCCATCTTGCTCGAGCGCCGTAGAGCTCTGTCGCCGAGAGCTTCCGTCCGACGCCGCGGGAAGTGCTCGCCGGAGCCCTTCCGGTCGTCAATAACCGGCGGCGCCAGCCTATTTCAGTTGTCTCGTTGCAAGTCGTCGAACGCGCTACTCCCCGCGTGCACGCGTGCTCTCCAGCGCGAGAGCCATAGCTGGCCGGAGCTGCAGTGTCACGCTGACGGTGAGCACCAATTATTTTTATCTTTTTTGGAAAATGATAGATCCCTGACGTGTGGGTCTCGTGAGTTATAAATATAAATGAATATGATATAGGGGAGAGGATATAGGGGAGCTGCTGGAGATGAACAAAATATAGGGGAGGTATAATTTTAGGGGAGTCCCTTACATGGACATATAGGGGAGAAAATATAGGGGGACTGCTGGACTTGCTCTTACCAAATAACATCAGCTAGCCCTCACGCACTCTTGTTCCAACGTTGACTTTGATTGCACAACGGATAATCGTGCAAAAAGATTACGCAAATCATGAGAATAATTCACGCGAGAAGACTAGTAGTAGGAAATAGTCATCAATGATAAGAACACGGACAATAGTTTTACAGTTAAAAAAAATACGTGAACTATACCAGAGTGCCCCGCCCCGATCATCGTCCCCCAGGTGTGCCTACAGGGTCTAGGCCAACTGGCCAAGAGGATAGAGGTGTGCTCGCCTGCTCGAGCAAGTCCATGAGCCCATGACGACGCCTGCGACGATCCACACATCTTCATCAACCACCAGACCAGGTCGTCTTCGTTAAAATCTATATCTATAGCTAATAATAAAAGCATTAAGATTTCTTGTGATACGTCATTTTTTTTCCGATTTTACCTTTCCACCAAATCACATATTTACCCACCACTGCCACCAATAAGTGAAAATAATGGTTCATTTTTTTTCCCGTGCGCTGCTCACATCATCGATTCCTGACCGGCCCAGCCCATCAACGAACAAAGCCCCCCGCATTCACCTCTTCTCCGGCATGACCCCCGGCGCGTTTGCCCCTGTCACAGACCTGTTCAACGCCGCGCTGCCGTCTGACGCTTCCCCATTAACCGGCGTGCCCGAATCCGGCCGTGCGCCCTGCTCGTTGGCGTGCTTCGACCTGCCAAAGCAGGTTCACGGCGCGCCCCAAACCGGCCGCGGGCCATGTTCGCCGGCGTGCTCTACCCTGCCCCAGCACGTCCTGGTCCCGGAGATTCGCCACGATCCGTTCCTCGCTAGCTCGGCAGCTCGGTGCGCACAGCCCGTCGCTGGTCGCATGGAACTGTACGCGAATCTCGCATAGAGGTTTCATTACTCTCTCACCCTTTTTTTATAGATCCAATCCAACCTGTTGTTCAAGATGCATCACCCAATAGTACAATGTTCCGCTACCAATTTCTCAGAGAAGAGGCAATTAGTTGCATTCTCCGTTAACACAGGTTACTAAAAGTCAAAGTGTAGGAGGGGAAAAAGGACGTAGAAGATGGATGCATTACAAGCAGTGGCCGTCGGCAGCGGACCAGTCGGCGAGAAGCTGGGTGAACTTGGCGACGCCGCGGTTGGCGCACTGGTACCTAATCACCGTTCCATGGGTGAGCGAATCAATCAATAGGCCAATCATTTGCTTTCCTAGGACAGAGAAGGGAACGAACACGCCGCCATGGATGGAAGTGAAGTAAACTGAACATTTTTGTATTGTTGTAGTATATCGCTGACTACATCCAATTTTTTCCTAAAACTTCTTAAATATGTTTTTCAAAATTTAAAAAATAAAAGGTTCCATGTGGTTCCGCGTTCATTTGTTGTGTCCTCTAAATACAAATTATTTTGGTAAAGAAGTCGAACAATGGTAGCATATGATCTGGGGAAAATTAGAACTTGAACAGAGGTGAGTCTGTACCGAAGATCAGGAGGCTGCCGGTGGTGACGGGGATTGTTGGGAATCCTGTCACCAGCTTCTCTCGTTGATGTAGGTACCATTTGTGCTGTCCATGTCTGTGACCACCAGGCTCCAGTCTTTCTTCTTCTCCAGCTGAGCGTGCACGCCAGAAACTGTCGCGACGGGACGACATAAAACTTTCTCCGGAACCTGCCCACGGTCACTGCGTCCTGGGAAGTGAGCCATAACATTGTCAGCGGTGTACATGGACAGTGAGAAGCTCTTATCGGAAGAAGATGAATGACGAACGGCATTTGTCGCGAGCACAGCGGCGCTCGACACAGTAGCCAATGTCAATGTGTTTGCACTCACCGTCTCCTGGAGAATTGTCAAGTTACTTGTGGTGAACAAGCAGGTCAGATGAACACTTCAGTAATGAATAGTCAAGTTACTTGTCGTGAACAGGCAGGCCAGATGAACACTTCAGTGATGCATGATCATCGTCTGATATAGAGCATTAGAAAGAACTGATCTGACAAAGGTAGGCTAAGAACTAGGCTGGTGGCTTGAAAGAACTACGATCCAAACGTTCCTCTTTCCATTTAAAACTTAACGGAAAACATTTATATATTTTTACAACTAATTACCTCAAAATAAGATGTTTTCTGAAAACAAAATCATGATTGTGGTTATGCCCTATCTGATACAATTTTTTTTATCCCCGTTGCAACGCACGGCCACGTTTGCTAGTCAAAATTAAAGTAGCTTCCCTCGTGCCTCCCAATCCAAGCATGATTGCACGTATCGAAGTTGTAAGTGCAACTATTCTGAGAAGGGTGCAACGAGGACGAGATATATAAATAAGCTAGCACACTACAAGCATGTGGAGCAAATATATTGAGCTAAGACAATACACATTGTACATAGACAAGGGAAAGCTTGGGGTTGCATTGACTACTACCCATCCATCACACATTAAAATTGGTTGCTCACGTGTGTCAGCAGCAGCTACCACCAAGGGGCTGTTAACCCTCTTACAATTAGGCTCAACAGGAATTGACTTACTAATTATGTCACCTAACACCCTAGTCAATTTGTGACGGTTTAGTTAATTTGCTGTCGCACTTCACTTCGCGCACCCTGTAGTGAATTTATAAAGAAAATCAGAAACATGATTATTAGTCCGATGGTATACAAATGTAGACACGTGTACGTGAGCATCTGTGTTGTACTGTGTTTCGCAAAAAAAAAACCTAATTTAGCGAACCAAACCAATGCCCTCTGCAATTTCTATTTTCTTGCGTAATCCAAATAGTTCTTGTGTTTTGCAAACTGAAAGTAGAATTGGTCGGGGTTGGGCCGGCTCGGGCTGGACGGGATAGTGGCCGCCGCGACGGAAGGCACCAGTACGTCGTTGGCGGGATGGGTGGCCGCTGTGGCGCGGGCGCGGCAGCGGCTGTGTCAAAGCTGAGGGCGACGACACCACGGAGATGGCCGACGCCAGGAGTGCACGCGCACGCCGCGGAGAGGAGCTGGTGCATGCGGTCGCCGCGTCGGTTCAGTCATTAACTCATTGTAGTGCGCAGGGTGACGCGCACAGAGAGCGAAAAGATTGTGACTACCCATAGTGGGAGTAACATAGCTAGTAACATGCATGCCACCTAAGCAAAAAAGCTGATGTGACACCTAATTAATGTGGAGAGAGATAAATAGAGTAACATAAGTAGTTACCCTAACATCACACACCCCAAGACAAAATGAGTCTACAAGTTAATAAATGATATCATGCATGACACCACACATAAGTTACTACCCACTATGGAGTATGTTACCACTCTATGTTACTCTCCACTATGAGCAGCCTGATGTGCTAGGATTTATTTTGTTTTCTTGATTTTTGAGTCTGGTCATGTTATTCGTCAGCACGCCAGGAAGGTGATCTCTAAGCGATGAACCTTCGATGAAACTTTTTCTTAACCTCAAAAGGGTAAAAATAAAGACTACAACACCAGACATACACCGCTGAAACTAATCATACTTCGAAGCTGCTCACCACATATCAATGTCGTCAACCGCAACAAAGCGGACAATGATTTTGCCGTTCAAATTCCACGACCAATTACAGAGTGCCCCGAACATCGCCCTTCCGGTGCCCCTACGTACCGTACATAGGCCAAGAGGGTGGAACTATGCTCATGTGAGTCTAGCATGGATCCGTCTTGAGTGCCGTGAAGTGCGAATTTTTGACATATGAGACCACTTGCCCGAATGAATTGTCAAAAAGGACCACCTCTGAGTGGAATTGACAGAACTACCGTGGCGGCCTCGTGGCCAACTGACACGTCGACCACGGCGGCCACCAAGGCCGCCACCAGCGACGGCGGCGTCTTCTATTTTTCCGTTTTCCACCAGCTCCGGACGGAACGGCGCCATCGTGGCGGGAGGCCGCCACCGGCGACGGCGGCCTCAAGGGATGAAAAGACTAGCCACGCGCGGAAAAATATCTCGCCTGCCGGCTGACCCTGCCCTTGACCCTTCGAGTGAAGGAAAAGTCGCCAGCAGCTGCCTTTCCAGGTGAGTCAAGGATCATCCAGTGCACGTGTCAGTCCATCACAGGCCGGCTCCCATGCACGAGTTCACGCACAGAGTATTGCATGCCCTGGATAAACATGTGCTGCCAGAAAACGGAAAAAGCGAAGACGCCGCCGTCGCTGGTGGCGGCCACGAGCCTTGGTGGCCGCCGTCGATCACGGCGGCCTTCGCCACGCGTCAGTTGGCCACGAGGCCGCCACGGCAGTTTTGTCAATTCCATCCAGAGGTGGTCCTTTTTTACAATTCATTCGGGCAAGTGGTCTTATATGTCAAAAATTCCTGAAGTGCAGGGCCATGACGACGTCTACGATGAGGCACATGTTATCTTTGTGCGACCTATGATCGGTTCGGGCACCTCCAACTGAGGCCCGCAAACAGACATGGCCAGTCCGAATCTGTCTGGACGGACAAGTAAGGTGCTCCAACAGCCCACCACATATGGACCGCTGTCCGCGCGGACACGAGTTTTCGACCAAACCTGACCCAAGTTTGGTCCAAGTTTAGGGAGAAACGGACAGGCTCCCGGTCCGCCCTTTGTCCTAGTTTTCACACCCTCATCGTAGAGTCAAGCAACTTATTTTTTCCTCGTGCCTCCCAATCCGAGCATCGCTACACCTACACTACACGTATCCAAGATCTCACGCTTGGAATTTCTCTTTACACATCCAATTATCCAAAGTCTCATCGATTGGTGTAAGTGCAACTATTCAGAGAAGAGCAGTAACGAGGAGGAGGTATATATAATAAGGTAGCACATTACAAGCATGTGGAGCAAATATATCGAGCTAAGGCAATACACATTGTACATAGACAACGGAAAGCTTGGGGTTGCATTGACTACTACCCATCCATCACACATTAAAATCTTAGCTTTTCCTGTTTTGCATGAAAAACTCGAGCCTCACCACCCATGTGCTTCAGTTAAACGGTGTAGCTCTCTCTACGTCCGTGCCGAAGTAAAAGGCCTATACTTTGAATGATCCATGACCAAGGAAAAAAGTACTCCCTCTAACATAAATATAGTGAGTCTAAGTTTCAGTCAATCATTGTAAAATCTCACCAAGTATGTATAAAAAAAACATATCTAAATGAGATACCACAATTTCATTGATCAACTAACACACTAGCGATACAAGGGGCAACCAGAACCATCGCAGATGATGCAGAGACAACCATCACCGGAAGGAAAGAGATCCATTCAGAATATGAAACCGGCGGTGTCCTGCTGCTATTCAGGCTGTAGCAGGATGCCTCCGTCGGTTGCTCAGGTGTATCAGCAGCAGCTTGTTAACCCTCTTCCAATCAGGCTCAACGGGAATTTACTTACTAATTATGTGACCTCAGATCCCAGTCAATTTGCTTTTGCAGACTTGACTTCGCGTATCCTATAAATAAATTTATACTCTAAAAAAATCAGAAACATGATTCTTAATCTGATTGTATTGAAATGTAAGCATGTGTATATGTTGTACAATCTGAACTCACTTTTGGGTAACCAAACCAATACGCTCTGCGATTTCCATTTTCTTCACCGCGTAATCCAAATAGTTCTTCCACTTTGGAAACTGGAAAGTAAAATTAGACTTCCACCCGAGCAAAACAAAGCCAACTGGAGATAAATTAAACTCCCAAACAAAGCATAACTCACCATTTTCTCAACGGCCTCTATGATTGAAGAATGTATTTCCTCTTCTGAAAGCTACACACAGACAACAATATTACCTCAATATAAAAGATTCAATCGGGTACAGACCGACCTTGGACCGGTCCCCTCCCTCCCGCACAGTAACGAGAGAGGCGATTTTCTGAGCTCCCCTTCTGCTCCCACCTCGCCGCCGGCGATTCGCGTGATTCCCCGCCCTCCGGCGGCTGCTCCGGCGGCGGGAGGGTGGGAAATCGCCGGATCCAGGCGTGTACATAGTGTAGGAAGTAGGAGGGACCCAGCCGGCGTCGTCATGGAGGTGGTGGTGTGGCCGGTGTTGTGTTTGCAGGAGGTGTTCGTCCCCTTCGGCAGTGAAGCTCCCTGGAGCTCCACGGCGGAGCATCTCCTTCCCCGCGCTCGTGGTCCTCTGGGATCGCCGTGTGCGGGTTCCCCCCTCTGGATCTGGTGGCGGCGGATCCAGTTGACTTTTGAAGCAGATGGTGGTGAAGCGAGGCGTTGTTGCTGGTGGAGCAGGATGGAGGTCCTTCAGGATTCGAGGTCCGACGGCTTCCCGTCCGCTAGGGGGCTTCTTCCGATCCAAGGCAAGAGGGAAGATGCAGCGGCGGCGCGTTATCGGCACGTTCTTCTCCTCGCCGGTGACATCGATTTGCAGAAGAACTGGGTTGTATTTTCTATCTTTGTGCTGTTCTTTTCTTCTTTCTCGCTGTAATCACCTGATGTTTCATCGCAAAAAAAAAAAAGATTCAATCGGGTGTGGATCTGGATCACACAAACCTCGCCTACCTTTTCATCTTTTCCATCTACAAAGTTATCATACTGAAAAACAGAACAATTAGCAAAACGAGATGGTTAAATAGAAATACAAAAACATGCGCGACAAAGTTAACTGGTGAAGCCGGTTGAATATTCGTTGTCTGTGAAGAAGAGGAACCTACATTATATTTTATTAAGCTGTCGCCTGGATAGTTATTGAGCATAGATTCGATCTCAGGCCTGCGTAAGGGGAAAATGTTCTCTTCATACAGTTTCTTCGAAGCCTCTTTGAGATTCATCTGAGCAACGTCAACGCTAGTGAATATCAGTGCCACCGGGCATACTTTTTTTAGAAATAAAGGGTCTCCCCCGGTTTCATTGAAACCACCACCGACGAGATTCATTACAGCATCCGAGCCACGCAGCAAACGTGCGGGTCTGGGTTCACAGCCAAACGGCAAAATAGAGAAACAAGGGCACTACCAAGCCAACTTATTCTAACAGAAAGGGAAACCAAAACGCAGCGCCACCATCTTCCATCTTCAGACCGGGTACTCGCGCAGCAGCATCTTGCACATCTCCTTCTGCTCTTCATAGTCTCAAGGCATCACTTGGTCGTCACCCACCAAACCTACCGGTTCCAGGCGATACACAGCAATTCCCCTCTTTTCTTGTTCAGAATTTGTACATTCCTTGACAGAAGGTCGGAGACAGCGTCGCAGGCAAGAATCTTCCATTGATCTAGCTCCACTGCTACTCTTCTCCAGACCTCCTGCACTCCGGGCCACGTTTTTCCCTGAAAGCACATATCATTACGTAACTTCCAGATAGACCACAGTACAGCAGTGCACATAATATTGATCAGAGAGTTATTCTTATCACTCAGCCACCATCTGGCAATGGATTCAAAATTAGCACCTACTGAAACCCCAATCAAATCAGAAATGTAACTCCACACAATTCTTGCAACAAAGCAATCAAAGAACAGGTGGTGACAGGTTTCAAGTTCAGTGCAAAATAAACAAGTTCCATCCGCTACAGGTCTTCTTTTCGCAAGATTGTCTCTAGTAAGTAGCTTGTTATTAGCCAAAAGCCAGAGAAACACATGTAAGCGGGGAGGGACTTGAAGTTTCCATACAGCAGGTGTATGAATGGGGACAACCCCTCTATCATTGATGATTGCATAGAAGGAACTAACGCTGTAAGTACCAGAGGAGTGAAACATCCATACGGGATGATCAACCTCCTCATTTAGAGTAATCGTACTAACCAATTGAGTTAGCTCAAGCCAGCGCATATATTGTTCAGGGGTCACATTCCTTCTAAAAGTCAATCTCAATTCACCCTCCTGCCAAGCTTGCGCAACTGTGATATCTTGTTCATTAACAATAACAAACAAGTCCCAGAAACAGATTGCAAGACTGCAAGAACCAATCCATACATCACTCCAAAATTTTACATTCTGACCATTACCAACCTTCCATCTATATCCCATTTTAACTGCACGAGCAGCCCAGATCACACCCTTCCAAAAGGGGGAACAAGCATTAGGGTCAGAATAGAAAATATTTGGAGCAGGTTCGTATTTGTAATCCACAATTTTCCTCCAAATAGTGTGGGAGTCTAAGTGGTATCTTTTCACCCAAGAGGCCAGCAGACAGAGATTAAAATCTCTTAAGTTTTGGACTCCAAAGCCCCCAAACTCCTGCTTCAAGCAGACTAGCTCCCAATTAGCCAAATGATACTTTTTCTTTTCTTCCTCATCACTCCACAAGAAGTGTGACATTTGAGAGTTAATCAACTTAATGGCCCACTTAGGGAACTTAATTACCGAGAGCAGGTACATGGGGATGCTAGCAATACAAGTTTTAAGAAGAATAATTCTACTCTTATAATTAAGTAATTTACCTCTCCAACCAGCAAAACGTTTAAACGTTTTATCCACTACTGGTTGAAGGTCTTCCTTCTTTAATTGATTATAATGCAGTGGTACCCCAAGGTACTTGCAAGGAAACGTAGCTATTTTGCAACAGAAAATCTGTGCGAAAACATTCACCTCTTCTTGATCCATGTTAACATACATCAAATCAGATTTATGATAATTGATACGCATGCCAGACATGTTTTCAAAACATGACAGCAGCCATTTAAGGTTTCTAGCATAAGCTATATCAGGATCAATAAAGAGGATAGTGTCATCAGCATATTGGAGGCTGATGACACCACCTGGAACCACTTGCGGCAGAAGGCCTCGAATCAAACCAGCAGAAGCTGCTTTGCTCAACATTTTCGAGAACACATCGGCCACAAGGTTAAACAAGATGGGTGAGCTGGGATCTCCTTGCTTAAGCCCTTTACCGCCTTTAAAGTATGCACTATTTTCATCATTGATTCGCACGCAAAACGAACCACCAACTAGCATACTTTTAATCCAACCTCTAACAATGGTCCCAAAACCTCTCGACTTAAGCATTTCATCTAAGAAATCCCAATCGACCCTATCATACGCCTTTTCATAGTCAAGTCGCAAACTTAGAAGTCATGAACAGAAAAAAAATGCAAACATCTTTTGTTGGTTGTGTAGACGGGGCATGGATGTAACCTTTTGCCGCTATTTTTTTTAAATAATACATTTTATTACGGAAAATCGAAGAATATTACACTGATTGAGACTATTTCAAAAATAATACAGCCTAATTTGTGGCCAGGACGATAGGCACCTATCGTCGGCGGCCAGGACGATAGGGCCATCATCCGTCGGCTGCATGCGGTGTAGGACCTTATCGTCCAGGGCCAACACGATAGCCACCTATCGTCGGGGGCCAACACGATAAGCACCTATCGGCCAGGGCCAACACGATAGGGTCTCGACTGCTGCATGGCCCTGCATACCAGGCTGTTTTCCTGCTAAATCGTTGCCGCGACCGTGTTTTTTTTCCTGATTTGTTCACGCATTGTTTGTACCGTCATCTTTCTCGTCAAATTGCTTCCCGCCATCGTATCTCCCGCCAAAATCGTTCTCACCCCTTTTTCCCGCCATCTTCTCTCCCGCATGTTTCTCCCGCCAAATTATTTCCCGCCCTTTTTTCCCGCCATCGTATCTCCCGCCTGTTTCCCGCCAATTCTTCTCATCTCGGCCTATAAGAACCCCTTCTCACTGAGGTTGGTAAGCATTCTAGTCCACTCACTCGAACATGTCGAGCTTTCCTTCAGATGGTAGTTTCCCGGGAGGAATGTCGGCACTACTTTTGATGTTTACGGCCGAGTTCAAGGTAGACAATAAGGAGATCCCATTCGAAGATATTGTTAGTCATCCACCTCATCTCCGTGAGCTATCAGCGAAGCTAGCTAGGCATGGGTGGCCATGGAGGAGTTGGAAGGAAATAGAAAAAGAACTTGTGAGGCTGCATGCTAGGTGGCAGAAGAAGAAACTAACATATAGGAGTGAAGCAGATATGTTGGATGCTCTTCGTAAACCGATTTTATGGGTCGAGGAGAGCGATGATGAAGATGATATCTTCATGCCGAGGGAAGCGAGCAAGAAAGCTGCAGCAGCGGCGGCGGAGTCGTCGAAGGGTAAGGGTGCTGCGTCGTCGAAGGACAAGGGTGCTGCGTCGTCGAAGGGCAAGGGTGTTGCGTCGTCGAAAGGCAAGAGTGATGCGGGAGGCTGCGTCGATGGTAGATGACTTTTCTTTTTCTAATTTGTAGAGTAACATGTATCTTCAATTTATGTTGTGTTTTCGCTACTACCGATATTTTGTTGTCTGTGTAATTTATGTTGTCAATGTAATTTGCATGGTTTGTTTAATATCAATGCGAAAAGTAGTCACCCATCATCACCATTAATCGAAACAGAGTAGTAGCAACTAAGATATAAGTCTGGTACATAGATAGTTAGACAAGTCTCAACATAGATATAAATAAGTCTGATACATAGATAGATAGACAAGTCTGAACTCATAGGGTGAAGTGTCAGCCACGCCGTCTGCCACGGCGCGGAGGTGGTGGATTCGGCGGCGTCCAACCTAACCTGTTGGGTGGCCGAACGTCACGTGCAGGAATCAGGGACTCATCGTGCTCCTGCTGTGTCTCCTGGGTGGGCTGTGGTGGAGGAGTGTTGTACATGCCCATCCAATCGCCGTGATGGCTGTACGCTTCCGGCTCACTCTCCCACGGGGATCCAGACGACTGTTGGCCGGACATAGAAGACTGATATCCTGATAGAGGGAACATAAAAACTTAGTAGACGAAATTGTACCATGATTAATATCGAAAACAAGAGATAACAAAATACATACCCTGTACCATGATTGTTGCCGTCCTGACCAATGGCGGTCAAAATCTGCCCTTTGTACTTGCCAGTGAGAAAAGTTCCATCAACACAAATCACTGGCCGACAATGACTGAAAGTTTCGATGCATACACCGAAAGAGAAGAACAAACGACGCAACACTTTTACATTTGGGAACTCTTGCATATAGAAGTGTTGGACGTCCACATGGGTGCCTGGATTACGGGTCTGCAATGTATGAACGAGCCGAACAACCGAGTCATATGAGTCCATAAAAGAACCAAATCTGATCTCAAGCGCGCTCTGCTTAGCCCTCCAAGCCTTGCCATAAGAAATTGTGTACTTAAACCTGGTCAACACTTTTTGCACAATGGCCTTAACGTCCACATATTTGCCCACCACTAACTCCGAGTAAAGCAACCGAGCAAGAAGGGTGGACGAAATATTGGCATGATCTTTAGGTATGGTTTGAAGTTTACATGTGTGCTGTATCACGTCACTGACCTTCCAGTTTAGCCCAAACATAGGGAGATAGCCATGCACCCTCGCTGGACAGCTCGGTACCTGGCATTCCATTGTCAGATATTTCTTACTAGACACCTTTGTTCTGAAAACCCTCGTCGTCGACATTGCCCACTTAATGATCGCGACCTGCAAATGTTTCTTGTCAGGATAGGTAGCACCAACGGCAATATTATTCTCGTGATATTGCCATGCTGAATCATGACCATCATTCACGGTCATCGCAGAAGTATAGTCATGATTCCATGACGCTGGATTTGGCACCTCCAGCTCGTCATCTGACTCGTCGGAATCATCGGCGTCAGCACTATCACCATCCGTATCTTCCTCTTCCATCTGGTTCTGCATATGCCCAAATTGATCGTCCGCATCTGCCTCACCAGTATAATCATCCTCCGCATTAGCCTGACTGTTCTCGCCGGACCCGTAACCACCGCCTCCAACATCTCCTGACTGGCTATAATCATGTTCTTCAGCATGCATCTCTTGACTGCTCTGCCCAGGTTCATGACCACCCTCCCCGACATATGAATTCACTTCCTTCGCGACACCATCGATTAATAATAATAACCCGAACACCACTAAATATATATACCGACTCTCCGAAAAATTATACCGACTCTCCGAAAAATATTAACTACTTAATATCGCACGATAAAATTTATACCGACTCTCCGAAAAAATAACTGCCGAGCACCACTAAATATATATACCGAACGCTTGCACTAATTACGAACCACTAAATAATACCAAACTACGAGATTTCTCGACGGCACGACCTACTAAATAACCGCACGACAACCTAACTACTAACGCAAATCTAATTAATCTAAACCCCAATTATCTACATAACACCGTAATTAGCAAAACATCACGTACCCTTGAAGCGTGACTCGATTCACCGGAACAGCACCACCACCACCTCACCGGCAGAAGAAGCAGCACCTCACCATCACAACCACCACGACCACCACCACCACATCTCCACCATCCCTCCAAAATACCACCACCAAATCGCCTCCCCTAACTATCCCATGAGTCCTAGGACGTTGCCCTTGCTCCCTAAATCCTCTAGTATGCTCCAAATTGAAGTTGGTATGGTGGAATCGACGAAATCGGGAGGAGGTCAGTGGTCACAGCAGGAAAGAAAGAGAGAGGACGCGAGGAGGAAGAAAGGAAGGTGTCGCACTTATCCAGGGACTTATCGTCAGGGGCCAAGACGACTGAAGCTAATCGTCGGGGCCCAAGACGATAGGCCTGCTTATCGGCGACGTGGACGATTGCCGTCCACTGGTGGACGACTGGCTCGTCGTCCGCGTGGCCTGGCCCACCCACAAGCCCGTCGTCTGCGTCCACCACGATAAGGTCTTATCGTTTGCGGCCCAAACGATTAGTACTAATCGTCCCGGCCGCCGATTAGGCCGTATTATTTTTGAAATTCGCTCAGATCGCGTAATATTCTTGGATTTTCCGTAATAAAATGTATTATTAAAAAAAAATTAGCCTTGACTAGCTACCCGTTCCCATATCTCAAAATAGACACCGTCCCAGTCCTTCCGTCAGGTAAGGTCAAACCGAAGGTCGCGCATATGATCCTGCAATTGAAAATAGAATTGTCAAATACCATTACCACTTATTTCACCAACTAAATTAATATGCGAGAGGGGCATACATTAAAGCCAGATATGACCCGCCGTGCGAAAATATTACGAAACCGCACCGCAATCTTCAGTGTCTGAAGAAAAGCCACTAACTCATACCTCAGCCGCTACACAACAAGATCAAATGGTTCTCATGCTCATGTGTGACAATTGCAACGCATCATAGTTAGATTGAATGCAAGAGGTTTACCCGATCCCCAAAGAGTGCTTCTTCATCATCAATCCACTGTCGGAAAAAAACGCTATCAGGACAAATTAGGATAACCAATAGTTTACCCTTGATTGAATCATTTTCATGCCTACCTCAATTTGTTTTGCCATCTCCTTACAGAACTGGACATATTCTACATCTCCCTGGTAGGTATGATAACTTAAGCGGTAGTCATTCCAATTTCTGTATATATACTGCACAAAGGAAATGTCACTTATAGAACATAGGTTGCTAGTAGTAGCCAAGCACGTGCAGAAATATATGGGCAGGTTCTGAATAAATATAACTATCATGAAAATATATATTGATATGTTAGTTTTATAAGGAGCATCGATCGTAAAACTCAACCAAACAAAACCAAAATCCATCTCCAACCTCAGAGTAATCGAAATAGAGTGCGCTTTTGTTGTGGTTACATATAAAAACATATCTGATCATGCCAACAGGAAGGAATGTGAAACAAAAATTGGCACCAAGTAGCAAGTGTTGAAATTAACTGACATCATGACGAAGCACTAGGCGCTGGTAGTCATCCAAGCCGGCAAGCTTGCATTGTTCAGGATGGAAGTACCATTCAGCATCCTCTTTGTGGTGCTCACGGAAAATCTTTTCATCGTCCGGCTCCTCTTCCGTCGATGATGACTACATCAGAAAGGCAGAATGTAGATTGTTGCAAACAATTATACTTCCTATGTCTCCTTTTATAAGACGTTTTGACAAGCTTAATTGGTTTGCCAAAAACGTACTCCCTCCGTTCACAAAAGGATGGGAGTATAAAAGTGACGGAGTGAGTACTATACATTATACAAGTAAGAGCAACCAATGCTTCAAAAAAAAAGTAAGAGCAACCAAGTGATTTATCATGAAATTCAAAAAAAAGGTGATTTATCATGAAAACTGTAAAGCTAAAATTGCCCCACGGTTAGATGTCGTGAATAGAGTTATTTCACCTCATGGGCTTGGATGAGGTACCGGGAGAGCCGCCGGCGGACCTGGGCGAGCTGCTCCTCGTCCTCCTCGTAGGTAGAGCAGAATTCTACGTCGGCGGGAGGCGGGGGTTCAACTTATCAATGAAAAAACTGATCTGCGCCATGTTGGCTTCGTGGTCCAGATCCAGGAGGCTCCGGATTTCCTCTGATCCACGTTCATCTTGTTTGCGGTTGATTGGAACCTTCTCCGGGGTTTTCCGAGAGCAGTGTGAGCGAAAATCGAGGAGCACATCGTCGTCCAGCTCGAGGAGCGCGGGTTAGTCGGCGGGAGCGGTGGGAGTCATCGTGGGATCGTTCCGATCTGCAGCTGCTGCTCCTCGTTGGTTAAGAGCGATGGAAATTTTTAGCGGAGGACTTTGAATCGGAGACGACGATGGTGGATGGCCTGATTGGGCCGCAGCCCACGTGCTGTAGGGCGTTGGCCCGCGGGAAAGGAGACGGGCCTGGAGCCCTCGTGTGAGTCGTCTCCACTCGGGGCCGGGCGAACGTGTCGGCGAGACGGAGAGCGGCGAGCAGGCGGCCGGTGTGCGGGAAATGCAGTGCCGATCGAAGACGCCGCGGCAGCGGCGGCGGAAGTGGCGGCTTGGGGCAAGCGGTGCCGAGGTAGACGGCGTCGGCGTGGAGGCCGTAGAAACTGGGCGTTCTCGGTTCAGAGGGGGAAATTTTCGGCAGCCCGAAAAAAGTTTTTCGGTTGGGGTAATTTTTTCGCCTCAAAAACCGTAAGCGAACGGTTATTTTTCAGTTTCGACGCCGGTCACAGCTATAGATGCTCTTGCAACAAGGATTATCATGTACCAAGGTTCATAAATTCAAATGACCATATTTATGTCATGCTCGATAATAATTTTTCCATATTTAGCACACATGTGCATCTTGTCATGACAAAAAAAAGTCACAAATAAGAATTCCAACTTTGTCTTGGTAAAAAATTCACAACAAGGATTTCTTTGTGAAGCAAGAGGGTGGGCTTGGTCTTTTTCATGTAATCCCTGTTCATCTGATTGATATTTTACAATCAGATACGTATCCATCTAGTCTCCACTAATATTAAAAGACAGAGTATGTCAGATCCGGAGGATCTGAACCGTATATCAGGCTCGATCCAACGTTTCAAATTTGCCAAATGATGTATGTTGTACACCTTTTTTGAAAAAAAAAAGAGAAAAAAGCCCACTACCCAAAAAAAGTAAACTAAACCTCAAAAAAAAAAAGTAAACTGCTCTATTCCCCCTTTCCCCTCCCGAAACAGAGCACCCGCCGGAGCAACCCGTTTTCCTCGCTGCCGTCCTTCCTCGCGCCGCCTCCAGGAGACCGCCGCCCGCCAGTCAATAAAAAAAAGTCCCATCGCCGCCGATTCTCTGTCATCCCCATCGCCGCCGATTCCCTATACGTCGACGCCCTCTACCAGCCGCAGCAGCCTACACGCCGACGCCCTCTACCAGCGGGAAATCAGGCTGGAACTTCCGCCGCAGCCTACACGCGGCAGCAAGCAAATCGAGACGCCGACGCCCTCTACGCCGGCTGCACGGAACGGCGGCGCCCTGCACACCGGCTGCACGGAACGGCCGCGCCGGACACAAGCGAGGCGGCGCCTTGCACGCATGCCACAAGCGAGGCGGCGCCCTGCAGTCCGGCAACCGTCGCAGTCCTGCTGATTCCCCGCAACGCCCACCGTCCGCGTCTCCCGACGAGCCCTTGGCCGTCGCCTCCAAGCTCGCCGCTGCCCTGGAACGCCGCGGGTCTCCTGCTCCATCATCATAGCCCGCTCGACGACTAGGCCGGAGTCCTGATGGAGAACTCCAGCGACCTCTTCCTTGCCACCGCCAACTCCCTGTAACGTGCCTCCGCACACCTGTCCTACACTGTTCCTAGAGCAGTCTCGCCGTGTGCATCCTCCTCCGCGAAGCAGCCGAGGTGCTAGCTGGAACTGACACCCCTTCACGCGTCTGCCGCCGTGACACCATGGCCGGGGTCTGTACAGATTCATCCTATTATCCCTTGCCATCATGTTAGGAATTACGCAATCGAAGAAAAATAGTCTTGCCAGTCATATATATTGATGTGTGTATCAATCTTGCTTGTGCAGATGAAGAAAAGAGCGCACGCCTAGCTTTTTGACAGGAATTTCACAATTGGATGTCCATTGTTTTTTTGAGCGCAACAACGGAGGGCGAATAGCCCACCTGAATTTTTGTATTAAAAGACGGGTATCAGAAAGACCCAGGAGTTACAAGCCGCACACACGCGGTAGAAATACTTGGGGGGGGGGGGGGGGGGGGTTCAGGGCGGTAGAGACGCACACCAAGCCGTGAGTGGCCTACAATCAAGGCGCCTGGGTGCCCTAGACAGCCACAGGTCAAGGTGATGTCGAACCATTGAGAAGAACTCCGACTCAGATGTATGGACGCCATCAAACACCAGGCGGTTCCTAGTTTTCCAGATGATCCACAGGAGAAGGCAGGCAGCTGTCATGCTGAGGACCGGCGGCCAGCCCGCGCGCGCCGCAGAGAACTTAGCGACCATGTCTTCGAGCGTGGGGGGGAGCAAGGCGGGGGCAACACCAGCAGCACGCCCCCAGATAGTTCTCAGCCGTGGGCACGAAACGAACAAGTGAGTTGTGTTCTCTACGACGCCAGGGCAGAACGGACAGTCTGGAGAGCGCAGGATGCCGAGGCGATGGAGGCGTGCCCGCGTCCGGGTGCGATTGTGCCGGAGGATCCAGACGAACACCTTAACCTTCACGGGACAGAAGTTTGTCCAGTTCAGAGCATGCAGCGGCGGCCCACACCCGGAGCCACGAAGTAGTTTGTATGCGGTGCGGGTCACAAAGCCATCACCGTCGGCCCCGATCAGACGGCGGCCATCCGCCACACCTTGCAGAACCAGGTCATTCAGGGCGCCGGCGAGCAGGTCAAACTCCGCTGCGGCGGTGGGCGAGAGGCGATCGCGTCTGCAAGGATGGGGGCACCAGAGCGCAGCACGTCCGCCACAGAGACATCTTGCGCGAGGCTATGGGAGAAGGCTGCAGGCATCGCCGTGGCCAGCGCGCCGACGGAAGTCCACTTATCAAACCAGAAGGACACCGCACGCCCGTCCCCCACCCTGACAGTGGTCATCGAGCGGAGCAGCGGGACAAGACCACTGAAGTAACTCCACGATGCGGAGGGGTCCCGTACCTCCGGCCGAGGTACCAGTGCTTGATCCAGGCAGTCCAAGGATTATCGACGCCGGCGAGAAGCTTGTACACAATCTTCAAGAGGAGACACATGTTCTGGGTGCCAAGGTCGATCAACCCAAGCCCGCCTTCGGTTTTCAATCGGCACGCAGTTTCCCACGACACCAGGCAATCTCCGCCGGAGCAAGCTGTCGACGCGTTCCAGAACATGGCACGGCGTGGGCGATCAATCTTGGCGATGGTACCTTTGGAGAGGGGGAGCACGGACATCGCGAAGGATGGTAGCGCCGAGAGAACCGCAGTGGTGAGCGTCAGCCTGCTGCCAGGGTCGAGGGTGTGCAAGCGCCAGCTGGGGATTTTCTGAGCAACCCTCTCGCGAGGAAATCAAGCGCCGCGGCGGGCAATTTCTTGTCCGAGAGCGGAAGCCCGAGGTAGTTCTGAGGGAAAGCCGAGATGGGGCAGCCGAGGGTGGCGGCGAGTGACGCAGCTTCGTCCTCGGGGACGCAGATGGGGATGAAGGTGCTCTTATGGTAGTTAATGGCGAGCCCCGTAGCGGCACAGAACACGTCCAGAGCGGTTTTGAGCAGCGCGACCTGGGAGGGGGTAGCCCGAACCAGAATCAGGGTATCGTCCGCATACTGGATCACGGGGCAAGGGAGATCGTCAACCAGAGGGTGGAGGAGCTGATGGGAACCCACGCCACAGGTGACAACCTGGCGTAGGAGGCCGGCCACAATTAGGAACAGGTAGGGTGAAAGGGGGTCGCCCTGACGCAGCCCATTCCTGCAAGGAATCCAGTCCCCCGGAACGCCGTTGAGGAGGACAGCGGCCTTGCCCGTGCGGAGGATGTCGCGGATCCATGAGCGGAAAACAGCACCAAAGCCCCGCGCCTCAAGCACAGCATCGAGAGACTCCCAGTTGACAGAGTCGAAAGCCTTCTGAAAGTCGAGCTTCAGTGCGATGGTGGGTGTTTTGCGGAGGCGACAACACTGAACTAGCTCGGCGGCGTACAAGAAGTTGTCAGAGATGCACCGCCCGGAGATGAATCCGGATTGCTCGAAGCCCACCAGTTTCTCGATAAACCCCTGCATACGCGTCGTAAGAATGCGGGTGATGATTTTCATAACGCAGTTCTGGAGCGAAATGGGACGAAAACCGTCGGCCGTCGTGACCGTGTCCTTTTTTGGCAGCAGGCGATGAAGGCCTGGTTCACACCGGCGAGGTGCGCGCGGCCTTGATGAAACTCCTCAAGGAATGACAGGAGATCCCCTTTCACTACCGGCCAGAAGATTTTGAAGAATGCCGGACCGAAACCGTCAGGGCCTGGGCTGCTATCGGAGCGCATGGACCAGACGGCTTTCTTCAGCTCGCACTCGGAGAAGGGGGCCTCGAGAGCAGAGAGGCCAGGCACGGGAGGCAGCAGCACATCGAGGCGGTGATCCCAGACGGTGGGGGTCACAGTACCCAAAAGCGCCGTGTAGAAATCACGGAGGATACGTGCTTTGTCGTGGTGGTTGGAGAAGACGCCGCCATCCGCATGTAGGATTTTGATCTGGTTCCGTCGCAGGCGGGCAGACGCGCTGGCGTGGAAGAAAGACGTGTTCTCATCTCCAAGTCTACAGAGGCGAAAGGCATAGCGCTGCTTCCAGTATGCGTCGAGTTTTTTGTACTCGGACGAGAGCTGGTTTTTGACGTGATCGCGGAGGCAGGACTCAGCAGCCCCGAGTGCGCGAAACTCCTCCACGAGGTCGAGCAAGGAAATGACAGCCCTGCAGTTTGAAACGACGACATCGGGACGCAATCTACCACGGGCCCATTTTTTAGACTCAGCGCGGGCCCATTTCAGTTTACGGGAGAGCCGCCGGGCCGCGCCATCCACCTGATTTGCAGGCCGAGTCCACACAGCCTCGATCAGGGCCGATAGTCAGCAGATTGGGCCCAGAATTTCTCAAACCGGAAAATCTGGGAGGCGGGGGCGCGAGAAGTAGCTTCCAGCAGCAGAGGCACATGATCCGAGGTGTTGCGGACAAGGGAGCGAAGCGTGGAGTTGAAGAGAGAGGCGCACCAAGCTTGGTTGACAAGGGCTCGATCAAGGCGCACCAGCGTTGGCTCAGCTCGGTTATTTGACCACGTGTACCGCCGGTCCAGGAGAGGTAAGTCCTGGAGAAGCAGGTCCTCGATGACGGCGTTGAACGCTTCCGCGGCGCGATCGTCGAAGTTGTCTGTGTTCTTGTCGTCTCGGGTGCGGGTCATGTTGAAGTCACCAACAAGCACCCAAGGCAAGGAGCAGCATGGAGCTAGGGAGCGCAGCTCGGCGAGAAATTCTTCTCGCAAGGAAGCCGCACACGGGGCGTAGACGTTGGTCACGGCGAACGGCGATCCGTCTGCGGCGAACTCAAAGAAGGAGGTAAGTGTAAAGGTTAATTCCATGTCCCGTATATGATGGACAACCCCTCCCGCCACGCGGTGACCATGCCGCCCGAGGCGCCGACGGATTTTTTCGCGGAGAAACATGAGAAGCCAGGCGGGAGGAAGGACGCAGCTTTCGGGGGCGGGATGTCCGCGAGCTTCGTCTCTTGGAGGCAGATGACATTGAGGGGTTGAGCAGAGAGGTTTCGCTTCACGTCAGTGCACTTGTCGGAGTCGTTCAAGCCACGAGTGTTCCACGAACCCAGCAGTAGTTTCTTGTAAGGCGTACTCATTGGGGAACTACATCATCACCTTCGGGTACCCGCAGAGCAGCGTCAATCTGGCAAACAGCTTCATCCGGCAGCTGGCATGCCGCAACCATCGTCTTGATCTCCAACGCAGAGAAGGGGGGAGGAGCGGAGTGTTGCAGAGGCACCCCACTGACCCGCGCGGCCTTGAGCGACACCGCGCGATCAAGTATGGTCTGGAACGTTGCGGGGGTGCGCCCACGGATGCGAGCGCTGGTGCGAATAGGCTCCAAGGGCGCGGCGTCGGCGCTGCGTCTCGCCGCGGCAGGGTGCGCGGGTAGGACGGGCACGACTACCATCTCCGCGACAGCAGCGGTAGGGGCCGGGACAGGGGCACGCGACGACGAGGCTAGCCCCCCAAGCGGTCGACGACCACATCATCAGCTGGGACGCGGACGGAGACGATGGATGCCAACTCCTCGCCACGAGGAAATTTGTCGACGACGCCGACTGCGCCGGCGCAATGTTGACAGGGACGGCGCCACCGCGGATTCGTCACTGGACGCCGCACCTATGTCGAAGTGTGAGATGAAGACATCGGGGCACCGGCGGGGGCGAGGGGGTGGGGCGTGGTGCGATGCCATGGCGGCGGGCGGAGCAGAGTTACACAGTGCAAGGCGGTCAGGGCAGCCACGGGCGCGGTGGCCGCACCGGCGACACGCACGACATGTGAGCGGGCCCCTGCAGTCCTTGACGAGGTGCTCAATCGAAAGGCAACGATAACACTCCCGCGCAGGGTTGCGCTTGCGGCGTGGGGCGAGCGGAGGAGACGGGGAGGCAGTAGAGCTACCCAGACGCGACGGAGTAGCGGGGGAGGGCGTCAGCACGACGTCGGCCCACGTCTTGGGCGCGCCATCTGAAGTGGATGTCCATTGTTGACACAAAGCTTTTGGAAGGTTTTGCCTCATTGCGTCTCTTCCAACTCGATACATTATTGGAGGAAAAGGTAATCGGTAATGACTTTATGGTCAATATGTAATTCAATTTCGGCTAGCAGCTACCGTGAAGAGTCAATTCAATAATGCATTGCAGTTTAGTGTTAAAGTGTACCTAATCCAGTGTGGTATTCATAGCAAAAAATCGATGTGTATTCATTTTTGTGTAAGAAAAGGATGTTGTTTGCAGCCATCAGTTTCTTTTTTTTTTTTTTTTTTGAAACCGAGGCAAAAGCTTTGCCTCACCGTTTTATTAAGCAGAAGGTGCCCGGTTTATTATGGAAGAAACCGGGCGAAAACCATACAACAACGCAACACAGTTTGATACAACAATGCAACACAGCCATCAGCCATCAGTTTCTTGTTAATGTTAAATCCAGTATTATGTGTGTGAAATGTGTACATTTTAATAGGAAAATGGGTTTGTTCAGTACAATTAGCTGCTTCTTCTTCATGCCCCAACCACAAGCATATGCATGTGAAAATTTTATCTTCTAAAGAGCGGAAGAGAAGTGAATAAAACATCATTTTTGTCAACTTCTATATTATTTTGAAGTACCACATGTCCTTCATTATCTATAGTGAATAACATCCTTTTATAAGCTAGATTTTTGACTTGACAATCCGTTAAGTAATCACAGACCTGCATCCTAGAAAAATCTTCAAATTTTACTTTGATAGCTAAGTCATATGGAATGTCTTTCGTCACACAAAGAAGGTGTGGCTTCATCAGGCACCTCCGATTTTCATTTTCAGGTACCAATGATTGTGAATTGACACGAAATTTTGCATTGTTAGGAATGATATTGCCCAATTTGAAGTCGTTTTAAAATGCGGATCACATTTTTATTCGAGAACATGCAGAAGGAAATAACTTCTTCCTCATTGATAGAAGTAATCGCAAGTGCTAATGCCACTGACGTAGATCTGGAAAACCCCTTTTGTAAAATTGACACCCAACATGGTCAAAGCGCAGTCCTAGCTTTCTTTTCTTGAGTCGCGTGTTTGCAGGCTGATCTGATCGTATAATGTTTGAGAAACAACTTAAAAGTTGTGCTTGTGATTATTGCAATCGTTGGAGGCTACTTGTGATAGTAAGCGGCCGGAGATAAATTGATACTGTACTGATATGCCCTGTTTCTCTGTACCTTATGCATGAAAGTTATGAGTCTGCATAAGCTCCATGCGAGGAAAATGCCGATGGCTAACCCGTTCTTACAATTGTATATAAGAGCAATAGTCTCTAGATTCCAGAACAGTGAACTGTACAGTGTCGTTGCACAATGTTTTTTTACCAACCATATTTTACCGATAATGATGATCACTTAATATCTGATTTTTTTGCATTTCTGCTTTAGATTGGAAATATGCAAGAGTAAGAGCCAGGATGATTGTACAAAATCTTGCATTTTGGGCAGTGTTTATTGAGAAGAATTTGTCAAAACTATTTTTTTCAAGGTACTGACTCACTACCTGGTTGTCCAGTAGATGTGAGAGCGACTATGACGCTACTTGAACCACATCTTCTGTTACTAAACAATATTCAGTTTTATAATGTTCAGTGTGGGTCAAACAGTAGATTTTTTTATATAGATAATGTCATTAAGGAAGAAATCCTGGGAGTTCAGGCCGGTTGAGGTTCTCACTGGACATGTTTTTTTTCGGTTTAGAATGGATAGTTACATGGCCTCGGGCCTCCTGCTAGGTGATTTTCTTGTATGTTGGGTGGTCTTCTTACTCAGTGTTTGATCATTTTGCTTGATCATGGATGGGCCATGGTCTTTTTATCCTTAATCAACCCCTTTTTGTACTATATTATGAAAGCTAATCATTTTCCTTCCTTTTTATGAGCTCTGCAGACTCTTGCTGATTATGCGAGCTACCAAGGCATTTATCAATGAAATTCTGAAGATCCTGTTTTCTTTTTAAATACACAGAACTGTCAAGGAAAGCTGAACGAAACTCTGTATATTTGTGGCCTAATAGTGGTACGGTTCAGTCTAAATTATCGAAACATTTTTGGATGAAAAAATACAATTATTTTGTGTGGGTCACAAAGAACCTAAATAATCCACTGACACTTTGAATTTGATTCTTGTAAACGGACGTTTTGGTTGTCTTAGATTATCACAAGGTTAAGGATTACTATTCCTACCGGTTTAACTTTTGGTTCTCACTTTTTTGTTCATGTTCCAGATTTAGTTAAGATTTACATTTTGAAGTATTTACAATGTATGCCGTTTGATAGATATTATGTGCATTGTGCATATGTAGGTAACTCTGATCTGTGAAGCGAATATTGTGTTAATATTTGTAGGGGTGATTCATGATCAAATGCTAATTTATATTTCATATTATTTTCTCCTGCCATTTTAGAAAAGGCCAGCATCCATGTCGTTCTAAATTGGCTTCATCACTACTTCAATGTGTATTTTTTAGGACTGCCTACCATAGCATGAAGGACTATTAGGATGAATTGTACTTTTATGGAACCTTACGCTAGCAAATTTATTTAATTTATATTGGTCGATACTTAAGTAATTCATGATAACCACTTGCATGATTGCAAGGCTCATATTTATTCAATCTCTATTCATGCTTTAGAAGCGAATATATATTTCTAAGGTTACACGTGCATTGCACGTGCACAATTACTAGTAATGAATAAATGCATGTAGGGCGGGTTTCAAAAAAAACTATAAAAGATATGGAAAATGCTATTTTCACACAAAGAACAGCTCATAGGACGACCGAATAACAAATGTGAAGAATTTTCTCACGTTATAGATATATTAGCTTTTTGAGTTTCAACCGATTTTTCAAAAGCATCTCGAATTTGAAATATAAATGTGTGGGGCGAAAGACCAAGTGTTAATAAATTTTCTCTCTTTGTTCTACTAAATTGTACTATAAATCTCGATCCATATAAATGGCCCGCAAAAACACGTTGAGTCCTGTTTGTTTCTAAAGTTTTTGTGAGAATTAATGGGGATAATCCCCACAGGGATTGGGTGAAACCCCAAGATTCACCCAATTCTATCAAATCCCCATTAAACTCAATCCATTAGGGAGGGGTAATATTTTGGGTATTAAAGAAAATACACTAGAGCTTGGCGAATGTTGGGGAGAAGTGGGGATAAAACCGATCAAAAACACTAGAATTTATTTTAGAGATATGTGGGGACAGGGCCTGAACGGGAAATTACCGTGAGATTATGTCGCAAAACAAAAAAGTTTCTCTGTTCTTATCTAATTTACCGCAGCGCACCAGCATTTTCCCCTGCAGTTCAAAAAAGAAAAAAAAAACATTTTCCCCTGTCCATGAACGGGCGACGAAGGGCGGCGGTGGCGGGACTAAGCCAGCGGATGTACCCAGGGGGATGGCGGCGGCCGTTGTGCCGGACCTGTGGGCTGGGGTTGTCATCCAGCGGCGCGCGGGTCGAGCCGCAGCGGCCTGGGGCATGCGGTGCTGGAGGAGACGGCCGGGAGGCGGTGGATGTGAAGCTACGGCCGCGGCGTGGGGTCCTGCGGTGTCGGTGTATGTGAAGCAATGGCGGCCGGACGCCGCCTGAGGTATTCACCCACCCGACCCTCTTTCAAGTTCTTCTTCCGCTGTCATTGGTCGGCTGAACTTGCCGAGTTCAGATTTGCTGGACCAAATTAGAACCTGCTACCTTAATTTTACCGGCGCTATCTGCGTCCGTCACATCTGAAAGCAATTCCGTCGACACATGGGATAAAATCTAGCAGCCATTCTTTAGACAAACTTTACTTTTATCTTGGCGCGTTTGGTTAATACTTGTACATAATGGTCAAGACTTCTATCCTTCTATACTGCAACTAGGATTTGCATATACAGCACTACCTTATTGTGCAATTGGCAATTTTACCAGTTGGAATACTTTTTAGCTGACGGAGTAAGTATTTCGTGATGAAAAAAAAGGTGAACCCGGTGGAATCTGATTGTTCAAAGAGTTGTTATTGCATTATGGAAATAGATGAAGACTGAGTGTGTGGACCAGATCCAATGCATTAAAGAAACATGGGCTTCCACATCACATGTCCGACAGATTGGGAACCCATAGCCCTGCATGTGAAATTCCATGATTAGTGGAAATAAAAAAATTAGGTTTACGAGACACCGTCTGCAGACTATTCCCTGCATTGCATAGCTAGACTTAGCACTTCGCTTTGATTCTTATATCGCACGAGCTACGTCATCTGAAATTAATATATATCAATTAAATTTTGTGGTGGTCTATGTTTTTCAAGTTACACTTCACTACAAAGCATAAGCCCATGAAGATATTGGGTTCGATTCGAGAGCTTTGATCGACTTCTAGCTGGCAGCGTGAGTCACATGTACATATAACTATACCTGTTCCTTGTCAGGTAGGTGCTGGCAATGTAAATAGATAAAGGATGATGCACGTAGATCCATCGGCAAGTTGGAGGAGTTGTTTCCGACGGAAGGGACGCGTGAACCGGTGGAGGCTCGCTAGATGTTGGTTCCTAGGAGTTGACACTATTACTTCTTATGAGAATAGTCGAAGACTCGAGCAAGTCTCTGTCAAAGAAATAAAACTAGCTCGGAGCAAAACCAAATTTTTTTTGTAGTGAGTGAAATTTGTTTTTTTATATATGCAGGGAGTCACAAGGCTGCTCTCTATCACAAACACATACATATTCGTGTCCGAGAGAGCAAGGGCTCGTCACTAGCTGCTGTGCCCCCCTCCCCCACCCCCATGGCGAAGGCCGGTGGGATGATTGCGAGTGCGGTGGGGAAACATGTCGTTATCAAGCTTGGCGATCTCGTGAAAGAGGAGATTGCTCTGCTGTGGGGGTTCGAGGAAGAGGTTGATGGCATGAGGGAGAAAATGGAGGATCTGGAGGCTGTGATGCAAGATGCTGATGACAGGATGCGCCGAGGAGAAAGAGATGGAAAAACTGTTGGCCGGTGGCTGGAGAAATTCAAGTCTGTCGCCTACGATGTCGAGGACGTGCTGGACAAGTTGGATGCTACTGTTCTCATCAAGAAAACACAATCAAAGGTACTTGCAGCTTTATATTTTTGTTTTCGCTATTTCTCAGACAAATAACAACTTCTAAGCCACCGTTAAGAACTGTCCGATCTAAAATGAGATTTTTGCAATTACAAAAGGGGTGAGAAGATCTCGATCCACATCTATAAACGTCAACTATGAAATAACTATTGCGAGTTATAAGTTTTCATGAAAGCTTTGAAGTTTTGTAAATAAATGTGGCTCATTCTACATTATTGAGATGATTTTGTTCCTTTTCATTTATATATGTTAGCATTCATATCTATAGTTTTTTATTTGTTCATGTATTCTTACCTTAAATATTTTCGATGTGGAAGAATACTAATAAATCATGGAGCTGTAGTCACAAGAAGTTTATAAGTCTATGTTGACCATTTCAGAATTTTTGACAACGTGCATAACTAAAAGGTAGAACTTCAAAGTACATAAGAGGCAATAAATATACGAGTTATTAGAGGAAAGTGTAATCACCATCCTAAATATGCGAGCGTTGCTAGAGTTTTCTAGTACTGAGAGCATTTCGATGTGAACTTTTTTTAAACTTTCTTTATACACATTACCGTCTGAACTTTGAAGAGATGAATGCATGGATCTTTTTTTATGAAACTCGATAGTATGAAGGAAAATTTTCATATGACATCCCATTCGTTTTACAGGTCAAGCTATTCTTTTCCGGGAACAATCAACTCCTCCAACGGTCAATGATAGCCCACAATATGAAGAATGTCTGGGAGAAGATAGAAAAAATAGGAAAGGAGGCCCAAACTCTTAATCTTATGCGTCATGAGGCAAGGGCGGAAGGGAGCAGTAACAAGGAAACTTTTGCAACCAGCAGTAACCAAGGCATGAAAACTGGAATGGTGGGGAGGGATATTGAGAAGGAGAAAATTATCAGCCTGCTATTGAAAAGTGAAGCAAATGAGGATATCTCTGTCATTCCAATTATTGGGCTTGGTGGTCTAGGGAAGTCAACATTGGCAGAATCCGTTTTTGCGGATAAGAGAGTCAATGTCTTCGATGTCCAAGTCTGGGTTCATGTGTCTGACCAGTTTGATTTGCACAAAATTGGGAGTGCTATCATGAAAAGCATAAACAGTAGTGTCAACCTTGACCATTGTACTTTGCAGTTTCTACATGATAATCTGAAACAAGAACTTGCTACTACAAGATACTTGATCATTCTGGATGATCTTTGGGAAGAGGATGGAAATAGACTGGAGGAGTTGAAGCGCATGTTACAATATGGCTGCAAGGGTAGTCGGATTGTTGTAACTACGCGTAACCAAAGCGTAGTGCAAACACTAAGCACCGGGTTTCTTGCAAGAGAACGGAAAATCTGCCCGGTGCCTGAGTCTGATCAAATTAATTTGGGTGTTTTATCACATGGTGACTGCTGGGAAGTAATGAAGCGAAGGGCACTTGGACCTGATGATGACAAAATTGGTTTGGAAGATATTGGAATTGAAATCGCAATGAAGTGTGGGGGCTTACCACTCGTGGCAAATGCTCTCGGGCAAGTAATGCGCGAGTTAAGGACTATTAAGGCATGGGAAGGTATAAGAGACACCAAGGTTGATTTTGGTTTGAGAGAAGTACATCAAAACAACACATTAGAATGCCTGATGCTGAGCTATTACCACATGAAGCTGGAATTCAAAATGTGCTTCACATATTTGGCGGTCTTCCCCAAGGGCTTCGTTATGGATGTCCATCGTCTAATTCAGCAATGGATCGCTCTTGGATACATTTCTGCAGAGGATGACGGTGAGAGGTGTATCAATTACCTTCTCGGGATGTCATTTCTTCATATTTCAAGGTCATCCTCGGTAAGCACTGGAATCTCTCTCTCTCTCTCTCTCTCTCTCTCTCTCTCTCTCTCATGACTGAGACAGTTATATACACTCCATGGCTAGGAATCTGCTTTGGATAGATTGTACCTCTTCCGGTTCAAGATTTTCCATGCATTTGGATCTTTAATTTAACACTTGTAAATAAAATTTCAAGCTGTATTCAAATCTTAAGTTTTATTCCAGTAGTACAACTTTTCTGTTTATAACAGTGAAATGCTTTTAATTTGTTGGAGTTACATTTAAAGATACACAATTCGGGTAGAAATTAGCTAGTATTTTCATCTGCTAAATGTATGTAACAGGTAAATAAAAGGTGCAAAGGGCATATTGTAAATTCCGTATGTGGTAATGATATCACTGTGTAATATTGATAGTTTTATCACAAATATGTTGCTACCCCTCTTGAGCTACACAACCCATAATCCAGCTTCTACATGCTTGGAAATTAGGAAAAAAGGGTCATCTCCTCAGTACCACGCTCTTATTTAAACACCCTAACAAAGTTATTTCTATGGTGCCACCATGTATGTAAAATATTAACCGTGGTCGTCATTTGACACTATCACTTAGTTATGACTTCATTTTCAATGTCTATAACATGCAAATGAATGGACTGGTTAATGGTGCTTCGATGAGTACAATGGTGCATGGTGTACAACATCAAATATGTCAATCTGCACGCTTGAACTCATAGTGGATACTGGGGTTGGTATATAATCAAAGGGCCTTGAAAATCAAACTCATAAATATATTGCCACGGAAAATTTGAATATATAGGTTTGATATACAGTAACATATGAAATGTAGTAATTGGATGTATGATTATTAATCACTTGCTAACATACCTATCTGTTCAATGGTTCTAACATTTTTATCTTACAACACTATTTTTATAATAGTTATATCAGCAGGTTAGTCCAGGCGAAGTGCATGCAAAAGCTACTCAAGAACTCACCATGCATGATTTGGTGCATGATCTCGCATCAGTAATTACTGTCAATGAATTCCTTATTCTGGATGCCAATTCTACCAAATCAAGGTATCGGAACAGAGCTCGCTATTGCCGACATGCACAACTGACTAACTACCAGAATCAACCCAAGGTTTTGAGAGATCTGCCACCCATGGTTAGATCCCTCCATTTCTGGAATTCATGGAAACTACAACTTCCCCCAAAGGCATTTTCTCGATGCAAGTACATACGTGTCTTGGACTTAAGTGGTTGCTCAGTTCAAGGGGAATTAACTCCAAGGAGCTTAGACCTTGGTGGATATTCGGTTGAACGGCAATCTTCTCCAAGCAACATAGTGCTGCCATCTTCCATTCATCAGTTGAAGCTTCTTAAGTACCTTGATGCCACTCATTTGCCAATTACATCACTTCCGAAGTCTTTCCATACACTTCAATACATGCAAACTCTAATTCTGTCCAAATGCTCACTTGATACCTTGCCAGACAATATCTCTAGACTCCACAGACTCTGTTATTTGGACTTATCTGGAAACATCAAACTCAATAAGCTATCTGATTCATTGGGGAAGCTCTCGAAACTGTCTTTCCTAAAATTAACGGGGTGTTCAATGCTCCAAGAGTTACCTGAATCTATCTGCGAGCTGACTTCTTTGCGGAACCTAGACATATCAGAATGTTGCTCCATTAAAAAACTCCCTGATAAATTTTGTAGCCTTCCAAAACTCATATTTCTTAACTTGTCAGGTTGTTCCAAGCTAACTAAGCTACCTGAAAATATTAGCTTTGACTCTTTAGAGCATCTGAATCTATCAAATTGCCATGAGCTACAAAACTTGCCAAAATATTTTGGCAACCTTGAAAAACTTGGGTTTTTAACCTTTCTGATTGCCACAAGGTTACAGTACTGCCAAAATCGTTTTGCCGGCTTATTCATTTGAAAGACCTAGATCTTTCAGATTGCCACGACCTTAGTGAACTGCCTGCCTGTTTTGGTGACCTTTTTGAGCTTGACTCCTTGAACCTAACAAGTTGTTGTAAGCTGAAACTACTGCCCGAGTCATTCTGCAAGTTGGTTAAGCTGAGGCGTCTCAATTTGTCATATTGTATGAGGCTCAATAAGCTCCCTCTTTGTTAGATCTTAAGCTTCAGGTATTGGACATCTCGTGTGCAGGTCTCCTTGATTTGCCAGACTGCATCCGTGGCATGACTAGTCTCACTCAGTTTAAGGTCACTTCAACACAACCTAAAGTGATTCACAAGGCTCGGGACATAATAGATCATCTAAATTTGCCAGGGCGGACAGTGCACACTGTACATCAGTTAAATGATAACGGATGTAGCAGTATAGTGGAGCTTGCACAATTGACTTGTCATCAGTTGCATGTTGAACAACTTCAGAATGTCAGGCATCCAGAAGATGCAGAAAGAGCCAAGCTGCGTGATAAGTCAGATCTTCGACTGCTAGCTCTTGGTTGGGAAGTCTGTGCAGAGGACTTTAAATCTGTGCCGGAGAGGCTTGTACCTCCTCGGACTCTTGAATGCTTTTACCTATATGGTTATATGGGCAAGGATTTCCCTAGTTGGATGTCCCAGATATCCTCCTACCCCCTTCTCTCACCTATCTTGCTGTTTCTGGTTTAGCAACATGTGATACTTTTCCTCCTTTTGGGCGGCTGCCAAACCTAAGAAGCCTACGTATGAAGAACATTCCGAACATCAAGAAAATTGGAGAGGAATTCTATGGTGGCGGAGGAGCTTGTATAAAATTAAGATCGATACAATTGGAGTCGATGGAGAATTTGGTGGAATGGTGGATAACACATTCAGGTGAAGAAAATGAAGAGTTTTTAATCCCTAACTTGCATAGACTTGATATAATGAACTGCCCAAAGTTGAAGTTTCTACCATATCCGCCAAGAAGTATGATTTTGCACTTCGAAAATAGTGACGAGGTCTTTCCAGAATGTGGATTTGGGAAGCATTCGTCTTCCGCTCTTCCTTTTCAGATGGTATTAAAGAACTGCAAATTTTCTCCAGACAAGTGGCATACACTTCAGTACATGCCTACCCTTGAGACATTTCAACTTGAGTCATGCAGCGGCTTGAGGGCATTGCCAGAGGTTGTTCGATGCTTCACCTCTCTCACATCACTATTTTTGACATCATTGAAGGAATTGGAGGCACTGCCGGAATGGTTGGGGCACCTCACTTCTCTAGAACACATTTCTATCAAAGACTGCCCTGTTGTAAAAAAAATGCCCGATAGCATGAAGAACCTTACAACTCTCAGAGTAGTATGTTTAGAGGAGTGCAAAGGCATTGATATATTGCCAGAATGGCTGGGACAACTCACTTCTATAGAAGAATTTAACATCATCCGTTGTCCCAACATGACATATTTGCCTCAAAGTATACGTAACCTTATACAGTTGAAGAAACTCTATATTTGGGGATGTCCAAGTCTGGTTGAGAGGTGCCAACAGGAGGATGCAAACCTGATTGCTCATATCCAGGAAGTTACATTACACAGATGAACTAGAAGAATTGGAGGTACGAAACTCCGCGATGCCCAATAAATCCTAGTTTTTCTTAGTTACTCTTCATTTTGCCCTTGCAATATCTGCGATGACCACAAAATTGAAACAATGCATTCTTTGATGTATGCTGTGTCATTTGTGTGCTGTACCACCATATTTGAGTTACCATTTGCCATCAAATATTTTTATTTGAGAGACCGTGCCATCAAATATATTAGTTATTACAGTGATTCTCTCTATATATATGGATCATGGTATTCTCGCTATATGTGTCTAACTAGACATTTGTATTTTCCTGCCCGAGGGCAGTGAGGAATTGACTACTTTCATTTAAAATAACTGAAGGAAACAATAGATTGAAAATGTTTGCTGATCTGTTGCATAAAACTCTGGGGTCTTATGCAGGGCCAAAGTCGTGCGAGAGGGAGAGAGCCAAAGTCGTGGAACGCACAGTGGTATTGCATAAAACACAGTGGGAATCATGGTGATCTGAAAGAAATTACGAGCAGTTAACTCTATGAACATGAGTTGTCCTTTCCTTCCTGCAGGTCAAGCAGGAAGGAAAGGACAAACTCATGTTCAGCGCTAAGGTGCTGGAAAAGGTGGCGTTGGAAGTCTATGGAGCGAGGAGGAGCTGGAAATCATGGGTTCCGTGGCTGGGACAATGAAAAAGAGTGAAGAAACCAAGGAATAAAATGAAAGGAAGAAGAAGGAGGCGAGCAAAAAGAAGACCAGGAGTTGCTACCAGGTAGGAAAGAGGCGAGACGGGAATTCCGGGCTCTCTGTTTTTTTTTTTTTTTTTGCTTCTAGGTGGCTGTAACGCAAACTTTGCTGTTCTCTTTTTGTTTCTTGGCTCTCCATACTGTTTGAGGTTGCGCGTGGGTGTGAGGTTTTGTGCTGCTGATGAATGATGTAGCAAAAAATGGTTTCGTTAATGAAATCAGGGGCGACCCTTTTATCTAAAAAAAACTCTAATGTGGAATTTATAGTATACCTCCATGTTTTGTGTTTTTTTGGCACCAAGTTCTCAAGAAGTTCAGTCTGAAAATCATCTAAGAAATACCACTGTGTTCTTTGTTCTAGTTTCTTTTTGGAATTAGTTACCACTTACTCGTTTGACCTACATTTTGTGTTGAGCACAGACGATATTCTTTCATGGTGTTCACTGCAATATCACTGAAGATTTGTTGAAACAGACGGTCCTTGTTAGATTCCTGTCTGCTGCATACTATTCTGATGCCCAGAACGCTCGAGAAAAGGCGAGCATACTATTCTGATGCCCAGAACGCTCGAGAAAAGGCCAGCTCGCCGGAGCAGGGCGTCCTCGCCGACCTCCCTCCACGATGGCGGAGCAAGGCCGTTGCTCGGCGAAGGAAGGACACGGGGAGACGGCGGAAGGTGGAGCCGCGCGAGGTGCTTGTGACCGCGGGCGTGGAGTGCGACCGACGTGAGATCGGCTAGCTGGATAGTGACCATGGGAGAAGCTGATTGAGAAAAGCGTATTGTATTGGATAGAAAGGGGATTGAGAAAGAATGAAGAGAGAGAAACGGTGGAAAGCCTTTTTGGCTACCGAGTTCCACTGATCCCACTCTTTCATAAAATTTATAAAATAAATTTAAAAGATTCAAAAAATCTGAAAAAAATCATGCATGTTCTCAATGATATATAGCTATAGCCGTGTAAAATTTCAATGCAAAATCTTTTGTATTATGGGCTACACAAAAATGACAAAATTTGGAATTTAAAACTATGAATTGATCACTATATTCAGATATGTACATTTGTCATTTTTGTGTAGTTCAAAACGTAAAGTATTTTGCATTGACATTTTGCACTGACATTTTGCACTCTTGTAATATAAGTATATAATTGAGAACATGCATGATTTGTTCAGAATTTTTTTGAAATTTTAAATTTAATTTATGATTTAAATAAAATAGTGAGATGACCTTATAGGATGACCAACTAACAAATGTGAATAATTTTCACACAAATAAGAATTCTAACTTTTTCATGATAAAAAATTTCACAACAAGGAAATATGGGGAAAATGTCATCACTGCTATTTTCACACAAAGTACCTTATAGGATGACCAACTAACAAATGTGAAGAATTTTCTCGCCTTATAAATATACTAGTCAGTGGGCACGTGCAACGCACGTCTATCAATTGGTCAAAAACACTCCGTGACGACCCTTATAAAATCAATGAGAAACATGACTACCAACCTGCTGATCGGTTGGTATTTAGCACACATATTTCCACAACCTTTTTTAGGTAAAAAGGTTCAACCACCATTTTACATCAATATCAAATATACCATCGGTTCCCTATATGCAAAAATATTCAGCCCGAGATGGCCAGGCTCGACGTCCGGTAAAGATCTAAGGCGGTATTCGAGGAGGAGGTCATAGGTGATGTAGGTATGGCCGTAAGGCATCACGGGGCGACCAAGCAAGAAAAGAGAAAAAGGGATGACTCGGATTTAACAGGCAGAGACGGTTCAAAGTAGAAGACTTAAATCGGACACAAACCAAATCAATAGAACCTTGAGATTTCAGCTCTTTCTAATGTGATTCTTTTTCACTTTCGGTTTTTTTCTTTGAGCCTTTGTACAACAAAAAAAGCAGTTGAACGATTGAAGCACTTAGCACCCGCAGTATCCAACCTGCACAGTAATATCAGTGGATCACCAAGATTGCTATCTGTATCTTTTTGGGTGCAGACTGCAGAACAAAACGATGTACATCAGTAAATGGATTGGTAAGAACAGTTTATGGAGAATGGGGATGTGGTGGCCGTTGTACGCTGCCGTGCCTCCGCCAGCAAAAAGCCTCTGCTTCCCTGACTATTCCGCCGTTGTGCCACACCTCTGGGCTTAGCAGATGCACATTGTTGTGCAGGTGACCACAACCGACCTGCAAAACAACAAATCAAGCCCCTTATATTAACCATATGAGAGCAGAACCCCAAAACACCAAAATGCACAACATCCATCGTTAACGGAATGCTCGAACATAGAAATAGGAGAACAGCCCATACCGGAATCACCATAAAAGAGGAGAGAATAAAATAGCATGTATATGAAGTTATGAACGTGACCATTTTAGCTCCAAAAAACGAATATGCCAGCAAACTTTGCTTACCTTAAAATATCTACTGATAGTATCACTTGAGTACTTCTCCATGGAGATGTTAATATCATCGTACAATGATTTGAAAGCCAAGGATCTGATAGCCTGGATGAGCAATGTAGACCCGGAAAACAGCCATCTTCAGGGCACATTACAAGAGGAACCTGACATAAATTAAAATTTTAAATATGCAGCTGTGCACAGAACGTAGCAAAGTACCAAACCAACCGATGACTCAAGGGAAGAAGATTGTGAGGTCATACCACATCGAGAGGTTCATCTGTTATCCAATCAAAAGGCCAGTTGATTTTATTCAGCGAATTTGTGGCATTATGCTCTCCACTATCTACTGCACATTTTGAAGATAGAAACACCAGAAGTTTCCCATCTTTACTGTTGACAACAACTTGAGCTATTCAGTGAAGTAGTTTGAGTTTGAAATCCTTGAAGAAGGTGGAAGAGTAAGCATACCTGAACCGTGGAAAGAAAGCGCTGCTTATGCTTGGGGTGATTTACCATCACTGGAGAAACGGCAGGGGTTACATCATATTCCATTGGAACAAGCAGCAGTATGTTGATACTTTAGAAACTGTGGAATATAGTCACGGATGAGCTCACCTAACCGATGCGTCATCTGCATTTGGTTCTTCAAATGGGCAATGAATTGCATAGAGAGAACATGGCCTGTTAGAGCAGTACCTGATTCCATGTTTTCTAGCAGTTTTCTGAAACCCATTGTGCTCTAACCATCCCACAAAAACCAAATTCTTCTGACGGCCAATTGAAGACGGTGGAGCCCAAACAACTTGACCAACAATCAATGGTTTTGCAATGCCTCTAGCAGCACGTACTTCTCCACAGCAGGCACCACAGTGCATCAATACATGTTTGGTTTAGTGTCATACTGACGGATTAAGGATCGGCAATTGAACAAGGTTTTGGATTTCGGTTTTGCATATTTACCGGCCATGGCCGAAATAGCCGAATTTCGGTGATTTCGGTAATTTCGGGTGAAATTCCGGATGAAAAGCTAGAACCAAAATTTGAAAATTAGAACAAAATATAACCAAAATAAGGGAAAAAATTAAATATTCTAGTAAATTTTAAATGAATTTCTATTTTCCGAATTTATTGTACCAAATTCCTCAAAATTCGTAAGTTTTCGACCGGTAAATATTAATACCGGTCCTGACCGAAATGGGCGAAATTCGGCCGGCTTTCGGTTTTCCGGGCCGAAATCCAAATCCCTGCAATTGAAACGTTCACGTACCGTGGGCAGAGCTTGGCCACTCACCGCGGGGCGAGGCTCCACACAGAAACAGCGAGAAAGAGAATCGGGAGCAGGGTCCACGAGAGGAGAGATGGTTTCAGGCGATTGGGTGGATCTGGAGGTGCATGCGGCGGAAGAGCCCAGCGACCAGAGGCGGCAGACCACGAGCTCCTAGCCGTAGACCATGCTCCTGGCGGGGAAGCAAAATGAATCGGAGGCGGCGGCTCGTCACGCGTGGTCTAGAATCTACAGCGGGAGTCCTTAGATCGACGGAGGGAGATGATTACGAGCCGGCGGCGGCCTCGATTTTCCCGGCGGAGAGAGCGTTCGGGCGAGGAAGCGGAATTATTTAGCCGGTGGCAATCGTGTAATTATCACGAAACGAAAAGGTATGTTGAATTGTCAAACATTGCAGCGATCTGAACCGTTAATCGAAAATTGAACGGATTAGATTTAATGTATCCCAATATGTTTGCTCTTTTAATAGTATAGTTGACATGTACGTGCAACGCACGTAATCTCCCATATGTGGTTTTCTCACTCGAAAATCCGATATTGCCCTCATAAAATACGGCGGATATGCAAGACATTCCAAAGGGTCCCTTAGCCATAAACCAACAAACATTTAAAAATAGATATGATACAAACAAATGCAATATTTGTGAGTGCTCTTTTCTAGTTGTCGTAAAAGACTGGATGACAAAGAAGGATGAACTCAGACAATTTTGCATCTGCAACCTGCCAATAGTCATGATTTGTACAGAGGGAAAAAAGCTCAAAGACCACAAAAATAAGACCGGTAAGAGATATTAAAAATATCCATAAAATATTTATTTGAGACACATATTTATAAGATATTAATAAGCTACCAGACAGAATTAAGTTTGACCTAAAAATAAGAAACGCCCAAATCATATTGCTGATGAAAATATTTAGCAAACATGCCAGTGCGTTGCAATGGCGAGAGAGAAATTATGAGTCGCAGAGACACACAATCGCCTTCTCAAGTTTTTTTCTTATTCCACATGTAAACGTTCCATGCACAATAATTTGGAGATCATCTCTAACCATTCTCTTTATATATTTTGCTATAGGTTAAGAATATTTTTTGTCATTTCGCTTTATGAATGACTAAACAATAATAATTTATTTTACTCCTATATGAATATAAACCAAGGCCAAAAGAGGCGAGAAATCGGTGAAAAGGTAAATGGCTTCATAAAGATTTGCCATCTAAGAAAACAGAGGATTGGATCTCTCCTAGATATTTAGAGGTACATGGAAAAATAATACTTAATACTATTCATTAACTAATGGGTCGTAATATGCACGTCTGAGTTATTGCATGTCACGATGAGCTGCTTGCTGTTGCACCAAGACAACGCGGAAGTGATCAGCGAAGATGGCAAGGTTGCGCAAGACGTACGACTGATATGTTGTCGGTGGATGTCAATTTGTCAAGGAAGTGGGCGTGCACGGCGCGCGCCAGCACTCAGCGGCTCACCAGATGAGCTGCTGTGTTCCCTGGGGGGCGGCGCAGAAGAGGTCGACCAACTGCCGCCGGCGACGTGGTTCCAGAGCGACTGGACATGCGAACGTTGGTAACCAACAGCGCGGAGCCACGGACGACACCCACGCCGTTCATGACCCGGACGCACTCGGCGCGACAGCTTCTTCCTTTCGATTACACCAACACTACGTTAATAACTACGCCGTGATTGCTGATGCGCACTTCCTTGACATCGCCCGTGGCAACGGTGTCAACGGTCAACCTCGCCGTGAATCTTCAACGACCTTGCCAGTAGCAACTTGACAGCTCTAGACATCTCATTGCTGAGATGCGGGTCATCCCTGTGCGGAAGAGAGATGAGGACAGAGAGACTGTAGGCTTTGTCGAGCTCTATATGCGTATGCTGCTGGCCGCCTTGGTGACCCAGGCGTTCACAGCGGGAGTGTGTCAGGCAGGCCTCGTCGAACTCCCATGTCGCGTCCGCCGCACCGCTTGAGGCGTCCGCCGCATGGCTTGAGGTTGAGGACGGAGTCCCCTATAGGCAAGCATGGCATCGTTCCCTGCCGCTGCGACCGCTCGCGCTCAACGACGCTGAGCTGTATGTCCTCGGAAAGACTGGCGTTGCACGGACTGGGACGGAGCGGGCCGAATCCTGAAAGGATGCATCGGGGAGGGGCGGATAGGGGCGGAGGTCGGCCGCGACCATGGACGTAGCGACGCCTGGCGAGCCGGCGAGAAACATATCGTGGCGGAGAACGTTTTATTGGCGGAGAACGTTTTATTTTTAGCGGTGGCAAATCGTCGTAATTATTACGAAACGAAAAGATGTGTTGAGTTGTCAAACATTGGAGCAATCTTGACCGTTGGCCAAATATTGAAGGGCTCAGATTTAATGTATCAACACAAGTTTGCTCTTTTAATAGTAGTATAGATTACTTTTTGTGTTTCAACCGATTTTTCAAAATCACCATGAATTTGAACTATAAATGTGTAGGGAAAAGACCAAGTGTTAATCAATTTTCTCTCTTTGTTCTCCTATAAATCGTATAAACCTCGATCTATACAAATGTCCCGCAGAAACGCGCTGAACGAGAAATTACCGTGAGATTACGTGGCAAAACAAAAAAGTTTCTCTGTTCTTATCCAATTTACCGCTGCGCACCAAACATTTTCCCCTGTCCATGAACGGGGCGACGAAGGGCGGCGCCGCGGCGGTGGCGGGCCTGAGCCAGCGGATGTACGAGGGGGATGGCGGCGGCCGTTGTGCCTGACCTGTGGGCTGGGGCTCGTCATCCAGCGGCGCGCGGGTCGAGCCGCAGCGGCCTGAGGCATGCGGTGCTGGAGGAGACGGCGGGGAGACGGTGGATGTGAAGCTACGGCCTTGGCGTGGGGCCTGCGGTGCCGGAGCAGAAGGCGAGGAGGCCGCCTGAGGTATTCACCCACCCGAGCCTCTTTCACGTTCTTCTTCCACTGTCGTTGGTCGCCTGAACTTGCTGAGTTCAGGGTTGCTGGACCAAATTAGAACCTGCAACCTTAATTTTACCACGCTTAGCTTGATCAAATGGCAGCATTACTGCTATCTTTGACCGAAAACTGTAGGAGGGGCCCCGACTATAAATTTTGTAGTGTTATTACTGCTATGTGCTGTAAAAAAACACTTGTCGAGCTAAGCTAAGATGAGTATCGTCTCGTCTGGCTAGATTGGCTCAAGCGGTGGTCTGTTCTTCCGGTGGGATTGGTAGCCCTAGCGAGATGATTTTGGGTCTGATGGAAGTGATGAACCAAAGCAGGACATGGATATAATTTTCGACTTCAGTTTTGCGTTGGAGGCGAGAGGAGAGTAGGCTAGTTCCCCAAGATGGATTGACCTGTTTTTCAATCCGTCTTGTTTTGCAGTAGTGTGTTTTCTTGTCCTTTGCTTTCTCTCTGGCAGTTTTGCCACTGCAACTGGTTCTTTCCCTCTTAATGAAATAGCAGAGCTCCCGCTGATTTGTCAAAAAAAAAAAACTGCGGTTGTGATTTTTGCTTTCTCACCGGCACTACGGCCGGCATTTCTCAAAGCAATTTGATCAATACGTGAGATGGGATGTTAATTTCTATTCTACTTTGAGATCACCATTTTAACACTTCTGCATGCTCCCGTAGGCCGGATAAAATCTTTACGCTGTGAATCGTCCTGTAGTATTTTACACTCTTTAAACCGAATGTGCTAGTTTAATGATGGAGAGTGGAGACTTTCTCTGACACTATTTTATTGAACAACTCTTACAATGGTTTAATTTCTTTTACAGAGAGGCTATCACACGCCAAGCAAGGCATGGGGTGATCAACTTTATTCCTTTCATCAGATGCTGGGACTTGCAAGTTGCAACACTCAAAGAACCTGTATTGTATGTCTCAGAGCTGAAGTACACTGCACTCCATGTATCAATGCAAAAACTTTAGCCTACGAAACAAAGAAGTGTATATTTGCAAACTAGATCGTCCTAGTTCACGCGCAGACATTCTAGAGTCTGGAAGCAAACACAACAGTATTCTTGTTGGAGAGACCAACAAGGACTTCCTGCAAGGCCATGACCGAGGTTGGGGGGATGATTGCCAGTGCCGTGGGGGGACAACTCGCTAGCAAGCTTAGCGAGCTTGTGAAAGAGGAGATCGCTCTACTGTGGGGGTTCCAGGACGACGTGGAAGACTTGAAGGAGAAAATGGAAGATCTCGAGGCTGTGATGCAGGATGCCGATGAGAGGATGCACGGAGGAGAAAGTGATGGAAAAGCTGTTAGCCGATGGCTCGCTAAATTTAAGTCTGTTGTCTATGACGTTGAAGACGTGTTGGACGACTTGGACGCCAACGAGCTCATCAAGAAGACCCAGTCAAAGGTACTAACAACCACAAATACTTCTATGTTATTGTATACATCTCGTTCTGGATTTCAGATTAGACTCTTAAACACATATCATCCTACTTGTCTTGTTCATTATTTTTCTTGTCCAATAGCTACATAGAATTTCGTTTAGTAATATCACAAATGGGTTGTTTAAGCAAACGGTAGTGATTCATTTGGTCTAAAAGTTCACAAAAGCCAATATCTTCCCATCCACCAGCCATATAGAACCAAATCGTAGCACCATCCCCGGCACCACACCTCTCTTTTCCCCCACCTGCGACCTAATGTCGAGTTCAAATGTATTCCTCTAACATGTTCATTGACAAAGAATGTCGAACTCACCGGGAAGTTTGTGGTAACAAACATCCATGGTCAACCTGAAAAAGAGAGTTCAAAAGAAGGGTTTTGCATGGCTCAAATTGCACAAGCCAATCTGTTTTGGACCACAAGCATTCAAAAGGTGTTTACAAAGAGCGTTCATAAAGCTTTGAGACCAATTTCTATTTTTCTGAATTTATTAAAAGTAAAGGCACAATTTCTGGAATTGCGTTGAGAGATGCTTCATTGGCAGGAGATAAGGCATGAGGCACATAGGTTTTGGTGTAGCAATTCTCGGGTAGATAATGGGATTCTTAAAATAAGTGAATTATATAATAATACCTAACTAAGTAAAGAACCCGTTTTTTTTTTAGGGGGAAGATCCCCTTTTTGTGGATAAAGATACTGCAACACCTATATATTTTAAACTAAAGGCCTAGGCCCAGCTTTATTAATAAAGCGGCAGTCCCAAACATCACAAGGTAGCACGATACAAATATGATCATACAAGTTCAAGCCCCATCAAAACTCACATGCGAGCTAAATAAAACACAAAAGGATCTGGCAAAGGACTGAATCCTAAGACATTAGGTTGGTTGCTGTCCCCCCCACCTCGCCAACGGTCGCCATATCTATACGAAGGTAGACATAGTGAAAAGACAGTCAGCCGGTCACTGGATATACACATGTTGGTCATTTTGTTACGCGTATCCAAAGCGTCAAACACATGGCCGCGAAACAAATCCACACTATCCGTCTCTTGCGGCCTGATAACCCTTGTGCTAAGGCGATGAACTCACCAGCCCCAGCTGGGTTCCATGCACATGACATCAACTCCCGAACGCAAGCCCACATAAATCTGGCTAGGACGCACCCAAAGAAGATATGGTTTGCATTTTCAAACTCCCCATAAAGGGTACAAAACCCAGTAGACGGCCCGCCGTTTAGCAATGTTGTCACTCGATGGCAGCCTCCCTCGGATAAGCTGCCACACAAAGATCTTAATCTTAAGCGGAAGTATAGTCGCCCAAGCATCCTTACAATGGAGAGTTGCAGACCCGTTGCACAACTTCCAGTAGATAGAATTAGTCGAGAAAACCCCAGATGGCTCAAGGGCCCAAGAAACCCAGTCAGGTTGCTCTAATGCCGCCCACGAGCCAATCTACCTCATGAGATTGTCACATTCCACTGCCTCGTCAGTCGCAAACGACGGAATCTGATGTGCCAACCCGTGGCATTTCTAGCTTTCACAACACCTATATTACTCCAAGTTTGTGCTTTATAACATGCATTGGTTACGATATAGCATCTTAATCTTCATACCTACACCTAATAGATTGGATCTTATAGCAACTTAATGGTTAGACAATCTTCTAACTTATCTTTGATGTGTCATCTCTAATCCGCCAATGTCATCTTCCCTACCATAGACCAGACAAGAATACAAACAACAACTAATACTGTCGCTTTCGGCCAGTAGACAAATATTCATAATTAATCCGAAACATAAGAAATTAATGGCACCAAAGATGAATAAATTTAAATAAATTTGATTTAGGTTGCATAGTTCCGCCTTAGAAAACGATGGATGACCATAACATGATTATACCACTCAACAAACCAGCGTATTATCTCTGGTTTGCCTACTTGTTTTTTCCGTGCTTGCTCGCTTACTTCTCCACGAATTAGCATTTCATGTAATGAGCATTCATCAAATCAACAATTAGTTAGCAAGACATGTACATGCTAGATTTTCAAACACTAGAAACATGGAAGCAAGTCCTAGTTCTACTAGCTTACTTCCCATTGGAGAACTTCGGTTTCTACCCGGTTTTTTCTGTTAACTATCTTGGCACCTTCTTGTTAGTCAAATTGAACTTGCCAAGCTTTTGCATCGGTTTCCAGAAAATACCGAGAGAGCTTGGACGTGCATTACTTCAATATAAGTCTAGTACAATTTGCGGATCAAAATTAAAAGGTTTGATTTATTGCACATGTGGAGGGCAGTCTTAAACGTATATAATACAAACCTTGAGATTTGGACAGTTGGGTGGTCTGCCAGCTATTTCTACCTTGCGATGTGCATACTACTTTCTTGGAATGTGTACTTTTTTCACACATTCCTTTTTAGATACAAATATGAAGGTGTTTACAAAATATGCCAATATTATGAGCTCACTTGTAATATGTTCATCTAGTTTGTTTCAGGGTATCTTAAGTTAGTATATGAACATACTTTAAATGACTGACATTCCCAACTTCACATTTCTCAACTCCATCTTAAAAAATTATTTGAACATTTAGGGTGCCTTTACTGAAGATTTTCAACTCTGGAAATGTTTGGCATTGACTAGTGAAATTACCGGGCACTAATTTACAAAATTGCGCTAATATGATCTATGCTGGCATGTGTCTGACTCATGGGCCATGTCGTAATTTCAGTAATGGCTGAGCCTAGTCCAGCACATATTCCATCATGGGTTGAATATCCCGGTCTAGCCCATCTTTCCCCTAACAGGCACAGTCCAATTAGCCGAAATCCTGTAATCCATGTCGGTACTTTGCTTTGTAGGGCGTACGAGTTTTTGTGGTATCGACTATCGAGGCACGAGATGTAGGTTCCCACGGAGAAGAACGTGGCCTATCGACCTCGATGCCCAGGCGGGGGAGGGGGGATGTTGTGGTGGCGTATGCGGCACGTATATAGGGTGGCGGTGGGTTTTTCGTGTGCTGACGTTGTACTAGGCGTAGGTGTTGCATCGGTCTGCACCCATTGTGGTTTCCTTGGCAGAGCTGACAGCCATGTTTGAGCACAACCGCCATTCAACCATATAACCTTGATAGCAATTTAAGTAAACTAAGAGCTCTTTTATGGTGCTTGGAAAACTACCACGGGTAGTTTCCGGTAGTTCCCCACCTATAATATTTCAGCCGTTGGATTTGACTCTATCCCCTCTAAATTATGTGAGCCATCCAAGCACCGTAACTTTTATTTTATTTTTTTACTAATTAATTAGTGGGGTAAGAGGGTAATTTGTCCAGGAATCATCCTCTCCCTTCGATCCGCTTGTATCCTCCCCTCTATTTGCGTCTCTGCCGCCACCGTGCGCCGCCTCCTCTCCTCCCAGTCGATTCGCCTCTCCATCGTCAGATCGCCGTCACACCTCACCTTCTCCACGCCGCCACAGCTCCGATAATCCGCGGCAGCGGCGGATCCTGCAGTCCGCCGGGATTATCACTGTCGCACCCGCAAGGTCCGCCGCCACCGCCAGGCTGTAGAGGACTGCGGGATCGGAGACGCCTTCAGGCCCTCGACAACAGCTGGTTTCGTGGCGGCCACCTCTCTCCTCTCCTGCGGGGCACAGCTGAGGGCAAGGATAAACACCATTATCGTGTTGCCAAGCTGCAGTGGTGGTTCTTGTCCAGAGCGTTTCGGTCATGAGGCGACGGCAGGAGAGTTGGAGATGGAAATCAAGGCTGCAACGCAAAGTATTCAGAGGAACTGAAGCAAACGCTCTCAAGCAATCCAATGATGCTCTGTTATCCTAAAGCAAAGCTGTGGATGATGAATTTGAGATGTGCAAGAGTGGCATTTGAGTTGTGCAAGCTGTGCAAGTGTATCTGTTGGTATAGCATGTAGCAGGAATAGTAGCACGATAGGTGGCAGCAAGATCTTTACATGCTTGGTACCTGTTAATGTGCATGTTGTCTGTGTGATTGTGGTGTTACTGTGTGTGCTAGTTTGTAAGACCTGATTTATAGAAATGAAATGAAGTTTGATGCAGATATTTCGGTTTTGTCAAGCAAACAACTACTTTTGTTCATCGTAATAGCCTGTCTTAGTAGCGCACTGCTTGCTGTATCATAAGTTTGATTCAGTTTGCTGCAGGTGTACTGGTTCAGTTTGAGTTCAATTTGGTGCAGTACAAGTACTGCCATAATTTGGTGCAGTTTGGTGCACTGCCAGAATTTTGTTCAGTTTTATGTAGTAATACCACAATTTGGTGTAACATTTGTAGTGCTTGATTTTTGTGTAGTACAAAAACAATTAGGTGTAATTTATAGTGTTACAATTTGCTTGCCGAAACAAATATTGCGAAACTGAATAGAAACAAATATTGCAAAACTGGATTGAAAACATTATTCTAGAGGTAGTTGCACAACTATATTCCATTGCAAAATTCTGGTATTGCAAAACTGAATTGCAAATATTATTCCAAAGGTAATTGCAGAACTATATTCCATTGCATAATTCTGGTCTTACAAACATTGCTCAACCTTACAAAGAGTACACAAATATCATAACAAATGCCATCTTCCGCCAAACTCCATAGACTTCTGCATCTTCAGCCTTGTGCTCCATGACCATACAGACTTGTGCATCTTCAGACAAAATGCCATTTTCAGTCAATCAGATACAAAATGCCTTGAAAATTCTCTTACAAGCAACATCAAGAAAACCTAAGCTTTTATAGTCTAACACCTTGACATTCACCAAATTAATATTGTCGACCTATTTCATATATAGTGCATCATTGAAGAATTAATATTGAATTGATGCTAAAACAGAAAAGCTTTAAGGTATGCAGATAATGGCATGTCTTATCTTTTCCTCTCTGCGGTGTGCCAGTGCACATCTAGCCAAATGTGTCACAAACTAACAATTACCATGGTGCTGAAGAGAATGTCAAGACCAACCTGGCTGCTCCCAGTTTGAGTCAATCGTGATAGGATTACTCTGAATACAGAGAAAACTACTCAGCAAGATGTAATATACAGTTCAATATTCTGGACACACACATTAAAGAATGAAAACACAGATTCAAAAATGATGAAAATCATTCTCATTTATGGTCTAACTGTCACAACTTCGTACCTAATCTAAATGATGAAATTTAATCATATGATGTATGAAATGGCTTGAACAGACATGGATTCAGTACCTTATGTTGAGCAAAAATCCAAACTCTGTCATGAGAGGAAGAAGGTCGAGGAAGATGGTGAGCAGGGGCGGTGCTTCGATGGCGCGCAACAGGGTATCCGAGGGAGCCAGGCGGTGGGGACTAGCAGGACGGCCTCCATCTTGGGCTAAGGAAGATGAAGAGCGGGCGGCACATCGCACGTTAATGGAGCCCGCGACTAGGGGTCCGAGCGGCTGCAGGCGGTGGGTACGACCGGGACGGCCTCCATCTTCAGCTCGAGGAAGAAGGCGACACGGGCCCTAGGTTGGGAAGACCCTGAACCGTAGCCACCGCGGCGCCGGCTGAGCCCTCGCCGCCGCGGCGCTGGCTGAGCCTTGGATGAGAGAGTGCGGGGATGGAGTCCCTGATCTTCTGATGGGAATCGTACGAATATTGACGGTGTGGTGAATAACACGAAATTACCTGAATACCCTTTTACTTTTTATTAGAAATAAAAGATTATTGGTAGTTTTAGGTAGTTTTAATCTGGTAGTTTCAGGTAGCTCTTATTTTATCACCGTTAGATTAGAGCTGATTGACGGTTGTTAAAATTACCAAGTACCCTAAAACTTGTAGTAAACTAATACCTTCCATCCCATGTTCTCTTGTAGAGATGAATGCATGATACGGTTTTGCTTTATGAAACTTGGTATGAAAAAAGAATATCCAATGACGCTTGATTTCAATTCTTTTTACAGCTCAAGTTATTCTTTTCCCGAAACAATCAAATCCTCCAACGGTCGAGCATAGCTCACAATATGAAGAACGTGAGGAAGAAAATAGAAAAAATAGAAAAAGAGGGACAGTCACTCAGGCTTGTGCCTCATGAAGCACGGGTCGAAAGGAGCCAAAACAAACAAACTTTTGCAGCCAACAGGGGTGAAGGCAGGAAAACTGGAATGGTGGGGAGGAATACCGAGAAGGAAAACATAATCCATCTTCTATTGAATAGTGAAGCAAATGAGGATATCTCTATCATTCCAATTATTGGGCTTGGTGGTCTAGGGAAGTCAACATTGGCAGAATCAGTTTTGGCTGAACAGAGAGTCAATGTCTTCGATGTCCAAGTGTGGGTTCATGTGTCGAAGCGGTTTGATTTGCACAACATTGGGAGTGCCATCATGCAAAGAATAAATAGTAGTATCAACCTTAACAACTGTACTTTGATGTTTTTGCATGATAGTCTGAAAAAAGAACTCGCTACTACAAGATACTTGATTGTTCTGGATGATCTCTGGGAAGAAGATGGAAATAGACTAGAAGAATTGAAGCGGATGTTACAATATGGTTGCAAGGGTAGTAGGATTATAGTAACTACGCGAAATAAAAGTGTAGTGCAAACACTGAGCACCGGGTTTCTTGCAAATGAAAGAAAAATCTGCCCTGTGATTGAGTCTGACCAAATCAATTTGAGTGTTTTATCACCTGGTGACTGCTGGGAAGTAATGAAGCAAAGGGCATTTGGACCTGATGATGACCAAAGTGGCTTGGAAGAAATTGGGAAGGAAATTGCGGCAAAGTGTGGGGGGCTACCACTTGTGGCAAATGCTCTTGGGCAAGTAATGTCTGAGCTTAGGACAAGCAAGGCATGGGAGTATATTAGAGACATCAAAGTTAACTTGGGTTTGAGAGAAGTACATCAAAACGAGGCATTAGAGCGTCTTATGCTGAGTTATTACTACCTGAAGAAGGAATTCAAACTGTGCTTCACATATTTAGCCGCTTTCCCCAAGGGCTTTGTGATGGACGACCGTCGTCTAATCCAGCAATGGACCGCTCTTGGATATATTCGTGCAGAGGATGATGGCGAAAAGTGTATCAACTATCTTCTTGGGATGTCCTTTCTTCAAATTTCAAGGTCATCCTTGGTGAGTACTGAACTCTTCTAAATCAGAATAGTTATATACGCTCCATGGCTAGGAACCTGCTTTGGATGCATCGTAACCCTCTTTCAGTTCAAGATTTTTCTTGCCTTTCAATATTTATATCTTTAATTTAGTAGATGTAAATGAAATTCTTATAGCTGCATTCAAATCTTGATTTTTTATATAGCTTTCCAATTTATAAACTAAAAAGAATATAACTTTGTTGAAGTTGTACTTGAATCTACAGAACCTGAGAAGAATTTAGCTACTATATTCCACTTGCTATATTTATGAAATAGGTAGAAGAAAGCTACGGAGAAATTAATTATTTATTTTATATTGATTGAAGTTGAGATATCTATTGTGTCTTTTTTACTCGACTGTACCATTCCCTGTTTATGTGAAAAGTGCAAAGGGAATACGAGAAATAATCAATGTGGTAATTATCATTGCTGCAATCTCAATCAATATATAGGAAAAATAAGTTGCTAGCTCTCGTGGGCTGTACCACCCATACAACTAGCATCAAATCATGCTTGGAGGTGTCACTATATGGTAGATGTATGTCGCACATGAACATCCTTTGATTGTAAACTACTTTTCAATTGTCTATATCATGAATTAAATATGGATCGTTCATCACGGAGGGTATAACATTATATAGTATGGAGATAAAATATGTGAATCTTAAAGGGCGAACTCACATCGCATAATGGGGTGGGGTAGAAAACTCACAACAATATATATTACCATGGAAAAATTTATTAACTCATACGATAAGATGTTAACACATATATATATAATGATTATCACTTGATAAGTATATGATCGAGAGTTCTACATTCTAACTTACAACACTATTTTGATATTACTTTTGCAGGTTTGTTCAGGTCCGGTGCATGCGGAAATTCCTCGGGAGCTCACAATGCATGATTTGGTCCATGATCTTGCATCAATAATTGCTTCCAATGAATTTCTTATTCTCGATGCTAATGCTATTGAACCAAGTGGCTGGAATAGATCTCGGTACTGCCGACATGCACAACTGATCAACTACCAAAATCATCCCAAAGTGTTGAGAGATCTGCCAACCATGGCTAGATCGCTCCATTTTAGGGATTCAAGCAAACTGCAACTTCCCCGAAGGACATTTTCTCGATCCAAGTACATACGGGTGTTGGACTTAAGTGGAAGTTCAATTGGAAGACGATATACTTCAAGCAACTTTGACCTTACTGCAAGTTCAGTTGAAGGGCAATCCACTTCAAGCAACGTAGTGCTACCATCGTCCATTCATCATCAAAGCTACTTAGGTACCTTGATGCCACAACCTTGCCAATTACATCACTTCCAAAGACTTTCCACACACTTCAATACATGCAAACTTTAATTCTATCCAAATGCTCTCTTGAAACATTGCCGGACAATATTTGTAGCCTCAACCAACTTTGCTATTTTGACCTATCTGGTAATATTAGCCTTAGTGAGCTCCCTGTTTTACTGGGGAAGCTCTCTAAACTCTCTTTCATCAACTTATCAGGGTGCTCCATGCTCCAACAGTTACCTGAGTCCATCTACGAGCTAGCATGTTTACGACACCTAGACATGTCTGAGTGTCGTGCCATTAAAGAACTCCCTGATAAATTTGGCACCCTTTTGAAACTCATATTCCTAGACTTGTCAGGTTGTTCAAAGCTAACCAAGCTACCTGACAATCTTAGACTTGAGTCTTTAGAGTATCTGAACCTATCAAATTGCCATGAGCTAGAAAACCCGCCAAAAGATTTTGGCAAACTTCAAAAGCTTCGGTTCTTGAACCTCTCTGATTGCTACAAGGTTTCACAGCTGCCAGAATCATTTTGCCAACTTATTCATTTGAAATTCTTAGATCTTTCAGATTGTCATGACCTCAGGGAACTTCCTGAATGTTTTGGCAACCTTTTTGAGCTCGACTCTTTGAACTTAATAAGTTGTTCGAAGCTACAAGTACTACCTGAGTCATTCTGCAAGTTATTTAGCTGAAGCATCTCAATTTGTCACATTGTATGAGGCTTGAAGAGCTCCCATCCTCATTTGGTGGTCTTAATCTTGAATTATTGGATATCTCTGGTTCAAATTTCGGTGATTTACCGGATAGCATCCGTGACATGACTACACTCACTAACCTTGTGGTCACGTCAGCACGTGAAGGTGTGTGAACAAGGCTCATGACATTAGAGAGCATCTAAATTTGCCGGGGCCGATCGTACATAATGTACATCAGATAGAAAATAAAGGATGTAGCAGTATTGTGGAGTTAGCACAGTTGACTTGTCTAGAGTTGGAGTCTTACAACTTCAGAACGTCAAGCATTCAGAAGATGCAGAGAGAGCCAAGTTGCGTGATAAATCAGAGCTTCAGGAGCTATGTCTTGGATGGGAATTCCAAGGGACGAGGGAAAATCTGTGCTGGAGAGGCTCATACCTCCACGCACTCTTGAACGTTTTTTCTAGTTGGGTATATGAGCAAGGATTTTCCTAACTGGATGTCCAACATATCCACGTATCTCCCCTCTCTCACCTACATCAGCTTTCTGATTTAGGAACATGTGATAATCTTCCTCCATTTGGGCGGCTGCCAAATTTAAGAACACTAGACTGGATAACATTCCCAATCTTAGAAAATCAGCAAGGAGTTCTATGGAGAAGGGGGTAGAACCTGTACAAAATTAAGATCTATATTGTTGAACTCAATGGAGAATTTGGTGGAATGGTGGACAACACTGTCAGGTGAAGAAAATGAAGAGTTTTTAATCCCTAATTTGCATAGTTTGCAAATAGAGGACTGCCACAAGTTGAAGTTCCTACCATATCCCCCGAAGAGTATGTTTTGGTACTTGGAAAACACGACATGGTCTTGCCAAATGGGGGATTTGGGAAGCTTTCCTCTTCCGCTCTTCCTTTCTTTTTTTTGTACAAACTGCAGTTTTGCTCCTGATAAGTGGGATAGGCTACAACACGTCCCCACCCTTGAGATATTTCAAGTTGTTTCTGCAATGGCTTGAGAATGTTGCCAGAGGTCTTGCGATGTTTAACCTCTCTCACACAACTAGTTTTGGAGTCGTTGAAGGACCTGGAGACACTGCCAGAATGGTTGGGGAAATCACTTCTCTAGAAAAGATTTCATCAGAGATTGTCCTGCAGTGACATCTTTGCCTGAAAGCATGACGTCTCTTAGTGCTCTCACATTCCTATGGTTGGGGAGTGCAATGGCCTAGATGTATTGCCAGAATGGCTGGGACAGATCATTTCCCTAGAAGAATTTTACATCGTCAATTGTCTCAACCTGACATCTTTGCCTAAAAGCATAGGCAATCTTACTGCCTTGAAGAAACTCTACATATGGGGCTGTCCTAGTCTGGTTGAGAGGTGCCAGGGGGAGGACGCCCACCTGATTTCTCACATCCCGGAAGTCATATTAGGTATGAAACTCCTAGAATCCCAGTAAAGTTTTTTTTGCTAGTTACTTAGCTTCATTTGCACGTGGTTCTACAACATTTGTGATGGCGTCAGACAATACAATCTGATTCGTTCACCTTTCTTTCTGCATTCTTGTTAAGTAGAATAATTATTACACCATGTCTGTACAATGTGGATCAATGTACTCTTCCTGTACATGTTTAAAACTAGTCCTTTAAAGTATAGTTTTCTGCACAAAGTCACTGATTTCTTGATTGTATTGTTACTGACCAAGTTTGCTGCAAAACTCTGGCATTTACGGATTATTGACCCGAAGGGTAACAAGAAACGTTGTTATTGTTCTTCTGCAGAACTGGATTCGACTTTTGGAGATGGTGGATCCGGAGACACTGGAGCAACGACTTCTGGAGACGCTGGCCTTCGATCTCTTGAGACCCAATGAGAGGAAACCAGATGGAAGCCTGGAAGTGATTCCTACCATACAAAGAGCTAAAGCAAATTAAGCTGAAATGCAAAGGGTTGGAATAGAAATGCAGTGTTTTTTTCATTGCAAATGGTTGTGGTCTATCACAGCGTGTTAGGTCCAGTGGAATTGGAGGTAGGGAAGGTAGTTGGATTCATAGAGATTTTTACATTGTTTGTTTAGGTGGAGCGAGAATTCAATAGAGAAGAGGAAGGGGAATTCACGTGTAGAACTCACACAAATCAATTACCAAACATGTTGGTAATTGGGACGGGGAAAGGCAATTAGAGTTAAACTCCCATTCCCCATCCCTAAGTTTGCCAAACAGGCTGTCAGTGATTTCCCTTTGTTCACTTTCGAATGCTGGTGTGTTCCGTTTCCGTCAACCTATAACTCTGCACGTTAAGCTTTTTCCTGAGCATACATGTTCTTCCTTTTCTGCCTAAAGCTAGTGCACTCCCTATTGAGCGGGACCTTCTAGCCAAAGCAAGTTAAGCTGTATTGGTGCCGGAGTCGGAGGCGCCCCAGCGCTATGGGCTGGCAGTGGCACATACATCTTGTGGCCTGAAAAGTGTGTCAATCAACTTGACCAGTTTAGGTACTTGGGTTCTATTCTGTTTTTCGTATTATTG